>JAVSCE010007958.1:0-600000 GCA_032199065.1 Smutsia gigantea | reverse complement strand
TACCTAGAAGAAATGGACAACTTCTTAGAAAAATACAATCTTCCAAGACTGACCAAGCAAGAAACAGAAAAACTAAACAGACCAAACAACAGCAACGAAATTGAATCGGTAATCAAAAAACTACCCAAGAACAAAACCCCTGGACCTGATGGATTCACCTCTGAATTCTACCAGACATATAGAGAAGAAATAACACCCATTCTCCTTAAAGTTTTCCAAAAAATAGAAGAGGAGGGAATACTTCCAAACTCATTCTATGAAGCCAGCATCACTCTAATACCAAAACCTGGCAAAGAACTCACCAAAAAAGAAAATTACAGACCAGTATACCTGATGAACGTAGATGTAAAAATATTCAAAAAAATATTAGCAAACTGAATTCAGAAATACATCAAGAGCATCATACACCATGATCAAGTGGGATTCATCCCAGAGATGCAAGGATGGTACAACATTCAAAAATCCATCAACATCATCCACCACATAAACAAAAAGAAGAACAAAAACCACATGATCATCTCCATAGATGCTGAAAAAGCATTTGACAAAATTCAGCATCCATTCATGATAAAATCTCTCAACAAAATGGGTATTGAGGGCAACTACCTCAACATCATAAAGGCCATATGACAAACCCACAGCTAACATCATACTTAACGGCGAGAAGCTAAAAGCTTTTCATCTAAGATTGGGAACAAGACAGGGATGCCCACTCTCTCCACTGTTATTCAACATAGTACTGGAGGTCCTAGCCACGGTAATCAGAAAAAACAAAGAAATACAAGGCATACAGATGGGTAAAGATTGTCACTATTTGCAGATGACATGATATTGTACGTAAAAATCCCTAATGACTCCAGTCCAAAACTATTTGAGCTAATATCTGAATCCAGCAAAGTTACAGGATACAAAATTAACACACAGAAATCTGTTGCTTTCCTATACACTAACGATGAACTAACAGAAAGAGAAATCAGGAAAACAATTCCATTCACAATTGCATCAAAAAGAATAAAATACCTAGGAATAAACCTAACCAAGGAAGTGAAAGACCTATACCCTGAAAACTACAAGACACTCCTAAGAGAAATTAAAGAGGACACTAACAAATGGAAATTCATCCCATGCTCTTGGCTAGGAAGAATAAATATTGTCAAAATGGCTATACTACCTAAAGCAATCTACAGATTCAATACAATCCCTATCAAAATACCAACACCTTTCTTCAATGAACTAGAACAAATAATTCTAAAATTCGTATGGAACCACAAAAGACCCCGAATAGCCAAAGCAATCCTGAGAAGGAGGAATAAAACAGGGGAATTATGCTCCCTGATTTCAAGCTCTACTACAAAGCCACAGTAATCAAGACAATTTGATATTGGCCCAAAAACAGACCCACAGACCAGTGGAACAGATAGAAAATCCGGACATTAACCCAAACATATACAGTCAATTAATATATGATAAAGGAGCCTTGGATATAAAATGGGGAGATGACAGCCTCTTCAGCAGCTGGTGTTGGCAAAACTGGACAGGTACATTTAAGAACATGAAACTGGATTACTGTCTAGCCCCATACACAAAGGTAAACTCAAGGTGGATCAAAGACCTGAATGTAAGTCATGAAACTATAAAACTCTTAGAAAAAAACATAGGCAAAAATCTCTTGGACATAAACATGAGCGACTTCTTCATGAACATATCTCCCTGGGCAAGGGAAACAAAAGCAAAAATGAACAAGTGGAACTCTATCAAGCTGAAACGCTTCTGTACAGCAAAGAACACCATTAGTACAACAAAAAGACTACCTACAGTATGGGAGAATATATTCATAAATGACGTATCCAATAAAGGGTTGACATCCAAAATATACCAATTACTTCAACCATATGGAAAGCAGTATGGAGGTTCCTCAAAAAAGTCAAAATAGAAATACCATTTGACCCAGGAATCCCACTCCTAGGAATTTACCCTAAGAATGCAGCAGCCCAGTTTGAAAAAGACAGATGCATCCCTATGTTTATGGCAGCACTATTTACAATAGCCAAGAAATGGAAGCAACCTAAGTGTCTATCAGTAGATGAATGGATAAAGAAGAGGTGGTACATATACACAATGGGATATTATTCAGCCATAAGAAGTAAACAAATCCTACCATTTGCAACAACATGGATGGAGCTAGAGGGTATTATGCTCAGTGAAATAAGCCAAGCCAAAAAAGACAAGTATCAAATGATTTCACTCATATGTGGAGTATAAGAACAAAGAAAAAAACTTATCGAACAAAACAGCAGCAAACTCACAGAACCGAAGAACGGACTAAGAGTTACCAAAGGGAAAGGAACTGAGGAGGATGGGTCGGAAGAGGGGGTCAAGGGGGAAAAAGGGGCATTATGATTAGCAGATGTAATGTTGGGGGGGCACGGGGAGGGCTGTACAACTCAGAGAAGACAAGTAGTGATTCTACAGCATCTCACTACGCTGATGGACAGTGACTGTAATGGGGTTGGTGGGGGGGACCTGATGTAGGGGGTAGTTTACTAACCATAATATTGCACATGTAATTGTAGATTAATTATACCAAAATAAATTGTAAAAATAAAAAAATAAAAAAATCTGCCCAAGAGAAATGAAACCATATATCCATACAAAAAAACATGCATGCAAATGTTCATAGTATTCTTCATAGTATTCATAGTTCACCACATTCTTCATAGTAGCCCAAAACTGGATGTTTATCATCTGATGAATGGATAACCAAAAGAAAATATGACACATCCCTATAACTAAATACTATTTGGCATATAAAAAGAATGTAATCCTAATACATTCTTCAACATGCATGAACCTCAAAAACATTATGTGAAGGGAAAGAATCTAGACACAAGCACTATACATTATATGATTCCATTTATATGAAACCTCCAGAAAAGACAATTTACAGAAACATGGAAAACCAGTGGTAGCCTGGGGCTGAGGGTGGGAGGAGAGATTAAGTACAAGTGGGCATGAGGTTATTTTTTGGCATAATGGAAGTATTCTAAAACTAGAGTGTGGTGATAGTTGTACAGCTCTACAGTGTATTAGAAGTCATTGAACTACAGCCTTATAATGGCTGAATTTTATATTTGTAAATCATACGTCAATAAAGCTGTTTAAAAACAAAACTTGGACACCTAATTATGTTAAGGTTTTGATCAAGAAAGGATGCTGAACGGTAATCAGTGCTAGCACGACTCGCAGAAATCCCTATTTAGACAGAGTATATGGCTTTTTTAGAGAGGGAAGCAACTGTCCCCAGAGGAATATATTCAGGGAATTCTCAGCCACCTTGTTTAAAAGGAATGTTCAAGTATATATCTTATTGATGCCAAGTGTTTCTTTGGAAGCAATTCTGACTATTAACTCCATTCATCCATTCAGCAAAAGCCACAGAGTACTTAGTTATTTGCCAAATGTTATTTGTCAAACTAGAGGGGAAAAATAAAAAAATGAAAAGGCATGGCTTGGCCTTTAATGCACCAGAATTGCAAAACTTATGGCTTCATTAAGAGTGTGGCTCTTTTTTATTTTCTAGTTACTATCCTCTCTCTTTGACATCAGAGCCAAGATCCTCACTGTTTCCACTTCCTTATCTCCCCATTTGCCAATTTTTCCTTTTATCGTTATTTCAAGCATATAGAAAACTATGTATAGAGAAAAATATAATAAACACCCATATGCCTGGTTGGCTCTTAATCTTTTAGATCTTTTTTTACATTTTAATCTTAAGGCTTTAAAAAATATATTATAGATAAAGTTGAAGCCCTTCCTGTTCTTTTTTCATAGAGATAACTGGTATCCTGAAACTATTATTTTATGTGCATATGTAATCATAAACAATGTATGCCATTATTTTACAACTTAAAAACTTCATGTAAATGATGTGATGTTTTGTATTTTTCCTATATTTTGTGTTCTTCATTCAACATGATTTTTGAATTTGATACATATTTTAACTTCTATTTCACATTCTATTACATGAACAAAGTACAATTTGCCTATCTTCCTACTGTTGCACATTTTGGTTGTTGCCATTTTTTTTGTCCTGCAAATAATGCTGCAATAAACATTATTATATATGTTCAATTATGCAAATAGACAAGTTTTTATGGACTGTACACCTGGGAGGGAAATTGCTGGGCCATCAGGTATATACTCTTTTTCAGCTTTGGTAGATATTTCTAAATTTCTCTCCAACATCTGTTTGATCTACTTTCTTACTAGCAGGACCTGAGGATTCCCACTTGTCTAAATCTTTGCCAACATATGATTTTATCAGATTAAATTGTGCATTTACGAAAATGCAAAATGGTATTTCAGTGTGGTTTTAACTTCCCTCTACCTGATTACTAGGGAGGTTGAATAGTTTTTCATTTATCGATACTACAGATTTTCTACTATGTAAGCATCTTATTCGTTGGCCTTTTTTCAGTTGGATTGTTTGTCTTTTGCTTTCAATTTTTGTGGTTCTTTAATCTTTGTTTTTCAGTCTACCTTCTTCCTTTTTTATGATGCTTTGATAAACAATATTAAAAAAATTTTTTGGTATCATTAATCTACAATTACATGAGCAACATTATGGTTACTAGACTCCCCCCATTATCAAGTCCCCACCACATACCCCATTACAGTCACTGTCCATCACTGTAGTAAGATCACTACTTGTCTTCCCTGTGTTATACTGCCTTCCCCGTGCCCCCCATCCCTACATTATGTCTGCTAATGGTAATGTCGCTTTTTCTTTTTATCCTTCCCTTCCCACCCATCCTCCCCAGTCCCTTTCCCTTTGGTGACTCTCAGTCCATTCTTGAGTTCTGTGAGTCTGCTGCTGTTTTGTTCCATCCGTTTTTGCTTTGTTCTTATACTCCACAGATGAGTGAAATCATTTGATACTTGTCTTTTTCCGCCTGGTTCATTTCACTGAGCATAATACCCTCTAGCTCCATCCATGTTGTTGCAAATGGTAGGATTTGTTTTCTTCCTATGGCTGAATAATATCCCATTGTGTATATGTTGTTTTCTTCCTATGGCTGAATAATATCTCATTGTGTATATGTTGGACCACATCTTCTTTATCCATTCATCTACTGTTGGACACTTAGGTTGCTTCCATTTCTTGGCTATTGTAAATAGTGCTGCGATAAACATAGGGGTGCATATGTCTTTTTCAAACTGGGCTGCTGTATTCTTAGGGTAAATTCCTAGGAGTGGAATTCCTGGGTGAAATGGTATTTCTATTTTGAGTTTTTTGAGGAACCTCCATACTGCTTTCCACAATGGTTGAACTAATTTGCATTCCCACCAGCAGTGTAGGAGGGTTCCACTTTCTCCACGTACTCGCCAACATTTGTTGTTGTTTGTCTTTTGGACGGTGGCCATCCTGACCGGTGTGAGGCAATACCTTACTGTGGTTTTAATTTGCATTTCTGTGATGATTAGCGATGTGGAGCTTTTCATGTGCCTGTTGGCCATTTGAATTTCTTCTTTGGACAAGTGTCTGTTCACCTCCTCTGCCCATTTTTTATTTGGCTTATTTGTTTTTTGTTTGTTGAGATGAGTGAGCTCTTTATATATTTTGGATGTCAATGTTTTATTGGATATGTCATTTATGAATATATTCTCCCATACTGTAGGATGCCTTTTTGTTCTATTGATGGTGTCCTTTGCTGTAAAGAACCTTTTCAGCTTGATATGGTCCCACTTGTTCATTTTTGCTTTTGTTTCCCTTGCCCAGGGAGATATGTTCATGAAGAAGTTGCTCATGTTTATGTCCAAGAGATTTTTACCTGTTTTTTTCTAAGAGTTTTGTGGTTTCATGACTTACATTCAGGTCTTTGATACATTTCGAATTTACTTTTGTGTATGGGGTTAGACAATGTTCCAGTTTCACTCTCTTACATGTAGTTGTCCAGTTTTTCCAATACCAGCTGTTGAAGAGGCTGTCATTTCCACACTGTATATCCATGGCTCCTTTATCATATATTAATTGATCATATATGTTTGGGTTAATATCTGGACTCTCTATCCTGTTCCACTGGTCTGTGGGTCTGTTCTTGTGCAACTACCAAATTGTCTTGATTACTGGGGCTTTGTAGTAGAGGTTGAAGTTGGGAAGCGAGATCCCCCTTTTTTATTCTTCTCAGGATAGCTTTGGCTATTTGGGGTCTTTTGTGGTTCCATATGAATTTTACAACTATTTGTTCCAGTTCATTGAAGAATTCTTTTGGTATTTTGATAGGGATTGCACTGAATCTGTAGATTGCTTTAGGCAGGATGGCCATTGTGACAATATTAATTCTTCCTACCCATGAGCATGGGATGAGTTTCCATTTCTTAGTGTCCTCTTTAATTTCTTTTAAGACTGTCTTGTAGTTCTCAGGGTATAGTTCTTTCACCTCTTGGTTAGGTTTATTCTTAGGTATTTTATTCTTTTTGATGCAATTGTGAATGGAATTGTTTTCCTGATTTCCGTTTCTGCTAGTTCATCATTAGTGTATAGGAAAGCAACAGATTTCTGTGTGTTAATTTTGTATTCTGCAACTTGGCTGAATTCAGATATTAGTTCTAGTGGTTTTGGAGTGGATTCTTTATGAATTTTTATGTACAATATCATGTCATCTGCAAGGAGTGACAGTTTGACTTCTTCACTACCCATCTGGATCCCTTTTATTTCTTTGGTTTGTCTGATTGCTGTGGCTAGGACCTCCAGTACTATGTTGAATAAAAGTGGGGATAGTGGGCATCCCTGTCTCGTTTCTGATCTTAGATGAAAAGATTTCCATGGCCTGAGAGACTATCTCCTTCCCCAGATTGGCGAAGTTTTAAGCAATCACCTCCTCAAAGACGCTTTCTATCCCCTTTTCTCTCTCTTCTTCCTGTGGTACCCCTATAATGCGAATATTGTTCCATTTGGATTGGTCACACAGTTCTCTCAATATTCTTTCATTCTTAGAGATCCTTTTATCTCTCTGTGCCTCAGCTTCTTTGTATTCCTCTTCTCTAGTTTCTATTTCATTTATTGTCTTCTCCACCGTATCCAATCTGCTTTTAATACCGTCCATTGTGTTCTTCAATGATTGGATCTCGACCGGAATTCGTTCCTGAGTTCTTGAATATCTTTCCGTACCTCCATGAGCATGTTAATGATTTTTATTTTGAACTCCCTTTCAGGGAGAGTTATAAGGTCCATATCATTTAAATCTTTCTCAGGAGTTGTGTTCATAATTTTACTCTGGACCAGGTTCCTTTGGCGTTTCATATTTGTGTATGGTGCCCTCTAGTGCCCAGAAGCTCTACTCTCTGGAGCTGCTCAGCCCCTGAAGCAATGTGGGGATTGTAGGGGAGTGGTATTGGTGCCTCTGGGGAGGAAAGGGCTGTTTGCTGGTTCCTGGCTGCTATGCCTGTCTCCACTGCCTGAACCAGTGGGCTGAGCACACAGGCATAAGCCTCTGTGCTTTGCGTTTTTATTTGCTGTAGACAGATCTTCCCTCTGGCTGGTCTAATACCAGGGAAGGATTTCCCGGATTGCAAGCCCGGTGGGGCTGGCCAGAAGAAAGGCACACTAGTCTGCCTGTCACAGAAGGGGTTCTTGGAGCTGTGTAGGCAGCCAGGGAGCTGGAGCACCTGAAGATCGTGAAAGCTCCCAACCTGTTGGGCAGAGTGCACCTGGACAATTTTGTCTGCCTGTCCTTTCTCCTGAGCAGTAAGCTCCGTGCAGTCCTTGCCCCTTTAGCAGCCCTCTTGCTAAGGGCTTCTTTGTTAGGAAGTCTCTCAGACTGCCCACCTTTCTTTTGTCCCCGAGCAGCTGGGTATGGATCCCTGCTTTCACAAGCAGCTGGATTCTTAGTCTCTCCAGGAATTCTGCCTGTCTTAGCTTTCCAACCCCCTAATTACAAGAGTATCATGCAAGCACCATGAAATGTAGGTTTGTGCTCCCAGAGCAGATCTCCAGAGTTACGTATTCAGCAGTCCCACATCTCCACTCCCTCCCTGCTCCGTTCCTGTTTCTCCTGCTGGTGAGCTGGGTGGGGGAAGGGCTTGGATCCCGCAGGACCACAGCTTTAGTACGTTACCCTTTTCTGTGAGGGCTGCTCTTGTCTCCAGGTGTATGCAGTTTGTTGCCGTCCTCTTTCCCGTTGCTCTTTCAAGAGTACTTGTAGTAGCTTTATTTTCATAATATATGAGGTTTTAGGAGGAAGCCTCTGTCTCACCTCTCAGGCCGCCATCTTTAATCTGATCTTAGATGAAAAGTTTTCATCTTCTCCCTGTTAACTATGATATTGTCTATGGGTTTGTCTTACATGGCCTTTATTATGTTGAGGTACTTGCCCTCTATACCCATTTTGTTGAGAGGTTTTTTTATCATGACAGGATGTTGAATTTATTCGAATGCTTTTTCCACATCTATGGAAATGATCATGTGGTTTTGTCCTTCTTTTTGATGATGTGGTGGATGATCTTAATGGATTTTCGAATGTTGTACCATCCTTGCATCCCTGAGTTGAATCCCACTTGATCATGATGGATGATATTTTTGATGTATTTTTGAATTCGGTTTGCTAATATTTTGTTGAGTATTTCTGCATCTATGTTCACCAGGGATATTGGTCTGTAATTTTCTTTTTTGGTGAGGTCTTTGCCAGGTTTTGATATTAGAGTGATGCTGGCTTCATAGAATGAGTTTGGAAGTATTCCCTCCTCTTCCATTTTTTGGAATACTTTAAGGAGAATGAGTATTATATCTTCTCTATATGTCTGATAAAATTCAGCAGTGAATCCATCTGGCCTGGCGGTTTTGTTCTTGGGTAGTTTTTTGATTACTGATTCAATTTCGTTGCTGGTAGTTGGTCTGTTTAGATTTTCTGTTTCTTCCTTGGTCAGTCTTGGAAGGTTGTATTTTTCTAGAAAGTTGTCCATTTCTTCTACATTATCCCATAGGTTAGCATATGGATTTTCATTGCATTCTCTAATAATTTTTTTATATTTCTGTAGGGTCCGTTCTGATTTTTCTTTTCTCATATCTGACTCTGTGTGCAGATTCTCTTTTTCTCTTAATAAGTCTGGCTAGGGGTTTATCTATTTTGTTTTTTTCTCAAAGAACCAGCTCTTGGGTTCATTGATTTTTTCTATTGTTTTATTCTTCTCAATTTTATTTATTTTTTCTCTGATCTTTATTATGACCCTCCTTCTGCTGACTTTGGGCCTCATTTGTTCTTCTTTTTCCAGTTTCAATATTTGTGACCTTCGACTATTCATTCGGGATTGTTCTTCCTTCTTTTCATAGGCCTGGATTGCTATATACTTTCCTCTTAGAACTGCCTTTGCTGCATCCCACAGAAGTTGGGGCTTTGTGCTGTTGTTATTTGTCTCCATATATTGTTTGATCTGTGTTTTAATTTGGTCATTGATCCACTGATTATTTAGGAGCATGTTGTTAAGCCTCCATATGTCTGTGAGTCTTTTTGTTTTCTTTGTACAATTTATTTCTAGTTTTATAATTTTCTGATGTGAGAAGTTGGCTGGTACAATTTTAATCTTTTTGAATTTACTGAGGCTCTTTTTGTGGCCTAGTATGTGGTCTATTCTGAGAAATGTTCCATGTGCAATTGAGGAGAATGTGTATCCTGCTGCTTTTGGGTGTAGAGTTCTGTAGATGTCTGTTAGGTCTGTCTGTTCTGGTGTGTTGTTCAGTGCCTCTGTGTCCTTACTTATTTTCTATCTGGTTGATGTGTCCTTTGGAGTGAGTGGTGTGTTGTATCCTAAAATGAATGCATTGCATTCTACTTCCTCCTCTAATTCTGTTAGTATTTGTTTCACGTATGTCGTGCTCCTGTGTTGGGTGCATAGATATTTATAATGGTTATATCCTCTTGTTGTACTGACCCCTTTAGTAATGTCCTTCTTTGTCTCTTGTTAGTTTCTTTGTTTTGAAGTCTATTTTGTCTGATACAAGTACTGCAACACCTGCTTTTTTCTCCCTGTTGTTTTCATGCAATATCTTTTTCCATCCCTTCACTTTTAGTCTGTGTATATCTTTGGGTTTGAGGTGAGTCTCCTGTAAGCAGCATATAGATGGGTCTTGCTTTTTTACCCATTCTATTACTCTGTGTCTTTTGATTGGTGCATTCAGTCCATTTACATGTAGGGTGATTATCAATAGTTGTGTACTTATTGCCATTGCAGGCTTTGGATTCGTAGTTACCAAAGGTTCAAGGGTAGCTTCTTTACTAGCTAACTGTCTAACTTTAACTCACTTATTTTGGTATTTTAAACACAGTCTGATGAGGCTTAATTCCTCTCCCTTCTTATTCTTCCTCCTCCACTGTTTATATGTTAAGTGTTTTATTTTGTACTCTTTTGTGTTTTCTTTGACTGCTTTTGTGGATAGTTGATTTTATTTTCTGCCTTTAGTTAGTATTTTGTTGGTCTGCTTTCTTTGCTGTGAATTTATTTTCTCTGGTGACATCTATTTAGCCTTAGGAGTACTTCCACGTAGAGTAGTCCCTTTAAAATACCCTGGAGTGGTGGTTTCTGGGAGGCAAATTCCCTCATTTTTTGATTATCTGGAAATTGTTTAATCCCTCCTTCAAATTTAAATGACAATCATGCTGGTACAATATTCTTGGTTTAAGGGCCTTCTGTTTCATTGCGTTAAATATATCATGCCATTCTCTTCTGGCCTGTAAGGTTTCTGCTGAGAAGTCTGATGATAGCCTGATGGGTTTTTCTTTGTAGGTGATCTTTTTTCTCTCTCTGGCTGCCTTTAATACTCTCTCCTTGTCTTTGAACTTTGCCATTTTAATTATTTCATGTCTTGGTGTTGTCCTCCTTTGGTCCCTTGTGTTGGGAGATCTTTGGCTTCCATGGTCTGAGAGACTATTTCCTTCCCCAGCTTGGGGAAGTTTTCAGCAATTACTTCTTCAAAGACACTTTCTATCCCTTTTTCTCTCTTCTTCTTCTTCTGCTACCCCTATAATGCGAATATTGTTCCGTTTGGATTGGTCACACAGTTCTCTTAATATTCTTTCATTTCTAGAGATCCTTTTATCTCACTCTGCCTCAGTTTCTCTGTATTCCCTATTCTCTGATTTCTATTCCATTAACAGTCTTTTGCACCTCATCCAGTCTGCTCTTAAGTCCTTCTATTGATTGTTTCATTTCTGTTATCTCCCTCCGGACTTTATCCCTTAGCTCTTGCATATTTTTCTGCAGATCCATCAGCATGCTTATGACTTTTATTTTGAATTCTTATTCATGAAGTTGGTTATATCTATCTCACCAGGCCCTCTCTCTGGGGTTGTCTGATTTTCGACTGAACCAGATTCTTCTGCCTTTTCATGGCGATAGAAATGATCACCGGCAGGTGGAGCATTTGTCAGCTGGGAAAACAAAGTTCCTTCCTGCTTGCTGGTCACCTTGCCATTCTCCACTGCCTGTGCCATTTACCCACACACCAGGAACAGTCTCTGGGTTAATATCCTGAGCTGCCATGGGTGGGGTGGCCCTCAATATAGCATAGGGCAGTGCAGGCAGTCACAGACGTGCTGTGTTTGTTCGGCTGCAAGAACGGCGCCCCTTCATGCCTTCCAGACCTTGCTCTGGCTTCCTCTGTCTGTGCTGGGCAGCTGTGTGTCGGTGGCAGCCTCTGGGTCTATCCCGGTTAGCTGCACGCTGGTAGAAGACTCTATGTGTTTGCTGTGGGCAGGGCTGCTCCCTGGCTGCGCTGCAGCTGTGTCAGGTCAGCCGGTTTACTTGCAGCACTGGCAGTTGGGAATGCACGGCAGGCTGCTTATTGCCATGAGGGGCTTTGGAGCTGTGTTGCCACCCATGGGGTTATGGCGCCTAAAGTTCCTTAAGATTTCCAGCCTGCTGGGCTGAGTGTGCTGGGACAATTTTGTCCAGCTGTTAAGCCCTTGTCCCTTTAAGACTTTTAAAAGCACACACTTTTCTTTTGTCCCTGGGGAGCTGCTGTGAGGACCCGCTTGCAGTCTTCATCTCGGATTTTACTTTTCCGTTTCTCTAATATCCAGTACACCATGCAATGTGTGTCTGTGCTTCTGGTGCAGACTGCTAGGGCTGCTTACTTAGCAGTCCTGTGCTTCCACTCTGTCCCCACTCTCATTTTTTTCCTCTCACTGGTGAGCTGGGGATGGGGGATTGCTTGGGTCCTGCCAGGTCACAGCTTTGTATCTTACCCTTTTCGTGAGATGCTTAGTTCATGCAGATGTAGATGTAGCCTGGCTGTTGTACTGTATCTTCTGGTCTTTCTTTTAGGAATAGTTGTATTTGTTGTATTTTCAAAAATATATATGGTTTTGGGAGATTTCTGCCACCCTACTCACGCTGACATCTTGAGCCTTTAAATCTTATATTTATGTCAACAAATATATATACATCAAGTATATGTATGTGTGTATATATACATAAACTTTTTCTTTGTGATCTGTGCTTTTTGTATCTTGTAAAGAAATCCTTCATTTTTAATTTTTTAGGTGTATTAATAGTTTTATGTTAATTAGAAAAAGGTCCTTATCAATTAGATGTGAATACTGGATTATTTACAAGTGAAATTAAATGATATCTGAGATTTGCTTGAAATTGGTTCATCAAAAAATGGGGGAGGTGTACAAATGAAATGACATTAGCAAAATGTTGATGATTAAAGGAACTGGGTACTAGGTACATGTTGGTTCATTATTCTCTCTTTTTATTTTTGGCTTGGAATTTTCCATAATCACAAATTTAATAAGAAAGAGGGAAAGAAAAATTATCTCCAAGGCATAAAGGTATTCTAAATCATTCACTTTTTAACCTGCTGTAAACTGTCTTCTGTTCTCACTATTCCATTGAAACTGCCTTTAAAAAGGCACTGATGATAATTTAATTGCCAAAATGAACAGAATCTGCTTAGTTTACAGCTTACTTGACCTCTGTGTGGAATTTTACAATATTGGTGATTCCTTTTTTTATAAGTTTTTATTGTTTTAACTTATTATTTAGCATGAGAACTTTAAAAATTAACTTTTTGTTATTTTAAGCCTATATAAATGGAACCAACAATAGTATGATGAATTCTCAAGTGTTCACTACCAGCTTTAACAATCATCAACTCTTTTTCTTTGCAGCAAAAGAAATAATTAACAAAATGAAAAGGCAATCTATAGAATGGGAAAATTTTTTCAAACCTTATACTGGATAAGGAGTTAAAATCCAAAACATATAAAGAACTGATATAACTCAATAGCAAAAAATATATATGATTTATACATGGGCAGAGGAACTAAATAGACATTTTCCCAAAGGAGACATCCAAATGGCCAACAGGTATGTGAAAAGATGTACTACATCACTTATCACCAGGGAAATGCAAATCAAAACCACAGTGAAGTATCACCTCACATCTGTCAAAATGACTATCATCAAGAAGAGAAGAGATAATAAATGTTGGTGAGGATGTGGAAAGAAGGGAACCCTTGTTCACTGTTGGTGGGAATGTAAATTGGTTAAGTCTCTATGGAAAACTGTATGGATGTTCCTCAAAAATTTAAAAATAGAACTATCATATGATCCAGCAATTCCTTTTCTCAACATATACCCAAAGTTAACAAAAACAGGATATCAAAGGAGTATCTTCACTTCCATGTTTAATGCAGCATTATTTATAGTAGCTAAGATGTGGAAACAACCGAAGTGTCCATTAATGGATGAACAGATAAAGAACACTTACAAACATACATGCACACACAGAATATTATTCAGCCATGAGAAAGGACATTTTGCCATTTGTGACAACATGGATGAACCTTGAGCATGTTATGCTAAGTGAGATAAGTCAGACAAAGAAAGACATGTACTGTATTATAACATCTATATGTAGAATCTAAGACAGTCAAACCTACAAAAACAGGAAGTAAAATGGTAGTTACCATGAGATAGAAGATAGGACAGATGTTGTTTAAGGCCACAAATTTACAATAAGCAGTATATAAGCCCTAGAGATTTAATACACAGTAAAGTGAATATAGACAACAATATTGTATTATAATCATCAAACTTGCTAAGAAACAGGATCTTAGTGATTCCAACCATAAAAAGAGAGGATAATTATGTAAGGTGATAGTGGTACTAATTATCTTTACTGTGGCAATCATATTACCATAAGTATAAATAAATATATCAAATTAAATGCGGTACTCCCTTAAATTTGTACAATGTTGTATGTCAAATTATTTCAATAAAAAACAAACAAAAAGGAAAAAACAAGGGTTGTTAAACACATCTCCACACAAAAAGAAGAGGAAGATTTTTGGAAGCATTATCTCATTTTTCTTAAAGAAAAATAAATACAAAAAAGACAATAATCAACTCATAGCCATGCATGACATCTATTTTCCTAACTACTTTCTCCCTTTCCATATTATTTTTATTTTTTTATTTTGGTATTATTAATATACAATTACATGAGCAACATTATGGTTACTAGACTCCCCCTATTATCAAGTCCCCACCACATACCCCATTGCAGTCACTGTCCATCAGCATAGTAGGATGTATGGAATCACTACTTGTCTTCTCTGTGTTATACTGCCTTCCCCATGTCCCCCCACCCCACCCCCACCCCCGTTACATATGTGTGCTAATTGTAATAGCCCTTTTTTCCCCTTATCCCTCCCTTCCAACACATCTTCCCCAGTCCCTTTCCCCTTGGTAACTGTTAGTCCATTCTCGGGTTCTGTGAGTCTGCTGCTGTTTTGTTCTTTCAGTTTTTGCTTTGTTCTTATACTCCACATATGAGTGAAATCATTTGATACTTGTCTTTTTCCGCCTGGTTCATTTCACTGAGCATAATACCCTCTAGCTCCATCCATGTTGTTGCAAATGGTAGGATTTGTTTTCTTCTTATGGCTGAATAATATTCCATTATGTATATATACATCTTCTTTATCCATTCATCTACTGATGGACACTTAGGTTGCTTCCATTTCTTGGCTATTGGAAATAGGGCTGTGATAAACATAGGGGTGCATATGTCTTTTTCAAACTGGGCTGCTGCATTTTTAGGGTAAATTCCTAGAAGTGTAATTCCTGGGTCAAACGGTATTTCTATTTTGAGTTTTTTGAGGCACCTCCATACTGCTTTCCACAATGGTTGCACTAATTTACATTCCCACCAGCAGTGTAGGAGGGTTCCCCTTTCTCCACATCCTCACCAACATTTTTGTTGTTTGTCTTTTGGATGGCGGCCATCCTAACTGGTGTGAGGTGATATCTCATTGTGGTTTTAATTTGCATTTCTCTGATGACTAGTGATATGAAGCATCTTTTCATGTACCTGTTGGCCATCTGAATTTCTTCTTTGGAGAAGTGTCTGTTCAGCTTCTCTGCCCATTTTTTAATTGACTTATTTGCTTTTTGTTTGTTGAGGTGCGTGAGCTCTTTATATAATTTGGATGTCAACCCCTTATCGGATATGTCATTTATGAATATATTCTCCCATACTGTAGGATGCCTTTTTGTTCTACTGATGGTATCCTTTGCTGTACAGAAGCTTTTTAGTTTGATATAGTCCCACTTGTTCATTTTTGCTTTTGTTGCCCTTGCCCGGGGAGATCTGTTCATGAAGAAGTTGCTCATGTTTATGTCAATGAGATTTTTGCCTATATTTTTTTCTAAGAGTTTTATAGTTTCATGACTTACATACAGGTCTTTGATCCATTCTGAGTTTACTTTTGTGTATGGGGTTAGACAGTAATCCAGTTTCATTCTCTTACATGTAGCTGTTCAGTTTTGCCAACACCAGCTGTTGAAGAGGCTGTCATTTCCTCATTGTATATCCATGGCTCCTTTATCGTATATTAATTGACCATATATGCTTGGGTTTATATCTGGGCTCTCTATTCTGCTCCACTGGTCTATGGGTCTGTTCTTGTGCCAGTACCAAATTGTCTTGATTACTGTAGCTTTGTAGTAGAGTTTCAAGTCAGGGAGCATAATTCCCCCTGCTTTATTCTTCCTTCTCAGGTTTCCTTTCCATATTACTTCAAAGAAAATCACCAATACTTTATTTATAACTATTTATATGATTATTAAATTTTAAGGCTTGATTTCTTAAAAAAATTTTTTTAAACAATATGTTTTTAAGAAATTGGCTCATTTGTCCTAAAGAGTTTTCCACAATCTGTATTTTGCTGATTGCATTCCCATGGTGCCATTTAACATGTTTCTCTACCATCTGATATGTTTTTCCTTTCAAGTGGTAATTGGATACAGAGGCCCGGTCAGGTTCGAGTTCAATTTTGGGGTGCACAACTTCATGGGTGTTATTGAGACCTTCCATTTGGAGGCTTTTGTCCGGTTGTCTCTTATTATACTGTTGGCAGCTATTGAACATCAGCTGGATCCATTAATTCATTAGGATTTCCAAATGGTGATATTTCAATCTATCATGCCTTTTTCTTTTATTAGCTGAAATAGTTTTATAATGAAACCCACTCATCTACTATTTGGTTACCTAATGGTACAGTTGATAAAGGAAAAACAGAATATGTGATAATTCTTTCCCTTTATTTAGTAGTTTTCAAAATAATGAACTAATGTTCAATTGCATCTTCCAACAGTGATCAATTAATTTTTAGTATTATTATGAACTGGTGCTGATGTAAAATATTGATATGATATGCAAATTACTCCATCTTTGGCCTTTGGGAGGCTCTAAAGTTGGCTTCTAAACTCTCTTGACAAGGCCTTTGTGTTCTGTGATAACATTTCTTGCTATTTGGTGTTGCAAATTGCCCCAGACATGGAAACAGCCATTTCTCCAAAGCAGCCTAGTTTCTTTTAGTGGGAAACAGTTCTTTAAGATCACAGTCTGGGTGCTGTAGTCCTCATTTTTACTTATTGGTCTTGTTTTTAGGACTTTGAAATGGATAGAATACTTATTTCTACAAATTTCATTATGAGTTTATAGTGATACTTTCAATTCCAATTTGGGGCTTATACTTCTGTCTTACATCAGTATTTTCTTTTTTCCCATGCTGAGAATCCTAGTTCTCAGAGACATTGAAAATTATACTAGACATAATTATTCATTTTTCTTCACCCCACAATACATATTCAATAGTCTCAGAATAATACCAACTCTGTTATAACAGTTTAAAATTCTTTAAGCAGTTCTTTTTGTCCTTAGGGTATATCCTACTGGAATAAGCAATCAAATTACTATGTTTTACACTCATTTGACATAGGTCTCCTCAGTACCTATTTGCCATTAACATGATTTATGGTAAGGTTAGTTTGTTTTATTTTGCTTTTAATTTTTAAGAGACTATTTTCCATTCTTAACTTTGTTTTATAATTACATAAAATATGTACATAGTTGTCAAGACAAATCCACAAACAAGTCTAGTTTCTATTCCTCTCCTGTGTATGCTATTCCTCCCTCCTTCTACAGACAACCTTTCAAAAAATGTTATGCCTTATCCTTCATTTTTTTTAAATGAGCTGTTTTTTTCATAGTTTTCACTATGAAATCCATTTTATTTGCTCTCTCCATTTATTTCTCTCTTAGTCTATTTTTTTGGTACTCAGAACACCAACCCTACAATCCACTTTGGATCCCCTTACACAGAAAGAGAACCCGACAGGGAGAAGAATCAGGCATAATTCTTAGGACCAATCAGAACTTCCTGTCAGAAGGGATAAGCGGGGAGTCAGGGCAGAGAGTGATCCCACTCAGCACCTTGTGTGTGGCTGGTGGGTGTGTAGGGTAGCTAGAGACACTCTTCTCACAAATGCCCCGCCTTCCCCTGCCAGACAAGTGACATAGGTTCCTTTAGATGGCCTGATTTTGTGCTTTGTTTTCCTCTGAAGATTTGGCTATTTGTAGAAAAATAAGATTTGTGGAGAAATCTGAGAAGTCATGTTTTTGGCTTCTTGGTTGGTGGGGGATAATAAAACTGAATTGTTTTAAACCCAACCCACTACTGCCTCGGACCTACTTTGGCCCCTACCTGTTTAGTGGTTCCACTTGCCAACAAGCAGTCTTTAGGTGAACTCTGCAGGCTCCCTGTGTGGGTGGATGAATAATGGCCCATCATATTTGCTTCCTACCGGAAGCTAGAATGGAGAGAAACCTGGATGGTCTCAGTTCTTATAAGATCTCAAGGATTATACTATAAATAGGCTGGAAACCAGCTTACCTGAAGGCCTAGGGCCCTAGATTCCAGCCCTTAATCCCACGATACATGGTCACATATGTTCAGATTCTTACTGACCTCTACTCCATCTTCTTCCAGTTCCTGCTCTGCTCAGCCCTTGAAGATATTACCTCTACTCTGTACTCAGAAACCAACTCTTCTAACCCTAAACAGTGAATCTAAGTATTACACAAGTGAGGTAATAGGATTCCTGGTGACACCAACTCCCACACCTGGTCGCTTGTGAAGGGCACAGGCTGGAGGATGGCCATGGGAACTAGACTACTGCCGCAAACCCTTTACTATCTCTAAAAATTGGCCAGCCCTGAAAGGAGCAGTCTCTCCAGGGTCAGCAAGGCCCTCAAGGTCAAAGCATCAGAAATATAAGACATAAAAAGGTATGACTAATACATCCCACAGGCCAGGGTTTAGAACTCTACCTAAGCATGCACTTATTTATTGACATGTCAATTTCCTCTCTTGGTACAGGAAACATTTTTTAATATAATTAATTTGTCCTAATATCTTCAGCACTTAGCACAGTGCATTTTAGCCCAGTATAAGTAGCCAGAAGCAGGTAGTTTGGATGGAGAGTAGCAGATAGTGGCAAGAGAGAAATGGTAGTTTTTCTACCAGGATTCTCTGTTCACATGTAAATGCAAAGCCCTTCAGCGCTCTGTCCTGGGCCATTTTCTTTCTCATGGTATGTAAGCCTATTTCTGACCGTGGATCCTGTTGTCATAATAAGTAGATAACTCCCTTCTCAGAATCCTCAACCCCAGGTTCATATATCTGGGTACCCACAGGACTTTTCTCCTTGGAGGTATTCCTTATTCCTGGCATTTAAAACTCAACATGCTCCAGCTGAATTACCAACTTCTTCCCTAAACCAGCTCCTGCTCCCTTGCTGTATTTCAGTTTGTCACCTTCATCTTCCCACAGGTTTTACCTGGAAATCTGGAAAGCATCTTTGAGTCTTCCTCTCTCCCATCCCCCTTGTCCCATCAGTCATTCAGTCTTGCTTATTCCATCTTCCAGTATATACTGAATGTGTGTCTGTTTCACCATCTTCACTGCTAATCCCTTACACAAGCCACCATCCTCTCCCACCTGGATACAGTAACAACTTCCTAATTGGCATGTCTTCAACCTTCTCTGCAGTATAGACATATTATCTCTTAAGTCACAGAATCAGGATTTATTTGAACTCATACCAATATTTAAGTTAAAAAATCAAAAAATTTTTTGGAATTTTAGAACCCTAAATTCATTCTAAATATAGAAAAGGGTATCGTTGGTTTTTTTCTTTGTACACTTTTGTGTTTATTAACTTGTTTCAATGAGCATGTATTCCTATTGTGTTTGAAAAGAAAATACAATAAGCTATGTTAAATAGGGCTTGTTCACATGTAAAGGAGACTGAGAAAGAATGCCAGAGAAAAGAAGAGTGTTATTAGAGAGGTCAGGGCAATAGAGAGGTCCAAAGAAGAGGGAATGGATAACAGTGGCAAACGCTGCAGAGAGCATTCCAGTTGGATGACAACTCAAAAGTACCACAGAACTTGCCAACTGTGCAGACTTTGGTGAGCACAGCAAGTGTTCAGGTGGAATGGCAGAAGCAGTAGGCCATCAAATGAATGGGGTGGGAACAGAGGGAAATAATCTATTTAGAAATCATCTAAGTTTGGCTATGAAGGGCAAGAGAAAGATACAGTGGAGAATGTCTTTGACAGCGAGTACTTTTAAGCTGAGTGGTTTAATAAACAGACTTGTCACCAGTCAGCATGCTGAAAGAATCAAAGGAGCAAGACTGTGGTGTCTTACTCTCCCTTTAAAGGTTTAAAACCTTATGGGAGAGGACCCTCCTCCACTTCATCAGCTACAGGGATGACAAGATGACATGGGTGACAAAAGGAGTGAAGTCAAGGTGCTGCAACAGCCAGGCTATCAAAGCACAGGGTAGGGAGAAGTGTCCAACACTGTGCAGGCTGGAAAGGCTGAAAGGAGATTCCAAGCCTGGAGCCACTAACTTGACTTCATTACTTACTAATGGCTTGTGACTGCAGTTAGGAAAACACTGCTCTAGGCTCAGTTATATTTACAATATTAAAATTCTCGCCTTGTTAATGTTTAAATCCACTTAACTCTATTGAGTCTCAGTATGTTTCTTCATTTTTATTCTCCATGTATGTACTTTTTGGTTTCTACCGATATTAACATTTCAGGGATATGATGGAAATTCTGAGTGTGGGTGATTTTGTAGATCATGGCATGGTTTCTTTCTGTCTACAAAGAGAAAAATCAACTTGACTAGGCAGTAACTCAGTTCTCTTGGATTTCCTCTTATCCAACAACTCAAGGACAAGTCTTAAAATCATTCTTATCATTGGTTCTCTAAAAGTTACTTCTTTTCGATTTGCAACTCATAAAATCCTACCTTTGTTTTTAAATTTTAAATGCCTGACAAAGAGATATCTCGAAAAGGTGTGAACAGACACTGTTTTGATTATTCTTTTGCTGCTTGACAAATCACCCCAAACTTTTTTTTATTAAAGGATCATTGATACATACAATCTTATGTTGGTTTTCAATATACAACGCAGTGGTTCAACAGTGGCCCATATTATTAAGTCCTCACCCCCTCTAGTGCGTTCACTATCTATCAATATAGTAAGATGTTACAGAATCATTAACTATATTCTCCGTGCTGTACTACCATCCCCATGACCAACTTCTATTGTGATTGGAATTACTGTGCCCCTTTATCCCCTTACCCTTGCCTGCCCACCTTTCCCAGCCCCTCCGCCTTGGTAACCACTAGTCCCATCTCAGTGTCTGAATCTACTGCTATTTTGTTCCTTTTGTTTTGCTTTGTTTTTATACTCCACAAATAAATGAAATAATATGGTTTTGTCTTTCTCCACCTGGCTTATTTTACTGAGCATAATACCTTCTAGATCCATCCACGTTGTTGCTAATGAGAGGATTTCTTTTCTTTTTATGGCTGAATAATATTCCATTGTGTATATGTACCACATCTTGTTTATCCATTCATCTACTGATGGACACTTAGGTTGCTTCCCTATCTTGGCTATTGCAAATAGCAAATCGCCCCCAAACTTGATGGCATAAAACTACTCATTTTGTTATGCTTATGGATTCTGAGGGTAATTCAGAGAGGGTACAGGCAGAGTTGGCTTCTCTCTGCTTCACAATGTCTGGGACCTCAGTGATAGGAGGCATATATGCTAGAAGATGGATCATATGGGGGTTTCTTCATTCACATGCCTGGTGACTTGAGGGTGGGCTCTGTCAACTGGAATGCCTACATGTGGCTTCTCCATGTGGTGTGGGTTCCTCACAGGGTGATGACTGAGTTCTGAGGGGGAGCATCAAGAGAGTGAGCATTCTAGGATAAACAGGTGAAGCTGTGTCATCTTTATGATAGAGGCTTTGAGGCTATACAATATCCCTTTTGACAGCTGTGATTGAAGAATTCACAAACCTCCTCACAAACTCCATCTCTTGGGGCTATGTTTCAGAACCACCACAAGCATCTGTCTTTGATGATTTTTGAGTGGGATTTTACATGTCTTTTCACTATCCATGCTCAGCTTTCTTCTATTCATTCAACAAAATATTGGCTGAGCCCCAACCTTGTGTCAGGCACTACTGTAAGCATTAAAGATACGAGAAACAAGATATGATGCCTACCTCAAGGAACCAATTCAAAAGAGAGATAACAGTAAACAAATATTCACAAAAAGAATGCTGTAATGTTTTTCTATTCAGCTACACTTTCTTATTTATTTCTCTGATCATGATTTCCATTGTTAGCCTTCTCTATTTCCTATGGAATTCATCATTTTCACTTGAATATTTTTACTCTTTGATCAGATCTTTTAGTTTTTCTTGCACTGTTTTTTGCTTTTTTAAACAAATCTTTTTGTGTAAATGTCCTGAATTTAAGTTTCTGGGTTGGCATTTCTTCAGTCACTTATTTGCTCACTGATATCCATTCAGATTTTTACTTTTCTTGCTGTTTTTGGCTCATTTATTCCCCCACAAATTTACAAGCCTATTTGTTTCAGGCACTGTACTGAGCATGTGGATACAGAAATCAAGACACAGCTTCCATCTCAGGTGGGAAATACACTTTAGTGAAGGAGCATGAGCTCTGATGTCAGGAAAATTACACCTAAAATTGCAGCTTATTCACTTCATAGTTGGAACCTTACTTGATAAATTACATGGCTCCTTGTCTAAGTTCTCCTCCTGAGGATACCAATTATGGGCACTACTCACATAAGTAAGATAGTGCCTGGAACTTAGTGGAGGTTTAATACATGTTTATTCTTTTTAAATACAGAACTCAGTGGAAAATTAATAATTAAATCAACACTTTTGAAACAGTGTGAAAGGTTAATATAAGGCTGTATATATAAGATGCTTTATGAACAAAGATGTGCCACCTAGCCTAGGCTGATATCTTGGAAAATTTCCCATAGAATAGTAGTTCTAATTCTGGAGTGAGAAGAAGGAAAGAGTACAGAAGATGCTGAGGGAAATTTCTGAATTGAAGAGCAAAGGCTGGAACAATATTTTTAGTACTACAAGACTATTTTATACTTGGAAAAGTGAAAAAAGTATTGTTTTCATAACTCAAACTACAAAAAAGTAAATACAAAATCACCCCAGATGGTAGAGATATTCAGAAGATAGATTATATATTCTGTATATCAGCAGTTCTCAAAGGGGAAAATAAGAGCCTCATGGGAAGGTTGGTATGAGATGTTTATATATCCCTTATGGATGGTTTTTAAAAGATTGAGAAACTTCACTATAATACCTAGTGACTAAGCCTTGAATAATGAGAAGGAATTAGTCAGGTGGAAAAGAGAAGAAAAGAGAATTCTGGGTAGTAGGAACAGACCTTACAAGCACTCAGCAGTGTGACAGAGCTGGGCTAGTTTGAGGACTAGTGGTTTAATACAGCTATGAGTTAGTGGTAGAAGATGAGCATGGAAAGGCTAGCAAGGGCCAAATGTCAAAGCACTTGTATGCTCTACTAAGAGAATACTGAAGGCAACTGGGAGTCATTGAAAGATTCTAAGGGAGGGAGTGGCAAGGCAGATTTGCTTTTGCAATAGCTCCTATAAATTTCCTTCCACAGTCATGATTTCCTCATTAATCTCCTGGAAAATGGTGAGTGTGTGTTTAATGACCCTGGCCTGAGTCTTAGCTGGTATTGGTGCTCTTGCCATGGTAGGTGCCCTCTTTCCCATGCTGACTTTCTCTTTCTCTTAGAGATTTCAATACTTACTGATTGCATAACTGGACCAAGTTAGGTGTGCTGTTTGAGGCTAATCTTACTGAATAGTTACCTTTGAAATGTCACTGTTTTACTTTTTTGGTGAGTTTGTCTAGGAAGTTTCCAGAGCTGAGTTTACTGGGAGGTAGTGAGAAGAAGAGATAAAAATCTAAGGCTTGTAGTTCAAGTCCATTATTCTGTACCTTGCCCTGCATGACTTTGTACAAATCACAACCTCTCTGAGCTTCAGTTTTTTCACCTGAAATACGGAACTAATAACACTCACTGTGTAAAATTGTTATGGGGATTAGAGAGAATGTTCTTTAAATGCCTGAGTCATGGTAGGTGTTCAGTAACAGTAAACTCTATAGATGTTGTCAGTGCCCCAACCATGTACCCTCAGTACTCATTCTTCCCATACAACCAATAGCTTCTCACTGAAAGCTCCTGTGACTCTCTTCCTGAGGGCTCTCTCTAGCCACAGAAATGCAGTCAACCCTTGCTTGGGGCAGGCTGGAAATGCCAAGAAGTTAATGCCCCCAGAAGCAGCATATTCAACCAATGATGAATGGAAGCTGGTAGATCAAAACACCTTCTTTTTTGTCCTCTGAGTGAGACAAACTGAGGCCTATTGCACACATTCTCCCAGAGGTCCCCAGCAAATTATGACTCAGTCATCTTTAGTGGTACCTTCTTATTAAAGCACCCTGTATGTTTCTTTCCTTTCCCAGACTCATTTCTTTATGTCTCTACAAGTGATCACCTCCCAAATAAACTCCTTGCACTCAAATCCTTGGATTGTACTCATAGTGTATTGCACAGGTGGGTAACTCAACTGAAGACAGTAGCTGTTCATTCAATAGTTATTGAGTGCAGACAATGTATCAAGCATAGTTTCTTATTACTGCTTCATCCTTCAGTAAACCCCTACACCTAGGATTTCCGGTTTCTCACATTTTTAACAATTAAAAAATTAAAGGGAAATTCTTTCCCACAATCTCAGCAGCTTAGCACCAAAGCTATTTTTATTTCTTCATATTCCCTTCCATTCTTTATCCTTGTGTACACATATTTTATAATTGCAATTATAGGTACAATCTAGCATTCTGTTTTATATTTCCACTTAGTTTCCTACCATACTCATTTTCCCCAGCCTTCAAAATTAGTGGATGCATTCTATTCCGCTACATTATTAAGGACATTGCGGTGGTTAATTTTATGTGTCAACTTGACTGGGCCTTGGTGTGCCCAGATGTTTGGTCAAACATGATTCCAGTGTTAATGTGCTTGTATGAGATTAATACTTAAACTGGTAGACTGAATAAAGCAGACTGCCCTCTCTCATGGAGCTGGGTCTCATCTAATCTATTGAAGGCCTAAATAGATTAAAAAGTCTGACCCTACCCTAAGTAAAAGAGAACTCCTTCTGCCTGACTGCCTCCAAACTGGGATATCAGCCTTTTCCTGCTATCAGACTCAAACTGAAACATCAGTTATGCTTTGGTCTCCAGCATACTGACTCATTCTGCACATTTTAGGATTGTCAGCCTCCATTTGTGTGAACCAGTTCCTTCTCTCTTTACACACACACACTATTGGTTCTGTTTCTCTGGGGAATCCTAATACAGAAATGTGATTTATTTTTATTTTTCCCAATTATGGCTACCACCTCACATAAAGTCTTTATGCCTATAATCTACTCTTGTTTTTAATTATATTTTAAATGAGCAATATATTGTACAAATTGAAAAGATCTTCCTTCTTCCACAATGAAGCTCAGTGTTACAAATTTCTTGTATGTCCTTCAAGAAGTAGACTATGACTAGATCATACAAATGACAGCATGCTATCCATACTGTTCTGTGCTTTTTCTATCCAATGATACACCTTGGTCATCTTTCAGGCCAGCATGCATTGCCTCAGTGCTTCTGAAAGACTTGTTTCCTCAACAGGCTTCACTGTTATTTTTTGTTATAACATTCTCTCCTAGGCAAACAAATTCCTATCTTTCTTCTCTTCTCATTCATTTTAGCGATTTGACAAATGTTTACTGAACATTACTGATAAGAACAGGCCATGCATAGAATGATGAGTAAAATGGACCATGTCCCTGCCTCCATGAAGTTCAGGGAAAAAGAAGCATTGAACCAGAAATTTCAGAGAAACCAAGTAAGGGAAGAGATGAAGGATGTCTGGGATGAAGTGTATCACACACGGGGGACAACCTGGCTCAGAAAGGTTTTCTAAAGGAAATATCACTTTGTTGAAACCTGAAGAGTGAAGAGGAGTTAGCCAAGTGAGAGGACTGTGGTTAAGATGCCCTAGAAGGAGATAACAAGAGAGGAAGACAACAGGAAGGTAAGAGTAGAGGGAAGAAGAGAAAGCTTAATAGCAAGAAAACTTAGTGGGCTGGAGAGTTGAGGCTAATAAGTTTGTTAGGGGCCATGAAAGCCTTGTAGATTTTGTCCAAGGGGCAAAGGGAAATCACTGAAAGGTCTGCTTTTTGTTAATTGCTTCAGTTTAATGTTTCTCTCTTCCTCCTTTTCTGCTTTTCAGATATATGAATACTTTTAATCCATTAACTTTTTCATTTTATATTCTGCATTAGTTTTAGTATTTTTTCTAGGGCTTACAGTAAGCATCCTTAACTTTTCACAGCCTAATTTAGAGTTTATATTGAATCACTTTGTGTAAAAGGTAGAACCCTTGAAACCACATAGGTTTTACCTACCCACTCCCACCACCATTTGTGTAATACTTTCATATGTATTACTTTTACATACACTATAATTCTCACTAGAAATTTATATAATTTTGTTTTAAACAGCCTTAATTATTTTAAAGAAATGAAGAGGAAAAAAAACAGTCTTCTATATTTATCCTGATAGTTAGCATTTCTAGTGTTTTACCTTTCTAAAGATGAGTTTCCATCTTAGTAGTACTTCCCTTCAGCCTGAAAAACTTCATTTATCACTTCTTACAGTGTAGCCCTGCTGGTAATGACTTATATTATTAATTATTTTTTTAGTCTGGAGAAGTCATCTTTCATTTTTAATTATTGAAGGATATTTTTGCTGGATATATAATCCTAGGTTGACAATATTTTTTTATCATCTAAAAAATGCTTCTCCTATGAAAAACTGCACATCAACAATTGGATAACCTAGAAGAAAATGAATAAATCCCTAGAATCATACAACCTAACAAGATTGAATCATGAAGAAATAGAAAATTTGAACAGATCAGTTACTAGAAAGGAAATTGAACCAGTAATCAAAAACTTCTCAAGAAACAGAAGTCCAGTGCCAGATGGATTCACTAGTGAATTCTACCATACATTCAAAGAAGAATCGATACCAATCCTTCTTAAACTCTTCCAAAAAATTAGAAGAGGAAGGAACACTTGCAAACTCATTTTATGCCACCAGAATTATCCTGATACCAGAGAAGGACACTACAAGGAAAGAAAATTACAGGCAAATATCCTTGATGAATACAGATGCACAAATTCTCAGCAAAATATTAGCAAACCAAATTCAACGGTACATTAAAAGGATCACACATAATCAAGTGGGATTTATCCCTGGGATACAAGGATGGTTCACAAATCAATCAGCATGATATACCACATTTAAAAAATGAAGGATAAAAACATATGACAATCTTATGATAAAAATTCAACAAAGTGGGTATTGTGGGAATATAGCTCAATCTAATAAAGCCCGGATATCGCAAGTTTACAGCTAACATCAAACTCAATGGTGAAGAACTGAAAGCTCTTCCTCTAGGATCGGAACAAGAGAAGGATGCCCACTCTCACCACTTTTATCCAAAATAGCACTAGGAGACTTAGCCATAGCAATTAGGCAAGAAAAAAAATTAGTCATCCAAATTGGAAAAGAAGAAGTAAAACCATTTCTACTTGCAGATGACATGTTATAATATATACAGAAAACCCTAAAGACACCACAAAAAACTTAGAACTACTAAATGAATTCAGCAAAGTTGCAGGATACAAAATCAACATACAAAAACTGGTTGCATTTCTTCAAGGAAAAAATCCCACTTACAATTACATAAAAAAGAATAAAATACCTAGGATTGAATTTGATAATGGAGTTGACAGATCTGAACACTGAGAACTATGAGACACTAATGAAAGAAACATAAGAAGACACAAATAAATGGAAAGATATTCATGTTCACAGATTGAAAGAAATTAATATTAAAATATTCATGCTACCCAAAGCAATCTAGAGATTCAATGCAATTCCTATCAAAATCCCAATGGCAATTTTTACAAAAGTAAAACAATCCTAAAATTTGCATGGAATCACAAAAGACCAAGAATAGCCAAGAACCAGTCTTAAGAAGAACAAAGCTGGAGCTATCACATTACTGATTTCAAATTATACTACAAAGCTACAGTAATCAAAACAGTATGGTATGGGCATAAAAACAGACATGGCTCAATGGAACAGAATAGAGACCCCAGAAAAGGATTCATGAATATCTGATCAACTAATTTATGACAAAGGAGCCAAGAATACACTATGGGGGAGAGATAATCTCTTCAATAAATGCTTTTGGGAAAACTGGACAGCCACATGCAAAAGAACGAAACTGGACCCCTATCATAGACCATACACAAAAATAAACTCAAAATGTATTAAATAATTGAATATAAGACATGAGCCATAAAACTCGTAGATGAAAAGCTCTTTGGGCAATAAGCTCCTTGACAATGGTCTTGGCAATGATTTTTTGGATTTGATACCAAAACAGAGGCAACAAAATTAAAAATGAACAAGTGGAACTATGTCAAATTAAAAAGCATCTGTAGGAGGGGCTCAAGCTCGGGGCATGAGTAGGGCAGTGGAAATCTCCTCCGAAAACCATATAGACTTTTGAAAATACAACAAATACAACTATTCCTAAAAGACAGACCAGAAGATACAGTACAACAGCCAGGCTACATCTACATCTGCAAGAACTCAGCATCTTACGAAAAGGGTAAGATACAAAGCTGTGACCCAGTGGGATGCAAGCACTCCCCCAACCCCACCTCATCAGTGGGAGGAAAGAATCAGAGTGGGGACAGGACTACTAAATAACCAGCCCTAGTAATCTGCACAATGAGCAAAGACACACATTGCATGGTGTACTGGATATTAGAGAAATGGAACAGTAAAATCCGAGATGGAGACTGCATGTGGGTCCCCACAGCAGGCTCCCCTGGGACAAAAGAAAAGTGAGGACTTTTTAAAAGTTTGGAAGGGACAAGGGCTCAACTGCTGGACAAAATTGTCCCAGCACACTCAGCCCAATAGACTGGAAATCTTGAGGAACTTCAGGCTCCCTTACCCCCCCGGCGGGAAACGCAGCCCGAAACACTTCATGGCAATAAGCAGCCTGCCATTCATTCCCCACCAGCCGACACTGCAAGAAAACCAGCTGACTCGCCACAGCTGTGGAGCAGCCAGGGAACAACTCTCACCAGAGCAACCACACAGGGTATCCTCCAAGTGCACAGCTAACTGGGACAGACCCAGAGGCTCCCGCCAGTGCGCAGCTCCCTGGTACAGACAGAGGAACCCGGAGCAAGGTCTGGAGGCAAGAAGGGGTGCAGTTCTCACAGGAGAACACACCCTGTGTGCCTCCCAACACCGGAGTGCACTAGGCTTTCCCAAAGGCTGCCCCGCCCACGGTAGCTCAGGAGATTATCCCAGAGACTGCTCCTGGTGTGCAGGTAGACGGCACAGGCAGCGGAGCAAGAGCAAGGTCCAGAAGGCACGAAAGTGCACTGTTCTCACAGGAGAAGACATCCGGCACGTCTCTGAAACCCCCAGAAGGCTGCCCCACCCAGGGCAGCTCAGGATATTATCCCAGAGACTGCTCCCGGTGTGCACGTAGACAGCACAGGCAGCAGAGAGGGCAAGGCGACCAACAAGCAGAAAGGGAATTTGTTCTCCCAGCTGACACACATGCCACATACCTGTAACAACTTCTATTGCCATGAAAAGGCGGAAGAATCTGGTCCAGTCAAAAATCACTCAGATAACCCCAGAGAGAGGGCCTGGCAAGATAGATATAACGAATTTTCCTAAAAAAGAATTCAAAATAAAAGTCATAACCATGCTGATGGACGTGCAGAGAAATACGCAAGAGCTAAGGGATGAAGTACAGAGGCAGATAACAGAAATGAAACAATCCATAGAAGGTCTTAAGAGTAAATGGGACAAGGTGCAAGAGACTGTCAATGGAATAGAAATCAGAGAATAGGAATACAGAGAAGCTGAGGCAGAAGGAGAGAAAGGATCTCTAGAAACAAAAGAACATTAAGAGAACTGTGTGACCAATCCAAATGGAACAATATTCGTATTATAGGGGTAACAGAAGAAGAAGAGAGATAAAAAGGGACAGAAAGTGTCTTTGAAGAAATAATTGCTGAAAACTTCCCCAAGCTGGGGAAGGAAACACTCTCTCAGACCATGAAAACCCACAGATCTCCCAACACAAGGGACCCAAGGAAGACAACACTAAGACATATAATAATTAAAATGGCAAAGATCAAAGACAAGGACAGGGTATTAAAGGAAGTCAGAGAGAGATCACCTACAAAGGAAAACCCTTCAGACTGTCATCAGACTTCTCGACAGAAACCTTATAGGCCAGAAGAGAATGGCATGATATATTTAATGCAATGAAACAGAAGGGCCTTGAAACAAGAATACTGTATCCAGCACGATTGTCATTTAAATTTGAAGGAGGGATTAAACAATTTCCAGACAAGCAAAACTTGAGGCAGTTTGCCTCCCACAAACCATGTCTACAGGATATTTTAAAGGGATGGCTCTACATGGAACTACCCCTAAGTCTAAATAGATGTCACCAGAGAAAATAAATTCACAGCAAAGAAAGCAGCCCAAACAAATACAAACCAAAGGCAAAAAATAAAATCAACTATCCACAAAAGCAGTCAAAGGAAACACAAACGAGTACAGAACAAAACACTTAACATATAAAGAGTGGAGGACAAAGAATAAGAAGGGAGAGGAATTAAGACTCATCAGACTGTGTTTATAATAGCTTAATAAAAGAGTTAAGTTAAGACGGTTAGATAGTAAAGGAGCTACCCTTGAACCTCTGGTAACCATGAATCCAAAGCCTACAATGGCAATGAGCACATATCTATAGATAATCACCCAAAATGTAAATAGACTGAATGCACCAATCAAAAGACACAGAGTAATAGAACTGGTAAAAAAGCAAGACCCATCTATATGCTGCTTACAAGAGACTCACCTCAAACCCAAACACATACAAAGACTAAAAGTGAAGGGGTGGAAAAAGATATTTCATGCAAACAACAAAGAGAAAAAAGCAGGTGATGCAGTACTTGTATCAGACAAAACAGACTTCAAAACAAAGTAACTAACAAGAGATAAAAGCGGACATTACATAATGATAAAGGGGTCAGTCCAACAAGAGGATATAACCATTATAAATATCTATGCACCCAACACAGGAGCATGACTTATGTGAAACAAATACTAACAGAATTAGAGGAGGAAATAGAATGCAATGCATTCATTTTAGGAGATTTCAACACATCACTCACTCCAAAGGACAGGTCAACCAGACAGAAAATAAGAAAGGACACAGAGGCACTGAACACCACACTAGAACAGACGGATCTAACAGATGTCTACAGAACTCTACACCCAAAAGCAGCAGGATACACATTCTTCTCAAGTCCACGTGGAACATTTTCCAAAATAGACCACATACTAGGCCACAAAAAGAGCCTCAGTAAATTCAAGAAGATTGAAATTCTACCAACAAACTTTTCAAATCACAAAGGTATAAAACTAGAAATAAATTGTACAAAGAAAAAAAAAAGGCTCACAAACACATGGAGGTTTAACAACATGCTCCTAAATAATCAATGGATCAATGACCAAACTGAAACAAATTAAGCAATATATGGAGACAAATGAAAACAACAGCACAAAGCCCCAACTTTTGTGGGATGCAGTGAGGGCAGTTCTAAGAGGAAAGTATATAGCAATCCAGGCCTATTTAAAGAAGGAAGAGCAATCCCAAATGAATAGTCTAAAGTTACAATTATTGAAACTGAAAAAAAGAAGAACAATTGAGGCCCAAAGTCAGCAGAAGGAGGGACATAATAAAGATCAGAGAAGAAATAAATAAAATTGAGAAGAATAAAACAATAGAAAAAAATCAATGAAAACAAGAGCTGGTTCTTTGAGAAAATAAACAAAATAGATAAACCCCTAGCCAGACTTATTACGAGAAAAAGAGAATCTACACACATAAACAGAATCAGAAATGAGAAAGAAAAAATCACGACGGACCGGACAGAAATACAAAGATTTATTAGAGAATACTATGAAAATCTATATGCTAACAAGCTGAAAAACCTAGAAGAAATGGACAACTTCCGAAAAAAAAAAAACTTCCAAGACAGACCAAGGAAGAAACAGAAAATCTAAACAAACCAATTACCAGCAAGGAAATTGAATCGGTAATCAAAAAACTACCCAAGAACAAAACCCCTGGACCAGATAGATTCACCACTGAATTTTATCAGACATATAGAGAAGACAATACCCATTCCCCTTAACATATTCCAAAAAATAAAAGAGGAGGGAATACAACCAAACGCATTCTATGAAGCCAGCATCACTCTAATACCAAAAAGAGGCAGAGACCCCCAACAGAAAAGAAAATTACAGACCAATATCCCAGATGAACGTAGATGCAAAAATACTCAACAAAATATTAGCAAACCGAATTCAAAAATACATCAAGAGGATCACACACCATGATCAAGTGGGATTCATCTCAGGGATGCAAGGATGGTACAACATTCGAAAATCCATCAACATCATCCACTATATCAACAAAAAGAAGGGCAAAAACCACGTGATCATCTCCACAGACGCTGAAAAAGCATATGACGAAATTCAACATGCATTCATGATAAAAACTCTCAACAAAATGGGTATGCAGGGTGACTACCTCAACATAATAAAGCCCATATATGATAAACACACAGCCAACATCATACTTAACAGCGAGAACCTGAAAGCTTTTCACCTAAGATCGGAAACAAGACAGGGATGCCCACTCTCTCCACTGTTATTCAACATAGTACTGGAGGTCCTAGCCATGGCAATCAGACAACACACAGAAATACAAGGCATCCAGATTAGTAAAGAAGAAGTCAAACTGTCACTATTTGCAGGTGACAAGATATTGTACATAAAAAACCCTGAAGAGTCCACTCCAAAATTACTAGAACTAATATCTGAATTCAGCCAAGTTCCCGGATAAAAAATTAACATGCAGAAATCTGTGGCTTTCCTATACACTAACGATGAAGTAGCAGAAATCGAAATCAGGAAAACAATTTCATTAACAATTGCATCAAAAAGAATAAAATACCTAGGAATAAAACTAACCAAGCAAGTGAAAGACCTATACCCTAAAAACTACAAAACATTCTTAACAGAAATTAAAGAGGACACTAACAAAAGGAAACTCATCCCATGCTCTTGGCTAGGAAGAATTAATATTGTCAAAAACGCTATCCTAGTAAAGCAATCTACAGATTCAACACAATCCTTATCAAAATACCAACAGCATTCTTCAACGAACTGGGACAAATAGTTCTAAAATTCGTATGGAACCAAAAAAGACACCAAATAGCTAAAGCAATCCTGAGAAGGAAGAATAAAACAGGGGAATCTCACTCCCCAAGTTTAAGCTCTACTACAAAGCCACAGAATCAAGGCAATTTGGTACCGGCACAAGAATAGAACCACAGACCAGTGGAACAGAATAGGGAATCCAGATATTAACCCAAAAATATATTGTCAATTAATATACTATAAAGGAGCCATGGATATACAATGGGGAAATGACAGCCTCTTCAACAGCTGGTGTTGGCAAAACTGGGCAGCTACATGTAAGAATGAAACTGGATCGTTGTCTAACCTCATGCACAAAAGTAAATACGAAATAGATTAAAGACCTGAATATAAGTCATGAGACCATAAAACTCTTAGAAAAAATCATAGGCAAAAATCTCTTGGACATCAATATGAGCAACTTCTTCATGAACATATCTCCCTGAGCAAGGGAAACAAAAGCAAAAATGAATGAGTGGGACCATATCAAGCTGTAAAGCTTCTGTACAGCAAAGGACACTATCAATAGAACAAAAAGACATCCTACAGTATGGGAGAATATATTCATAAGTGAGAAATCCTATAAGGGGGTTGACATCCAAAATATATAAAGAGCTCACACACCTCAACAAACAAAATAGCAAATAAGCCAATTAAAAAATGGGCAGAGAAGCTGAATACACACCTCTCCAAAGAAGAAATTCAGATGACCGACAGACACATGAAAAGATGCTCCACATGGCTAATTATCAGAAAAATGCAAATTAAAACCACGTGACATATCACCTTACACCAGTTAGGATGGCCAACATCCAAAACACAACAACAAATGTTGGTGAGGATGTGGAGAAAGGGGAACCCTCCTACAATGCTGGTGGGAATGTAAATTCTACAACCATTGTGGAAAGCAGTATGGAGGTTTCTCAAAAAACTCAAAATAGAAATACCATTTGACCCAGGAATTCCACTCCTAGGAATTTACCCTAAGAATGCAGCAGCCCAGTTTGAAAAAGACATATGCACCCCTATGTTTATCACACACTATTTACAATAGCCAAGAAATGGAAGCAACCTAAGTGTCCATCAGATGAATGAAGATGTGATACATATATAGAAATGGAATATTATTCAGCCATAAGAAGAAAACAAATCCTACCATTTGCAACACCATGGATGGAGCTAGAGGGTGTTATGCTCAGTGAAATAAGCCAGGCAGACAAAGGCAAGTATCAAATGATTTCACTCCTCTGTGGAGTATAAGAACAAAGAAAAAACTGAAGGAACAAAACAGCAGCAGACTCACAGAACCCAAGAATGGACTAACAGTTACCAAAGGGAAAGGGACTGGGGAGAATGGGTGGGAAGGAGGGCCAAGGGGGAAAAGGGGGCATTACGATTAGCAGACATAATGTAGCAGGGAGCACGGGGATGGCTGTACACACAGAGAAGTCAAGTAGTGATTCTATAGCATCCTATGATGCTGATGGACAGTGACTGTAATGTGCTAGGTGGTGTGGATTTGATGATGGGGGAGTCTAGTAACCACAATGTTGCTCATGTAATTGTAGATTAATGATACTAAAATAAAACAAAAAAGCATCTGTACAGCAAAAGAAACCATCAACAAAATGAAAGGCAACATACAGAATGGTAGAAAATATTTGCAAATCATCTATCTGATAAAGTGTTAATATCCAAAACATATAAAGAAATCAAGCAACTCAATAGATAAAAAAGAAAAAATCTGATTTAAAAATGGGCAGAGGAACTGAATAGACATTGAACCAAAGAAAACATATAAATGGCCAACAGGTACGTGAAAAGGAGTTTGACATCACAAATCATAAGGGGAAGGCAATACAATAAGATATCAACTCACACCTGTTAGAATGCCTATTATCAAAGAGACAAGAAATAACAAGTGTTTTCAAGACAAGGGAATCTTTGTACATTGTTGGTGGAAGTGTCCCAATTGGGGTAGCCCCTATAGAAAACACTGTGGCGTTTCCCCAAATAATTAAAAATAGAACTATCACATGATCGAGCAATTCTACTGAGTATTTATTTGAAGGCAATGTAAATACTTTCTCAAAAAGATACCTGCAACCCCTGTGTTCACTGCAGAATTATTAACAATAACCAAGACATGAAAACAAAGCAAGTCTCTGTTGATGAATGAATGGATAAAGAAAATGTCACCCCCCCCCCCAACAAACAGGAGTATTATTCAGCCATAAAAAGGAAGGAAATCTGCCATTTGTGACATGGATATAACTTGAAGGCATTGTGCTACGTGAAATAAGTTAGAGAAGGAGAAATACTACATGATCGCACTTGTATGTGGAATAAAAAAAAAGTTCATAGATACAAGAACAGATTAGTGGTTCTCAGAGGCAGTGTGTAGAGGGTGAAATGGATGAAGGCGGTCAAAAGGTAACAAAAAACTCCCTCCAGTTTCTACCAAAAGTTAGCTGTCACTTGAAGCATTGTTCCCTATATGTAATATTTTCATGACTGCCCCTTTATCTTTTTTCTATTATTAATGTACAATAACAGGAGCAATATTAAGGTTACTAGACTCCCCCTATTATCAAGTACCAACCACATATCCCATTACAGTCACTGTGCATCAGCAAAGTAAGATGCTATAGAATCACTACTTGTCTTCTCTGTGTTATACAGCCATCCCCATGCTCCCTGCTACATTATGTCTGCTAATCATAATACCCCCTTTTCCCCCTTATCCCTCCCTTCCCACTCATCTTCCCCAGTTCCTTTTCCTTTGGTAACTGTTAGTCCATTCTTGGATTCTGTGACTCTGCTGCTGTTTTGTTCCTTCAGTTTTTTCTTGGTTCATATACTCCACAGATGAGTGAAATCATTTGATACTTGTCTTTGTCCACCTGGCTTATTTCACAGAGGATAACACCCTCTAGCTCCATCCATGTTGTTGCAAAGAGTAGGATTTGTTTTCTTCTTATGGCTGAATAATATTCCATTGTGTATATGGACCATATATTCTTTTGCCATTCATTGACTAATGGACACTTAGGCTGCTTCCACTTCTTGGCTATTGTAAATAGTGCTGCGATAAACATAGGGGTGCATATGTCTTTTTCAAACTGGGCTGCTGCATTCTTAGGGTAAATTCCTAGGAGTGGAATTTCTGGGTCTAATGGTATTTCTATTTTTAGTTTTTTGAGGAACCTCCACACTGCTTTCCACAATAGTTGAACTAATTTACATTTCCACCAGCAGTGTAGGAGGGTTTTCCTTTCTCCATATACTCACCAACATTTGTTGTTGTTTGTCTTTTGGATGGTGGCCATCATAATTGGTGTGAGGTGATATCTCATTGTGGTTTTAATTTGCATTTCTCTGATGGTTAGTGAGGTGGAGCATCTTTTCATGTGCCTGTTGGCCATCTGAATTTCTTCTCTGGAGAAGTATCTGTTCAGCACCTCTGACCATTTTTTAATTGTGAGGTGCATGAGCTCTTTATATAATTTGGATGTCAACCCCTTATAGGATTTCTCATTCATGCATATATTCTCCCATACTGTAGGATGTCTTTTTGTTCTATTGATGGTGTCCTTTGCTATACAGAAGCTTTTCAGCATGACATAGTCCCACTTGTTCATTTTTGCTTTTGTTTCCCTTGCCCAGGGAGATATGTTCATGAAGAAGTTGTTCATATTTATGTCCAAGAGATTTTTGCGTATGATTTTTTTCTAGTTTTATAGTTTTGTGACTTACATTCAAGTCTTTGATCCATTTTGAGTTTGCTTTTGTGTATGAGATTAGACAATAATCCAGTATCATTCTCTTACATGTAGCTGTCCAGTTTTGCCAACACCAGCTGTTGAAGAGGCCATCATTTCCCTATTGTTTATCCATGACTCTTTAATCATATATTAATTGACCATATATGCTTGGGATTACATATGTGCTCTCTATTCTGTTCCACTGGTCTATGGGTCTGTTCTTGTGCCAGTACCAAATTTTCTTGATTACTGTGGCTCTGTACTAGAGCTTGAAGTCAGGGAGCATAATTCCCCCTTTATTCTTCCTTCTCAGGATTGCTTTGGCTATTTGGGGTCTTTTGTGGTTCTATATGAATTTTAGAACTATTTGCTCTAGTTCTTTGAAGAATGCTGTTGGTATTTTGACAGGGATTGCATTGAATCTGTAGAATGCTTTAGGCAGCATGGCCCTTTTGACAGTATTAATTCTTCCTATCCATGAGCACGGAATGTGTTTCCATTTATTAGTATCTTCTTTAATTTCTCTCATGAGCGTCTTGCAGTTTTCAGAGTATAATCTTTCACTTCATTGGTTAGATTTATTCCTAGGTATTTTATTCTTTTGGATGCAATTGTTAATGGAATTGTTTTCCTGATTTCTCTTTCTGCTTGTTCACCATTAGTGTATAGAAATGGAACAGATTTCTGTGCATTAATTTTGTATCCCGTAACTTTACTGAATTCAGATATCAGATCTAGTAGTTTGGGAGTGGGTTCTTTAGGGGTTTTTATGTACAATATCATGTCATCTGCAAACAGGGACAGTTTGACTTCTTCCTTACCAATATGGATGCCTTTTATTTCTTTGTGTTGTCTGATTGCCATGGCTAGGACCTCTAGAAGTATGTTGAATAAAAGTGGGGAGAGTGGTCATCCTTGTCTTGCTCCTGATCTTAACGGAAAAGCTTTCAGCTTCTCACTGTTAAGTATAATGTTGGCTGTGGGTTTGTCATATATGGCCTTTATTATGTTCAGGTAATTGCCCTCTATACACATTTTGTTGAGAGTTGTTATCATGAATGGATGTTGAGTTTTGTCAAATGCTTTTTCAGCATCTATGGAGATGATCATGTGGTTTTTGTCCTTTTTGTTGATGTAGTAGATGATGTTGATGGATTTTCGAATGTTGTACCATCCTTGCATCCCTGGGATGAATCCCACTTGATCACGATGGATGATATTTTTGATGTATTTTTGAATTCAGTTTGCTAATATTTTGTTGAGTATTTTTACATCTATGTTCTTCAGGGATATTGGTCTGTAATTTTCTTTTTTTGTCGTGTCTTTGCCTGGTTTTGGTATTAGAGTGATGTTGGCTCGTAGAATGAGTTTGGGAGTATTCCCTCCTCTTCTACTTTTTAGAAAACTTTAAGGAGGATGAGTATTAGGTCTTCACTAAATGTTTGATAAAATTCAGCAGTGAAACCATCTAGTCCAGGAGTTTTGTTCTTAGGTAGTTTTTTGAATACCAATTCAATTTCTTTGCTGGTAATTGGTCTATTCAGATTTCCTGTTTCTTCCTGGGTCAGCTTTGGAAGGTTGTATTTTTCTAGAAAGTTGTTCATTTCTTCTAAGTTATCCAGTTTGTTATCATATAATTTTTCATGGTATTTGCACATAATTCTTTGTATTTCTGTGGTGTCCGTGTGATTTTTCCTTTCTCATTTCTGATTCTGTTCATGTGTTAGACTCTCTTTCTTGATAAGTCTGAATTGGGGTTTATCTATTTTGTTTATTTTCTTGAAGAACCAGCTTCTGCTTTCATTGATTCTTTCCAATGTTTTATTGTTCTCAATTTTATTTATTTCTGCTTTAATCTTTATTATGTCCCTCCTTGTACTGACTTTGGGCCTCATTTGTTCTTCCTTTTCTAGTTTCATTAATTGTGAGTTTAGACTGTTCATTTGGGATTGTTCTTCTTTCCTGAGGTAGGCCTGTATTACAATATATTTCCCTCTTAGCATGCTGCATCCCACAGATTTTGTGATGTTGAATTATTGTTGTCATTTGTCTCCATATATTGCTTGATCTCTGTTTTTATTTGGTCATTGATCCATTGATTATTTAGGAGCATGTTATTACACCTCCATATGTTTGTGGGCTTTTTCATTTTCTATGAGTAATTTATTTCTAGTTTCATACCTTTGTGACCTGAGAAGCTGGTTGAGAAAATTTAAATCTTTTTAAATTTACTATGTGCACTTGAGAAGAATGTGTATCCTGTTGTTTTTGGATGGAGTGTTCTGTAGATGTCCGTTAGGCCCACCTGTTCTAATACGTTGTTCAGTGCCTCTGTGTCCTTTCTTATTTTCTGTCTGGTTGACCTGTCCATTGGAATGAGTGGTGTGTTGAAGCCTCCTAAAATGAGTGCATTGCATTCTATTTCCTCCTCTAATTCTGTTAGTATTTGTTTCACATATGTCATGCGCCTATGTTGGGTGCATAGATATTTATAATGGTTATATCCTCTTGTTGGACTGCCCCCTTTAACATTATGTAATGTCCTTCATTCTCTCTTGTTACTCTCTTTGTTTTGAAGTCTATTTTGTCTGATACAAGTACTGCAACTCCTGCTTTTTTCTCCCTATTAGTTGTATGAAATATGTTTTTCCATCCCTTTACATTCAGTCTGTGTATGTCTTTGGGATTGAAGTGATTCTCTTGTAGGCAGCGTATAGATGGGTCTTGTTTTTTTATCCATTCAGTGACTCTACATCTTTTGATTGGTGCATTCAGACCATTTACATTTTAGGGTGATTATTGATAGGTATGCACCTATTCCCATTGCAGGCTTTAGATTCGTGGTTACCAAAGGTTCAAGGGTAATTTCCTTACTCTCTAACAGTCTAATTTAACTCACTTTGTATGCTATTACAAACACAACCTAGAGGTTCTTTATTTTTCCTCCTTTTTCTGCCTCCCCCATTCTTTGTATGCTATGAATCATATTCTGTACTCTTTGTGTGACATCTATTTAGCCTATGAATACTTCCATCTATAGGAGTCCCTCCAAAATGCACTATAGAGGTGGTTTGTGGGAGCCAAATTCTCTCATCTTTTGCTTATCTGAAAATTGTTTAATCCCTCCTTCAAATTTAAATGATAACCTTACCAGGTAGAGTATTATTGGTTCAAGGCCCTTCTGTTTCATTGCATTAAATATATCATGCCACTCCCTTCTGGCCTCTAAGGTTTCTGTTGAGAAATCTGATGATAGCCTGATGCGTTTTCCTTTGTAGGTTGTCTTTTTTCTCTCTCTAGCTACTTTTAAGTCTGTCTTTATCCTTGATCTTTGCCATTTTAATTATTATATGTCTTGATGTTGTCTTCCTTGGGTCCCTTGTGTTGGGAGATCTGTGCATCTCCATGGCCTGAGAGACTATCTCCTTCCCCAGATTGGGGAAGTTTTCAGCAATTACCTCCTCAGTGACACTTTCTAACCCTTTTGCTCTCTCTTCTTCTTCTGGTACCCCTATTATGTGAATATTGTTCCACTTGGATTGGTCAAACAATCCTCTCAGTATTCTTTCATTCTTAGGTTTTTTTTTCTCTGTGTGTCTCAGCTTCTTTGTATTCCTCTTCTGTACTTTCTATTCCATTTACCATCTCTTCTACTACATCTAATCTGCTTTTAAATCCCTCCATTGTATGTTTCATTTCAGATATGGAATTTCTTAATGATTCAATCTCCATCTTAAATTCGTTCCTGAGTTCTTGAATATTTTTCTGTACCTCCATAAGCATGTTTATGATTTTTATTTTGAACTCTCTTTCAGGAAGATTGGTAAGTTCAGGTTCATTTGGCCCTTTTCCTGGGCTTTGTGAGATTTTGCTCTGAACCATGTCCTTTTGACGTTTCATATTTCTGTGTGGCACCCTCTCTTTCCCAGAAGCTCTGGTCTGTGGAGCTGCTCAGCTCCTAGAGTGAGGTTGGGGGTAGTAGGGAAGTGGAGCTGGTGCCTGGCGGGAGGAATGATCTGTTTCTTGATTCCAGTCTGCCGTGCCTGTCTCCCATATGAGAGCCAGTGGGTTGAGCACAGAGGTGTAGCCTCTGTGCTTTCTGTCTCTAGCTTTTGTAGGCCTCCCTTTGACTTGCCTGACGCCAGCGCAGTGACTGCTGGTTTGGAAGCAGGTGCTATGAGGCCAGAGGGAATGGCAGGCTGCATATCACAGTGGGGGGCCCCACAGCTGAGTAGCCAGCCAAGGGAATGGAGCGCCCAAAGCTCCTCAAAGTTCCCAATCTGCTGGGCAGAGGGCACCCAAACAACCTTGTCCCCCATCTCTTCTCCCACACAGCAAGCTCCGTGTAAACCCCACCCCTTCAGCAGCCCTCTCACTGCTAGGAAGCCTGTCAGACTGCCTGCCTTTCCCTTGTCCCAGAGCAGCCATGTGTGGATCCCATACTCCACAAATGGCCAGAAGCTGTCTCTCAGGCACTCCACCTGTCCCAGCTCCCCATCCTCCAGAGGACCACACAATGTACATTTCTGCTCCCAAAGCACATGTGCAGGGCTAGGTGTTCAGCAGTCCCAGGTTTCCACCCCCTCTCCACTCTGTTTCTCTTCCTTCTGCCAGTGAGCTGGGGTGGGAGAAGGACCTGGGTCCCGCCAGATCAAGGCTTTGGTACATTACCCTGTTTTGTGAGGTCTGCTCTGTTCGTGAGGTCTGTATGCAGTCTGGTGCAGCCTTCTTTCCTATTGTTGTTTTAGCATTAGTTATATTAACGATATTTTCGTACTATCTGTGGTTTTCGGAGGAGTTCCCTGCCTCACCTCTCATGCCACCATCTTGAATCTAGCCATAAGATTTTATAAACTAGTCTTTTAAAAGATAATTCAAAGAAAGCCATAGAACATAGTTACTCTCTTGCACCAAAACCAAATGGGTATGTTATGAAGCTGCAGAAACTCTCCCTCCTCTGGGTGGAGCACAATGAAAAGATGCTCACTGGTCCCCTGCCTTACTTTTACATTTAGTCTTTCAGTCCTGCTTGAGCCCACAATAAATTTCCTTAGAGAGTGAGGAAGGAGTTAGCTGTTCATTTCATTGATGAGGGCTGCTAATAGCTTGTTAGTTTTTCTCTTTAAAATAGCAAATTAAAAATTGCCTATAAGCAGCCACATGTGTTACTTGAAATTGTTCATCTGAATAAGGGAAACTTCTGAAAAAACCATTTTTGTCTTGGCATGGTACTTATTCAGCTGTTACTGATTTTTCAGTAATTAATCAGATCAGCTGATTTGGCAAACCATTTACAGTTTGATTGCTAACAATGTCTTTCAAGTAAAGGAGGGTCATTTAAAAAAAAAATGTTATCCAGGATGGCATATATCCAATTTGTCTAAAATGGAAAAAAATTACACAGGTAAATTAATAAAAAATAGAGGTACCTGGGATATAAAAATAGATACTTCCCATTAAAATCAGAATTTCGTTTACCCATTCTAACATCAATTGTCTTTGGATTTTAAGATTTAGAAAAGAAAATCTCAAAAAACAATTACCAGATACGGTACTGATCTTAAGAAAAATTACTAAAGTAAACGTCATCTTGTTAAGTATGTTGGTGACTCCAGCAATTTCATAAAAACACATAACTTCTCTAAGAATTTTTCAGTTGAATAATATGGCAATATTTTCAGCTATGCCTCTTCTTTCCTCTTCTCAGAAATGCTGTGAGAACCAGAGATATTTTCCCTGACTTTGAACAAAAGGACCAGCCAGTGTTATTGTATCTTGTGCCAGGCATTTCTTTTTTGTGCTTTCTCTATCAACATTATCTGAAAATACCAACAATGCTGGACTCTATAAATTTTGCGTAGGTTTAAAGTCATGTGGATTAGCAGACATGATGTAGGGGGGGGCGTGGGGAAGGCAGTATAGCACAGAGAAGACAAGTAGTGATGGGTACAACAGGTCTATTTCTTCCTTTCACACTTTCCCATCTCTGCCCTCAACCTTCTTTTGTATTTGTTAGAAAAAGAGTTAAAATTAAATCTATATTAACAAATATTACTGAGCACCTTCTCTGGACCTGGCATAGGTGTTTCAAAAGCACTTAAGATAAATTCTAAGTGCCCAGTGAAGAGGGCCTGAATAGAACTGAACAACCAGAACTAACCCCATTTCTTTAAATGACCTGCTGATTTTGGTCTAGCCCAAATTTTTGCCTTTTCCCGGTCTAATGGTTATCCCTTGTCCCAGATCTGACTCAAAACTAGTCTCATTTCATTCTGCTTGAGCCAGATCACAGTAAGAATCAAGTTTAGTTCAGGGCATCACAAACTTGCATATGCAAAAGTGGGTGGTCAGAGTGGAGAAGAGTGGAGCTTGGTTCAGGGTGTGGGGGGAAGGTGAGGGAATGGGAAGCTCTGAAAAAAGTGGGAGGCCATGCCGATTTAGAACACTGAAGGGCAAGGGAGGAGACTGTTCTGTGTAGCTCTGCAAAGGGCTACCACAAAGAACAGCATCCCTTGCTTTGTCTCTCTGAGCCTGATTCGTCATTTATAAAATAAGCTGGTGGACTTAAAGACCTTGCAGCTTTTAGCTCTAAATGGGTCTGAGTTTACAATTAGTGGGGAGACCGATTTCAGCTCAATTCAAGGAAAAGCTTTTTTTTCAATCAATCTTCCAATATTGGGCAGCTTCAGGTACTGTTGAGCTCTCCGTTAGAACGGGCAGTGTTGGGGTGACCATATGTCAGGAAGCCTGTGGCAGGATGTCTTGCATCTACTGGGAAGATGGACCAGATTACTGCTAGGGTCCTTTCCAGCCTTGTCTAGAAATTCTTCCTGTTCAAATGGTTGCCAGGAGAGCAATTGTAGTGATGCTAAAGCACTCAAAGTCACGAACCTTAGCAGGAGGAGGAAAAGCCCAACAGTCCACAGTAGGGCAGGTAACATCCTCACCTGTCATCTACTGAGAGACAGGCCTGGTGCCAGATACGTGACATATAGCAATTCCATGAGGTAGGTACTTTTACAAAATGGCACAGAGGCTCAGAGAAGCTAAGTAACTTTATTAAGGTCACATAGCTAATAAGTGAAAGTTAGGGAATTCGATTCTAGGTCTGCTGACTTCCATACAGCATTTTCCACAATGCTTTCCTGCCTTGAAGGAGCAGTGTACAATGGGAGGAGGAAAAGAACATAGAGAGGCATGGAATATTAAGGAAGCCAAAAGCAGTATAAATTAGAAACCATGACTGAAAGGCTAAACTTCCATGGCCTGTGGGCATGGAGGGGGTGTTTACTTACATGACAAGTTTGAGAGACCACTGTACCAACAATGGATATTTAATTGTAAAACAAGAGGCTCCTAGTGTTTCCGCGGACATGACTGCTTTGGACTGTTCTGGACAGAGAATCTGCCAGGATTCTTTCACTGAGAATATCCCGTCTCTCTTCAAGTGTTTACCACTTTTCAATCTTTATTATAATTATTTGATTCATGTTCCTTTAGACCATAGAGCCATTGACTAAAGTTGTCTTTAATTATTTTATTGTCGTAGTATGTGCTGTACATTTACATACTAAAATGTATCATAGTACTGCTTGGATATCTTCCATGTGTTCTTCACCTTTCACTGCCCTATTGTGTGCTGGAACTTCCCATTACAAAGGGCACTGATAGGCTTTCTTGCCCTCTGCATTCTGCTTTGGTTCCACCATTAGGGAGCATTGACAGGAGTAGGAGAAGAGTAAAATGATATTTATTCTCTTAAGCTCCTAACCTATCATGGGGCAGTGAGCAGTGACTGCGTTCTACCCAAGCCTAAGATTTTTTTCAAGCAGTCCTTTCCTTTAGCTCTTGGTTCCATTAAATTCTCTCTCCTTCCCATCACTCTTTAGGCCAAGTGGTGGGAATGGCTCCCTTTTGTTGCTAGGGGCAGGGTGCCTCACCATCCCTTGTTTATGTCCTTTAACTCCACCCACACCACTAAACAGTACTCTATTTGATTCTCAATCACTCTGAGTGTGCCAGCTGTTTCCTACCCAGGTCCAGATTAATATTTGTACTAAGTCTCATTCAAAAAAAAAGTCCTCTCACTCTTGTAGTTCTTTCCCTCAGAATTTCTAATTAATGTATGTATTATATGTAATAATAATGCATTTCTAACTAATTTTCTTATACCATTCTTTGATTTATCCATTTTAGCTATTATCTATTAACTTCTCATTCAGGTCAGTGATATTTACCTCTTCTACATCTCCTTCTTTCCAACAGAGTCACAAACTAACTATGGGTTACTCAAAGTGCCTTTTTAAGACTGGTGAATGGAAAGGTAGCCTTTGTTCTTAGGATGATTCAACATCAAAAAGATGTCTATTATCCCTAATGTATAATGTAAAGTGATCTCAATAAAATACCAACAAGTTTTATGGAGTTTGATAGGCTGGTATTAAACTTCATATGGAAAAACAAACATGAAAGAATATGCAGGAAAACACTGAAAGTGACAAAGAAGAAGAAAAAAAACCTACAAGGGAAACTAGGCATACCAAGCATTAAAACATACTAGAAAGCCTTTATAATTAAACAGTGGGTAATGAGTACATGGATAGACGATAGACCAGTAGAAAAGAAAAGTCCAGAAATAGAACCAAGTACATATGAAACTTTTATATGTGATAAAGTTGGCATCTCAAAATATCTGGACTAAAGGATTTTTTAATGAATAGTACTGGAAGTACTAGTTAGCTCTTTGGGGAAAAAAAGATGAAATTAGATCCATACCTCATATCACACATAAGTTCCAAATGGATCAGGTACCTAAATATAAAAATGAACCCACACAAGTCTTATTTAAAAGTGAATGAACTCCTCTTTAACCTAGGTGTAGAGGAAAGCTTTCTAACTATAACTCAAAACCAAATGGAATGAAAAAAAAGATTGATAAACTTGACTATAAAAGCAAAAACTACTGCATGGGAAAAAAACACCTGAAACCTGGGAGCAAATATTTGCAACATGTATCACAGATAAATATTTAAGTAACTCATAAAAGAAAATTGAGGGGAAAAATAAATCAAAACCTAACAGAAGAATGGACAAAAGACATGAACAGAAAGTATAACCAAAAAGAAAGGCAATAAAGATGACCCTTAAACATATGAAAACTTCATAATAAGCAAAATATAAATTAAACCTACACCAAAATACCATTTCTCACCTACCAGATTGGCCAAAAATGAAAAAGTATAATCATGCACCATGTTGGCAAGCTGTAGGGAAATGAGCACTCTTAAACATTGCTGGTGGGTATGCAAATTGGTACAATTTTTATGGAAGAGAATTTCACAACATCTATTTAAAACACACACATGCATGCACATATAATCTGACCCAGCAATCCCACTGCTTTACCCTTATGATAAACTAGCAATACAAAAATACACACATAAAGGTTATTCATAGCACCAGTGTTTGTAAAATTAAAAAATATTGGAAACCACTGACAGGCATATATATATGACAACTGAGCACTATGCAATTATTTTAAAGAAGTGAGAAAGATCTCCATGAATTGATATGGAGTGATTTCCAGGACATACTGTTATGTGAAGAAATCAAAGTGCAAAAAAGATTCTGCAGTATGCTACCTTTTTTGAAAGAAAAAGGGGAAATAAGAAAACATACATGTAAATGTTCATTTCTGCAAAAAGAAAGACAGGAAAGATAAACCAAAGACTAGTAGGATTGGTTACCCTCAGAAGTTGGGTGGGAATGAGTTCAATAGACTAGAAGGAAAGGGGAGGGGATGGAAATCATCTGACTATACCTTCTGTGTTTTGCAACCATGTTAATATTTTATATACTCAACAAAGAAAAATAAAATCAATGATGGAGGGAAAACTAAAATGTAAAAAACAAACAAATGAACCAAATTTCAAATGACTAGCGTAACCAACAAAGAAGGGGGAAATAAAACTCACGTAACTTTTGAGCACTGTATTTGGAATGTGTTCTCTCAAGCTAAACACACTAAAGAACTCTAAACTAAATGTTAAGTAATAGTTAGAAACCTAGTTAACAGCCTTCTTTTTTCACAGAAGCATGAGTTAACAATTCTGTGTATTCTGGGGTTGAACAAATAAGCAAATACATTGTGGATATTGGGAGCCAGATTTCTCACCATTGAAGGAGAGCTACAAGTATGAAAGCGGGAAGGAGGAGAAAATGAGCCCTGTAGTATTTCATTAGAATCAGAGATATCAGTGTGAATCTGTGATTTCTAAGGGTGATAGATAGGTAAATGCAGACATGTATGGATCTTCATGTATGTATGTATTTATACAAAATCTATTTCCTATCTTGACTTAGAGGGTCTAGTGTCAACAATATTGCAACAGCAATGAGCATTTCTAGCATATAGATCGTGATTTCTAAACACTATTCTCTGCTAAAGGCACACCAGAGCTCCTTGGATAAGTGGCTGGTTTTAGGAGTTAGGCAAAGAAAGAACAGACCTGGAACAATGTCAGAAGGTCACATAAACCAGTGTGAAAGGGCTCTCTGTGGCCAAATCTGGGATAATTTGAGCACCAAAATAGGTAATGATAGTAAAAATTTGAATTACTTCGAATAAAATAAGAATCCATTAGCCCACACTAATACAATAGATGGGGGAGAAGGGAAAGCTCTTCCTTATAGTAGGAAGCCAACTAAGAAATATAAAAGGAATGACGAAATTAGAATCACCATTTGGCAACCATAATAATAATAATTAATCAAGGTAAGAATCAACAATACATACTAAAACTAGTGCTTGAAATTTTGAGGAGTAACAGAGGCTTTACACAGTTTCAAAGAATCTCCTCAAGAGATACTTATAACTTTATAATAGAAAAACCTAGCAGACACCATCTCAGCAAAGTTAGTATCACCAAAATTAGTAATGGGACAAATCAGAATCTTCTTCTTTCAGATACAACACACAGTATAATTTCTGTGGTATTCCTGAAAAATCTGTAACCAAAATCTAATCAGAAGGAAATGTCAGGCAAAGCCATATTGGGGGGCACTCCAGATAAGTAGCCCGTTTTTATCAACAATGTCAGTGTCATGGGAAACAAACAACTAAGGAACTGTCCAGATTAAAGGACAGTAAAGAGACGAAAACAGCCAAACACAAGAAATGGTTTTGAGACTTTTCTGTTGCTTTTACAAACATTATTGACACAATTGATGAAATCTGAATAAGAGTTATAGATTAGTTCTTTTTTAAATAAATATAAACTGAAGTATTTTGGCATAAAGGAATAGCCCATCTGTAGTTTACTCTCACATGGTTCAAACAGAAAAAAGGATACAACAAATGTGGTAAAATGTTAACATTTGGGGAATCTGGTAAATGGCATATAGGACTTCTTTGCACTATTCTTACAGCCTTCCTGTAGGTTTAACTTTGTGTGTGTGTATATATATGTGTATGTTATAAATATAAAATATATATGCTTACATGTTATATACAATGCTATGCTTACATATAAATGTATGTATTATATATATATATGTGTGTGTATGTATAAACTAAAATAATTTGAGTTAAAAAAAATGTAGATTCCTGAACCCGAGGTCTGAAATTTTTGGTTCAGGGGTTCTAGTGGTGGGTCTTAGGAATTTGTATTTTTAAAAAGTTTTTCTGATTTGATGCTTAATCTGATTTGAGTATCATTCCCTGCCAGATAGAATAATAATTTTTACTGAAGAGGTAAAAAAGAACAAATAACCCATGTACCTACCACCCAGCTTTAAAAACAAAAACAAAAATCAGTTACAGTGGAAATTTCATGTGTGCCCCTCTATCTCCTGTTCCCTTTTCTCTGCTCCCAGAAGTAATCATTATCCCAAATTTGGAGGTTGTGATTCCCATGCATGTTTTATACATTAGTACCATACAAATATGTCTATACTTGCAGTAGAAGTATTCTGGCTGCTTTCAAACTTTATAAATGGTATCACAGCAAAGACTTCCCTCTACAATATAAATTTTCATTTAGCATGGTATATTTTGTCTTTTAACATTGATATATATAGCCTATTGTATTTCATCCAGGAGAGGGAAAAACTAATGTTTTCAGAGCATACTTTGACCTGATACATAATATTCAATTTATGGCTATACCACACAGTTTTTCCACTTTTCTTGCTGATGGACACTTGGTTTCCAATTTTTTCTATCCTAGTGCTACAATGACCCTTGTATATGTTTCCTTGGCATATGTAGTATTTCTTTAGAGGAGATATTGCTAGGTCAAAGGGTTTGCATATTTTTTCATTTTCTTTGGCATCACCAGTTGTTTTCTCTCTTCTGGATCAAGCAGTCATCCATAGTAACAGGAGAAAAGACAGAGTCTATGGGCACAGATGCAGGTATGTGGGCAGATATAGTGGGAATTTGTTGAAGTGCTCTTCTGACTGCTTTTATTTTCTCAGCAAAACAGAAAGCAAGGTTATCAGCTGAGACTGAGGGTGGATGAAGAGCAATTAGAAGGTGTGAAGAAATGATTTTTTTTTAAAGGCCATCTAGAAGAATGGGAGAATGATTGCCAGGGAGTACTAAGAGTATGTATCTTCAGTTTTACTATATATTCACAAATCATTCTTCTGAGTAATTGTACCAGTGTGTATATACTATTGCAGTGGTGGATGGCTATTTTTGATACTCTACACCTTCACCAACATTTTGTATCTTCAAGAATTTTACAATTTTTGTCAATTTGACATTTGTGAATGGTTTTAATTTCTCCAATTACTCATGAGTTGAGCTCATTGTCCAGTTGACTTTCATCTTCTATGAATTAATCTATTCATATTCGTTCCCTTTTTCTGACTGATTTGTAAGTTCTCTTCATGAAGTTTGGTTAACACATTAGTGTTTACATTATGATTGTACAAATATTTTCACTGTTGAGCCTATCACCATAACTCCTTTCTTCCAGGACCATGTATTTTTCCTAGAGTTAATAATTTCCTTGTTTTTCCATTTCTCTAGCTTTCCATATACCTGTGATTAATTTCTTCTGAATTCTCCAACATGCCTGGTGTCCTATCAGAAAAAATTACTATGCATTCATACATGAGTTCCATATTTTGAACCCTGAACTCCTCACTTTCTGAATCTATCCTCTTGTTCCAATCTGTGCTGGTTGCTCTGGAAGGCTGCATTGCCGGCAGTCTGGATCTTCTATTAAATCTCCTGGATTGAATTCCATATTTCCCAAATCCTGTATCTTCCTCTTCCATGTTTTTGCTGGCACTTATCTTCCAGTAGCTTCCCACAAATGGAGGCATGTCTGAATCCTTGCATGTCTTTTAAATTGATAGTCTAACTAGGTTTAGGATTCCAGATTGAAAATAATTTCCATTCAGTTTTGAAGGCATTACTACCTTCTAGATTCCTGTTTCAGAAAAATATATTCCCATTCTCTTTCCAAATCCATTTGATGTGACCTATTTTCTTTCAGATGCTTTTATTATTTGACTGAATTCTAAATTCTGCAGTGTGCTCTGGATCTTTTGTGTTGGACCTTCAGTAAATCCCTTCAATATTGAGATTCATGTCTTTAATTCTGGAATTTTTTTTTTGCCTTTTTTTCTCAGTCCTTTTTCTCAAACTTATTTCTGAATCAACATTTGGGTTTGATTTTAGGTGTACAGCAGATGCTTTTTTATGTCTGTGCCTTTGCATATGCTATTCTTTCTGCCTAGGATGCATTTCCTCTCTCAATCCTTCTCCTATCCTAGCAAATCCCCACTTATTTTCAAAACCCATTTCCAACATCATTTCTTTCACAATGATCCCCTCCCTGACTTTAGGCTGAATGAGATGGTCTCTCCCCTATGCTAACAAAGCCTACTGTGGCACCTTTAATGCCATAATATAATCTGTTATACATCTGCCTCCCCCATTGATCGTAAATTCTTTGGGAAGACAATGTTTATTCATTTCTATATCCTCACTGCCTAACACTGTGTAATGTCATTAACAAATGAATGAATGCAATAGGGAAAGGTAAGTATTTCCTCCTGTTACAGGTCAAGCAGAGTGCATGATAGGTACATCTCATATGTCTTCCCTTAATACTTTGATCAAACCTCAGATAAGTGTTTATGCAACAAATACTACCTGAACTCCTATTAGCTATCATGTGAAGGAGCAATTCTGCATTCTAGGATAAGGAACTGTGGGTGCTACAAATCAGAGGTGTGGGCAAAATGAGTCCGCCACCACACTTAACCATTCCAGCTCTTCTACAGCACCACTGTTTACAAACTAGCAAGACAGAAGACAGAACTTATAGCAAACAGCGGTTATTTTTCAGAAATAAGTTTGAAAGTGGCCTGATGAAATAGAAGAGTACACCAGAAACCACCTCTTCTAAGAATCTTTAGATGCTTGCTGCCCACTACAGAATCCATACTAAAATGTTTCTGGTTTTGCAGTAAGACCAAGGAATTTACATGTGTGAAATTATAATACAACAAAAAACTATACTGCTGACCTTTCAGAGAAGAATGAGACCAATTATCCCTGCTACTCTTCTTTTTCAGAAAATGCAAACTTTGAATTATTGGTAATAAAATAAGCAAATATGCTGTCCTAAGGTGACATACCAATCAGCAGCATTCATGTAAATATGAAGATCATTACCTCCCAACCAGCTGAAGTTTATGCAAGCACAGTAGTTTTCATTTGTGATTCTCCACTACCTTGTAGTAGGGAAGTATCCATACCTAGTTTATCTATTAGTCTGGGGAATAATGGCAAAATCCACACCTAACTCCCAGAGTACTAAAATCCAATTCCTTTTCTAAGAGAGAGGAAGTAAGTGAATATTTGAAATCAAAGCCAGAATTGAAATAACTGCAAATATCTAGGTGAGAATGAATACATTATTTTCCCCTCTGGACAACTAATTATTTGAGGAAATCTCCTTCCCCCAAATAAAGTATTTTAAAGCTCATGAATTCCTGGGGGAAAGAAAAGAAACAAGCATTAAGCTTATGTCCACTATGTCTCAACACACTGCTTAGTTATGTAGGCATCACAATAGCCCTCGAAGGGTTGGGTGTTCTATCTTCTTTTTAGATGAAGAAACTTCAGGCTCAGAGATGCTGGAACATTCCGGACCACACAGCTTGGGGCAGAAAGGAGGAAGGTCTGAGTCCTCCACAGATAGGATTTCTACCCGCCAGTGTTTTCCGGACAAGAATCACCTGGGAATACTTAGAAAATACAAAATCCAGGCTCACATAGTGGGTCTTCAGAGAACGGGCTTGGGAACATGTATTTTTTTTCTTTTAACAAGCTAGGCTCCTTTGTCAACAGAAAAGCGTGGGAAAGCCAGTACTGAGCCAGGAGACTAGAACCTGTTCCATCCATACATTTGTGGCTTCTCCACGAAGAAACCCCTTACACCCTCAAAAATACCCACATTATCAGGTCAAACCATCACTTCTCCCAAGGTCCGTCAGAACCCCAGATCTTGGAATCTTCTGCTTTTTCACCTCTGAATCCGCCAATTTTTCTTTTTCTTTTTCTTCCCCGTTCCTTCCACTAGAATTTCATGTTTTGTCTGGGACCAGGTTCTAACCACCAGACTTCCAGGCGGACCCCAGAACTCGCAACCCGCCTCCAGCCTGTCTGGCTCTTTCCCTAGCCCCTCGGCTTGGGCTGCTCTCATCCCAACCCTGCCTCTTCCGTCGGTCACGTTGTTTCCTCCGCTTGCAAGACCTCTTTCCTCTCCCGGCCCTTCCCAGTGCTCGGGGAACTCCTACACAGCCCGAGCGCCACCAATTCCAGCCACCCTCGCCTCCCACCACCCTGGTTCTGAGACTGAACGCGGCCTCGCAGCGTAGCTACGAGCGTCCGTCTTCCCCACGGCAGCCCCTGCCCCCCTCCCCGCTTGCCTTGCTACCCGCCACCTGGCTTCGCAGCGGTCGCTCGGAAAGCCCTCGGCACTTCCCAGAATAGAGAGCAGCTGCCAACGTCAGCCTGCCGCCCGCCGCGGGCTTCTGGGCGCACGGGGTGCGGGCGGAGAGGACGTGACTCCGCTCCGGCCTTCCGCCTCCCCTCACCGGCCGGGAAACTGAGGCCCAGTGCCGGGAGCAACTTCCCCGGCGTACCCAATCCATGAGGGCCCTGCCAGTCCCGGGCTCGGAGCGTCCCGACTCGCGTCCGCGAGCCCTCGACCACACGCGCAGCCGGGTCGCCCCGGAGAGCAGGGCGGGGAGTGGGTCTTGGAGCAAGCGCTCCGCCCGGGAACGCGCAGGGCACCAGACTCGGCCAACTCGCCGCCAAAGTTGATGTCTCCCAGCCTGCCCTCGCCTCTCACCTCCGAGACACACCTTCCCGCTTGCCCTGGCAGCCGCACGCTCACATCCGGTCCACCTTGCGCACACCCCTTTCCACGCTCTCCCACAGCCCCTCTCTCTCCCCGCCTGCCGGTCCCGGCCGCTCCCCCGCGCCCCCTCGCGCACTCCCACCCGCGCCCCGGGCGCGCCATCCCCGCCCTGCTGCTCGCCCGGCCTCCGCGCGGCGCCTGCCCGGGGTTCTGGCGCCCAGGAACCCCAGCCCCGGGCAGCGACCCGCTTCCGCCCGCCCGGCGGGGGGCAGAAGCCCGGGGAGCGGCGCGGAGCGCTCGGAGCGCCGGGGGCGAGGGGCGCAGCGGCGCGGGGCGGGGAGGGGGCGCTCGCTCGCTCACTCACTCTCGGCTGCGCACACGCCCGTACAAACTCTAACACAGACACACGCGGGGTGCGCTGCCGCCGCCCGCCGCTGCTCCTCCTCCCGCCACCGCCTTGAGAGGCAGAGAGAGGGAGGCAGAGAGAGCGCTTTGTCCGCGCGCCGCCGCCCGGCCCGGGACTCTGCCCCGAGGAGGCAGCCGCGCCGAGTCCCCGCCTCCGCCTCTGCCCCCGGGCGGGCCGGGCCGGCCGCGGTGGGGGGAGCCAGGCTGAGGGTGGGGGTGGGTGGCGGGCGGGCGGAGGGCGGGGAGGGGGGGCAGCGGAGGAGGAGGAGAGGCGAGGGCAGCGGAGGAGGCGAGGAGCGCCGGGTACCGGGCCGGGGGAGCCGCGGGCTCTCAGGGAAGAGACGGATGATGAACAAGCTTTATATAGGGAACCTGAGCCCCGCCGTCACTGCCGACGACCTCCGGCAGCTCTTCGGGGACAGGAAGCTGCCCCTGGCGGGACAGGTCCTGCTCAAGTCCGGCTACGCCTTCGTGGACTACCCCGATCAAAACTGGGCCATCCGCGCCATCGAGACCCTCTCGGGTGAGCAGTCGGCGCTGTCCCCCTCCCCCCGCCTCTCCCAGCTCAGGCCGGGACGGAGCCCGGAGGGAGGCCGAGCCTTGCGGGCGGCGCCCGGCGGGGGCTCCAGTGCTTGCAAGCTCACTTCCACGCACCAGACCCTCAACTCTCGCCGCGGGCCCGCTCCTGGGACGGCCCGCTCCCCTCCCCCCACTGCTCGGGACTCACCCCTTGCCCTCCGAGCCCAAGCCCTGGGGCGACCCCCGTGCGACTCCGCGGGTACCCGAGGCTCGCTTGTTCTCTGGGGCACCCCTCGTTCTCCTGGCTCTCCGAGCTGCTCTTCAGTCTCCCCACCCCCATCCTTAGAGAGCCCCCGTTTCCTCTCTTCCCTGATCTTCCTGTCACCCCCTTTGTCAGGGACCCCCAAATCCTGCATCTTCTTTTCCCTGGACCGGATCTTATCCCTTTCCGTGCCTCGTGCCCAGGACCTCTCGCCCTCTGGCGTGGTCTGAGCCGCACTCTCCTTTGGAGCCCCCTCCTCACTTCACTCCGCAGTCCCCCACTTTAGGCACCCCCTCAGCGCCACCCTAATGATCCCCTCCGAGGTTTCGGGGCTCCCCCAACCCCCGCCCCGGCACGACGGCACATCTCCCGCGATCCTCTCCCGAACCTCAATCCCCTCTCGCTCGTCTCTAAAGCGCTCCTATTTTTCTCTGAATTTTTTGTCCGATTTTATTGAGAAGAACTAGGGGCTGGGGGCTTTCCGCCGCCTGTCCCCCCGCCTCCTGCTCGGCCAGAAGCACCTTTTTACGAGGTGCCCTGTCTCAACTCGGTGGGGGCTTGGGCTGAGAACCGGGAAAGAGGCGACCGGGGGGCCCGCGAGAGCGCTGGAGCCCAGACGGGAGACGGAGAGCGACACACACACACTCGCGCGCGCGCGCACTCACCAACTCTCCTTCTAGCACACGCACCGTTCCGAGCCGCGCTCGCCCCCAGGCCACAAGCCTGCGCCCCTGAACCCGGCCGGGCCGGAGCCCCTTCCCCACTGGCGCACGGGGTGGGGGCGGGGCAGCAGCGAGGCCAAGGTGACACCCAGAAGCCAGCAGGGACCCGGCTCTTGCGGCAGCGGACCCCGGGGGGCTTCGGCGCGTCTTCTCGGGGCTACCGGGAGGAGAGGGCAGGGAGCAGAGTGGAGCGGAGCCTTCGGATCCCGGGTTAGCGGAATGGCGAGGTGGGGGCCGGGAGGGGAGCGGGGCTGCGCCAGCCCTGCAGCTTGAGTTTCAAATGAGCTCATCCTTTCAAATTGGCGCCGCTCTTTATTAAATTTGTTTTTCCGGTAATGCCACCCACAGCTATACCTGGGGTCGGATCCGGGCTCGCACCCTTCCCACCTCGTCCCAACACTGGGGGCGCCCACTTCTCTTCCCACTGGGAACCAAGTTTGCCCAGCTCGAGCCGGTTAGGAGACCCCTTGAGGGCGCCCGAAGGCGGAGCCGGAGCGTGGAGTTCCGTGCGTGCCCCTCCTAGACCCCCGCGGGTTTGATCTAAGGAAGGTTCTTAGTGCTTTAATTTCTGTTTTAAAGGTAAAGTGGAATTGCATGGGAAAATCATGGAAGTTGATTACTCAGTCTCTAAAAAGCTCAGGTAAATATATTTTGCTTAGTAATTTTGTGATTGGGCTTACGTATAAATAAAAAAATACACTCACTTTTTGAAAATGTGCTTTTATAGTTTAAAAAAAGCTTTTGTTTGGTTTGTTAGTGGAGATAACATAGTTGAGAAAGTTACATTTTTACTTTCATTATATAAGGTGTTTACTGTACTTGGAAAATATCTGGTGCCTTCTTCGGGGTGGGGGATTCGGAACACTAGCTACGTTAAGTTTGCTGAGACCTTTTAACTTGTTGATGAAACTGCCTCCCACCCCCCACTCCCACCCCTGTCCCTAGACCAGTGGCAACAAATGCTTGTCAAGACTTCCTGTGAGAGGTTAAGAGTAAATATTTACTGTGTCAGCTAAATGGCTTAACTAAACTTCGCGATTAATTAGTTTTGTTTTTTTAGATAACTTTATGTTGAATGATAAAGTAATTAAGTAAGAGGTCAGTATGTTGCGTAGCACTCTAAAGAAACTGGCCTTGTATTGGATAGTAGGTAAAAGCCAGACTTCTTTAGTCCCTGAGACTACTTGAGTATTGCTGCTGAGCATTTTGTTGCTGCTTTTAAGACATGTTTGAGGCTAAACAAGGATCACTGTGAAATCTATAGTTACATTCAAGGCCACTGTTGTTAATGAAGGAGTAAAAAGTCTTGTGGAGGTTGGATTTCTCTAGTGATTTGCTTACATGAGAATTATCTGCCCATGAGGAGAGAGTGAGGGAGAACATCTTTGGTTAAAGTTTATTGTGGACTTTAAATTTGGGCCCTTTTTTACTCATTCTAGATTTTTTTTCTCTTATGTGTCGTAACTTATTTATATCCCATTCACATACATTTCTTCATCATTAGTCATTAAGTAGCTGAATTGGAGACTCTAAGTCTTTGATTTACCACCCTTACAATTTGTGGTACTCAATAGTGCAACCACTTAACTTGATTTTTGCTAGAATTGAATCGATTTTTAAACAGACTATCCTAATTTTTTAAATGCTTAGATGTTTTGTTTAAGAGATTTTTTTAAATGTGTGCACATTTCCAGATATGATTTATTTTAACTAAGCAACAAAATATCTTTTATTGGCAAATGATTTTGTGACATATCAGAAAACTACTTAGTAACTTTTAAAAAAGGCTAAAGTTATGATTTGCAGTTCCATGTGTAATATTAAGCTAGTTCTCTCTAGGAAAAGATATCTGTGGGTAATATTAAGCTAGTTGTACTCTGTTTTTTTCAACTAAGTATCTAAATTTGTATACTTTTCTTATATAGTCTTCTAAAATTTTTTTGCTTGAGAAATCCAAGTTGAGGCTTTCTGGTATATTAAGTATTGTACGTTTAAATTACTTACCTTACAGCAGTTGAAAATTTGATGAGTATATTGAACAATATTTGAAAGAACCATCCAAAATACCTGATGCTTCTATAAGTGCCTCAATCTATTGGCTGTGTAGCTGTTTGAGTCCCTTTTTGGGTTGTAATTAGTAAAAATCATTAGAATTTTTAACTTCGGTTAGTTGGTGTCTCATTTCATGTTGCTAAGTATGTTATTTAATGCTGCAGTGTAAGTGAAATACTAAAGTTATTAACATCTCCTAAAACTTTTAACAAACTACTTTCTGACGTTCTTCTTTCAAAATACAGGTTATTTGCTGTTAGTTGGAGTATCATTTAAATAATTTTGTTTTGTTAGATATGAGTTCAGAATTAAAAACATATACCAAATTTTTAATGTTAATTAAATGAAGAGCAATCTAGGACTTACACAGCCCTATTAGTACATTTCTTTGAACATGTGGGTGATAGGAATACCTAGGAGGTAGATTAAAAAGCACTTGTGTATGATTCACTGCACTGAAGACATCTGACATACCAAATGTATGCATAAGCTGCTGCTGTAAAGGGTTGCATCATTTCTGATTGGATGGTTTTAATCTTTTTTTCCTTTCTTTTATTAGTTTAAAATGTAGAAATTAGTTGCTTGTACTGCAGGCTAAGGGAGAGATAGCTAATGACTTGTGGTGTGGACTGAGCTCAGACTCCTAGATGTTCTCATGTACAGGGCACTATCACGGTGGCTTTCAAAGAGCAGCGTACTGTGACATTTGAAACTAAAGCTTTTATGTTATGTGGTGACTCTTTTGGTGTTCTTTTGTTGCATTTTCATGAAAATTAACAAGTTAGAAGTAAATTTGTTGGCGTTAAGTCAGTTCTATATGTGGTTTTTGTGTTAGTTGAAGTGAAAATGTGAAGAAAACAATTCACCCTCATTCTTTGGCTTCCTTAAAAAAATCATTCCGCAACTGAATGCTCATATTCTTTAGATTGCCCTGATTTCTTTGTGTTCTCAAGAATCAGTTTTAATATCTACATTCCAAATAGATTTTTTTAAGCTAATTATACTTTGGGACAAGATGTTTTATCTTGAGTTATGAAATTATTGGCATGTCATTTGCTTACCGATTGGATCTTTTGTTGAATATCATTCTAGCATCATTTTATATGTGCTATTATAGTAGACAGGCTAGACATTATTATTTTCTCAGTGTCACTCAGAAGTAGAAACCTTTTTTCTTTTTGCCACATGTGTTTCATTCTTATTAAATGCAGATTATTGTGATGTAAACCATGTACAAACCACCTATTTTTCTTACTTTCTAAGTTGATTTCAGGGTCTGTTGAATAAAAGTCTTTGGATCTTTTTTTCTCTGTTTAATAATTTTTTGATATATATATCAATCAGGGATTTCTTAAAGAGGAAAAAAATTGGTAAGAGCTTTAAAATTCTGTTAAAAGTTATGGAAACTTGATAGAAATTTAATTTTTGATGTTGATGAATTTAGTTTTCTAAATATATACAGATAAATACATCTATATCTATGTCTATGTAGATATATATCTACACACACACACACACACATTGCATAAATTGTTTGAGCTAAGAGCTACACAACCCAAATGCTTTGTAACTAAAGTTGAATGATTCTGTGAGAAACAAAACTTTAAGAAATGCAATTTTTGCTTACTTCTAGGAAGTAACTAAGTGGTGCTAGACATGCTTTCACTGAGATGTTGTGAATGCTATGAGGTAGTGTAGGAAAAAGCTATGAATTTGTCTTTCATGAGTTAAAAATCAGTAATTGTGTTCTCTCCAATGCAAATGAATTTGGTCTCCTATAGGAATGTTAAAGAAAACAGTATCTCAATTGTATTTTGCTTGTATGTACTACATTGTGTACAGTTGAATTAAATACCAAAAAGAAAAAAAAATGCCACCCAACCTCAAGCCCTCCCTGCAACAAAGGCTTTTGCTGCATCAATTTTTAATTTTGTAGCAATAGAAAATACTTTATTAGGTTAAAATCATATGGTAGCCTCCTATTTCAAGAATTGTAAAATTAGAAATTAATGCCTGGATTTAATTATATATATTGCTTGTGTAAATATAACATATTAATATAAAATATATATCAAATTGTAAGGTTACTTTTGATTTGGCTTTGAGTTGGACATTTATTTTCCCATTTAAAAAAAAACCTAATAATTTTTTCATGGTTCTGGGTAATGCCATAGAGTTACACATTTTTGTGACTTTTAAGAGATAAGTATTAGAATTAAAATAGAAGCAATAAAGAAAAAAGTTACTTGATAATTCAGGTGGTAATATAGGTTTAAAATTCTAGTTTACTTTTTTAAAAGACTGGTCGTTTGATGTTTTTATGTTATTTAGTTAAATATTAAAAAACATTGAAATGTATGCATCAAAATAGATTTTATATACTCTTTGGCAAGTTCATATCAATTTTAAATTGTACCAATTTATGTAAGTATTAAGTAGCTAAACACCTAAATTTTAATTCTAAAAGGTGATTTGGTCATATGTAATACATTTGCCAAGTTGCATTTTTTAAAACATAGTAATGTTTCCTTGTAGTTATATCTTAGGTATAAGATGAGCAGTAATGGATGATCTCAGAGTTTTGTTTTTTATTATGTTAACCTGGGGTTATCATTTATATAGAGAAGATGAGAGAAGATTAGTAGTATGTACAACACCTTTTGTACATAATGATCTAAAGTACAATATATTTTCTTTCAGAAGAAATATTTAAAAGGATATTAGAAGATTTAGAACTAATTGCATGTTAAAATTCACATTTCACTATTTTGAGTAAGTGTTTTTATTTTATGGATGTTGCACCAGGTTTTCAACTGCGGAGGGTATAAATGATGTTGAAATGTGCGTAAAAGGATAGTATCTTGGGCACATTATTAAAAATCAAAACTATGAAAATCAGATTTCAACAGGAAACTATTATACATTTTGATACTTTCAACTTTCTAAATATTTGCTGTCTACTGCTGAATCACTCTTCCAAGTCTGCTAATGAAATCCTCAAAAGTAGATGAGCAATTGGTCAAAGCTGTTAAAGGATATTATTTGAGCTAAGTATGTCATCTCTGTGATTCAGTGGGGTGTGTGCAATGGGTGTGTGTGTGCTTTTGTGTTTTGTGGGGGACATTAGTTTCAGACAGATGCATCAAGAGGGAAGAGAAAGAAATCTTTAAATGAGCAGCAGTTCCTCTGGATTTTAGCCCTGACAGGACAAATGAAAATTGCTAGGTGTTTGAACTTTGTGGCAGAAGAAATCAATGAGAGATATTTGCCTTGAGTGATGCCTAACTTGTAGGTGGTTAAATCTTGTGGAAGCCAGGGCACAGGCACCTGTAGTGTGGCTTTTTCAGTGAGCATGCTGCTTGGAAGTACCATCCAATGCAAAACTCCACTCTCTTTCCTTTTTGCTTGACTGTCCTCTCTCACTAATAGAGGTAGCCAAGAGATTCTGTGAAGGCTTGGATGATCTATATGCCATCTTTTTAAGTGTTAATCCTTTCATTTAGAAATTCTGTACTGAAGAAGGCACTATATTATTTTGCATAACGTAAGTATTCTGAGAATCAATTTCATTAGAAGTGTAGTATTGAACTGGTTTCTTTGGAGGTTGTTAAAAAAGTTGAATTATAAATTTCAAAAATTTGTTTTTATAATTCTATTTAAATCCCACCAAGGTATCTTCAGTGTTCTTTTTGGTATTAAAGAAGAGAGTGGTGGAAACTGGCTAAACTAGTTTTTTAAACCAATTTTCTGAAACTTAGTCAAATGCATCATCTTTCAAAATAACTATTAACTTCTTAATTTGAAGGATAAGACAGTTCTCTTTAACACAACATGCCCAAATAATTTATTAATCAAGGTTTATACTTTTTACACTCAAATTCTAGTTCAAATTAGTTTGGATAGTCATTCAAAACAGTATCATTGAAGAAAAGAGAATAGCAAATAAACAAATACCTTTCAGAAAAGATAATAATCTTTCCTCCCATTTATCACCATTAAAATATATTTTTTAAATCTTTATATTTTGACTTCAAGCTTACAAACTTATAATTTTCATTTAGTGGCATGGGTTCTATTTTGGGCAGCAAAATTGCAGAGTGCTCAGAGCATTATTTTTAAGGTTTTTTTCTTTTCCTGTTTTGATCATGTACTTTAGTCTGGTCTTTCTATAAAATAGTGAAGAAAAATTATTTTCTTTTACAGAAAAATTCAGATTCTGTTGCTTTGGCTTCCAAAGACGAGGTGGGAATGTAATAACTTTCTTAAATTTGGTTTAGAGTTTAGTGGCTTATTGACATGTGGAATAAGGAGACTAGAGAAAATGGATGCTTTTTGCATTAATAATAGGCAATCAAGTCCAAAAGTTAACCCAGTGTCCATCGTTTAATAGGTCTGTGACTCCACCTCAAACGTTTGGTGCTCACTAAATAATAAGCTTGCATTTTTTAATGATATATTTTGTTTGCTTATTCTTGGGCTTCCTGATTGTTTATCTATTCTACATTTTATTTCTTAAAATGTGAACATTTAGTTGGAATTTTCCTATTTCTGTGTATTAGTAAAAATATTTCATAAATAGGTATTTTAATAAGTTCAGCAAGTGAAAATTGAGAATTCTGCTGCATGTTTTAGACTTTTTCACATTTACCTATATTATAAGAAATGTTTGTACCTAGTGACCAGGAAAGTATGTTTGGGAGCGTTGCAGTGAGAATGATATTTTCAGGTTTTCTTGTTATCATATAATTAATATGTAACAGTGTGTGGGACTCCACCTTTGGGGGAAGCTTGGATTATTAATTTTTCTTTTAAATGTGATCAGAAAGGTTTTATGAGTCCATGTGTTAATATGTAGATAATACTAATAATATTAGTAGCATTATCTTAGATGTATTTTTATGTGGCTGCATCTTATATTTGTACTGTGCTGCTATCTCAGTGTCTTCAACACAGTATTTCATTTATTCCAAATAATAATTATGGGAAGATGATCAGACAGTATTATCTCCTTCTTTTCAGGTGAGGAAACTCAGTCTGAGAGAAATTTAATGATTTGCCTAAGGCTACATGGACATTACATATTAAAGCTAGGGCTAGAACCCTGGTCTTCTGGTTCTTAGTCTAGCATGCTTCACCTACATTTGTTTTTTAAGTAAAGAAGTCAACTGAAAGTGTTACGGGGTTCAGAAGATACCATTCAAGAGTGATGGATGTGTGTGAAAATAGATTTGTTGTGAATGCCCTTTGCAGTGATCTTTTTCTTATATTTAGCTAAATGAGCTGTACTTTGTTACAGTTTCTTAGAAAAAAAAGAGATGCAAAAAACCAGTGGTAGTTTAAAAATTACCAGCAGCATTACCCTCCTATGACCATGCTTGTCCATAGTCAGAAATGGGGTATATGCCAGGTTGGATTTTTGTTGTTGTTACATTGCTTTTCAATGGATGAATTCCTTGTGTTATGAAATAGGACATTGCCAAGAAAGACGTTTTTCTCAACTTTAGAGCCACACACATTAGGTGGTGAGCTATATGTAGCCCTGGTCAAGACTGGTGCTGGGTAGTAAACCAAAGTCTAGCTCAAGAAATCACCTGGTTGGGTTCTTCACAGGTTTCAGCCAACCCATTGCTGGAGGTCAGGATTATGTTTTGGTTTGTTTGCCTGATAGTTGCCAGGTTTTTCCCCAGTTATGGTGTCTATCTCTGCTTCACTTTCTGTACAGAATGTGGCCTCTCCTGTGGAGCTAGAATAAGTGTTAATAGGATAGCATCTATTAAGTTCTCAGAGTTTTTCATTAATGATGCAAAAGCTTATACTGAATAACTAAGCATGTGAGGTACAGCCCATTTCCCCTTAAACGTAAACTTTTCCTGCATTTATCCTCTTGTTTCCTTTACCTTTTGTGTACTGTTACAGTTGTGGTGGTGGGAGGGGAGGAAGGAATTACCAAGAAGAACATAGGCGCACGAAGATTATTTCCAACTCCCAATGCATTTCATTTCTTTAGGTTAGTACAGTTCTGAGTGGGGTATTGCACATACTGTGGAATTCTGACTCCAAAGATGGGCAAGAGGAAGGAAGGCAAGGAGCAGGCAAGAGGGAAGAGAGGTAGCCAATATTCACTGAGTGAATGATGTGCTAAGCATGGACTAGGCCTTCTACATGTTTTACTTTATTCTCACAACAGCTGGGAAAGATCTGTTTCTCATCCCTTTTACAGATAGGGTGGTGAAGCTTCAGATACAAGCAACTCCTCCTCCTTCCACCTGATCAAACCTGCTTCAAAGAAGCAGTGGCCTTACCACCCTCTCTGTACATCTAATTTGAATACAGTAACAGCACCCTAACAGTAGGAAGTTGTGATAATGTGTATGTGGGTTATAGAGTAACTTTGGATATTTTTCCTAACTCAGAGTAAGAGAGAAAATTTACGTGTATACAACAGATACACCGAGGAAGATAAGGGGCTAAAGTTTAGTGTATTTTTAATTTAGTGTAATTGAAAAACTGCTAAAAGTGTTAGTCATAATTTGAAGAAATGTTCTTGAAGTAATCCTGTAGTAGACACATTAGTAATTATATACATAAAGGTAAGATGTTTTTAAAAATCATTGTTTAAAGTGAAGTATAAACATATATGTATGCAGTGTGAGGGGAGAGCCTGTATTCATGCTTTTGGCCCAGATTTTTTTTCTTTAATTCTGAAACAAAACAAAACAAAACCAACTTGGGCTTTTTTTGTTTAGGACCTAGATTGTTGCACAAAGTTTGGTATGCTTTCATTTTTATCTGTATATGAAAACATGTCTATGGTTTGGAGAAAGAAAGTATGGAATTCTTGCAAATTACATTTTAGAAAATTTTAAACCTTTTTGATGTGTGAAAACATCAGTGAAATTAGAGTAGAAAGATTTGTATGTTCTTTTGACACAATAAAGCATATTACACATTTGTGACTTTTTTTTAGTGAATAGGACTTAAGACACAATTAAACTACCAATGAAATGAGATAGATATACAAGAGTTTTGCTTCTAGATATGAGATAGAAAACAATGGTTTTCTTAGTCAGAACCTCTAATAGAGCTTAAAATATCAGGAAAGACATTTTCATTACCAAGTTGTATCTTCTCTTTGTTCTTTCTCTTCAAAAAACAAACAAAAAATGTAATTGAATGGTGATTCTTGTAGACAGGTTAACCTCAAACTATTTCATGAAATAGAGGATATTTTGAAAAAGCTCGTTTGAGGACAGGCTATATCATTTTTTTTGTATTACATGAAGACCTTTTACTTTAATCCCTCCCACCTGATGTTTGTGATTTTAACAATGCATATTGAATGTATGTTTTTCTTCATCTTCATATGGATAAGGTTTTGAGTAAAATGTTTGTGCATCTTTGAGACAGAGTTGGAGGTAGATGCTGAAAAAGTTTGACACCAAAAAAATGCAGTTTAACCTCTTCAATTACTAGGAAAGAAAGAAAAGGAAGGAAGAAAAGAGGAAGAGAAGGTGGTAGGTTGGAGGGAGGGAGGGAGGGACTAAAGGCAGCCTGAAGTGTAGGTGACTGACTAAACTATGTCCTGCAGTGCTATAATTCCAGGGCACATGGGAAAGACTGGTGTACTCAATGATAGCATGGGGAAGACAGCAAGTGATCTCAGTGGTGACAGCAGGCCTGGGAGTTGCACATATTTATTTTCTTTGATGTTTAAAACCCTAGAAGTATGTGGCTGGCCTGCCCCACAGAAGGTTTTGCATTTCTTTTTATAAGGCTCTGCACTGGCCACTTCCTCTCTCTCTCTTATTCTCCTTCCCCTTTGCATTTCCGTGGGGATGGCTGGGCAGGGCTGGAAGGGGCCTGGTGTACAGGCCTGCCTCCAGCCCAGTGTCCCCTCATAGGCTGAGTTTGGGAAGCCAGCGAGGCATGTGTGCGCTTGCTCAATGTGTTGGAATGTATGGGTTCTGTGGCATATACTTACTGGGAAAGTGCAGCAGACACACGCTTCTCAATGGCTGTGGGGGACAAACGTTGTAGGCTTTTGTGAGTGGTTGGAAATTTGGGAAGGAATTACCAGTGCTGGAAGTTTAGGTTGCTGTTTCTTCCCCTGAAGTTAATTGTACTTATTCTTTATAAAGGGAGAGACATTTTCTTTTCTAATACCATTGAAGGATAGAAAAAAATTTTGTGGATGCGTAAATAATCTGGCCTTTCTTTTGGATCCAGCTGTACTGTTTTTCCCTTTCTATTCAAATTGAGGGTGATGCCTTCAAATCATGGACACTGAATTTGTAAACTAAGCTTTTGAAAACTCTCTGAGTTGTGTCACTGCTAAAGATGATGAAATCAAGGCTCTTTAGAAACCAAGTTTTAAGCTGAGGTATTTTAAAATATAGGATTGGTCTTCCTTCTAAAGAAAAAGAACAAAACACAAGTTAATATTCTTTAAATTTTTTAGCTGTTTAATATTTCTGCAAATTTTAGATTTATTTTTTCTTTGCAAAAGATTTGACACGACAAAGGTGCTGGTTACTCAATTATTTGAGATAAAGAAGACAGGGATTTGGGTTTATAAAATAGGTAAGTTAAAAGGGCATTTTGTTTTAAGGGTTATAAAAGACGAGGAACAGGTGGTTGGTTCTAATATAACTCTATATACCTTAAGAGATGTGCCAGGGAAAAAGAGTTAGCTCTTTGGTTCATTGATTTTTGTATTGATGTTTTGCTGTTGTCATGTCTATTTCAATAATGATTTCAAAAAATACTTTTGATACCAAAAGTATTTGTGGATTTAGTTCGTATATAGTGATTATGGTCAAGGTGTTAATACCTGCCTTAATAATTTCCAGGCCAAAGTCATATCCTTTATTCTGCATGGTGTGCTCTCAAAGTGTGTTCCTCAAAGCCTTAGGATTCTGAGGAGATGCCAGATTTATGGGAAGACCCTGGCTACTTAACCTTTCAATCAGATGACAGCTACATTCCTTTCTCTTTTATGTATTGGAGTTTGGTCTAGAATTTGGCTTAGAAAAGAAGTTTGCTGCTTTAAAAAACAGTTTGAAAGTACCTGTTTTCTAGTATATAATTCTGTACCTTCAGTTCATTTCCTTGATCCAGCAGACCCAAATCTCTTTCTTTAAAAAGTATAGAACCTGCCTTTGTTACTTCTAAATTTACTTCCTGTGAAATGCCTTCCATCTCCTGTCACTTTCACTTTAGTAATAAATGTTTGCTTTGCTAACTGCATGCCAGACTACTAAATCTATGGATTTTTCTACAGTCAACAGCACAGAATGTTTGCCCTTCAGGAACATTCTAGGGAGCTCCTTGGCCAGTGATTGCACAAAACTCTTGGTAGAGCCATTAGAGTCAATTGACTTTGAAGACAGATGAGACTGGTGACATTGGACCCACTCATTCATTGAGAAGTTTTTGCTTCAGGAGGTCCAGTCAGGTTGGCCTTCTTACCCCTTCTTCAGAGCATTGCTACTTTGATCTGTTGTGTATGTTGGTGTTCCATGAAAACCATCCTCAAAAGATTTTCAAAAGATTCTCAGGTGGTTTTAATGTATACCCAACAAATCAGCCATTTTACTCTGCTGCATAAGTCTTGTTCAAAAACAGAATATTAAGTCAAAAAATACATATTATTCTTTAGTGATTTCTTAACATTTGGCCAAGGATTCATGACTCTTGGGGGAAGTCCTTAAACTCCTTGGACCAGGCTTCTGTGCTATTTAAAAGCCTCCTGGATGATTCTGATGTTCAGAGAGAGAGTGAGGCTCCCCGCTGAGCTCTGCTCACTGTCCCAGTGTTCCATCTCTCTAGCTTCCTACAAACTGGTCTTCAAAGACTGGTGGTTTCATATTATACACCCAAGTTTTGTAGTAAGACTGTTATAAGAGACAACCCCATATTTACGGTGTCCATGCTCAAACATCTGGAGATGACATAAGTGGTGGCAAGGGGGGAATTCTGTGGAATACAGGAGGGGTAACCATTAGCTCCAACCAACTTCTGCCACATAGAAATGTAGGGCCAGTGTTCTCAAAAGTGATTTTTCAAGAGAAGCCAGAAGTCAGAGTTCTTATGTTAAATATTGGCTATAATTTAAAAGATTTTGTAGACATTGTGAGGGTCAAAGAACATAGCTGGGGATGCAGTCTGGCTCATGGGTTGCCATTTTGCAGTCTCTGCCACATGGAAATCTGCATCTTCAAAAAAATATTGTTGAAGACACTCTCCATTTTGTTTAGTATTTCCTACCCTGAGTGAGAGGGAAAAGTACTCTTGATAAACTGGATAAACTTTTATGTCTCTTATCTAATGAGGATAGCTGTTTGAAGCTCCAAATTAAAATTAGGTCTCAGTTGCAGCAATCATTCTTAGTCTATAATTTTCTGAAATAATTATTTTCTCCGTTATAAAGTATAGTTTCAACTTTATGTAATGATCTTATTTTTCTGTTACATTAAACCGTCTAGAATCCTTTTGTAAATATAGAAAGTACCTATGCTGAATATGTGACAATCTTCTAATTTTTTGTGTAGAGTATTTCATAATATATATTCATGAGAAAAAATTAGCCTCTAGTTTCATATAATTGGAGGGACATATTTCCACATCAGTCTCAATTATCCCACCTCTAAATAAACACTAGGCCAACTATAAATAATGTTTTAAACCATTTCCTAAGAAAATATGATTCTCCTATGTCCAGCAAACATTTTTTTAAATAAGAACTTGAATTCTGCCTGAAAATCAACGTCTGGTATAGAGCAGGTAGTTTTAAAAGCATAGAGTATACTTGGCAGGAAAATTCATTGGTGAAAATAGTGCTTTTAAATATGTTTGAAAAGTGTTTTTGTTCCTATTGCAGTTTCTCGTGTTTAAGTTGAGGACATTGAAAGCCATATGAATTCTGCTTCTGGGCCCTGCGTACAGTAAATACTCATTAAGGCCAAACTAAATGAAAACTGCCAGTTACCTAAGGACCTTTAAAAAAAAAACAATAAACCAAAAACTACTCTGACAGTTTTAATTTGTATTTTAAAAATGTATCTTCTTATTCCAGAACTTAATGCAAAATGAAACAGCTCATTAGTAATCCCTATGATGATGAGGTAAACACCTGTTATAGAGAACTTAGCCAGTCATCTATGGTAAGGCATACAGGAGGAGTCCGGGAATTCATGATTTCATTTGGCTTCCCTCATTTGTAAGAGAGTTAAATGATCATCCATTCCATAAAAATAGCCAACTCTATTTTTTGGACTGGTTTTGGAACTTTAAAATTTTGAAGTTCCATGAGATCTGGGTGTTGTCTTATTTTTTATTTCCACTACTGCATCTTGAATGCTTTAAAAAATGGACATAGCTGCTCATTAAAAAATTTTAAATTAATGAATTAGAATTAAAACCTTAATAAGATATTTAACTTACTTTTGTTTCTTTCCCACTTTTTCTTTTTTCTTCCTTCTTAATTTTGAAACTAGGGGCAGGGGAAAATAACTCAGAGATTTTATTCTTTTGTGAATGGGTTTTTCAAACTTTTGACTGAATCTTTGGCGTAACTGGAATAAAACCTTCATGGACATTTTAGGTGTGAGGGCTCTTTAAAACATGAGGTGAGCTGCAAAGAACAAGTTGCACAGGGCTACAAAACGAATATTGGAAAGTAGAGCTTTAGTTCGGTGGAATCAGAATAGGTTTTGCATATCAAATCTTTTTTAAAAATCAAGTAAGGATAGGTTAATCTTAGTATTATTAGATTCAGTATGATTATATGAAAATACAATTTTCCCTGTAGATATTTCTCTCTGTAACTCAAATTGCATTAAAAATCTGGGAATCACAGAAGGAAAACCTATTTGAAAAACAAAAACAGCTATCCTCTTATTGCAAGATAATAGATGGACACAAGAATCAAACTTAAAGTGTTTGTTTTAATATCAAATACAATCAGTTTAAGCAGACAGCATCTAGTTATTGTGAGAAAATAGCAGACAAGGGCAAAAATGACAAGATTTGCTAATGGATAAGGATAATTCATAACCAAGGAAATGACTGGTCTTAAATGTTAATTGCAAAGCAAGATGCTGCGAAATGATCTGTATTAGTAATCTATTGCTGCATACACATTGCCCCAAAACTTAGCAATTTAGAACAACAAACATTTGTTACCTCACACATTTTTTGAAGATCAGGAATATGGTAGCAGCTTAACTGGGTGGTTCTGATGCAGCATCTTTCATGAGACTGTAGTCATCTGAAGACTCAGCTGGGGCTAGAACATCTGATACCAAGCTCAACAAGTGGTTGTTGTCAGGCCTCAAGTTTCTCTCTGGCTGTTGGCTGAAGGTTTCAGTTCATCACAACATGGGCTTCTCCGTAGGTCTGCTTACAATGTGACAGCAAGCTTCCCAGAGTGAGTAATCCAAGAGAGTGTGACACCACACTGCGTTTCATGACCTAGTCACTGAGTTGTACGTCGTCACTTCTGCCTTAATTTGTTTGTTAGACATGAGACACTAGTTCAGTCCACACTCAATAGGAAGGGATTACTCAGGATCAGGGGTTACTGGGGGACATCTAGGGTTTAATTAAGTCAATCAGGAAAAGTCAGCAAATCAAAGAGAGACTTGGTTGATTTGGGGCTTATACTGAAAATAATAATCTCCTTCTATTAATATTTATAATTAAGCCCCTTTTGGAGTAACATCAGAATTCCTTGTAAAACAACAGTAATAACAATTAGGGATTACTGAATCCTTTTGTGATTGTTACTCAATTTTCACAACACCTTCTGGAGTGAGAAAGGCAGATAATACTATCCTCACTTCATAGATTAGGGAACTGAGACCCAGACTGTTCAAAGCTTCAGAGTACTTACACAGGTCACATATTTCAGATTCAATCTGAGTTGTTTTTTTTCTTTCCTGCCTCTTTCTGTTCTTTCCCCTGAAGAATGACTTCAATTACTTTCCCTTTTATAAAATACAGTTTAATGTTTCCCTTTCAGCTTTATCTGAAAGAGCTGGCTTTTTTTTATGCTTAATTGAAAAGTTTAAAACACTCTTCTTGTGTCAATAAAGATGTTTGTCACTTTTCTGCCAGCAACAAGAGTCCTTTTTGCTATTTTTTAACTGGGTGAGGTCTGATTTCTCCAGAATTGTGCCATACTGTGGTTAGCCATGGTCTGCAAGAGGAAAATATATTTACCCTTCTATAAATCATTGGTTCTCCAAGAAATATGCTATTTACTACACTAAATCTGAGTAAATCTCAGGCAAAATGCAGTGGTCATTTTGATATCAGACAGGGCCAGTTCTCTCCCTGACTAAAAATGCAAAACATCAGGCCCTCAGATCTTTGGTACCTACCTTTATTATATATTTATTTCTTGAAGAAATTTTACAGCATTTTTGTATTGTGTTTGCTGTTAGGCATATCCATGTCAATGTTGCATGATTCATTCTATATGAGCATTTTGCCAAACTAAGGCAAACCTATCATATTTGCCTGTAGAATGTCCTAAATTACTTTAACTTCAGTAAATAGAGTATTTAAAGTTATGTCTTTAAATTTTTACTGAATCTCAATGTTTACTTGATGTACAGTACATATTCCCAGAACCCATTTAACCTTTTTTCTTGGAGTCCTGATAATAAGATAGTTATGTCAAGTGAAAAGTTATTTTGGTTGCTTCCTTTTGAAGGTGTGTTGACTGAGGCATATAGATTGTTAGAGTCTGTTAGGAGTGCCTGCTCTTTAGGAAAGATCAATGCTTCTTATGTTGTTTAGAAAAACACTAGGGGTAAATAAAGTAATAAATTTCTACACAGTTTATATATTCTAGTCAAACATCATATCCTGAGTTATCCTTTGCCTACCTCTCCCCCTTTTTGTTTGCTCTGAGTGGATTGTTGATTACTCCATGATTTAAGATCTTGATGTGTTGTTTCATAAAACTATCAAGTGATAACATTTTAAAAAGTTTTTTTTTTCTTTAGAGAGTTAAGAGAGAATTCCTCAGCTGCCTTCAGTGGAGAGACCAAGTTTAAGATTTATTTCAGATTTTATCATCTTTAAGAGTTAGATATTAAAGGTGAGCATGCATAGGAATTCTGTGAGCTCAGAGGACCAATGTGATAACGTAACACTACACCTTTTTTATTGTTAGTTTTTTAATATTTTGACTGCCTGTAGATATGCATGCAGAGAAATGTACTTTTTCTCATTCTTCCTCAGTGACTTTTCTTGGTATTATATATAATCTTACCCTGGGGAAAGGGAGCAGAAAAAATCAGAAGCCATCTGGTGGGCTGCACTGCCTCAGGTGACCTGCTCAGATCTCAAATAATCTTAGTTATTCCTCCTCAATTTGCCCCTCTAGTTGATTTGTGTTTCAAGTCAAGAAAAGCAGCAATTAGGGGAGAAGAGAACATTTCCTATTTGGTGACCCTATAGAGACTGCTTCCCAGACTTCTTCACAGAGCCACACAGTTGTCTCTACCTGTAGAACATCTCATCCCAGGAGCTATCCACAGAGTTCCAGTTAGGACACTGTTCCTCTGAGTGTCCCTGGGTGTGTGGAGTGGTTCTTGGGTATGATTGTGGAGCCTTTGGAAATACACGTCTCCTGCATTTTAAGAACTGCTTCTGGGCAATGTAATTTTTGTTGAACCTGAGACATTCACTGTTTTGTCTAACAGCCTAGGAGCCAGATAATGTACAGTGAATGTGCTTGGGCATTCATCAGCGTTAAATGCATCAGATCCTCCTCTCTGAAAACACAAACAGTATCAGTTTCTATGTTTTGGTTGACTGTCCAATTCTTGACCTGAGGTTATAGTTAGAATTAAATATATCAAGGCTGTGTTGATTCAGACTTGTTCGGGTTAGGGAAAGATCAATGATAATTAGTAGAATATCTGAATGGGCAGATTTTAAAAAAATTTATACTACTTTCAATTAAGTATTATAACCTGAGTAAACTAACAAAATATTGCTAAAGAGCAGTCCCACTAGACCGTCCTATTGAATAGAGAAATGATTTACATTTATCACATCATTATATATAAATATAAATACTTCTGAAATGTGTTTAAATAGCTTATTCTCTTGAGTAGTTCAAATTTCTCTCTTCCCTGTTTTTATTGATTCCTTTGTTGAATAAGCACCTCTTCCCCCATTTTAAAGCAAAAGTAAATTCTAATTCTGTGCTATTACAATTAGAATTTGTTTTATTTCACTATTCAGTGAGCCATGATCTTGAGTCTGTAGATTTGCAATGCCCTTGAGATGCAAATAGTTAGTATCTGGATATCATACTATTCTGGAAGAATTTAGGATGATGTCTTCATAATTTTTACATGACAAAGTGGATTAAAAAAATCCATCCATTCAAAAGAGAAAGTTCAGTTTTAGTCATGACAGTCCAGGATTACTTAATTGATGGAAAATTAAGTCAATTTTGATCAGAATAATCACGGCTCAAAAAAATGGGAATTACCTCTTTTTTTCAGTACTTTTATTTGGAGAATATTCACCAAGAAGAATCTAATAACAATATTACTTTCCTTGGGGGCTGTTTTAATGTTTGATCATTTGACGTTTGATTCTGTACTACCATTTAAAGGTAAAATTTAAATACATGTTTGTTTTAAAGGAAGTATTGTGGGTAACTTATAAGACTGAGCCCCACAAACAGCTTTTTAAAGAAATAGTATGAAGGAGATTCAAGATGGCGGCATGAGAGGTGATACGGAGAACTCCTCCCAAAACTACAAATAGTACAAAAATATAGTTAATTAATACAACTAACCCTAAAACAGCAACAAGAAAGAAGGCTGAACCAGACTGCATACACACCTCATGAACAGAGCAGACCTCACAAAACGGTAACGTAGGAAAGCCTTAATCTGGCAGGACCCAGGCCCTTCCCTCACCCCAGCTCACCGGCAGGAGGAAGAGAAACGGAGCGGGGAGGTGGTGGAAGCTTGGAACTGCTGAGTGCCTAGCCCTGGAGATCTGCTTTGTGAATGAAGCCTATATTGCGTGGTGCTCTGGACATGGGGAGCTCAGATGGAGCTTGGATGGGTGGAGTGCTTGGGGGACTGACATTCTGGCTGTTTGAGGAGGGGGGATCCACATCCAGCCGCTCTGTGTCAGAGGAGGGGCGGGTGGTCTGAGAGGCTTCATAGCAGCAGAAGGGCTGCTGAAGGGGCGGGGTTTGCACGGAGATTGCTGCACAGGAGAAGGGAGAGCTGGACAAGGTTGTCTGGGCACATTCTGCCAGGCTGGTTCGGAACTTTGAGGAGCTTCAAGTGCTCCATCCCCCTGGCTGCTTACTCAGCTCCAAGGCCCCCCACCATGACATGCAGCCTGATGCACCTTCCTCCTAGCCTGCCGGCACAGGTACGCAAACTGGCAGTCACTGTGCTGGCATCACGCCAGCCAGAGGGAGGCCCTGCCTGCAACAGCTAGAGATGCAAAGCACAGAGGCCTACATGTGTGTGCTTAGCCCAATGGCTCTGACACTGGAGACAGGCACTGCAGACAGGAATCAGGAAACAGATCTTTCTTCTCCAAAGGCACCAGTTCTGCTCCCCTACGACCCCAACCTCACTCTAGGGGCTGAGCAGCTCCAGAGACTGGAGTTTCTGCACACTAGTGGGTACCACACAGAAATACGAAACGTCAAAAGAACATGGTTCAGACCAAAATCTCACAAAGCCCAGAAAAAGGGCCAAATGAAACTGAACCAATCTTCCTGAAAGAGAGTTCAAAATAAAAATTATAAACATGCTTATGGAGGTACAGAAAAATATTCAAGAACTGAGGAACGAATTTAAGTCGGAGATTGAATCATTAAGAAATTCCATATCTGAAATGAAACATACAATGGAGGGATTTAAAAGCAGATTAGATGTAGTAGAAGAGATGGTAAAGGGAATAGAAATTAGAGAAGAGGAAAAGAAAGAATCTGAGGCACAAAGAGAAAAAGGAATCTCTAAAAATAAAAGAATACTGAGAGAACTGTGTGACTAATCCAAACAGAACAATATTCACATAATAGAGGTACCAGAAGAAGAAGAGAGAGAAAAAGGGATAGAAAATGTCATTGAGGAGGTAATTGCTGAAAACTTCCACAATCTGGGGAAGGAGATAGTCTCTCAAGCCATGGAGGTGCACAGATCTCCCAACACAAGGGACCCAAGGAAGACAACATCAAGACATATAATAATTAAAATGGCAAAGATCAAGGATAAAGACAGACTTTTAAAAGCAGCTAGAAAGAGAAAAAAAAATCACATACAAAGGAAAACCCATCAGGCTATCATCAGACTTCTCAACAGCAACCTTACAGGCCAGATGGCAGTGGCATGATATATTTAATGCAATGAAGCAGAAAGGCCTAGAACCAATAATACTCTACCCGGTAAGGTTATCATTTAAATTTGAAGGAGGGATTAAACAATTTTCAGATAAGCAAAAGATGAGAGAGTTTTTACCTCCCACAAACCACCTCTACAGTGCATTTTGCAGGGACTTCTGTAGGTGGAAGTATTCCTAAGGCTAAATAGATGTCACCCAAGAGATAGACAAAGAGTATAAAATATGATTCATAACATACAAAGAACAGGGGAGGAAGAAAAAGGAGGAAAAAAAAGAACCTTTAGGTTGTGTTTGAAATAGCAAACGAAGTGAGTTAAATTAGACAGGATAGTAAGGGAATTACCCTTGAACCGTTGGTAACCACCAACCTAAAGCCTGCAATGGCAATAAGTACATACCTATCGATAATCACCCTAAATGTAAATGGTCTGAATGCACCAATCAAAAGACATAGAGTTAATAAATGGATAAAAAAACAAGACCGATCTATATGCTGCCTACAAGAGACTCACTTCAAACCTAAAGACATACACAGACTGAAAGTAAAGGGATGGAAAAAGATACTTCATGCAACTAAGAATGAGAAAAAAGCAAGAGTTGCAGTACTTGTATCAGACAAAATAGACTTCAAAACAAAGAAAGTCACAAGAGGCAAAGAAGGACATTACATAATGATAAAAGGGTTAGTTCAACAAGAGGATATAAATGTTATAAATATCTATGCACCCTACACAGGATCACCTGTATATGTGAAACAAATACTAACAGAATTAAATGGGTAAATAGAATGCAATGCATTCATTATGTGAGACTTCAACACACAACTAACTCCAAAGGACAGATCAATCAGACAGAAAATATATAAATAGACAGAGGCACTGAACAATATATTAGAACAGATGCACCAGACGGATATCTACAGAACAGTCCATCCAAAAGCAACAGGATACACATTCTTTTCAAGTGCACATGGAGTATTTTCAAGAATAGATCATATACCAGGCCACAAAAAGAACCTCAGTAAATTCAAAAAGATTGAAATTGTACCAACCACCTTCTCAGATCACAAAGGTATGAAACTAGAAATAAATTACACAAAGAAGAAGAAAAGCCCACAAACACATGGAGGCTTAATAACATGCTCCTAAATAATCAATGGATCAATGACCAAATAAAAACAGAGATCAAGCAATATATGGAGACAAATGACAACAATAATTCAACATCACAAAATCTGTGGGACACAGCGAAGGCCGTGCTAAGAGGGAAATATATTGCAATACAGGCCTACCTCAGGAAAGAAGAACAATCCCAAATGAACAGTCTAAACTCACAATTAATGAAACTAGAAAAGGAAGAACAAATGAGGCCCAAAGTCAGTACAAGGAGGGACATAATAAAGATTAAAGCAGAAATAAATAAAATTGAGAACAATAAAGCAATAGAAAAAAATCAATGAAAGCTGGAGCTGGTTCTTCAAGAAAATAAACAAAATAGATAAACGCCTAGGCAGACTTATCAAGTAAAAAAGAGATTCTGCACACATAAACAGAATCAGAAATGGGAAGGGAAAAATCGCTATGGATACCACTATGAGACCATACTATGAAATACAAAGAATTATGTGTGAATACCATGAAAAATTATATGGGGGCAAACTGGATAACTTAGAAGAAATGGACAACTTTCTAGAAAAATACAACCTTCCAAGGCTGACCCAGGAAGAAACAGAAAATCTGAACAGACCAAATACCACCAAAGAAATTGAACTGGTATTCAAAAAACTACCAAAGAACAAAACTCCTGGACCAGATGGTTTCACTGCTGAATTTTATCAAACATTTAGTGAAGACCTAATACCCATCCTCCTTAAAGTTTTCCAAAAAGTAGAAGAGGAGGGAATACTCCCAAACTCATTCTGTGAGACCAGCATCACTCTAATACCAAAACCAGGCAATGACACAACAAAAAATAAAATTACAGACCAATATCCCTGATGAACATAGATGCAAAAACACTCAACAAAATATTAGCAAACCGAATTAAAAAATACATCAGAAAGATCATCCATCATGATCAAGTGGGATTCATCCCAGGGATGCAAGGATGGTACAGTATTCAAAAATCCATCAACATCTTCCATGACATCAACAAAAAGAAGGACAGAAACCACATGATCATCTCCATAGATGCTGAAAAAGCATTTGACAAAATTCAACATTCATTCATGATAAAAGCTCTCAACAAAATGGGTATAGAGGGCAAGTACCTCAACATAATAAAGGCCATATGTGACAAACCCACAGCCAACATTATACGTAACAGTGAGAAGCTAAAAGCTTTCCCTTTAAGATGAGGAACAAGACAAGGATGCTCACTCTCCCCACTTTTATTCAACATAGTTCTGGAGGTCCTATCCACGGCAATCAGAGAACACAAAGAAATACAAGGCATCCAGATTGGTAAGGAAGAAGTCAAACTGTCCCTGTTTGAAGATGACATGATATTGTACATAAAAACCCCTAAAGACTCCACTCCAAAACTACTAGATCTAATATCTCAATTCAGCAAAGTTGTGGGATACAAAATTAATAAACAGAAATCTGTTGCATTCCTGTACACTAACAATGAACTAGCAGAAAGAGAAATCAGGAAAACAATTCCATTCACAATTGCATCAAAAAGAATAAAATACCTAGGAATAAACCTAACCAAGGAAGTGAAAGACCTATATCCTTAAAACTACAAGACACTCTTAAGAGAAATCAAAGAGGACACTAATAAATGGAAATTCATCCCATGCTCTTGGCTAGGAAGAATTAATATTGTGAAAATGGCCATCCTGCCTAAAGCAATCTACAGATTCAGTGCAATCCCTATCAAAATACCAAGAGCATTCTTCAATGAACTAGAGCAAATAGTTCTAAAATTCATATGGAATGACAAAAGACCCCTTATAGCCAAAGCTATCCTGAAAAGGAAGAATAAAATAGGGGCAATTATGCTCCCTGGCTTCAAGCTCTATTACAAAGCCACAGTAATCAAGACAATTTGGTACTGGCACAAGAATAGACCCATAGACCAGTGGAAAAGAATAGAGAGTGCAGATATAAACCCAAGCATATATGGTCAATTAATATACGATAAAGGGGCCATGGATATACAATGGGGAAATGACAGCCTCTTCAACAGCTGGTGTTGGCAAAACTGGACAGCTTCATGTAAGAGAATGAAACTGGATTACTGTCTAACCCCATACACAAAAGTAAACTCAAAATGGATCAAAGACCTGAATGTAAGTCATGAAACCATAAAACTCTAAGAAAAAAATATAGGCAAAAATCTCTTGGATATAAACATGAGCGACTTCTTCATGAATATATCTCCCTGGGCAAGGGAAACAAAAGCAAAAATGAATGAGTAGGACTATATCAAACTAAAAAGCTTCTGTACAGCAAAGGACACCATCAGTAGAACAAAAAGACATCCTCCAGTACGGGATAATATATTCATAAATGACATATCTGATAAGGGGTTGACATCCAAAATACATAAAGAGCTCATGCATCTCAAGAAACAAAAAGCAGATAAGCCAATTAAAAAGTGGGCAGAGGAGGTGAACAGATAGTTCTCCAAAGAAGAAAATCACATGACCAACAGGCACACCAAAAGATGCTCCACATCACTAATCTTCAGGGAAATGCAAATTAAAACCACAAAGAGATATCACCTCACACCAGTAAGGATGGCCAACATCGAAAAGACAAACGACAACAAATGTTGGCGAGGATGTGAAGGAAGGGGAACCCTCCTACACTGCTGGTGGGAATGTAAATTAATTCAACCATTGTGGAAAGCAGTATGGAGGTTCCTCAAAAAATTCAAAATAAAAGTACCATTTGACCCAGGAATTCCACTCCTAGGAATTTACCCACGAATGCAGCAGCCCAGTTTGAAAAAGACATATGCACCCTTATGTTTAACCCAGCACTATTTACAGTAGCCAAGAAATGGAAGCAACCTAAGTGTCCATCAGTAGATGAATGAATAAAGAAGATGTGGTACATTTACACAATGGAATATTATTCAGCCATAAGAAGAAAACAAGTCCTACCATTTGCAAAAACATGGGTGGAGCTAGAGGGTATTAAGCTCAGTGAAATAAGCCCAGTGGAGAAAGACAAGTATCAAATGATTTCACTCATCTGTGGAGTATAAGAACAAAGCAAAAACTGAAGGAACAAAACAGCAGCAGGCTCACAGAACCCAAGAATGGACTAACAGTTACCAAAGGGAAAGGGACTGGGAAGGATGGGTGGGAAGGGAGGGATAAGTGGGGAAAAGGGGCATTAAGATTAGCACAGGTAATATAGCAGGGATGGGTTGGGGCACGGGAAAGTCAGTATTTACAGAGGAGACAAGTAATGATTCTATAGCATCTTACTTCGCTGACAGATAGTGACTGTAATGGTGTATGTGGGGGGGCTTTATAATAAGGGGTCTAGTCACCATAATGTTGTTCAAGTGATTGTACATTAACAACACCAAAAAAAAATAGTATGAAAACCTTCAATATCCAGCTATTTAGTAAAAGAGGCTGCGTGGGAGGTGTGTTCTAGCGGTAGGTACAGAACCTGCAGCCTGGTAACTCCTACTACCTTGGTACTCTAAAGGTGCTCTAAATACTATCAGGATTTAACTTCTACATTTTTTTCCAGTTCTTCTAACAACAAAGAAGTGTTTGTAGGTGTTTTCATCTTGAGAAAAGCTTTTACTTCTGAATATTTACTCTGTTAGGGGCCTTTACAGGCCTAAGCTTTGTTGATAGTGCTTCCATATGGTCTATGGGTGTGTAGAGGGATTCTGTACCTAGTTGGTGTGATGCTGCATTTGGGTTTGAAATTAACTGCCTGCCAGATCTCAGTCACCCCAGCTGAATCATTTGCTTAATGTCACATAGTGTCCGAATAATTTAAAAAATATTTTTAAGACTCAGTAGGGAACTCGAGTTATTTCAACTCAGAAGAACGTTACTTAAGCACCTATTGTGTATTTAACCAGAGTACAGGGCACAGAGTGTAGTGCACAGGAGAAGCCATCTCTCAGTCCCTGTGTTAATTAATGAGCTAGGCTCTGAGGAGTCTTCTCTTATTTTTCCCAAATCTACAGGCATGAACTATGTGGAAACTGCTGTTTATCACCCTTACCATCTCAATACCAGCTTAATGTGTTACCATATTTCTGGTTGGTCAAGAATACTTCTTAAATGCCTGTGGTGTGTTAAGCCTGGAATGGGGGTGCTACCTAGCAAAAAACTAGCCGTCTGAACCTGCCCTTGCCTCTCTACCTGTGTGCACTCTTGGATTGCATTAGGTTTACCTTCTAGATTGTATTTTTTCATCACTTCTCCCAAGTATTCAGCAGTGCCTATGTGTAAGGCATTGGGCTAATTGTTGTAAAAAGTACTACAAAGGTAGATTAACCACAGAACATGCCTTCAGCCTGGGAGAAAAATTAGCCTGTAGTTTCTTAATCACACCTCTAAGTGCCTGGGGACAAGGTCCGCCCTCATGGGTTAGGGAGTACACTGTAGTGGTATTGTAAAATTTGTTGTGGACAGTGGAAAACTGGCACTGGGTGGTCCCTTTGAAGATTTAGCTAAGAGGCCCCCTCTGTGTAAAGCTCCTCCAAGTCCTTCTAGAACACTCAGGTTCTCACCATTCCCTCAGTTGTCAGCATCTGCCTGTGTAGTTCTCTGCATGCCAAGCCATGCAGTCTGGTGGTCTGTTCACTGTACAAGGAAGGAGAGAATGACTTACTCATGGGGTAAACCATCACATGGGAGGTGCTTACTAACGGTTGAATTGGATGTGTTGGATTTTACCCTGTTTTAACATTAGTAACTAACATTCTCAGGGAATGGTACATTCTGATAAACTAAGTTACCTGTTTTAATTCATGGTTAAGCAGAAAATCCTTTCCTTTGGCCCACACTGTTGAAAACCCTTCTGAAATCGGAGACCATACCTTAAATAGGAATGGTCTAATATTTTTAATAAAATTAATTTAAAATAACTATTAATGTTCAACTAGAGAAAGCATAAGGCAGTGATTCTGTGTGGCCCTTGTGCTGCCAGCATCACCTCCGACCTCGATAGAAATGCAGATTTCCCACCATACCCCAGAACTACTGAATCACATATTCACAGGTGGGGCCCAGAAATCTGTGTTTTAACAAAGCCTATAGATGATTCTGATGCAGCTCAAGTTTAGGAGCTGCTGGTATAGGACAGTTGTTCTGAACCGTGGGTACAACATTATAATTACTTGAGGGGCTTAAAAAAATACGGTCTCTGAGCCCACCCCCAGAAGTTCTGATTCAGATGGTTTGGGGGTGGCCTGGTGTAGCTGTTTTTTAAGTGCCCCCCTGTGATGCTGATGTGTATAGCCAGAGTTGAGAACCACTGATGCAGGTGTAGAACAGGAATTTGGGACTTACTCCACATTATCTCCTGTAGCTTGCTTTAAAAATAAAAAATTATGCCTCTTTCCCCTAAAAGTTGGATAAAGAAAACTTACCATTATATTTTGATTAATCAGGGTTTTGATTGATTAGGCAGTCCCCACTTTTCATGGTATTGCATTAATAAAAACTGTTCCATAGAAGCAGGTGTTTTAAGCCAGTGGTATTTTCCCACAGGAACAATGTCATATTTGGGTATTAACTTCCCGATCAAGGCCTTGGCATCAAATAAATCATAGATGGGACCAATAACATGCCATAAAATCAACAATGCAATAATTATAAGCCTCTACAGTCATTTAAAATAATAAAATTATGCTCCAAGTCCAATAAAATATAATGCACAACCTAGGATCGCCCCAGATGTCTCACTACTGTAGAAAAATGCTTGTGGTCATAGGAAACAGTTTCCTCAATCTATTATGTAATAAATATTAATTAACAATATTTTGTACTATTAGAATTTGGAGAGGAAAGATATGGGTAGCCTACATCTTTGAAAATGTCCAAGGAAGTCTTAAATAGATGTCTTTCCCCACAATAGCCTTGCCAGGAGGTAGACAAAAAAACACTGGGATATCGTCAGTGTCAGTTGTTGTTGGAGGTGGTGGTTAGATGGGTGTTTCTATTCCTGAAAAGCATTTTTTAATGAAGGGACTGAGCCAGGATTTCTCCTCTTCCTTAGTTCCTTTGAAGTTCTGCCTATCAGCAGAAATAAAGGTGAGAGAATAGATGGTATGATCCCTGCACTTTACACTTGACTGAAAAGCCATAAATTAACCATTAAGTAAATATGGTCTTCTTTTTGAGGAGCTTCAGGTGTTCTTTTTTGGGTGTCCAATTTGACGTAGGCTTGTGAGATAATGGAAGGAGCCCTGGACTTGGGGCCAGAAGACCCAGTTCAACTTGGCTGTGCTCCTTACAGCCTTTGTGGCTCTCCACAGGACTCTTCTCTGAGCTTCCATCTCCTTTCTTGCAGTGTGAGCATGAACCACCTAATTCACAGAATCATAAGATTCAGTAGGTTAATATAGATCATTGTACCCAGCATAGGAAGCTTTCCGTAAAAGTTACTTTAAGTCATTGAAATATTGATTGGTGAATGAGATGCAAGGGCTTCTGTATCTTGCCCTTCCTGCGCCTGGAGTAGAAAGCCTTCTCTGTTGTGGGTTGGATACCCAAGAAGAGAGGGTTCTGGGAGGCTGGGGGGAACAAAGTGGGGGGTATTTCTTACTGTGCAAAACCTTCCTGGGAAAGAGAGTAATGTCTGTAGTCTGGGTGGTTAGAAAGGCTCAAGAATGGCTGGGGTTTGGAATGTGTTGTGGAGCCTTGTGGAGCCAGGTCTGCATTTTGACTCAGGAGGCATTGTCGTGTCAGTTAGAGATCTTGGTAATGGTATACTACTCAGTAACTGAAGTATTGTTGGGACCAAACTATTGTAGCACTTTTATTGGCAGGTATTCCCTGTTGATATTGAGCCCAGTGTGCTTTGATACTGCTACTATAAAAGTTCACAGTGACTCAAGTTGAGCTGCAGTGATTCAGATTATACAGGTTCTACACTCCAGGAAATTCTAAGGCACATAACAAATAAGTGTACCACTAGAGAAAATTGTTGCCTGTTATATTGAATTAGTCTTGGTGATTTTTTTCTAGTTTGGGAGTTCTCATTGCCCTGGAACTCTGATCTCAAGGATACACTGTTATTTAACTAGAAACAATTCTTTAAGCTTTAATATGCTTGGTAATACAAACAGAAGTAAAGGGAAATAAAAAATGATTAAGAAACACAGTAATAGTCCTCTTAATAAGTTTGTCACAGATTCATAGAATCCACAGAATCTGTAGACTTTAGAGGTTATCTAGACCACTCTCCTCTCTAGGGAAATTCATGATCAGAAAAGTACAAAATGGTACTTTCGATAGTAATACAAAGGCATCCTCCTCTCTGTCATTGCTATGCTTTCCCTCTACCTCATATAACCTCTAAAAGATTCCTCATAAAATTTGTTGCTTTTAAGTAAAGCTGAATAAGTTCAGGAACAAAACATTCAGTATTTTTCATTTTCTTAAAGAATTCACCAACCATGATGATTTCGTCTGTCTCCTTTGAGACACATTTCAAAACAGTACTGATACACCATATGATCCAGCAATTCCACTTCTGGGTATATACCCCAAATAATTTACAGCAGGAACTCGAACAGATATTTGTATACCTATGTGAAAAGCAGCACTATTCACAATAGCCAAAAGGTTGGAGCAACCCAAGTGTCCACTAACAGATGAATAGGTAGACAAAATATGGTGTATATATATACAATGGAATATTTTTCAGCCTTGAAGAGGAAGGAAATTCTGACACATGTACAACATGGATGAACCTTGAGGACATTATGCTAAGTGAAATAGATGCAAAAAGATAAATACTGTATGATTCCATTTATATGAGGCAACTATTGTAGTCAGATTCACAGAGTCAGAAAGTAGATGGTAGTTGCCAGGGGCTGGTAAGGTGGAGAATGGGGAGTTACTGTTTAGTAGTTACAGGGTTTCTGTTGGAGAAGATGAAAGAGCCCTGGAGATGGATGGTGGTGGTGGACACACAGCAGTGTGACTGTACTTAGGACTACTGAACTGTGGACTTAAAAATGGTTAAAATGGTACATTTATGTTGTTATATTTTATTAGAGTAAAAAATTGTTGGAAAAAAAAGAGTCAAGACTTTGGAAGGCTTAAAGAAAAACAAAAAATCACTAATAGGAAAGGAACTCTGGCTATTCATTGATACCTGAATGAGATGGTAAAGTCTAGTGGAAGGAACACTAGCCTGGGCTGTAATTTTAGTTCTGTCCTTAACCAGCTTATGACCCACCCATCTGGCCATTAGTTTCCTCATCTGTAAAGTGAGGAGGTAGGCTGGTTCATCTCCAGCCTTCCTGTCTGCTCTAGAATTCTGTGAGTTTACCTGAGCAAAGAAATACTTGTTTAGGAACAACTGCCTGTGTGAAGAAAGGGAGCTGGGCACACCTGTGATAAGAGGGCAGAACTTGTTCTGACCAACCCTTGTCTCAGCCATGTTTGAAAATACAGTAAGCATTTTAATCTGTCCATCTTGCCTCACTGCTCTAGAGGCAAGACCAGAACTCAACAGAGTTGTCAGATTCCAGAGCTGTAGTGTAAAAGGTCCTGTACCTGCTTGCCCCCAGGCCGAGATGGGGGCTCTTTCTCTCGGTGCTATTGGCTGAGTGGTGTGGCATCAGAAATCAGTTTTCTTGTCACTGCCTAAAGGTCTGTTCCTCCTAAACTGTCATTATTCTCGGTAATATGGAAAAGATTCTTTCTTACCTGGACTAATGTGTCGATTACATATAAATAGTTTCTTTTTGGCTGTGGGGCATATAGTTTAGTACCGAGTTAATCCTCCTTCCCTTAGGTTTCATTCACATAGGCTTGTGTTAGCAGAACTTTGCTTTTATTAAGACTGATTGACAGGCTGAAGCTTACCTTTAGCACACTCTGAGTGCCTTGTGCGGGCAGCATGTGGTTATGTTGGGTAAGAAGAGGTATAGACAGCCTGGCATGAAAAATAGAGGCTATTGACTGGGCTAGTTGCTTAAAGGCACACCTCATTTTATTGTGCTTTGCCTTATTGCATTTGCAGATACTGCGTTGTTTTGTTTTTTTTTTTACAAATTGAAGGTCTGTGGCAATCTTGTGCCAGATAAGTCAGTCAGCATTATTTTTCTACTTTGTGTCATTTTGGTAATTCTCACAATATTTGAAACTTTTTCATTATTATTTGTTAATGGTGATCTATGATAAGTGATTACAACTTGCTGAAAGCTCAGATAATGGTTAGCACTTTACAGTAATAAAGTATTTTTTAATTAAGGTATATACATTGTTTTTGTTGCTTTGGCCTAATGCTATTACACACCTAATAGACTACAATATAGTATAAACCTAACTTTTATATGCACTGGGAAACCAAAAAATTCATTTGGTGCATTTTATTGTGATGCTCGCCTTACTGCAGTGGTCTGGAATGAACCTGCAACGTCTCCAAGGTATGCCTGTATGCGGACTGGCACTCATTTCTCAGTAGGCCTATGAGACGCAAGTGGGGGCAGCTGACTGAAGTTCAGAGAGATTGGCAATCTCTCAAGACCCACCAGCCAGAAAGATGACACACGTTAGGTCTTACCTTACATCTGTCTGATTGCAAAGGCTGTAGTCTTTCAGCTATTCCCCACTTCTTAATATAGAAAGGCACATGATCATACTACTTGAATATTTAGAACTAAACGATTATCTCTAGTTCAAGAAGGCAGTAACAGAATCTCTAGCTGGCCCTGTTTGTAATTTTACTAACTGTAATACTGACATATGAACACTTTTGTGACTATTCAGCCATGTTTGTGATAATCATGACGAAAGAGTAGAACAATTTCTCCATGCCCTTGTGTGTTAGGACAATAGAGTATATTAGCCAGGGTAGAAGTGGAAGAGCTATGGGCTGCTTATGAGAGGGTCTTTGGTGGTTTGGGAGCTGTCATAGGAGCTAATGCTACTAGTTTTTTGTAGGTCTATTTATGGTGTCTTTTAGAAATGCTCGTGGTGTGACCAGATACTCTCCTCGTTTTGTTTGCACCTGTGTATTTCTAAGTAATAGTGGCTCTTACCCAATCTATTTTTAACTTCTACACTCATTTAGTATGGGAGTTGGAGTTTATCTTCCCTTCCTATTCCACTCATTAGTCATTCAGTTAGACTTTAACAAGTCAAAATAAAAAACAGAATACTCCTTGATATTACTAGTTGAGGTTGTATCCCTTTTGTATATCCCTCTCTACCCCATATTTTTTCCTAAGGCTAATGTGGTATCTGACACATAAGTTGTGTTCCATGAATGAATGGATTGATAGGTGGCAGAGCTTGCAGTCTATAGTAATCATTGTTTATACCTTTGATAATATCTATGCTAAATGAATACATTTGCAGACTCTTTTAAAATTTTTGTTATTGGGGCTAAAAGGCAGAGACTCAATTCCAAAATTAGACTTTCATTCTGTGTATCTGCTGTGTTTGGAGGGGTCATAATTAGATGGTATCTGAAACCAACAAGGTAATGATCTGCTTTTAAACAGGATTGGCTATACTTTGATGAGTGATTTGTCTATAATCATACATTCAAGCAGATAACGGTAATAGTAATGTCTTCAGTAAGGTAGAATTCAGTATAAAAAGGTGAATCTGGGTTTAATGAGGCTCAAAATTAAAGGTGCAGCCACTCTGTATTCAAATGTGAGAATGATCTTCAAATACATGAATGTGATAGAGGAATAGCACACTATCCCCCATCTTTCCTGTTTGTATTTTCCCATCCTAGGAGAGGCCTCATTAGCAAAGCTGCCCTTTATTCCTTCTGTCTTTCCTTCCACCTCTGCTTGAGCAAAGCTCTAATGGGAGGCAAAAAGAGTGATTAGAACTGTGGGGGCTTGGTCCTGGAACTATAGCATCCCTGTTAGAATGTATTTTTCTGTAGAAATGATGTTATGGGAATAGTGGGTTATATGATACTATAAGCTTCTAATGGCTGCTTAGGATACATAAGTACATTTAAAAATCACCATCTCATTGAATTTTCCATGTTCTTCTCTCCTTTCTTCCCATGTTTACAGTCCTACTAAAGTAATGCACCTCCTGGTGAGCTGGTAGGGCCTGTGGAAATTGGCCTTCCAGGTGATGTCAGCTCAGTCTGATGCATACCTTGAGGACAGGGGTTCTGTTTTCTTTATCTGTGTGTCGTCAGCTACTAATCCAGCACCTGGCGTAGAGGACATGCCCCATAATACTTGCTGAATTAGGTTGAGTTTTAGGAAGAGAATCTTTGACATTCTCTGTTTCCATCCTTCTCAGTTTCTCAAGAACTTTCTCATGTTGAACTTTTCGTTAGCGCTGGAAGTAGGACATGCAGTTAGATTTATTTGCTGATCTCTTTATTTACTTAATTCACCAAATATTTGTTGATCATGGACAATGTGCCAGGTACTGCCAGACACTGAACACATAGCAGTGGACCAGTGCAGTTTCCTGTCTGCTCTCTTGGAACTTAGAGTGTGATGGGGGAAAGAGGACCATCATCGGGAGGGCTCTCCCTGGGGCTGGGGTGGGACAGTTCTCTAGAACTCTATTTTAGAAATAGGTAAGTTGACATTGAATTAGCCTATGTGTCTGATGGCAGAATCTCTTTTCTTACCTTAAATATCAGTGATGAAAAAGTGACTTTGACAATTATTCAGAATTGTCCTTAAAAATAATGAAAAACATGATGTAATTTTTTTTACGTATTCTTTGATTAGAGAGTAATTCTTAGTTTCTCCTTTTAAATAAAGTTTGGTAATATGAGATATTTATTCAAAAAAAATAAACTTTTTCAAATATTCTGCTTAGTAAATTATTACTTTTCTGAGTTTTCTATTAAGGCAAACTATCAGTTTTCCTTGTGCCTGGTGACTGATTTAGTTACATATTGTTTCTATTCATAGCTCCCCAACCTTAGGTAAAATTGAGCATATTTAAATGTTTAAACACTAGGTGAAGTGTTTCATCTAGTTTCATATGGGGGAAAACGCAATTAAAATCATAAGGAAGGTAAGCAAATGATACAAAGCTATCAAGATAAGGGGTGTTGGTCTGGTGGCTATGTTGGAAGAAAGTGAAATTTTTTGCTTGATATTCTCTTTGTGATGCAAAATTTCTTATATAGATTAGTATAATTTATGTGAGATATTTGAAGGGATTACCTCTTTAACAGTTCCCTTCAAGCTCTGTATTATGTATAGCCTGAAGCCCACTCCCTTCTTCACAGTTGTTTCTGTGAGTAGATGCTCTATGAAAGTAAAGAGACTTTAAGATAAAAATAATTCTGTGTGGGGATTTTGGGTGGGGGGAGCTCACTTCTGTCTAAAAACAAAAGTGGTTTAACAGTACATTATGTCAGATCTGCCTATTTAAGGGATTCTAGCACACCTGGTAGCAAAGAGGTGTAACCTACTTTCTCAGATGAAAACTTAAGGTGAAGGAAGGACATGAGCCAGGCCCAGGTGAGCTGAGGAGCTGTTTACCTTCAGCCTGCTTTCTCTGGGATGACATGCACACTATCATTCCAGCTAGTCACCCTCCACAGCCCATGCCTTAAGATACTTGGTCACAAATAACAGAAACTCACTCCATCTAGCTTAAGCAAGAGGGAGGGCTCTTTGGCTTACTTTTAACTACACTGCAGAATGAGCTGGGGTGAAGTGGGTAGTAAGGACGCTCAGAGCCAGGAACTTGAATGCAGCTGTGTATCACTGGCTTCTTCCCTCTTTCTCTCCACTTTCTGTCTCTTTTTATCTTTTTGTCTCTACCTTGTGTTGGCTTCAGTTTTCTCCTAGTGCAGATGGGCTTCCTCTACTTAGAAGGTAGTACCATGGTCAGTGCCAGTCTGTAGATGTCTTTATAACCCATGAAATGGGAGAAAACAGGATCTTCCCCCTCCCCAGCTTAAGTTTGAAAATCCCAGGGAAGAATTGTGATTGGCTTGGCCTAGGTCATGTGCCAGTGACAGTTCATATGGCCAAGGGGAAGGCCTCGGGCCCAGGGAGGTCACACAGACATTGCCTAGAGGGAATTGTTATACACGGGCAACCACAGTAGTGTGTCGCTTTTTTAGTCCATATGGGACCTAGTTCAAACAACCAGTTAAGATTCTTTACCTGATTCACTGAAAACTTTTTAAATAAAGTCTTTTGTAGTTGTTTTGTCAGGTTATGGACTATATACATTCAACAAAACTTTAGGGTCCTCTCCTATTTTATTCTGTGTTTTCACAAGAACACAGACTTGTACCCTGTGCTGTGGTGTATGCTTGAGTATTATTGTTGACTGACTAAATGAATACCACTGGAATAAGTATGTTGAGGCATAGAATCATGAAATGTGAGCAGTGAAAGACATCCTAGATTCCATCTGCCTTCAATAGTTTCACATGAATTATGGGGTCTCCTAAACACAAAGGACCCAGAGATAAAGGAAGGTGAGCCCTTCTTTGCATTTCTAAATCTTGGGCCCTGTTCTAGGAGCTGAGGATATTGGGATGAAACAGTCAGGTAAGGAAGGTCCTGCCCTCATGCACCTTACATTTACCTAAAGAAAAATCTTGTGTGCTAACTAGAACGCCAAATTTCTTAAATTTTTGGCTGAAATCATGCCATTATAGAGCTGATCTTTTAAGAATCGTCTGACCCATGAATGGGTCTAAAGCTCTGATTGTCAGTATATATTTCTGAACAACTATTTAAGAAGCAAACCACATTATTAGTGAATGATGTTTGTATAGCAGATAAAATCTTTTGAAATATAGCTTCTGTTGGAGAAAATTAATAAAAGGAGTTCTTGGTGGTAAAAATGACTACGAACTCAATCTTTTAAACTGACAGACTAGGATTGAAATCCTAGCACTCTACTTGAGAGCTTTGTAACTTGGGTAAGTTGTCAAAGTTCTTTTAGCCTCACATTCTTCTGCTCAATAAAATGAAAGTCTGTATATGGTTTTTTGGTGAGGATTAACTGAAAGTTAAACAGTTTTTTAAAATAACATACCTTTTTCATTGTGGTAAAAAATATATAATATAAAATTTATATCTTAACCATTTTTAAGCGCATTGTTCAGTGGTATTAAGCACATTCATTTTATTGTGCAACCATGACCACCATCCGTCTCCAGAATTCTTTCATCTTGCAAAACTGAAACTCTGTATCCATTAAACAACAATACCCCCATTCCCTTCTGCACCCAGCCCCCTGGCAACCACCATTCTACAGTTACTTTTTTTTGTGAATGATAAGGTCTCAAAAATGTTAGCTGTTACCCCTCTAGATCAGGAGTCAGCAAACTCCAGCCCACAGGCCAGATTTGGCCAGTAGCCTGCTTTGGTAGGGTCCTTGAACTAAGAAAGGTTTTTATATTTCTAAAGAGTTATCAAAACAAAGTAAAATAAAGAAAAGTATGCCACAGAGACAGTAAGTAAACCCACAAAACCTAAAATATTTACTATGTGGTCCTTTATAGAACAAGTTTTGTGACCTTGTTCTAGATCTAATATATGTTAGGTCCTTTAGGTCCTTTAAGAATTTGATTTAAAATGTGTCTGTGGTATTTTTTGTGTTTATGTTTACATATACATACCCTTCCACATATCTTATAGGGGTTATGTGAACGTCTGCCCTAGACCAGAATTATCAGTGGAGCCATGCTGCCCTTAAGGGGGTGGAAGTGGTTCTTGGGTGGGTGAGAAATCTTAGATATTATAATGATTTGCAGCCTTACAAAGGTCCACGGTATATAAATAGATATATAGTTATCTCTGGTACTAAAATGTCTTCATAGGGGAGAGTGATTAGAACAAATGTCTGATGAGGCTAGTTAGGGGAGCAGGAAAGAAAGTTTGAGAAGCCCTGCCCAAGACTGATTTCTGGAAGGCAGGACATGTGTCTGCTTAGCCTCTGGATATACCAGCATTTCACAGAGGGTCTAGACATTTTCTTCAATCTGTTGAATTTGTTACAGCGTAGTTGAATGAGTGAAACCTCTGATCTAGTTCAGTGACCATTCTGTTTAGAAGTTGCTTTCACAACAAACTCTGTAACACTGGAAATTTAAAAAATCTTCCAAATCTTTAAGAATTTTGTCAAATGATTAATCTCTCTGCCTTAAGACAGATGTTTCTTGTTTATTAGAGTAGAATTCCCTTTATTCTTTTTTCTTCTTACAATTTGTTACCCAATAAAATGAGTATAGATGTTGGAGTATAAAGACCTTCAACCCTCAACCTAACCTCCATGTAAGGCTCCTTAGTCATGTCAATTCTAAATTGAAAGGAAAACACAGGTATACCATCATTATATCTAAAAAATAATAAAGTCATATTTACAACGTACAAACTGAAAGTTTGCCACTGAAATGTGAGGAACTTAGGTCATCCTGGTCTTGCCTGACAGTCAAGGACTGTGTCTTAGGAATCTCCGTATCCCCAGTACTTAGCATATGCCAGGTGGTTGGTGAATATATTCCTGGCACTGGCTGTACTGGTGATTTTTCGGCATATGCCTCATTGTACCTTGGAACTCTTTCTGCCAGCAGTTTGTGTTTGTCCCAACTTGTTCTCCCTCACAGATCCATTGCTGTAGATACAGTTCCCCCAAGCTCACTTTGGTCCCTGGTACATTGGTCTTTCCACCACTGTTGCAGAATTTGATGTTGCTAGATAGCAGGGGATTGCTCCCGCAGCATTCACTACACAGGGTAAGTCTTCACAGCATAACTGTTGATGTAGTTGTGCCCAGCCCCTCACTGACTTAGAGAAAAGCATGGTGGAGGTACTGAGAGCAGCAGTGCCAAGGATTCATGCTACATGTTGGGCTGGGAGCTGGAAGTAGTGTCTGGGGAGGGGAAGCTCCCACTCAGACCTGAGGCTTAAGGGAACAGCCTAGAGATACAGCAGGTCAGTGTTCCTGAAAAATCTCTACCAACATTCCCCTGACTTGTCCACCAAAGTGACCTTTATGAACATGAAACTTGTCCCCTGTTGAATTTTTTAAAAACTTCTGTATGTCTAGTAGTGTGCTGTGCCATATATGTGTTTACTTTAATATAAAAATACCAAAAATGTTTTAAAACTTTACATGGAATTGATATTCCATAAGATTGAAGTACATTCATTCTGTACCCGTGAGCCCACCACAGTGAGTCCCTGGGAAGACTTATATCACAGATGGAGAAGCATAGCTGGGCTATTGGTTGGGCATCAACAGGTATTAGCCACTTTGGCCAGCCAGGTCTTAGAAGTTGAGGTGTTTTCCCATAAAGTGATAAAAACCAAGAACCAAGTTGCAGAGGCAGTGGTCTGTGGTTAGAGTGACAAAGTGACAGCCCTCTTGGACTCTCCTTGGTTTATGTCCCTAAGTTTGTTATCAACTGCAGTATTGTTATTTCTGGGAACCTTTGTCCTTCCCTCAAGGGTGAGAACTCCATTTGGTGACAGTGGCAATTACAGTGGCTCTGGGGCTCCCTGCCACCTTACATCTTTCTGCACCTCTGCAGAGCTCCATGCAGCTCTAGAGAGGACCACTGCATTCTCCTTTCAAGGCCAGGGTGAAATTTGTCTGTGGCCTTCTCAAAGTAGAGGCATCAATATATTTTCAAGAAGACCCAGATGTTCAGCAACCTATATACGTGAGGGTCACACATTTATTTCGGTTCATGGGACAAGAGGGTCCATTCTTGGTTTACATGTGTCTCATGTGTCTCAAATCTGAATCACATGTATGATAACCATCAATCTTACAACTATCCTTTAATCTATAAACCTTCATAAATGGTACAGTTTCACCAAGACATTTTAGTGGAACTAAACTTGAACTAAAAATTATGTAATTAATTACAACTGCTAATTGAGTCAAGCCTGTAACTTGATAACACAAGGCCCACAGCTGACAGGTGGTTAATCCTCACTGCATAACTTCTTCATATGCACTCCTTAAGATAGGATTGAAAACCACAATTGTAACAAGACTTTTGGTAAAAATCTCAAGGGAATATTACTTGATAACCAAGCTAGAAAGCCAGTAACTTCCTCCTTCCACCCTCCACCTGGGGTCCTGGTCTGCCTTCCTGGAGGCTGCCCTCTGTAAGAGTCCTGCGACCACCAGCCTTGTGCTTTGACATACTCCAGTCACTGTGTGGACATCATTAGTCATGCAGTTATTTTCAGACAAGACCAGGGTAGCTGTGACCATTCATTTACATTCTGAGCTTCTGGTGATGGAATAAAATTACTAGGAATAACCATTTTTTGATGACCACCTTGTAAGTGCCATGGTGTAGTGAAAAGCCCTTTTCAAGCCTTCTTTCTCAAAATTAGGAGGTGGTAATATAATTTTTATATGAATGAAAGTGAACTTTTAAAACTTGGCACATTAGAAAAAGCCATGATCAAAAGATTAATTCCCAGCAGAGATGATTAGTAAGTGTATTCATTTATTGAAGCGCTGGCCTAGTTGAAAGTCATTGTGGTAGAGAGGAAAAGGGGAAGATATTGGAGTCAGAGACCAAAGTTGGAAATTAGCTGTGATCCTAAGCAGGTTTAATCATCTACATCTAGTTTTTACTCATCCCAAAGAAAGAAGGGACAGTTTGTAATTCTTCACATCATTAAAAAGTTCCTGGCACATACAGGGTGTTTTTGGCAGTCCTCTCTACTGGGGCAATCTCTTCTATTCTTCCTCCCCCAAAGAAGAAGGAAGGACTTGTCTTACTCTACTGAGTCAGGGTTTAAATTTAGCAAGATCCCAGAGTCAGTCAGTACATATACGTTTTAAGTGGTTATGGGAAATATGCCTAATATTTGAAATGAGCTGTACATGATTCATATTTTTTAACAATATATATATTCTGCCCAATTCTAAAAAAAATTTTTTTTAAGCTACTCATTTATTTCTTAGTCATACTATGAACTCCCAGGACCTTATCCCATGAATGCAGCCCTGGTTAGAGCTCTTCCCAGGGCCTTGACTGTTTTAAACCCACTCACCTCATTTTGCACATTTCCCAAAAAGAAGCACACACCCATGTGGATGTGTGCTCCTACACACACACACACAATTTATGACCCAACTTTTGGGAACAATGTTAAAACAAACAAGCAGAATTCTTAGAAAGTTGTGAGGTGCTTAAAATAGTTTGATTTTTAAATGGTTTAGGAGCTTTTCCCATAAGACTTGGTGCTTGCTGCTATAAATAGAGGCATGCATGCATGCAGAGTAGTTCCTCTCTAGTCACAGTGCTTGCGATGATCAAGAAGCCAGTTGTATTATCTTGATATCTAAGGTCCAGTGTGAACTTTTAACCTCATCAACTCCGAACTTAAAAAAAAAAAATTTGACTTCACAAAGCCTGTAAGTCAGATTGAGAGTATTTCACATTGAAGCTTCCAGGTATCTTGTCACTTCCCTTTGATAGGGACAGACAACTAGATTACCCCACCCCTGATGCTATTTCTGTTGTTACTAGGTTTTTTCTAGTGGGCTATGATAATTGTCAAAGCTGGGAGATGGGTACATAGTATCTGTCTACTTTATCATGTTTTTTCCATACTTCTAAAAACTCAGAATAGCTAGAATTCATTGTTTTTCTGCTTTAGGATGGAGAGAAGGTGGTAGTAGTATTTTTTTAAGTCTCATCTCCTTGGGTTTTTCAAGGCAAGATATTAGACCTAAGAGCCCCAAAGTTTACATATTATTTGAATTTTGATATTTCTCCTGAGAGTTTCTGATCTGAAGTTGTCTAAAAAACTGCCAAAAATGTGGGTACATATTGTACTTAAGTGTGGTAGCATGGCCAGTGCAGTTAAAAGGGCAGAGGACTTTGAAACACAAAGTGGAAGCCAAGGCCTGGCTTTGCCACTTGCTACCTAAAGGGCCCTGGGACACATCACTTTACCTTTCTGAGCTTGGCTCTTCAGCTATAAAATGAGGACAATATGTGTTCTGCCTGCCTCTTAGGGATTTCTTTTCTTTTAGCTGTTATTATACATCGACTAGTGAGTTATTCATTTAGCTAGTGTACATCTTGTTGAACTGGGAAGTGGGAATCTGCAGCAGTAGAAACAATTGCATATATAACCTCTTCTTAAACAGTTCATAGACCAATAGAGGGAATACAAAAATATACAGAAAAATGAAAATACCCTTTTGAAGACATTTTTAAATAGTGTAAAATATGCCCAGTACCACCTGAATGCATGTGTTGAAGAAAACATTGAAACAAAAGAAGGTCTGTCATATATGCAAACAAAACTAATTTCCAAATATCTGCAGTTTGTCAAAGGTATTTAAACTTTCTATCCATCTTGCTGTAGTCTTACCCTGACTGACTGTATTTTCTATACATAAACTCATTTGGTATAAGAAACTATAAAGCTACCGAAAAATACTTGTCCCACAAGTGAAATAGGAATGCCTTCTCCTTTTCATAAATAAACAAGTAGATAAAACATTATAATCCTCCTTTAACTCCACTCCCCACCCCTAATCCCAGCCCCCTTCATCCCTTCTGAAATGTGACCACTGTTCCCTTTTAGTATTTGTTCTTCCATACCTACCTTTTTTTTCTTTCTTTGCACATGCATGTATGTATCCAGGGAAAATACATAATGAAGCATCTGTTGTTCTTTTGTTGTTTTAAACTAAGTGAAGCATACTAAGTGAAACATTCTGCAATTTGCTTTTTTCACTCAGCATGTCCAGAACTTTCCATGATCTGGCTCATTCTCTTTAACCTGTGCTCATAGTTCTGTACCGGTTTGTTTCACTGTTCATCTACTGATGAAGTTAGGTTGTTTGCAATTCCAAACAATGCTGTGATGGACATCTTTGTAATATACTATTTTAGTATACATATGAATACTTCTCTAGGGTAGGTATTGACAAGTGGAATTGCTAGGTCCTAAATTACATACCTTTTAAATTTGATTAGTTAAGGGCAAATATCCCTCCCAAATAAAATGGGTACTATTTTTCATGCTTCAGTTTCTTGCCCAGTTCTTCTGACCCACTGAATCTGGGAAAGGTTTGCAGAGGACAGTTATGGTGGTCTAGAGTAGATCACTGCTTCTTGAACTTGACTAATTACCGGGGAATTTTATTAATGTGTAAATTGTGGCTCAGTGAGTTTGAAATTGGGCCTAAGATTTTACATTGCTAACAAGCTGCCAGGTGATACCGACACTACTGAACAGATCAGGGACCACAGTTTGAGTAGGAAGGATCTAGAAAGCCTATCTTGTTCCAGTTTGTTTCTCTATATTGCCTGGAGGTTATTATTTTATGGGTGTTTGCAGAGGAAGCTGTATTTTGCCATAGGTTTTTGAACTCCAGCTGTAGAAGGCTTGACCTTTAAAGTTAAACCCTGTGAACATGTATGGCAAAACTGGGTGGTGAGTGCATGTAGGTTCATTATACTATTCTACTTTTGTGTAGAACATTTTGTAGAAATGCTCATAATACAAATTAAAAAAATATACATCGTTTGACATTTGAATTGCTCCTAAAGATTTTCAGCTTGGTACATGCTGTTATTCTTTCCTAGATTTCCTCTGGTAGATGATTTGGAAACATTTTTTTTTTAAATCAGTAGTGTATCTTGACTTGTGTGAGTTTTAATTTTAATATATCCAAGTATTTTTAGAAGTTTAAAAATAAGTGCAAAAAGAGCTTTGTTCCATATCTGCCTAGCTTAGCAGCTGCAGTCAAATCTCCTTCAGCCTCCCTCATTCAGAGAGGAAGCCACAAAATATGATAGACGCCATGATCACAGCATAATAGTTAGTGTGTGTGATAGAATGATAGTGCTGGAGGCACTTTAGAGAACCCCTAGTGTCGGAATGCCCATGTTTGATTGATTGGTGGTTACCCTAAACACTATTGAGCAGAATTTTGAGGTCTTTTCAGGATTTAGCAGAAAAAAGTTCTGTGATTAATAAGCAATGTCAGTCAAGGTGTGCTGGATTGGAGAATGATAGCACAAATGCCATGTATTAGTTGACCCTGGCTCAATGAAAGCACTTATTTTGTAGTTGAAAAAACAAGGTACAACGAATTTAAATGATCTGTGCCTTAGATATGTGATTAGTACTAGTACTAATAATAACTAGGAAGAGCTAGTACTATAATAACTAGGTATCCTGAATCCTAGTCTAATTCATTCTCTACCATTCCACCCTAATAATGGGAATCTTAACTCTGCTGATGAGTGTTTGCATGTTAAAGCAGCTTGGTAGAGTAGAAGAGCCATTCACCTTTTAACTGGGTGATCTTGGGCAAATCAGTTAATCCTGAGGAAGAGTATAGTTTCCTTTTTATGGAGGTACCTCTCTTTTTACTTCGGCTACTAGGAAGCTCAGAATCACACTTGCAGCTCTAGCAACTCTATAATCCCCTTTGTCTGCATAATTGTATTCTAATCCTACCTTCTCCTGCATCCTACCTATGTCTTGCTTTCTTAATCTAATTCCATATTTTCTTGCTCTGATTTACTCATTTAATTTTTATTTTGCTCTTTTACTGTTACCATAAGCTGTCTCAAATATTTTTGAGACAGGTAGTATACAAATAAAGGACATTAGAATGTTTGAAAAAGTTATTGACAAGACTGATGAGGTTGAAAATAGTGTCACTGCAGTATCTACTCTCTTTTTCTGGTCCTCCTGTCTTTCTAGTTGATCCATTTCTGTCACCTCCATCCTTTTCTCTCTATGTGGCTTTGGCTGTACCTGAGCATTGATGGCTCATCTCTGTCCCCCACCTCATCTGGATTCACAGATGTATGTTCATATTTCTGACTTCTCTCTTACCAGATATCTCCATCTGGATGTCCCACGGTACCTCAGCTCAACATGTTCGAAACTAAGCATCCTTTCCCCAAACCCCACTGCCTGGATTGCAGTTAACCACCATCCATTCTGTTGCTCCAGTCAGTAACCTGTTGCTCATTTCTTACTTTTTATATTCTCTAATCCTCCACATCTAATCAGTAACTAAGGTTAAATTTTAAACACTGTTTGGGTCTATTCTCTGTACTCCATCCTTTCTATAAGACCCTTGGGGGTTTTATCTATCCTTGCCCACTTTGGGGTTTTTATTATTTATCATTCTCCCTTTCTCAGACCTCATCTTGCTTCTCAACATCCTGTACAATGTCCTGTTACAGATCTTACTACTTTGTGATACATTGTCCCATTTGATTGGATGCTGTTTGAGGGATCAGATTGTGGCTTTTGAGTCTTTATCTCCAGTGTCTAGCACTATGTACATGACATACCTGGTAAGTGCTCATTAAAGTGTTTGCTGAATGAAGACATTACAGTTCTTGGAACTCATAGAAAACAACACTGATAGTACTCACCTCAACAGCTAGTACCACCACCATCTATTGAGGTCTTTCATGCCAGGTACTGTTCAGAATGCTTTACACGTTTATCACATGTAACATACGCACAATCCCTTGTGGTCAGTACTGTTATTAACCTTAGTTTACAAATGAAGAAACTGAGTCACAGAGCTTAAGTAGCTTTCCAGAGTTCATCCAGACGAGAAGTGGTGGACCCAAAATTTGAACCCAGGCTCCCTCTTAACCATCACATATACTGTCTTTGAGACTTGTTTATTTACCTTTGGGAAGGCAAGACTTTGACTCATAGTTATTTCTTGAAGTTACTTTTATTTTCTTAGTCTACAGTTTTGCAGTAGTGGAAGAAAATCAGAGAATATCTGAAACCTGGTGAATGTCACTGATACCATGTGAGCCTCATCTAACAGGCACCTTGCTTCCCTGCCTTCTGCTCAGGACTACTTGCACAGCTGTGTGAGCTGGAATAAGGATGCTGCTACAATTCTTTGCTCTTCTAGAAAGCCCACATTCTGGAGCTTCTCCAGAAAGCTGTGTTCAGCACTGTGTGAAGGAGGGATGGAGAGAGGCAAGCAGCTCTCACCCCTGCGTATCAAAGGAGGTTTGTTTCTCCCCCTATTCAGCAAAGTCAGGACTTCCTGGAAGGGAGGGCCAAAAGTGAGAAGAATTCTGAGATGGTGAATGGAACTGAAGAAGTATTTGCCTTTGTCAGATCACTTACATGAGTATGCTTAACACATTAAAATATGACCAAAGGCTTTTTAGAGCACTTGTTTTTAGAGTACTCAGACTGTTTAAGAAAGTAAGAGTGAGCTAATGAGTGGCCACAATATGAAAAAAATGTGTAAGTGTTTAAGCCTAGGGAGTTACATTAAGAAATTAAAACAAGAAAGAGAATGTGTCATGAGAAGACAAAGTGGTAAAAGGAATTGTAAAAAACTGTAGGGATAAAGCCAGTTGCTCATTTATCTATTCGTGATAATATTTCTTTCCACCTTACAGGTAAGCCCCTCTTTGGCTTCTCTTTTTGTGTTGGGAATTTAAACTTTCTTAAAATCTGTTTTGTTTGTTTTAACTAAGAGATTTTAGATATGAACACTTTATTTTAAAACCATATATTTGGGGGAAATTTCTTACTTTGAAAAAATATTTTATCTCCATTTGAACTATACGTATAGTCTGGACTTGAACTTTATACAGGAATGATTTTTATTTATTTAGCACTTCTGCTTTCTTTTATTAAAGTAACATTGATATATAATCTGCTGATGGTTTCACATACACAAAACACAAGTACTTCTGCTTTTTAAATTACTTAAAATTCTAATCATTTTATCTTAGCCAAACACTCAAATTCTGTAGTCTAGGTGTTATAATAGTCATTGTTCCCTCTTAACAATATAGAGAAATGGGACTGATCTATTTTACTAATCAACGCACAGAGCAACTACATGACTCAGTTACAGGACCTAGAACAGTATCTAGGAGGTATAAAAATTTGGCCAGCTGTCTTTTTGCAGTTTATATGCTGCTGTGGTCCTCAATGAAGGGATTTGGAGGTGTATTGACATTGTTTGGCCTCCTGGGTAGCAGTCACGTTTTGCTGCTCTTGGGAGCCTGATTGGTACCATAATTGAGTCATCAGGCTTCCCTGAGCACTTCTTTATTCTCTTACTGGCATCATTTAAGCCCTGGGGCATGTGAAGCAGGAACAGTGTCTTCTGCCTATTTGTTAATAGATGGCCCAGCCAGCGACATTGTTGAGAGCAGACATTTGGAAGAATAAAAGAGAAGGGAAGAAAGGGAAATGTAGGGATTCTCCTATTATGATAATAATCATACAGTACACTATATACATCAGATGTAGTACTAAAGTGATAATTATAAAGGGAAGATAAGAATCTTTCAGAAACAAAAGCATGGGGACTAAATATTTAGGAAAAGATGAATTTGAAAATCTTTCAGATACTGTGTGGAAGCATGATAAAGACCAAACTGCTGGGTTGAACCTTCTCCCTTAAGCAAATAAAATGTATACACTGAATAAAACTTGAAATAGGGAAAACTAAGAAAGGCTCACAATATTTGTTAGTCAGCAAACATTTTTGAGTCTCTGCTATGGACAAGACATTGTAGGAACTCGGGATACAGTGTTGAATGAAACAGACAAAAATCTCTTGCCCCCCCCCCACCCCAGTGAGCAAACAATTTAGGGAAGCAGAAAGTAAATACATAAAATGTGTGATTAAGTACCTTTTGGTTCCGAGTAATAGAAACAGAATCAAGCTGGCTTAGGCAAAAGGAGTTACTGTGGGGAAGTTTTTGATTGGTGGCTCTGTTTGGGAAATGTCTACTTCTGATCAATCATATATGGCCACAGGGACAGGGTCCCAGGATGTAAATATGTCCTCCAAGAGCCCACCCCTGGAATGAAGAGGCAGTTCAGAGAGTGTGGGGTACACAGTATGAGCGGTTGAAGGCTACCTTTCCATTTCATTTTCTTTTTATCACCAAGAATGAGTTTTGCAATGCAGATAAGCTCATGAGATGAAATGTACCATCTTAAAAATTTCAAATACAAGACTGCTTATTCAAACTATAAACAGAAGGAAAGATAAGAGCACAGGAAGAAGAGAAAAGGATTGACTAACTGACTGAAATTATTGAGAGTAGACTAACGAGCCAGAACATTGGTTATTCGGAAGGTTTTTCAAAATGGAAAGTTAACCTCCTTAAGCAAATATTTTAACAGTTTTGGGTAGCAGTCTTTCTAAAATGTATTTCTCACTTCTCTGCTTCTTAAACAGAAGGGTATAATGAACATTTTAATTGTAACACAGTGAGTGCTCTAGATCCTTTTCAAGTTTTGTATGCCTATTTGTCCTTATTCTAAATGACCTCAGACTTGTTTTTTAATTTCTTTGACTGTTCCTTAGATTTTGAAAAGCCTTTCCACAGTGTCATCTGTTACCAGTCTCTCTCTACTGCTCTGACTGTGACAGCTTATTGGAGCTCCATCTCTCATAAGTTGTATTTGCTAATTAAGCCACCTCCCACTTAGGTGTCACAGGTACTGTGGGAAATATAATAAACCTCAGGGTGAGTCTTGAGTCAGCTAACTTGCCAGGTTGTACAAACAAGCCACTGAACTTCTCAGAGTCTTCTCTGCTTAATCTGTAACCTTGGACTAAAGGTACTTTCTCTACAGGGTCATAATCAAAGGAGCAAATGAAATATTTACTAAAATACTTTACAATGTATAAAATACTCTGCAAATACAAACCACCACAACTCACACCAGCACGATGGTAACTGCTCTCTCTGTTTTTGCCTCTCCTACCACATCCATTTTCCCTGCAAGAACTAGTTTCCTGTAGATCACTGGATATGTTCCTTGGGGTTGGCTGGTCCTGCTTGAACAGTCCTGATTCCTAACTGTGGTTGTGCCCCTGCAAAACAAAGATAAAGGCTTCATTTTCTGATGTCAGTTATATACCCACTACACCCCTTCTTATGAGACACAGATTCTCTTGGCATTTGAGCCTAAGGGGGAGACAGTCTCCCTGTTCTACTTACTGAGGGATGTGAGGAAAGGAGTCATTTCCATTCTGGGGGTAACTGGACCTCACAGTTTGCATGGGCCTCTAGTCCATGGGGGCTGAACTTTGGAAAGACAAATGTAGTGGCTGCTGCTATAGGCAGTTGGCACATTGTTGGAGATAAAATATGAAAAGATGGTTCATTTTCCTTAGTTTGTGATTTTTGCCTCATAAGCAGTAAGCATGGCAGAGACCTAGCCCTTTTGGGTCATGAGGTTTTGTGACTGAGATTAAATCATTTTCTAATCCTGTGAGGCCGTGGTTTTGCTATCTGTAAAATGGATTTGAGAGTAAATCAAGGTATGGTCTTAAAACTGAATACCCTTGTTTGGTCGTCGCCTTCACCATTTAAGAGTCTAGGTTCTTGGAAATGTGCGCTGTCTCTCCATGATTTCATTTTTGTAGATTTAACCTTTTAAAGATACTTTTGAACTATCAAAAGCCTCAAAGTGAGAGTGTCCTGCTCCACCACTAGGCGGCGTTGCTGCCTTAGTCACATGATCTGAACCTACAAATTGTTGAATTTGAAGCTCTTCCCTAGAATCCTCCACTTAAAATTTCTTTACTACTTTATATGTGTTAAATGTATACAATAATACAAAGTACAATAAATAACTGTATTTAAGTACTATTAAGAGATCTTTAAAGAGTGCAGGCATACTTTGGAGGTACTGCAGGTCCAGACCACCATGATAAAGCAAGTCAAATGAGTTTTGTGGCTTCTCAGTGCAAATAAGAGTTATGTTTATACCATATTATAGTCCATTAAGTGTGCAATATGCCGACAAAAAATCAATATATATACCTTAATTAAAAAATACTTTATTGCTTAAAAATGCTATTTTCTGAACTTTAAGCAAGGTGTAATCACTGATCACAGATCATCATAACAAAAATAATAATAATGAAAAAGTTTGAAATTGTGAGAATTGCCAAAGTGTGACACAGAGACACAATGAGCAAATCCTGTTGGAAAAATGATCCTGACAGACTAGCTCAGTGTGAGGCCGCTGCAAACCTTCAATTTGTCAAAACCGTATACCTATGAAGTACAGTATAGCTAAAGTGCAGTAAAATGAGGCATATCTGGATTTAAATTAAGTCTAAAAACAAAGATTTAACATAAAGTTCTTTATTGTCGTTGTCTTGATCTTTACCAAGTTAACTTGAATCCTGGAGTAAACAGTCTGTCCCAAAGGTTTGTAGTTTGTCATCAGCTTTTAGGTTAACTCAGCATCATAACACCCCCAACTACGTATCTTGTCACCAGTTTTTTCTCCCTGCATCATTTTGGGGATGCTGTGCATCTTGCATGCATCTAGAATGTTTTAAGTAACAATAGAGATATTCTCGGGAAAGTTTTTATCTTTCCTTCTTCCTTTTTCTGCAGAAGGTAAAGAGCTAAATAAATGTTTATATAGTGTCACAATGCTACTAAGAATATAAAAGCGCCTTTGTCTCTTTTTCCTTGATCATAAGGAAGTCCTTTTTGTATCACCTGAGTATAAAGATAAAGCAGCCCCCTTTTGTATTTTTCTCAAGTCAAAGCATACTGTGTTTCTTTTTTCATAAAGTGACAATGGTGTACGAAAGAACTGAGGATTTGACATTTGTCCATATTTAATTTTTTTTTTAGGATAAATTGCTAGAAGTGAAATTACTTAGTCAAAGAATGTAAATATTAGGACATTTCCTAATTATTCCCAAATTGCTTTCTGAAAGGTTGTACTAATAAATATCCCCTCCAGCAGTATATGAAAGTATTTTTTTCATTTTAACATACTCCAGAATTGGATTCCTCATTTTGACAGCCTTATTTTTTTTTATTAAGGTAGTATTGACATACACTCTTATGAAAGTTTCACATGAAAAACAATGTGGTTACTACATTCACCCATAATATTGAGTCTCCCCCCCGCACCCCATTACAGTCACTGTCCTTCAGTGTAGTAAGATGCCACAGAGTCACTATTTGCCTTCTCTGTGCTATACTGTCTTCCCCATGATCCCCCTCACACCGTGTGTGCCAATCATAATATATCCCTCAATCCCCTTCTCCCTCCCTCCCCACCCACCCTCCCACACCCCTCCCCTTTGGTAACCTCTAGTCCCTTCTTGGAGTCTGTGAGTCTGCTGCTATTTTGTTCCTTCAGTTTTGCTTCGTTGTTATACTCCACAAATGTGGGAAATCATTTGGTACTTGTCTTTCTCCTCCTGGACAGCCTTATTTTTGATGTTTTAGAACTATAAACATTTTTTCTAGTAGAGGATATGTTGATTAATATTTCCCAAAATGTATTACTATTCTGGTGAGATAATATATTAAAAAATGGTTTAGCAGTCCAATACATTTTTCAAATGTTGAGTACTTGTCCTTTTTTTTGGAGACTATGAATCACACATACATATTAAGGCTCTGAGAAGTCCTGCAGTAAAGAAATTTGTTTAACTTGGTGCTTCCCAGTTTTATTTATTTAATTACAGAATCCTTTTTTAAGAGTAACATCTGGTAATACCTATGGAAGCATGATTGTATTTTGGAAGGTGGTGATGGTGCTTGGAGGTTGTTTGAGAAGTTTTTAGGAGCCACTATAGTATTTTAAGTATTTCTTCTGAAACTTAAGTTGTATTTGTCTGTGATTTTTAGTTCTGGAGAATAGAACCTACCAGTAGCTTGATTAAACAGAAAAGAATATAGTGAGATATGTAGGTCACAGAATTACTGGGTAGGCTGAAGAAACAGACTCCAGGTTGAGTTCCACAAAACTGGCCAGTGGAGCTCCTGCCTCTGCCACCATCAGGACACTTCCACCAGAGCTGCTTCTGCCAAGGTGGGAAACCACTGAGTCCTCACTGATGTGTCTCTACCCTTGCAGAAAGCGGGGCTGATAAGTGTCGTGTTTTGGATCCTATTTTAGGAAAGAGGGATTTTATGCTATGGTGAACTATCAAATATGGAGGGAATGTTTAAAAGACTCCGGGCAGCCGCAGCTGGCAGACATCCAAGAGGACGGAGTTGTGTAATGTGAACACCTGAGTGAAGGTCAGAAAATCGGAGTACAACTCTGGCCTAGCCACTTAGCAGCAACATGATCTTGGGCAAATCCATTTTCAAACTTCTGTTTTCTTATCTCTAAAGAGGGGATAGTAACTCCTACTTACCAGCTCACAGGCTTGGAGTAAAGATAAAATAAAAGTAATGAGTGTGAAGGTACCTGGAAAAAACTATAAAGTGTGAAATAAGTGAAATGTATGTCTCCAAACCTCAGATATGTCTGTAGTCCAGGGGTTGGCAAACTTCTAGTGTAAAGGGCCAGGCAGTAAATGTTTGTGCCTTTGTAGGCTGTATAGTCTGTTTTATACCTACTTCAATCTGCAAAGCAGTCAGACAATATGTAAGTTAATGAGCATGGCTGGGTTCCAATAAAATGTTATTTATGAACACTGAAATTTAAATTGCATATAATTTTTGCATGTCATGGAATAATATTCTTTTTGACTTTCTTCAACTATTTAAAAAAGTGAAGAACATTCTTTTTTTTTAATTTTTTATGAAGGTATTATTGATATACACTCTTATGAAGGTTTCACATGAAAAAACAATGTGGTTACTACATTTACCCATATTATCAAGTGTGAAGAACATTTTTAGCTTGCAGGCTAAGTGATGGGCTGGATTTGGCCTATGGTCCATAGTTTGTTAACTCCTGTTCTATGACATCGTACTTAAAATATTTTAAAATGTAGAGTTGTTTAGCCTTTATGTATGTAGTAGCAAATAAATATGGGGCTTTTTCTGATGGTATTGTGTAGATAGTGTATTATCTTTTTTGCTCTTCAGATTGAACTTAATAGCAGCTGCTTCTTTCACAGTGGAATTAATTTAGTGGGCATGTCTGGAAACATGGATACATTTAAGTGTAGGACCTGTGAAGGACAAATTCGCTACACAGCCAGTAGGTTCTTAGAACCTCCACCTTCTCTGCCTGTCTTCTGTGTCTTTGGTTTTAGGAAAGGGATGGAACCATCAGGTACTTCTTTTATGGGAAAAACTAAAGTTGTGTTTGTTGCCATTTGCCTTCCATGCCCACAATCCATGTTCCTCAGCCCATCCTGTTCCCTCCTTTGGAATGTTCTGTATTTAGATTTATAGCTTTGCTGCCTTTTGGAGAAGAAGTTTTCCCCAAAACATCTTATAGCCATGGTAGGCTCATTATCCCTATTGGGAAAGCAGAACCAGAGTGTTTCCCTTGTTCAAGTCCCCTAGAATTTTCTTAAGCCAACAAACGCCTAAGATCAGCTTTAAATAAATCAACTGAGGTAAAAGTGTATACTGTGCAGCAGTTGCAGTGGTATGCTTCTGACCTATCTTGATTTAGAATTCCCTGGTCATCTAAGCATTGCTCCATGCTTGCATTCATTTACATTTGCCCTTCTCAATGCTTCTCTTGGCTTCCTAGATGCAGGGAGAGAGTAGAGAAGGTGGTGCAGATACAATGACATTTAAAAGTGGATTGCAGAGAGATGGGGTGGCAGTCAAGGTGGGGGGTGAGGAGATGTGGAGCAAGAAGGGGAAGGGGTGATCATGGACGGGGGTGGGAGAGGTTTGCCTTCCTGGTTGCACCTGCCACTTGGTAAATCAGGCAAGGTTGTAGGCCACCTTTGGGGAAGGACAGTGTATCTTGTGAGGATATGTGTACTCATATCGGCTTTGCTGTCTTAGTGCCATATAGACTAAATCGGATTTACTAATTCAAAGAAACTATATTTAATTTTGCTTTGCCTATATCCCTTTTATTTGGGCTTTACTAAATATAGCTGGATGGGAGGGAGAGGAGGAGAAAACAGTGTGTAGAGCAGAAGTTAAAACACGCCAGAGCTTTGGCAGCTTTGGGACAAAAAAATAAAACTTCAAACCTGCTTTCTATTTTGAGGCCATCACAAGATGTTTTGTGCTTACGTTCATTCCTAAGTCATAAAGAGGGGTGAGAGGGGCTGGGAATTAACTAAGTTATCTCTTGAAAATTATTAATTTGAAATTGAGTTAAAATTAGCAAAGGGAGGAAGGGGGAGAAATTAAACATTGGGCTCAGCCTATTTGGAAGCAAAATAATAAACACCTCGTGGGGGTAGAAGAGGCATGCAAATTTCCTTCTAGTTTTTGGCCTCTGCTCCTGCACAGAGCCCCATTGTCTCTGAGTAGGGGGCAAGGCTGAGTGCTGTGAGAACTGACTTGGCAAGTAAAGCCTGTCAGTGCATTTTGACACAGGTCAGCCTCTTCTTGAGGCTGGATCTCAGAGTTAACGTGGTTTCTGACTAGTAAGCAGTGGCTAACATACCATGAGCTGTTTTGCCGTAATATAATTATCATGTTCTAGATGTGGTAATTGCCTATTTTTAGACATTTCCCTACTGGGAATCGTGTGTGGTTAAGGATGGTCTCTAGGAAAGCTTCTCCAGTCTTATGAAACATCCCCCTTCCTGAGATAAGATTTCCCTTCCTGGAAACTGGCTAGTACTTTGCAAATCAATCTCTGCACCTCCATCCGGGTCTTTCTTTTGGCTTTGCTGAATATTAGGAATGCTTACCCTGGCTTTAGCCTTGGGCTTCCCCCAGTGCCTCTTGCCCCTTAGGACATATTTGTAGGTCTGCCCTAAGTAGCTAAACTCTCTTCTGGCTCATGCAGAAACATAAGCAAGGGAAGCTGTGAATGTGTGTGAGGAAGGCTCGGCTGGTCACTTTCATTCCCAGAAAGTCCACTTTGCATTTAGGCCGTCTTGTCACGCAGCCTTCCTAAAGCATAGCCCTGATGATGTCACATGCCTGCTCAGATGTCTTCCATAGCTATATACACAGAGAAAGGATTGAAAAGAAATGTGCCAAAATATTAACAATGATTTTCTCCTGGTGATGAGCTTCATCCTGGTGATAACTTCTGTTTACTTTATGGTTTTCTCTATCATTTATTTTTACAATAAATGTATAATACTGTTTTTTAAGAAAAATCTTAGTTTTATAATGATGAAAAAGTACCCCAACATCCAAGGCCTTTGCAATATTGCACCAGTCTCTCCAGTCTTACCTCCTTCTCTCTCTGCCCTACACTCCAAGTTACAATAGACAGAGCTACTCATGTTACCAAATATATTTGGTGCTTTATTTTTGCTTATGCCCCTCTCTACCTATCAATTTTCCATTCTCCAAACTGATTTCACTTTCTTTAGAGGGTATTTTTCATTATGGGCTTCTTGTAAAAAAAAAGTTGAAAATACAAAAATACAAATAACAAAATCCTTTAATCCCACTTCCTAGAGAGAACCTCTTTTAACATCTGTATATATGTTTTTCAGAAATATTTTTGTGCTCTGCACCCGAGAGTGGTTCTAGCACTTAATGGATGTCTGTTAGAGGCTTTATATTCCAACTTGTGTTATTCATACCTGTCTTACCTCCATTCTGTATTTTAAGTTCTTGGTGGGTATAGTTAAAAGAGCAACTTTTTATCTTTGCAGCCTCTATAGGCTTTGAGCACAGAGACTTTAACATAATAAGCAGTCTGAAATCATCTAATATTTCGAATAAGGGAAATAACACAAGCATGTAGTTTAAGCTTGAAGCATAGTAACAAATACAAGCATGATGGTTACATTATGAATGTAATGCTGAAAATATCTGTAAGTACTAAGTCATAGGAAAATATAAGGTCCTGTGAAGGTAGAACCATTTTGGTCCTGCATAGAGGAGATTCGCCCTTGTAGTAAGGAAAGCTTATTTGAGGCATCTGTATAGACCATTGACTATCAACCCTGGCCCATGCTGGAATAATTGGGAGCTTTTTAAAAATACCAGTGCCTGGGCTCAATCCTAGACCATTCAATTAGAATCTTTCGTGGTGGAGGAGGTGGCTTAGCTGGTCGATAAGTCTGTGCAGGTGATTCTAATGTGCATCCAGGATTGAGACCCACAATCTAGGCAGAGAAATCTTTAAAAAAAATGTAAATGTCTTGCTATGACATTGTTGGAGAAACCAGAAGGTTGTCATCTTGAGAATGGAAGAATTCTGGTGGTGTTGAGAATAGTTGGTGCATGTCATTTGGTGTTAAATGCTTTAAAGCACTTGGATAAAACTCACCTGTTAGCTTTTAGTAAGAAAATAGACTTTGTGCATCTCAAATTGCCCAGACTCCCCTCCCTCCCTCAAGGCTGCTTTGTCCTAGAACAATAACCAAAATAGTTACAGCCCATACACATTATGTTATCACGTTCACCTTTATTATTATATTGTCCAGGGATCTGACTCCTATTCAAATACTTTTCAAAAACACGCTTACACTCAGACATGGTATTTCCCACATTTGTGCTTTTTAAAAATACCAGTGCATGTCACACTTCTATCAGTAAAATTGCAGCTATTGTTCTTTGAACTTCACACACATACACACACACACATACCAGGAAATACAGTAATATGTTTTTGAAGCACCAGCGCAGGATCCCAGAGTGATATATGCCATGTGTCTTTTTCACGTTAAAATCTAACACACACACATACAGACCCCTGCAAAACAAAACAGATACCAACAAGCAGGTTTTTCTTCATGCAAGCTTTTCTAAAAATCACAAGACACGGTGTAATGTCTACTGCTGTTTATCAAATGGAAAAGGAAATCTCAGTGCCTTGCTGTAGCTGTCAGGTAGCCATGCCCCCTAGAGCAACACACTCTCCACTGTGTGCCCCCTTGGGATTTAATCCAGGAAAAGTTATTTTGCAAATTGTGCTTTCCTATTCTGAAATCGGCTTACATGTTGCCATACAGTAGTGTTTAAATCCAAACCAAAGTGATTTTTGTTGGCAGTGGAAATATTTCAATTAATGTTTATGGCTGGAACATATAAACAAAACTTGGGTTGAAATTAGTTGATTAATCATTGCATTCCTGGGTACAGGAAGAGTTTTGTTGAACTCTATCAAGAAAGGAATAATGTCCTCTGCCTGTGAGGTCCTTCCAGTCAACTTTTCCTTGGGAAAGCCTGGGTTTTAATGTTACTTGGTACATGACATTTTTCTTTTGCAAGAGCAAAACAACCAATACCACTAAGTAAAATGTGTTAAACAGTCAGAGGATGAGCATGTCACACTTTTATCAGTAAAATTGCAGCTCTTGTTCTTTGAACTTCACACACACACACACACACACACCAGGAAATACAGTAATATGTTTTTGAAGCACCAGCACAGGATCCCAGAGTGATATATGCCATGTGTCTTTTCTTCTTTCTTTCTCTTTATTTCTCCTGACCATCACATCTATTAGGTTTAGTTCTCTAAAGTATTGAATCACTAACTCTCTTCACAGATTCTGTCTCTACATATACATCTCTTTTGTGTGTGTACAAGAATAAACTTCATATATCCTCACTAAAGTCACCTTTTATACATCATGTCCTTTTGTAGGAATCCTAGGACTATATTTTTGGGAATATAAGCCTTGGCTTCCATCATCAAAAAGAAAATAATTAGAACCAAATAGAAGAGATTCTCCTATGCTCTTAAGACATGATAGGATAGTATCAGGATGCCTGGAGAAAAATATTATGCATTTAAATTTTCCTTTTTCCAAAAAAGTATTTGAGATAAAGTGCAAAAATTCCTGAAATATAAGAAAAAACGAATAGAACTAAAGGAAAATAAAACAATACTAAAGTGAAGACAGAGGGAAAGTTTGGTCAGGGAAAGTTTGGTATGATAATATGCTACACAGTTATAAAAGTTGGGTCACAGATTCAGCTCTGAGCTTTCTAACAGCTAAAATAAAAAGAAACCGCTGATCTTCTGTTCCCAAATTAGGAGGGAGAGGGGGAGCCCCCTGCTAGGGAGTTTTTTCCCTCAAGTAGCAGATACCCCTAATACTCTCCCAGGACAGTTTCTGCCTTGGTTCGTTGAAGTGAGGGGCAGACCTCCAAACAATTTTAAAATAGAGTGAGAGTGTAGTTAAGAATGTCCAGAAAAGACAAAATCAAGAGGCACTGGAAAGCAGATGGGTAATTTCCAGGGGCTGGGGAAGGGAAGATGGGGAATGACTGCTAATGGGGACAGGGCTTTTTTGGGGGGTGGTGAAAGTGTTCATAGTTAGATAGTGATGATGGTGGCAAAACCTATGAATATACTAAAACCATTGATTTGTGCATTTAAATGGGTGCACTTTTATGGTACGTGAATTATATCTCAATAGGTTATTTTTTAAAAAATAAAAATTGCAATTATAAAGTATGGTAAAATAACATACTGGAAAGAAATCAGCTCTTGAGTCTAGGATTCATGTCTTCCACAAGGTGCACACTACTCAGGGGCAGTGTCACAGCTAATGTACTGCTTTAAGGGGGATTGGGTCATATTGGGTAGAAATTGAACAATGCAATTTCTAAGTTTCTTTCTAGTGTGAACACTCAGTTGACCAACTGTAAAAAGATAACAAAATTATGAGATAATTGGGGATATTAGAATACTGGTGGCATTTTTAATCATCTAAAGGAATTATTTTCATTGTCAACGTATGGTAATGGCATTGTGGTCATTTTTTAAAGTCTTTATCTTTTTAGAGATACATGTTGAAGTATTTTTAAATAAAATGCTGTGATATTTGGGTTTAGCTTGAGAATAATCCAGTAGATAAGATAGACCATATGTAGATAACTATTAAAGCTGGTTCATTACACCATCTCGCTAGTTTTTTATAATTTGAAATTTTTCATGATGAAATGTTAAATTAGATTTTATCATTCTCTGTTAAATACAAAAAAAAAAAGTCTAGCAACATAGCCAGGTTCTTGCTCCTGAGAAATTATGCTATTTGTAGCACTTGTCTCATTTGCTGGTTTATGGGTAACTTTTGAGAGACTGGAAGCCTGGGTGCTGGCGCTAAGTCACACATGTAAGTAAGCATGAAATTCTAGTAAGGTCATTCACAGCCTTTTCAGCGTTCCCAGTGAAGATACTACTCCATGGGTTATGGAAGGAATAGTTGCCACTCTTCAGAAAGAGGACACTCTTACCTTAAATCTCTGAAGAGGGTAGTTTTACCCTTCACGTTTCATTATTTCCTAATTCTCCCTGCTCTTCAGTAGGATTTGACCAAAATACTAAAATAGATTATCTTCTTGGGAGGGAGCTAAGTTTCTTAGCTAGCAAGATGCTAAAGAACAGCATTTATCCTTGACTTCATATATGAACTTGAAATCCATAGAGCTGAAGCATGCACACCCACCATATGCCTGTGCAGAAGAGGGGGTGCTGTTGGCAGTGGCACACGTCTGCAAATGAAAGCCAGCTTCTCTTTCAGTACTTTTTTTCAGGCACTCTTTATTCTCAGGAGAGATTGAAGCTGGACATTTGTATTTCCTTCTCTGATTCTGAAGATTGGAACTCTTTATTTATAGAAACACTTATTAGATTGATATCCAGGTGTTATATTACACTGAATGTATGGGTTCATTGTAACTGAAACTCATTCTTCAGGCCAGTGAACATTTGTGTGTCTACCATATGCTAGGTGTGTCCTCTTTACGGTGGACTGAATGGGATCTGAATTCTTACACTAGTTTTAGGATCCAAAAATTACCTGCCCTAAAGAACCAACTTTGATTTTTGGAACAATAATGGCTTTGTAAGAGTTTACAGGCTATATTTAACTTAAGGTAAAATGGGTGAAAGTACTTTGAAGTGCAATCAAATGTTCTACCACTGACCTGTATCTCCGAAAGCAGTTTGAATTGTTGAAACTTGTAAGTGTCTATGACATTAGAGTTAATTGGAGGTGAGTGTTTTGCATCATTAATGTTTGGGATGATGTTGCCTGTGGTGTCAATGAAACATCTGAATCTCCACATTGCTTAGACTTTTAAGGACAGATGCAGAGTTCCAAGGCCTAAGTTTTATATACATTTGCCTTAGTTCTCTAACTCAGCATCTGCCTTGAGTCTGTCTTCTTAGATATGCAGCAGTGCTAATTTACCACACTGCCCAGCACTATAAATGCCATTAGGCCTTCTGTTCTTCTCCTTCAACCATAGCAACAATTTAACCACCTACGGAACAGCTACCTGTGCTAGTACTGTGCATGCGTTAACCACTTAAACTCAGAGCGACCCGATAAGGCAGGTGCCTCTCTCCTTGCTTTAAAGATAAGCAAAGCTAAGCAAGGTCTGATATCTTTACATGCAACTAGATAATGGTAACCTCATAATCAAACCCAGGTTTTCTTAGTTCCCAAGCCCATGCTTTTCCTTGTAAAGTGTATTGCTTCTTCTTTGTGTTTGGTAACTATTTGCTGTATTGATGTATTTTTTGGATGCTTGGCAGGCCTTTGCATGCATGTCTCCTATATTTATTATTATTTTTTATAATTTATTTTGGTATCATTAATCTACAATTACATATGCAATATTATGGTTATTAAACTACCCCCTTCATCAGGTCCCCCCCAACAACCCCATTACAGTCACTGTCCATCAGCATACTGAGATTCTATAGAATCACTACTTGTCTTCCCTGAGTTGTACAGTCCTCCCTGCATCCCCTCCCAACATTACGTCTGCTAATCGTAAAGCCCCTTTTTCTCCCTTGTCCCTCCCTTCCCACCCATCCTCCTCAGTTCCTTTCCCTTTGGTAACTATTGGTTAGTTCTTGAGTACTGTGAATTTCCTGCTGTTTTGTTCCTTCAGTTTTTTTCTTAGTTCTTATACTCCACATATGAGTGAAATCATTTGGTACTTGTCTTTTTCGGCTTGGCTTATTTCACTGAGCATAATACCCTCTAACACCATCCATGTTGTTGCAAATGGTAGGATTTGTTTTCTTCTTATGGCTGTATAATATTCCATTGTGTATATGTACCACTTCCTCTTTATCCATTCATCTATTGATGGACACTTAGGTTGCTTCCATTTCTTGGCTATTGTAAATAGTGCTGCGATAAACATAGGAGTGCATCTGTCTTTTTGAAACTGGGCTGCTGCATTCTTAGGGTAAATTCCTAGGAGTGGGATTCCTGGGTCAAATGGTATTTCTATTTTGAGTTTTTTGAGGAACCTCCATACTGCTTTCCACAATGGTTGAACTAATTTGCATTCCCACCAGCAGTGTAGGAGGGTTCCTTTTTCTCCACACCCTTGCCAACATTTGCTGTTGTTTGTGTTTTAGATGTTGGCCATCCTGACTGGTGTGAGGTGATATCTCATTGTAGTTTTAATTTGCATTTCTCTGATGATTAGTGATGTGGAGCATCTTTTCATGTGCCTGTTGGCCATCTGAATTTCTTTTTGGAGAAGTGTATATCCATGTCCTCTGCCCATTTCTTAATTGGATTATTTGCTTTTTGTTTGTTGAGGTACGTGAGTTCTATTTTATTATTATTTTATTTTTTAATACTTATTTTGGGATCATTAATCTACAATTACTTATGCAATATTATGGTGATTAAACTACCCCTTTCATCATGTCCCCCCCACAAACCCCATTACAGTCACTGTCCATCAGCATAGTGAGTTTCTATAGAATCACTACTTGTCTTCTCTGAGTTGTACAGCCCTCCCTGCGTCCCCCCCAACATTACGTCTGCTAATCGTAAAGCCCTTTTTTCTCCCTTGCCCCTCCCTGCCCACCCATCCTCCTCAGTTCCTTTCCCTTTGGTAACTATTAGTCCGTTCTTGGGTACTGTGAGTCTGCTGCTGTTTTGTTCCTTCAGTTTTTTTCTTTGTTCTTATACTCCACATATGAGTGAAATCATTTGATATTGTCTTTTTCGGCTTGGCTTATTTCACTGAGCATAATACTCTCTAGCTCCATCCACGTTGTTGCAAATGGTAGGATTTGTTTTCTTCTTATGGCTGTATAATATTCCATTGTGTATATGTACCACCTCTTCTTTATCCATTCATCCACTGATGGACACTTAGGTTGCTTCCATTTCTTGGCTATTGTAAATAGTGCTGCGATAAACAGAGGGGTGCATATGTCTTTTTCATACTGGGCTGCTGCATTCTTAGGGTAAATTCCTAGGAGTGGAATTCCTGGATCAAATGGTATTTCTATTTTGAGTTTTTTGAGGAACCTCCATACTGCTTTCCACAATGGTTGAACTAATTTGCATTCCCACCAGCAGTGTAGGAGGGTTCCCTTTGCTCCACATCCTCGCCAACATTTGTTGTTGTTTGTGTTTTGGATGTTGGCTATCCTCACTGGTGTGAGGTGGTATCTCATTGTGGTTTTATTTTTTTTCCCATTTTTTAAAAGTTTATTTTGATATCATTAATCTACAATTAAATGAGCAATATTATGGTGATTACACTACCCCCTTCATCAGGTCCCCCCCCCACCCCATTACAGTCACTGTCCATCAGCATAGTGAGATGCTATAGAGTCACTACTTGTCTTCTCTGGGTTGTACTGCCCTCCCCGTGCCCCCCTAACATTACATCTGCTAATCGTAATGCCCCTTTTTCCCCCTTGTCCCTCCCTTCCCACCCATGCTCCTCAGTCCCTTTCCCCTTGGTACCTATTAGTCCGTTCTTGGGTTCTGTGAGTCTGCTGCTGTTTTGTTCCTTCAGTTTTTTTTTTCTTAGTTCTTATACTCCACATATGAGTGAAATCATTTGGTACTTGTCTTTTCGGCTTGGCTTATTTCACTGAGCATAATACCCTCTAGCTCCATCCATGTTGTTGCAAATGGTAGGATTTGTTTTCTTCTTATGGCTGAATAATATTCCATTGTGTATATGTACCACATCTTCTTTATCCATTCATCTACTGATGGACACTTAGATTGCTTCCATTTCTTGGCTATTGTAAATAGTGCTGCGATAAACATAGGAGTGCATCTGTCTTTTTGAAACTGGACTGCTGCATTCTTAGGGTAAATTCCTAGGAGGGGAATTCCTGGGTCAAATGGTATTTCTATTTTTAGTTTTTTGAGGAACCTCCATACTGCTTTCCACAATGGTTGAACTAATTTGCATTCCCACCAGCAGTGTAGGAGGGTTTGTTTTTCTCCACATCCTCACCAACATTTGTTATTGTTTGTGTTTTGGATGTTGGCTATCCTCACTGGTGTGAGGTGGTATCTCATTGTGGTTTTAATCTGCATTTCTCTGATGATTAGTGATGTGGAGCATGTTTTCATGTGCCTGTTGGCTATCTGAATTTCTTCTTTGGAGAAGTGTCTATTCATGTCTTCTGCCCTTTTCTTAATTGGACTATTTGCTTTATGTTTGTTGAGTTGCGTGAGTTCTTTATATATTTGGATGTCAACCCCTTATCAGATACGTCATTTATGAATATATTCTCCCATACTATAGGATGTCTTTTTGTTCTACTGATGGTGTCCTTTGCTGTACAGAAGCTTTTCAGCTTGATATGGTCCCAATTGTTCATTTTTGCTTTTGTTTCCCTTGCCTGGGGAGATATGTTCATGAAGAAGTTGCTCATGTTTATGTCCAAGAGATTTTTGCCAATGTTTTTTTCTAAGAGTTTTATGGTTTCATGACTTACATTCAGGTCTTTAATCCATTTTGAGTTGACTTTTGTGTAAGGGGTTAGACAGTAGTCCAGTTTCATTCTCTTACATGTAGCTGTCCAGTTTTGCCAACACCAGCTGCTGAAGAAGAGGCTGTCATCTCCCCATTGTATATCCAAGGCTCCTTTATCATACATTAATTGACTGTATATGTTTGGGTTAATGTTTGGATTTTCTATTCTATTCCACTGGTATGTGGGTCTGTTTTTGTGCCAATACCAAATTGTCTTGATTACTGTGGCTTAGTATTAGAGCTTGAAGTCAGGGAGCGGAACTCCCCATTTTATTCTTCCTTCTCCGGATTGCTTTGGCTATTCGGGGTCTTTTGTGGTTCCATATGAATTTTAGAATTATTTGTTCCAGAAACCTGTTGGTATTTTGATAGGGATTGCGTTGAATCTGTAGATTGCTTTAGGTAGTATAGCCATTTTGACAATATTTATTCTTCCTAGCCAAGAACATGGGATGAATTTCCATTTCTTTTTGTCCTCTTTAATTTCTCTTAGGAGTGTCTTGTAGTTTTCAGAGTATAGGTCTTTCATTTCCTTCGTTAGAGTTCTTCCTAGGTATTTTATTCTTTTTGATGCTTTTGTGAATGGAATTGTTTTTCTGATTTCTCTTTCTGTTAGTTCATCGTTAGTGTATAGGAAAGCAACAGATTTCTGTGTGTTAATTTTGTATCCTGCAACTTTGCTGAATTCAGATATTAGTTCTAGTAATTTTGGAGTGGAGTCTTTAGGGTTTTTTATGTACAATATCATGTCATCTGCAAATAGTGACAATTTGACTTCTTCTTTACCCATCTGGATGCCTTGTATGTCTTTGTTTTGTCTGATTGCCGTGGCTAGGACCTCCAGTACTATGTTGAATAACAGTGGAGAGAGTGGGCATCCCTGTCTTGTTCCCGATCTTAGATGAAAAGCTTTCAGATTCTCGCTGTTAAGTATGATGTTAGCTGTGGGTTTGTCATATATGGCCTTTATGATGTTGAGGTACTTGCCCTCTATACCCATTTTGTTGAGAATTGTAATCATGAATGGATGTTGAATTTTGTCAAATGCTTTTTCAGCATCTATGGAGATGATCATGTGGTTTTTGTTCTTTTTGTTGATGTGGTAGATGATATTCATGGATTTTCGAATGTTGTACCATCCTTGGATCCCTGGGATGAATCCCACTTGATCGTGGTGTATGATCCTCCTGGTGTATTTTTGAATTCGGTTTGCTAATATTTTGTTGAGTATTTTTGCATCTACTTTCATCAGGGATATTGGTCTGTAATTTTCTTTTTTGGTGAGGTCTTTGCCAGGTTTTGGTATTAGAGTGATGCTGGCTTCATAGAATGAGTTTGGAAGTATTTCCCCCTCTTCTATTTTTTGGAAAACTTTAAGGAGAATGGGTGTTATTTCTTCTCTATATGTCTGGTAGAATTGAGAGGTGAATCCATCTGGCCTGGGTGTTTTGTTCTTGCGTAGTTTTTTGATTACCAATTCAATTTGATTGCTGGTGATTGGTTTGTATAGTTTTTCTGTTTCTTGCTTGGTCAGTCTTGGAAGGTTGTATTGTTCTATGAAGTTGTCCATTTCTTCTAGGTTTTCCAGCTTGTTAGCATGTAGATTCTCATAATATTCTCTTATAATTCTTTGTATTACTGTGGGGTCCGTCGTGATTTTTCCTTTCTCGTTTCTGATTCTGTTTATGTGTGTAGATTCTCTTAATAAGTCTGGCTAGGGGTTTATCTATTTTGTTTATTTTTTCAAAGAACCAACTCTTGGTTTCATTGATTTTTTTTCTATTGTCTTATTCTTCTCAATTTTGTTTATTTCTTTGATCATTATTATGTCCCTCCTTCTGGTGACTTTGGGTCTCATTTGTTCTTCTTTTTCCAATTTCAGTAATTTTGTCTTTAGACTATTCATTTGGGATTGTTCTTCCTTCTTTAAATAGGCCTGGATTGCAATATACTTTCCTCTTAGAACTGCCTTTGCTGCGTCCCACAGAAGTTGTGGCTTTGTGTTGTTGTTGTCATTAGTCTCCATTTATTCTTTGATGTCTGTTTTGATTTGGTCATTAACCCATTGATCAATTAGGAGAATGTTGTTAAGTCTCCATGTATTTGTGAGCCTTTTTGTTTTCTTTCTAAAATTTATTTCTAGTTTTATACCTTTGTGATCTGAGAAATTGGTTGGTAGAATTTCAATATTTTTGAATTTAGTGAGGTTCTTTTCGTGGCCTAGGATGTGGTCTATTCTGGAAAATGTTCCATGCACACTTGAGAAGAATGTGTATCCTGTTGCTTTTGGGTCTAGAGTTCTGTAGATGTCTGTTAGGTCCATCTGTTCTAGTGTGTTTTTCAGTGCCTTGGTGTCTTTACTTATTTTCTGTCTGGTTGATCTGTCCTTTCGAGTGAGTGGTGTGTTGAAGTCTCCTAAAATGACTGCATTGCTGTCTATTTCCTCCTTTAATTCTATTAGTATTTGTTTCACATATGCTGGCGCTCCTGTGTTGGGTGCGTATATATTTTAAATGGTTATATCCTCTTGTTCGATTGACCCCTTTATCATTATGTAATGTCCTTCTTTATCTCTTGCTACTTTCTTTGTTTTGAAGTCTATTTTGTCTGATACAAGTACTGCAACACCTGCTTTTTTCTCCTTGTTGTTTGCATGAAATATCTTCTTCCATCCCTTCACTTTTAGTCTGTGTATCTTTGGGTTTGAGGTGAGTCTCCTGTAGGCAGCATATAAATGCGTCTTGCTTTTTTATCCATTCTGTTACTCTGTGTCTTTTGATTGGTGCATTCAGTCCATTTAAATTTAGGGCCATTATCGATAGATATGTACTTATTGCCATTGCTGGCTTTAGATTTGTGGTTACCAAAGGTTCAAGGGTAGCTTCTCTACTATCTGACAGTCTAACTTAACTTTCTTGTTAAGTTATTGTAAACACAGTCTGATGATTCTTTATTTCTCTCCCTTCTTATTCTTCCTCGTCCATTCTTTATATAGTAGGTGTTTTATTCTTTGCCTTTAGTTAGTATTTGGATGGTCTGCTTTCTTCGCTATGATTTTATTTTCTCTGGTGACCTTGTTTTAGCCTTAGGAGTGCTTCCATCTAGAGCACTCACTTTAAGATATCCTGAAGGGGTGTTTTATGGGAGGCAAATTCCCTCAGCTTTCACTTGTCGGAAATTGGTTAATCCCTCCCTAACATTTAAATGGTAATTGTGCTGGATACAATATTTTTGGTTTGAGGCCCTTCTGTTTCATTACGTTAAATATATCATGACATTCTCTTTTAGCCTGTAAGGTTTCTGGTGAGAAGTCTGATGATAGTCTGATGGATTTTCCTTTGTAGGTCATCTTTTTTCTCTCTCTAGCTGCCTTTAATACTCTGTCCTTATCTTTGAACTTTGCCATTTTAATTATTATGTGTCTTGGTGTTATCTTCCTTGGGTCCCTTGTCTTGGGCAATCTTGTAGACTCCATCTTTTGAGAGACTATTTCCTTCCCCCGTATGGGGAATTTTTCAGCAATTATTTCTTCAAAGACACTTTCTATCCCTTTTTCTCTCTGTTCTTCCTCTGAAACTCCTATAATATGAATATTGTTCCGTTTGGATTGGTCACGCAGTTCTCTTAATAGTCTTTCATTCTTAGAGATCCTTCTATCACTCTCTGCCTCTGCTTCTCTGTATTCCTGTTCTCTGATTTCTATTCCATTAACAGTCTCTTGCATCTCATCCAGTCTTCTTCTACCCCCGTTGATCACTTGTCTCATCTCTGCATTGTCTTTCCTCACTTCCCTCACTTCCTCCCTTAGCTCTTGTATATTTCTCTGTAGACCCATTAGTATGGTTATGACTTTTATTCTGAATTCTTTTTCAGGAAGATTGTGCATGTCCATCCCATCAGGCTCCCTCTCTGGGGTTGTCTGTGTAAGCTTTGTTTGTACCATATTCCCCTGTCTTTTCATGGGGATAGAAGTGGTCAGAAAAGAAAAAAAGAAGAAAGGGAAAAAAGAGAGGAAAAAAGCTGCCCATAGGGTGTAGTTTCTGTGAGGATGCTGCAGGTGCGCTGCTGCTCCACTATTCGGCAGCCGAGGCCGCTCTGCTGGGCCCTTTGTGACTCTGGCCGGGAGGGAATGAATGGGAGGCTGCTGATTTCTGTGGGAAGTCTTGGTGCAACTTCTTTTCCCCGCCACAGTCCAAGGGGTCCAAAATTCCCCAGGACTCCCAGCCTGCTTGGCTGAGTGCACTGGTACGATCCTGCTCCTCCATTGGGCCCCTGTCTCTTTAAGACCTCTAAAAAAGCGTAGGCTTTTCTTTTTTCCTGGGGAGCCGGCTGAGTGGACCTGCCGTCTTGGATCCTGCACCTCTGTCTCTCCAATCTCCGATACACTGCGCGAAGTGTGTCAGTGCCCCTGGCGCGGATCACCAGGGCTGATTATTTGGTGGGGCTGTGCTTCCACTCCCTCCCTGCTGTGAATCCTCTTCTCCCGCCAGTGCGCTGGGGTGGGGGAGTGCTGGGGTCCTGCCGGGTCGCTGCTCCATATCTTACCTGCTTCGCGAAGTGCCGAGTCCTCTCAGGTGTAGCTGCAGGCTGGGTGTCGTCCTGTATCTCCTGGTCTCTCTTGTAGTAATAGTTGTATTTGTTGTATTTTCATAAATATATATGGTTTGGGAGGAGATTTCCACCACCCTGCTCACGCCGCCATCCTCCCAGAACTGTCTCCTATATTTATATGAAATGAAATAGTTATGAATCTACAAGGAATGTAGGCATTATATTAATGGGAATCTTTGACCAAACCCATGTTTGTTGCCTAGAAATATGACGGCAAAGGCCACCTGTAGCATCTTCTGTTGCCATTGAGAAGTGTGCCTTTTGCTGTTGCACCAGGGTTTCACAAAGTGCTCTCAGTGCCTAAGGCAAATTGCTCACATTCTCTATGGATAAGAAAAGTATTATTCTTCATCAGGTGGCCAGTTAGCCCAGTTGGTTTTGGAGCATAGTATTAATAAAGGTTAGCCTCTCTAGATATGAAACAGTTATTTTGGATGCATAATTAGATGCAATCAGAGAAAGGTCAGAATGTATATATGTAGACAGATTTGCTCTATAAGTACTAATCAAAAATCAATCAGCAAACATTTACTGAGCTTTTGCCACATAGCCTGACACTATACTAGGAGTGCTAAAGGATTTTTTTTTAATGTGTGAGATACAGCCTCTAAAAGCTTTACACCTAATTGATGCAGATATGACTCATGGGAGAAGAAAAATATAAAAACAGGAACCATACTTGTTGTTTTTCATCTCTTCATTCTCACTTAGCAGCTAGCTTAGTGCCTGGCACATCATTAGAACCTGATAAATATTTTTTGAATGAATAAGAATGCAGAGGAGAGAAGACCAGTGGCTTTTCTGATGTCTTCATAGAAGTTGTATTTGAGCTGGACACTCAAGTATGAATAAAATTCAGGGAAGAAGAGAAAGTAGGAAAGTGGGAAGAACATTCCAAATACACAAAAAGGTATGAGGAGTGTTTTGGAAATGTAAAAGTGCATATATACATGTGCCCCAGGAATACAGTAGACCAGTTTGCTAGGCCAGAGATGTGGCTGAAACCATGGAATATCTTGAGTGCTTAATGAAGAAATTGAGATTTTATCTGTAGCATCAGAATTTGATCAACAGGAAGGGTATGATCAAAACAGAAGGCCATAGATGGCATTAACTTGGAGACCAATTAAAAGACTACAGGTATGTTTAGGTGTTTGGGTAATAAGCATCTGAACTAGGATTTTGGCTGTGGAAGCTGAATGAAAGATGGAAGAGGTAGTGTGAAGAGAGAAAACAGGACTTGGTGAGGTAATGACTCGGTATGCAAGGTACGGTAAGGAAGAGGAATAATCAAAGATGACTCAGTGATCTTTGGGAGAAGCTAGAGATTTTGTGATTAAGTGTAGTAGGGAAACCAGAAGAAGGAGTTGGGTTTGAGAAGATAGTTAAATTTGAGGCACTGGGGCATCAAGAGGAAATGTCTGCTCAGCAGTGGGAGAGGGTGGTTATTCCCTGCTGGTTTCTTTGAATTGAGCGATTGCTTTATTTGCACACCATGGAGTGGTGGACTCTTGGGTCTCTCCAGGGATGATATGTTATGGGAAGTGATTAAATCTTTATAAGGGGTATAGGAATTGATTCTTTCTAGATAATATACATTATCTTGTGTGCATTTTTCCTAGTTACATCAGTCCTCCCAAGATGGGAAGGACTTAGCGAGAAATGAGAAGCAGGAGGCACAGACCTGGAGGTGCTGGGAGGTGGGGGCAGGTGGTCCTGAGGAGCTGAGTGTACCTGGCAGGTACTGACAGCCTTCCAGGGTACTATCAGTGCTGGAGGTGGAGGCCATGGCTCTACGGGCTTCCTGAGGCAGATGCGCATGCTGGACGGGTGATTCCTACTCCCCCAATTATCACTTTTACAAGAACATTTTGTGAGGCACAGTGTAAACAGAAAGAGTTGGACTTTTCCTCACACAGGGTCTTTGATTCCTTAACAGCATTAGTGAATTAAAATGTACACCGTAAGACTTAGGTTGTCTCCCCCACGACCCTCAGCCCCCTGGATTCTCCCTATAGTGAATACAGTACTGAAGCATAGTAAGTAACTATACATAAATCTTAATTCTTTCTCTTTTTTATTAAAAAAGTTATAAATGCTCTGTCGTTAGACCCTGGGGAATGTATATAAAGTATATTTTGACTTGAATTTGTTGACAAAATTAAATTTCTCATTAAAACAACTGGGGGGAAAATGACGGTCATAAATGTTCCAGTTACATTGGAGTACAAAAGGGAAGGGGTTTGTGGATCACCTCTTCACCAGTATTAGAACCGGCAGAAAATGAAGTATTTTTAAATTAATTTTAATTTTTTCTCTGATTAAAAAGTCAATCTGCAAATTTATTAGGTAATAATTCTTTTAGCTCTATCAATCCAACCTGTCTTTGCACATGGCCTGGTGATGGAGAGCAGCAGTTGTAAATACGTATATTCATTATGCTGGATCCTAAACATACACAGCTTGTGTGAGGGTGAATAGGCTCCAAGGGGTTAGGTAAGTAAATTATTGCCCGACCGTGCCATGAAACCCTTTGCAGCCACTAAAATTAGTGTAGGAGAATATTTAAACACTTGTACAATATACTGAGTAAAAAAGATTGCAGAACAGATATAAATAGTATGATCCCATTTTCATAAATACATACAAAATGGTAATAACATCAAATTATTAACACTAGTTATCTTGTGATAGAAATCATGGATGGGGGGAGTTCCAGGAAGATGGCGGCATGAGCAGGGCGGCAGAAATCTCCTCCCAAAACCATATATATCTATGAAAATACAGCAAATACAACTATTCCTAAAAGAGAGACCAGAATATACACAACAGCGCACAGCCTGCATCTGCACCTGAGAGGACTCGGCACCCCACGAGGCGGGGAAGATACGGTGCCGCATCCCAGTGGGATCTGAGCACTCCCCCACCCCAGTGTACCGGCGGGACAAGAGGATTCAGAGTCAGGAGGGAATGGAAGCACAGGCCCGCGAAATAACGAGCCCTGGTGATCTGCGCCAAGAGCACTGACACATATCACGCGGTGTATCACATATTGGAGAGGCAGAAGGTGCAGGTTTTGAGCTGGGAATGCGCCCGGGTCCTTGCAGCAGGCTCCCGGGGACAAAAGAAAAGTGTGCGCTTTTTTGATGGTCTTAAAGACCTGGGCCCAGAACACTCCCAGCACACTCGGCCCAGCAGGCTGGGACTCCTAAGGAATTTCAGGCCCCTTGGCTGGCAACTGGGAAAAAAGTAGCCACACTGAAACTTCACATAGAGAACACCAGCCTCCCATTCGATCCCGCCCCAGCCAGAGCCACAAAGGGCCCTGCGGAGCTGCACGGCCACAGCTGCAGAATAGTGGAGCAACAGCACCACCTACAGCATCCTTAAAGAATCTACTCCTGGTGGGCGTTTTTCTTTCTTTCTTTTCTTTCTTTCCTTTTTTTTCTCTTTTCTTTCTCTTCCTTCTTTTTTTTTTTAACTCTTAAAGAGCCCAGCTGACATACGTGGCACCTACCAGCAACCACTTCTATTGCCATGAAAAGACAGAGGAATATGGTACAGACCAAGCTCACCCAGACCCAGACAACACCAGAGAGGGAGACTGAAGGGATGGAAATCCACAATCTTCCTGAAAAAGAATTCAGAATAAAAGTCATAACCATGCTGATACATCTACAGAGAAATATGCAAGAGCTGAGGGAGGAAGTGAGGGAAGTGAGGAAAGACAATGCAAAGATGAGACAAGTGATCAACGGGCTTAGAAGAAGACTGGATGAGATGCAAGAGACTGTTAATGGAATAGAAATCAGAGAACAGGAATACAGAGAAGCAGAGGCAGAGAGTGATAGAAGGATCTCTAAGAATGAAAGACTATTAAGAGAACTGCGTGACCAATCCAAACGGAACAATATTCATATTATAGGAGTTTCAGAGGAAGAACAGAGAGAAAAAGGGATAGAAAGTGTCTTTGAAGAAATAATTGCTGAAAAATTCCCCATACGGGGGAAGGAAATAGTCTCTCAAAAGATGGAGTCTACAAGATTGCCCAAGACAAGGGACCCAAGGAAGATAACACCAAGACACATAATAATTAAAATGGCAAAGATCAAAGATAAGGACAGAGTATTAAAGGCAGCTAGAGAGAGAAAAAAGATCACCTACAAAGGAAAGCCCATCAGATTATCATCAGACTTCTCCACAGAAACCTTATAGGCCAGAAGACAATGGCATGATATCTTTAATGTAATGAAACAGAAAGGCCTTGAACCAAGAACATTGTATCCAGCACAATTATCATTTAAATATGATGGAGGGATTAAACAATTTCCAGACAAGCAAAAGCTGAGAGAATTTGCCTCCCATAAACCACCTCTACAGGACATCTTAAAGGAACTGCTCTAGAGGGATGCACTCCTAAGGCTAAAAAGACATCACCAGAGAAAATAAAATCATAGCAAAGAAAGCAGACCATCCAAATACTAACTAAAGGCAAAGAATAAAACACCTCGTATATAAAGAATGGAGGAGGAAGAATAAGAAGGGAGAGAAAAAAAGAAACATCAGACTGTGTTTACAATAACTTAACAAGAAAGTTAAGTTAGATTGTTAGATAGTAAAGAAGCAACCCTGAAACTTTGGTAATCATGAATCTAAAGCCAGCAATGGCAATAAGTACATATCTATCGATAATCACCCTAAATGTAAATGGACTGAATGCACCAATTAAAAAACACAGAGTAACAGAATGGATAAAAAAGCAAGACCGATCTATATGCTGCCTACAAGAAACTCACCTCAAATACAAAGATAAAGACTAAAAGTGAAGGGATGGAAAAAGATATTTCATGCAAACAACAAGGAGAAAAAAGCAGGTGTTGCAGTACTTGTATCAGACAAAATAGACTTCAAAACAAAGAAAGTAGCAAGAGATAAAGAAGGACATTACATAATGATAAAGGGGTCACTCCAACAAGAGGATATAACCATTATAAATATATATGCACCCAATACGGGAGCGCCAGCATATGTGAAACAAATACTAAGAGATTTAAAGGAGGAAATAGACAGCAATGCATTCATTTAGGTGACTTCAACACACCACTCACTCTAAAGGACAGATCAACTAAACAGAGAGTAAGTAAACACAGAGACACTGAACAACACACTAGAACAGATGGACCTAACAGACATCTACAGAACTCTACACCCAAAAGCAACAGGATACACATTCTTCTCAAGTGCACATGGAACATTTTCCAGAATAGACCACATCCTAGGCCACAAAAAGAACCTCAGTAAATTCAAAAATATTGAAATTCTACCAACCAACTTCTCAGATCACAAAGGTATAAAACTAGAAATAAATTTTAGAAAGAAAACAAAAAGGCTCACAAATACATGGAGACTTAACAACATTCTCCTAATTAATCAATGAGTTAACAACCAAATCAAAACAGACATCAAAGAATATATGGATACTAATGACACCAACAACACAAAGCCACAGCTTCCGTGGGTCGCAGCAAAGGCAGTTCTAAGAGGAATGTATATTGCAATCTAGGCCTTTTTAAAGAAGGATGAACATTCCCAAATGAATAGTCTGAAGACACAATTACTGAAATTGGAAAAAGAAAACAAATGAGACCCAAAGTCACCAGAAGGAGGGACATAATAAAGATCAGAGAAGAAATAAAATTGACAAGAATAAAACAATAGAAAAAAATGAAACGAAAAGCTGGTTCTTTGAAAACGTAAACAAAATAGATAAACCCCTAGCCAGATTTATTAAGAGAATCTACACACATAAACAATATCAGAAATGAGAAAGGAAAAATTACGACGGACTCCACAGAAATACAAAGAATTATAAGAGAATACTATGAAAATCTGTATGCTAACAACCTGGAAAACATAGAAGAAATGGATAACTCCTTAGAAAAATACAACCTTCTAAAACTGACCAAACTAGAAATAGAAAAACTAAACAGACCAATCACCAGCAATGAAATTGAATTGGTAATCAAAAAACTACCCAAGAACAAAACCCCCGGACCTGATGGATTCACCTCTGAATTCTACCAGACATATAGAGAAGAAATAACACCCATTCTCCTTAAAGTTTTCCAAAAAATAGAAGAGGAGGGAATACTTCCAAACTCATTCTATGAAGCCAGCATCACTCTTAATACCAAAATCAGGCAAAGACCTCACCAAAAAAGAAAATTACAGACCAGTATCCCTGATGAACGTAGATGCAAAAATACTCAACAAAATATTAGCAAACCAAATTCAAAAATACACCAGGAGGATCATACACCATGATCAAGTGGGATTCATCCCAGGGATGCAAGGATGGTACAACATTCGAAAATCCATCAACAGCATCCACCACATCAATAAGAAAAAGAACAAAAACCACATGATCATCTCCATAGATGCTGAAAAAGCATTTGACAAAATTCAACATCCATTCATGATTATAATTCTCAACAAAATGGGTATAGAGGGCAAGTACCTCAACATCATAAAGGCCAAATATGACAAACCCACAGCTTACATCATAGTTAACAGTGAGAAGCTGAAAGTTTTTCATCTAAGATCGGGAACAAGACAGGGATGCCCACTCTCTCCACTGTTATTCAACATAGTACTGGAGGTCCTAGCCACGGCAATCAGACAAAACAAAGAAATACAAGGCATCCAGATGGGTAAAGAAGAAGTCAAATTGTCACTATTTGCAGATGACATGATATTGTACATAAAAAACCCTAAAGACTCCACTCCAAAACTAGTGGAACTAATATCTGAATTCAGCAAAGTTGCAGGATACAAAATTAACACACAGAAATCTGTTGCTTTCCTATACACTAACGATGAACTAACAGAAAGAGAAATCAAAAAAACAATTCCATTCACAATTGCATCAAAAAGAATAAAATACCTAGGAATAAATGTAACGAAGGAAGTGAAAGGCCTATACCCTGAAAACTACAAGACACTCCTAAGAGAAATTAAAGAAGACACTAAGAAATGGAAATTCATCCCGTGCTCTTGGCTAGGTAGAATAAATATTGTCAAAATGGCTATACTACCTAAAGCAATTTATAGATTCAATGCAATCCCTATGAAAATACCAACAGCTTTCTTCAATGAACTGGAACAAATAATTCTAAAATTCATTTGGAACCACAAAAGACCCCGAATAGCCAAAGCAATCCTGAGGAGGAATATAATGGGCAATTATGCTCCCTGACTTCAAGCTCTACTACAAAGCCACAGTAATCAAGACAATTTGGTATTGGCACAAAAACAGACCCACAGACCAGTGGAACAGAATAGAAAATCCAAACATTAACCCAAACATATACAGTCAATTAATGTATGATAAAGGAGCCTTGGATATACAATGGGGAGATGAGAGCCTCTTCTTCAGCAGCTGGTGTTGGCAAAACTGGACAGCTACATGTAAGAGAATGAAACTGGACTACTGTCTAACCCCTTACACAAAAGTCAACTCAAAATAATCAAAGACCTGAATGTAAGTCATGGAACCATAAAACTCTTAGAAAAAAACATTGGCAAAAATCTCTTGGACATAAATATGAGTGACTTCTTTATGAACATATCTCCCCGAGCAAGGGAAACAAAAGCAAAAATGAACAAGTGGGACTATATCAAGCTGAAAAGCTTCTGTACAGCAAAGGACACCATCAGTAGAACAAAAAGACATCCTACATTATGGCAGAATATATTTATAAATGACGTATCTGATAAGGGGTTGACATTCAAAATATATAAAGAACTCACACACCTCAACAAACATAAAATAAATAATCCAATTAAGAAATGGGCAGAGGAGCTGAACAGACACTTCTCCAAAGAAGAAATTCCGATGGCCAACAGGCACATGAAAAGATGCTCTGCATCACTAATCATCAGAGAAATGCAGATTAAAACCACAATGAGATATCACCTCACACCAGTGAGGATGGCCAACATCCAAAACACAAACAACAAATGTTGGCGAGGATGTCGAGAAAAGGGAACCCTCCTACTCTGCTGGTGGGAATGCAAATTAATTCAACCATTGTGGAAAGCAGTATGGAGGTTTCTCAAAAAACTCAAAATAGAAATACCATTTGACCCAGGAATTCCACTCTTAGGAATTTACCCTGAGAATGCAGCAGCCCAGTTTGAAAAAGACATATGCACCCCTATGTTTATCACAGCACTATTTACTATAGCCAAGAAATGGAAGCAACCTAAGTGTCCATCAGTATATGAATGGATAAAGGAGATGTCGTACATATACACAATGGAATATTATACAGCCATAAGAAGAAAACAAACCCTACCATTTGCCGCAACATGGATGGAGCTAGAGAGTATTATGCTCAGTGAAATAAGCCAAGCGGAATAAGACAAGTATCAAATGATTTCACTCATATGTGGAGTATAAGAACAAAGAAAAAACTGAAGGAACAAAACAGCAGCAGACTCACAGTACCCAAGAACGGACTAATAGTTACCAAAGGGAAAGGGACTGGGGAAGATGGGTGGGAAGGGAGGGATAATGGGGAAAAAGGCGCATTACAATTAGCAGATGTAATGTTGGGGGGGAATGGGGAGGGCTTTACAACTCAGGGAAGACAAGTAGTGACTCTATAGCATCTCACTACGCTGATGGACAGTGACTGTAATGGGATTGGTGGGGGGACCTGATGAAGGGGGTAGTTTAATCACCATAATATTGCACATGTAATTGTAGATTAATGATACCAAAATAAAGTATAAAAAAAAAGAAATTATGGATGGTTTTAATTTTCTTATTTTTTTAAATTTATTACTCTTTTTATAAAAATGAAACATTTTTAAAAAGGAGAAACTGCACTGAATGACATAAATTGCAAAGGCAGCACATGTGTTTAGCGGACATGATGATTTGCTTATCTCTGGTTGATGGAATTAATGATGGCCTATACCTTTCTGTCTTTTATTCAGAAAGACTGTTAACTGAACAGGGGTGAAATCATTTTAGTGCCTGGAGGACTTTAGGTGAAAGTACACCAGGGAGACTTCACACACTAGCGTGTACGGAGGGTCTGTATTGGAGTAGAGACACAGGGATGGCAGGAGGGCCAAGAGAACTGTGTTAACAGTGTTTTTTCAGAAGCTGCTCTCTCCAGTCTTGGTGTCTTGTTGAGAAGTCTGGGTAGGTGGGAGTTTTCAATGGAGGAAAAGTTCCTGGATTACAAGTGATCTGAGTAGAGAAGTCTAGAAATCCTCAGCAAGGACTAGCTATGATAGAATTGACATTTACTGCGTTTTCTATGAGTTAGACTTTAGTGCTAAGTGCTTTAGTTGTGTTCTTGTTTCACTGAGTTCTCAGAATCATGCTTTGAATTGTAGGTATTATTATGATTGCCATTTTACAATTGAGAAAACAGTGGCTCAGATTAAATAACTTGCCCAAAGGCTACAGTTTAGTAAGTGAAAGAGCCAAGATTTGAATCCAGGGCATCTTATTCTAGAGGATGGGATGCATGTTATCCCAGGTGAGGTGGATCCTAGGCTACGGGAATTGCTCTCTTTTGCTTTGGAAGGTCTTAAAAAGTCCAGAGAGGTTTATAATACATAGATTAAAGATCAACAAATAATAAATTCCCAATGTCAAAGGCAAAATGTGCACCTGGTTTGGCCTATGTGGGCATTTCCTGAAGGATCCTTTCACAGTGCAGCTCTCCAGTGCTGTTGAGGGCTTGTTCCCTGCAAGAAAGTAAGCATCCTCTCACCTTTGTACACACCATGGAATATATAACCCAGGACAGTGATTCTCAAAGTGTGCTCCCCTTACCATCCACTGGGAACTTTGTTGGAAATGCAAATTCTCAGGCCCTACCCTAGATCTATTTTATCAGGAACTCTGGAGGTAGGTCCTGTAACATGTGTGTTAAGAAGTCTTCTAGGAGATTCTGATGCAGGCTAAAGTTTGAAACAAGTGAACTAGGATATAGTCCCCACTTTTGAAGAGTTTATAGTCATATATTAAATCAGCAAGAGGGATAAAAGCCACGATGTCATTGTGGTTTTCATGTACATTTAATTGTTGTTAAAGATGTGTGCTTGCCTGATTTATCTCAGGGACAGGCTCTTTTATCTCCGAGCCAAGCTAATTCATGTTTTTGGCTTCATGTCAGGGCCCTTTTTAACATACAGCAACTTTGCTAATTGTAATAGTGACTTTACCTTTCAATGAGAGATCGTATCCTGGCTAATTCCAAGTGCAATCGTAAGCACTCCTCCCCCCACCCACCCTCTTTTTTTTTCCACACTGATTAGTAAAATAACTTGAAGTTTTTTTCCAGCATTTCCCATAGGAAGACATAACGGTCATGAAAATAAACCTGCATTCAGAGTATTACTAGTTTTCAGAGCTTTTCAAAATGCACCTGGAGGAAGTAGCATGGGAGTTACCATAGAGATTGGAGGATAGACCATCACAGAGTCTACGTATGGAATAGAGGCCAGAGTCTCCATTCAGAAGAGCAATTAGCCCAGTCATTAATTGTTTACACTTTTTTTTATCAACCCTAATTGTTTGTTTAAAGACTATGGAGTCAGGCATATATTATAAAAACTAGTGTCTTATCAGTGACTGATTATGTGTCTTAATTTCTCCAAGTGAGTTGAATCTTCAAGTGATGACTACAAATCCTTGTTTTTTTCTTTCTTGACATTATTTTTAAGGCCAAGAGTCTAATAAATAAACTAACAGTAACTATCCTTTACAACACAGCCTTGGCACGTACATGTTTAGGTTAAATTACCATTTGCGATACAATCAAGCAGGAAAAGAGAGAAGTTCTTGCGCTGGAGAGAGGTAAGAGGACCTTATGGAATTTCTGAGGTTATCAATGACATTGGAGCTCTTTGTGTCAATAACTTGGGCAAAAGATTTCATGACATAAGACTTATCAGGCTGATCTTTCAATTATGTGGCTAGGCAAACCTTCTAGAATAAGGTTGCCACAGTGCAGACTGTGTGGAGGGTTGGGGTGGGGGTGGCAGTTGGTATATTCTAAATCAAGAGTTGGGGAATTCAGCCTCTAATGATTGTTACGTATTCTGCCTTACCAGTTCCCACTGCTGGTCTAGAACTTGTCGGTTGGGAATTTTTAGAAATAAATTCTGTAACTTGGAAGAGAACTTCTATATAACCTATTATGCAGAGGAAAGAAAATTGATATTTGAGAAGGTTGCTGTTTGACTTTCCACAACACTAACAGCAGCAGGCTTGTGGCATATTTTTCTGTTTGCCAGTTGCTGCTTCTAGTGTTAAGACACAGCAGTACTTGTTCACTGACACACTGAGCACAGGCAAGCAGTACATCACATATCTAATGTTGTGTCCATTACGCCAACCCATTATTCCTTTCTCTGCTTTTTTTGCTGCTACTGAGAGCAGGCTGAATAGAACCACCTAAAAAAGTGAGAGGAAGGAAACTTTTATGATTACATATGGGATACTCCCAGTCTATTAAATAAAGTAAAGTAGCCACTGTCCATATATATTTGAAAAATCCTATAAGAGCAGAGCACCTAGACTACAAATACCATAGGCCTCCAAACCCAGGGATAGTGACTATACCAAAATGTAAGGATAGTGAGAATAAGTCATGTCAGAGTATTGCTCATTTTCAGAGCTTTTAAATATGTTAACATCTTAAAATCTTAATTTCCCAAGAGCAATAAAAGGGTACCTATTTATCAGTTGCAAGTTAGAAGCTGTAAGTAAGCAGATAATTTTGAAAGTATGAGAATCCTAGAAAGTTAAAGCATAGTGATTCTATTGGTACATAGCTGGATAATTATCCTTAACTCCTACGGATTTGGAAATTCTTAATTTTGGAATTTTCTAGTTCTTTTCTGACTTATTTCAGTGTTTCCTAGATCCTTTCTGACTTATTTCTGTGTTTTGCCTGTTTTTTGTTTGTTTGTTTGCTTGCTTGATTTTGATTTTTGCTTTTTACCCTATCAGACTTCCAGAAGAAGGCAGGCCAGGAATGAAAAGGCCCATACTCAAATTTATACAGCCACATTTGGACACCTAGAGCTTTACAGACCTAACTTTTCAACTTAAAGTATCAGAGATCCTTTTCTGTTTCTGCTTCCAAACAGTAGAGTATTTTCTCTTCTCCCATTAAATACTTCAGGTAATTTCTACAGAAATTCCTATCTTAAGATCTGTCAAGTGAAAATCTAAATAAAAGTTATAAATAAATGTATAGCTTGCATAATAGGATACATGCTCTTGTCGGCTTTATCCCACTTCTGCTCCATCTCTATATATGGTCTTCCTTGTGGAGGCCTACAAAGCTTATAACTCAAATTGTGTTTCATACCCACATTAACAAAGGGTGGCTTTTTTGATCCAGGAGGGAGAAACATTCATTCTGAGCTAGGGTTCCAGTGCTAGAAAGGCTAATTTTTCTGATCTGTACCCTAGCTGGCCTCCCCAGTGTTGCTCAGGAAGATGATTAATCACTGTTAAGTAGACCAATCCTTTCTGTTACTGGGAGGACATGGAGCTGCCCATGTGATAAGCAGCTCCGTGGCAGAGCCATGCCCACCATCAGGAGCATGACCTTGTGAACACTGATGTCTGGAACTAGCAGGCTTTATGCCTACAGCTGCTGTGAGTGGTCAGGTGTACGTTGGTTTTAGGGGCCCTGGAAGGTAGCTTCCTACCCCCTTGAATGCCCCTCGCTAACCCAGGATGTCCCCAAGTAGAATTTGTCATGCCACATCAACTATACTTTGAGTTATATTAAAAATGTTTTTATTTTTTAGAATCAAGGATTAGTTTAGAGTTCTCTAGGGGATAGGGAAATAGATTTCCCAGTAAACTGTGGCTAAACATTTTTGTTTTCCAGTAGATTTTGGAATCACTGCCTTTGGGGTCCTTAAATGGTAGGATCAATTCTCCTAAGTCTGGAGTGGTTTAGCTGTGGTTCTACCTGAAGGAAGGTCATCGTCCCAAACCTAGGTTCTTGGCTACTTCAGTTAGCAAGGAATGTAAAGGAATGGATAGGGCCTTGCCAAAAAGACAGCTTTCAGACCACCCACCAACAGAAATAGGTTAGGACTTTTTACTATGTACAGCCTCTCACAGCTCATGATTTTTATTGCCACCCAGTGGCATTTGCAGTATTAAATGGTGCCAGTGATACTTCAACCTGTTGGGAAACAGCTAAACTGTGTACAGTGACCAGAGCTATTTGTTTGGTCATTTACTCCAGGCTCTCATTTTTGTGGCCAGTGTTTTGTTTATGAGTGTCTTCTCTTCTATGGTTTCTGGCTTCACTGCCTAGGGTAGGAGCTGTGGGAGTTTGCAGGAGAGGGCAGACAGAAGATGTTTGGACTCATTACATTTCCTGAATCATGTTAGGCATTCTTGTGTTTCTTGATTCCATTCTGGCTGGGCAGCATTTCCCACTAGTTTGTCAGACCAATTTTCCCAGCTGCCTCTGGGGTCAGGAAGAAAACCACACCTTGCTCTGTGTCACCAGTTAACAGACAGGGTTTTGTTCAGTAAATATTTATAGAACCTCCCTACTAACCTCGAACCCTGCAACCTTGTATCTTTGAAAAGTTTACTCTCCCTCCCTGGCCTCCCAAGTAACTGCTGGGGCCTGGGGAGTACACCTCAGAGGGACAGCGATGGTGCCCTCATCCCAGGTTGGGCACCCTGGAAATACATCCTTTCTGGTCTTAGCCCTGAACTTGGTGGACTGTGCCTCCTTTTACAGTGAGAGAGAGAGTTCATGGGAAGGGGTCAAGGACAGATTGTCTTTCATTATTTTCCCCTTTAATTGGACTGGTGGAAGGGCAGAATGGCATGTGGAGAGTAATAAGCCCCCAGACTGGTTGAGCGAGGCTTCTGGTTCTGCATACAGCAGCGGTAAGGTCACCAACTCCCATGGGCTGTTACTTTTCTGTAAAAGAGAGATAAGTGCCCTCTGGTAATTTGGGAAATAAATTAGATACAACCTAAATATCCAACAATATGGAGTTAATTAAATGAACTAGGGTTTATCATTGCTAAGAAATAACATATTGAATTTTTCATGCTATGTGAAAATGCAGTATGTTGAAGAAAAAGAGACAAACATCATGGACAGCATGATTCCAATTTTATAAAAACAAAGAAGGAAAAGCATCAAGGTGTTAATCGTTTCCTTTGATGAAATTATGGGAGACTTTAAGCTTTTCTAATATCCTACAGTGAATATATATTACCTTTGTTCTTTTTGTTGCAGACTATATCATACACAAAATCATGTAAGTCATATATGAAGTATAATGAATGAGTATAAAGTGAATGCCCATGTAACCAGTACCCAGGTCAAGAACATTAAAATCAACATTACTTTTATCATAGGAGTACTGACAAAAATTTGTTCAAAACTACTTTTTCTGAGTCCCTCACATCGCTGCAGTAGGAATAAAATAACACTGTATGTGAAGGTACTTGTGCTTATTAAATCTTAAAACTTCCATCAAACGTAAGGAGTTATCTCTCTCCTCTAAAGTGTCAAATATGACACGTGTACATAAGCAGTAAGTCATTGGCAAAGTCTAAGGCTGCTTGTATCATACAGAGATTTGCACTGAAAATGCATCAGTTACTCTATCGGTCCTATCTACATGTTTTTCTCTCCCAGGGAGCTCTGAGGCACAGTGCTGGACACTGGGAAAAGTATTGGTGACTGACTTGATGTAAAAAATGCTTCCCTCCATGCCAGGCTGAATACCCTTGGTTTTCTGTGATTCCCTGGGTTTTTGCACACGGTAGAAGAAGGTTGTATGTGTGTGTTGATTAGTTGATTTCACCAAAGTCATAATTCTAAGAGTGGTATATTTTTTGCTTTATTATTGAATTACCAAGCTTTTCACCTCTTGATTTGAAGTTTGGTTGAAAACAGGCACTGAATCAATTAACACACAGAAATCTGTTGCTTTCCTATACACTAACGATGAGCTAACAGAAAGAGAAATCAGGAAAACAATTCCATTCACAATTGCATCAAAAAGAATAAAATACCTAGGAATAAATCTAACATAGGAAGTGAAAGACCTATACCCTGAAAACTACAAGACACTCCTAAGAGAAATTAAAGAGGACACTAACAAATGGAAATTCATCCCATGCTCTTGGCTAGGACGAATAAATATTGTCAAAATGGCTATACTACCTAAAGCAATCTACAGATTCAATGCAATCCCTACCAAAATACCAACAGCTTTCTTCAATGAACTGGAACAAATAATTCTAAAATTCATATGGAACCACAAAAGACCCCGAATAGCCAAAGCAATCCGGAGAAGGAAGAATAAAATGGGGAATTAAGCTCCCTGACTTCAAGCTCTACTACAAAGCCACAGTAATCAAGACAATTTGGTATTGGCACAAAAACAGACCCACAGACCAGTGGAACAGAATAGAAAATCCAAACATTAACCCAAACATATACAGTCAATTAATATATGAAAAAGGAGCCTTGGATATACAATGGGGAGATGACAGCCTCTTCTTCAGCAGCTGGTGTTGGCAAAACTGGACAGCTACATGTAAGAGAATGAAACTGGACTACTGTCTAACCCATACACAAAAGTCAACTCAAAATGGATCAAAGACCTGAATGTAAGTCATGAAACCATAAAACTCTTAGAAAAAAACATTGGCAAAAATCTCTTGGACATAAACATGAGCGACTTCTTCATGAATATATCTCCCCGGGCAAGGGAAACAAAAGCAAAAATGAACAAGTGGGACCATATCAAGCTGAAAAGCTTCTGTACAGCAAAGGACACCATCAGTAGAACAAAAAGACATTCTATAGTATGGGAGAATATATTTATAAATGACATATCCAGTAAGGGGTTGACATCCAAAATATATAAAGAACTCATGCACCTCAACAAACATAAAGTAAATAATCCAATTAAGAAATGGGCAGAGGACATGAATAGACACTTCTCCATAGAAGAAATTCAGATGGCCAACAGGCACATGAAAAGATGCTCCACATCACTAATCATCAGAGAAATGCAAATTAAAACCACAATGAGATATCACCTCACACCAGTGAGGATGGTCAACATCCAAAACACAAACAACAACAAATGTTGGTGAGGATGTGGAGAAAAGGGAACCCTCCTAACACTGCTGGTGGGACTGCAAATTAGTTCAACCATTGTGGAAAGCAGTATGGAGGGTCCTCAAAAAAGTCAAAATAGAAATACCATTTGACCCAGGAATTCCACTCTTAGGAATTTACCCTGAGAATGCAGCAGCCCAGTTTGAAAAAGACATATGCACCCCTATGTTTATCGCAGTACTATTTACAATAGCCAAGAAATGGAAGCAACCTAAGTGTCCATCAGTAGATGAATGGATAAAGAAGATGTGGTACATATACACAATGGAATATTATTCAGCCATAAGAAGAAAACAAATCCTACCATTTGCAACAACATGGATGGAGCTAGAGGGTATTATGCTCAGTGAAATAAGCCAAGCCGAAAAAGACAAGTATCAAATGATTTCACTCATATGTGGAGTATAAGAACAAAGAAAAAAACTGAAGGAACAAAACAGCAGCAGACTCACAGAACCCAAGAACGGACTAATAGTTACCAAAGGGAAAGGGACTGGGGAAGATGGGTGGGAAGGGAGGGATAAGAGGGAAAAAGGGGCATTACGATTAGCAGATGTAATGTTGCGGGGGCACGGGGAGGGCTGTACAACTCAGAGAAGACAAGTAGTGATCTATAGCATCTCACTATGCTGATGGACAGTGACTGTAATGGGGTTGGTGGGGGGGACCTGATGAAGGCGGTAGTTTAATAACCGTAATATTGCACATGTAATTGTAGATTAACGATACCAAAAAAAATTATAAAAAAAAACAGGCAATGAATCAATTATAATTTAATCCTTTCTTCATCTGTTACTGTTGTCAAGGGTGCTGCATCATTTGTGGGGCCACATGCAGAACAAAAATGTGCAGTCCCTTTTTTAAAAATGAAAAAGTCTTGTTAAGGGTACAAAAATATAAAGCTTTTTCCTTATCTTCCATCGTCTCTATCTAGATTTCTCATGATGTATTTTGCTGCTTAATGTCATTCTAAGTAAATAAAAATTAAAAATTTAATGAGTTTTACTGTTCACCTTTATACCATACAATGCCAGTTTAAACTGCAAATGTAAGAGCATTTAACTAATGTTAAATCATCAAAATTACATAATTTGTGTTTTGTAGCTCATGCATTGTTCTTACTAGGATGGCGGAAATGCTGCACCAAACCCATGAGCTGTTTTTATTTCATTTAATATGTGCAAATCTATAAACCCTCTACTTGCCATCTTTTTGGTAATGAGGATTAATGGAAAAGGAACTATGGATTGCCCTATCTTTTCCTTCCCTTTTATATCATAATTAGCATTTTCAGTGTAAGTGGTTGGCTAATAACATGGGAAAGCGATACGAATAAGAAGGATATTATAGGGTTTCTTGGTTGTTCACATTTCTTAGAATGTTATTGTCACCTAAGTTCAAAGCAAGTTCTGGTTCTGGTAGAAAGCATGCCTTCTTGGGGTTGCATCTTCACTTACTCAGTTGTAGTCAACTGCCTAACTTGTACTTGCTCTGAGTCATGCAGAAGTCCTGCACATGGTAGTTCCACCAGAATTCTGTGCTCATAGGGCATCATGAATGGTCTATGCAGATGGAGCAAAAAGGAATGACAGCACTCACATTGCATGTTTTATCTCCTCTGCACACACAAACATGCTCTATGTTGGACTTTAAGTACAAAATTCAAGTTCCAAGAAAAAATTATTAATTCCTAGGTAGCAGTAAGAGAGCATTAAATCAAATGAGCACAGGTCCCTTTGTGACCATACAGTCTGCCATGCCCATGGAGCCAGCCTTAACTATTGTTATTTTTATAATCTTAATGACTAGCTCTTGCTGTCACCCTTCCCATGGCTTTCTATTCTGGGTCTTGAGTCCTTCTTAGCTATAATCCCATGGGGCCCAGAATTTTGTGTAGGGTGAATTCCAGGTTTTTTGACAGTAACAAATAGTTATTCATGATACAAAGTGCCACTCACTATTGATACCAATTCAGTTTTTCATTATATGTTTATCAATCATACACAGCCCATGGATTCTGAATAGAAAAGAAATGAAGCTGAGTCTGAAAGGCCAGGTTCTTTGAATTTAAGAAGCTTGCTTAATAAAAATTAAGATTTATAATCAGTAGCTTCAAAATTGTACTTCTGCCGGCATCAAGGTGTTCTCCATATGTTATAAAATCATCAGTGGGCTAGTTAAGATATTTGCAAACCAATGACTTATGCACAAGAGGCTACTGGAGTATTTTGCCTTTTTTTCTTTGATAGAATAATTCCTCAGAAAATATCTAAACATTGTATTTGCCACTAATCTCATAGTCCTTTGAGTAGAGGAGGCTCAAAGCTTGGTCAAGAGCGTTAAGTTTGGGTTGGGCAGAGCTGAGTTCACACCTGGCTCTCTCTTATCTACCTTTGGAGTTCACACCCTGGCTCGACCTCTTATCTACCTTTGGGTAAGTGACTTACAGCTCTAAGCTTGCTTTCCTCACTGGTAAAGAGGCAATACTAGAGTAACTAGCTCAAAGGATTATGCTTGATGATATGCAGAAAATGGGTTAGTTTGATGTTTGACACAGAATGGGCATTCAATTTTAACTATTATGCTTATTATATAAACTGAAAAAAAAGACTTCAAATGACTGTGAATTGTAAGGTGAATAAATCTGATAATAAAAATAGTATCAGATTAATATAATAAATAGTCTAGTCTAGTTCTGTTGGAAACCCAGCAGTAGAAATTAAATACAAAGGAGAAAATGGTGTTGTCTGTATTAGACTGTTTTGAGAACAGGAACTGTGAGTCATTCATTTCAGTGTCCTCAGCTCAGTACAATGCCTAGCACATAGTAGATGCTTATTGATTAAATGATGGACGAGTGAATAGGTAAATATTTTATTTTTCACCTTGCGTGACATCTCTTTCTAAATTTACAAACAAACCAAGAGATATTTGAGGCAGTAAAAATAGTGGGCATATGTGGTTTTCTGTGTGTGGGGATATCCCCTTTGCTTTTTGACAACTAAAAAGGGGGAGAAAGGAAAATACAAACTCTGGTGGTATCTTTATTTTAAATAAATATTTATTTTTAATAAAGATGGGACAACTGATAATTTTTCATATCTGAACACAGGCTTGACCTGTGAATGCTGGCCTTGGTGGTAGATGGCCTAGAGCCTCAGCTGGGGCCTGGGCTGCATAGTGGGGCTGGACGGAAACCAAAGTTCAGTGTGGTTGCTTACCTGGGATTTGGGGTCATAGCCTTCCCCTAGAACTCCCGGGCTAGAGATGCCGTCCCCGTAATGGGTACAGCATCATATATGATAATTGTCTGCTTCTGACCAGGCTGCATTTCAGGAGGTGGTGGTGATTCCTAGGGAGCCAGGGGAAAGCCAGGCTGTAATTTAGATTTAGGGGAAGATCTGTTTGCCTTTTGAAAACCAAGCCTTTAGGAAGATATTTGAGCCATAGGGCACAATTTGAAGGGCTTAAGCTTAAGTGAAAAAAAAATTGACAAAGTAATTAAAAAACCATTTTCTAATAATTTATAAAAGACCAGAGGTCTTTTTGTATGTGGTTTTCTTCCAATTCTGTTTAAATCCTCTGCAATTTAAACACTTGAGCATTAGTGACCTGGAGAGGTTATTTTCGGCTTTGAAAATTCTAGAGTAAGTTAGAGATTTTTAACTAGTACAGTTGCCATTCCCCCTCCCCCTTTAAAGTGTGGGCTGAAATCCATATTCCACAGAGTGCTTTTCAGAGCAGTTAAATCCCAGAAACAGGTATTTATATCTGCCACCAATGGCAGGTGAAAACACATTAAAGTGCAGCTTTGGGGGGTATTTTTATTATTTGAAAATGATCTGATGCCATTAGTAAATTCTCATACTATTTTTAACCTGAATTTTGTATATATCTTATCAATTTATTTTTCAAGGAGTAGAAAGGAAAATTATTCATCTCATTTATATACCCTCCCACCTTATTTGAGAAATTATTTAGGATCTTTAACAACTAAAGATCCTTTTAAAGCTTGACAGTCTAATTTTTAAAGTTTATATTTAAACTAACCATTTTTGTGAAACATCATCCTCTGTGAAGGAAGCAGGAGTAATCTTGCACCCGCAGTTGTTGGATAAAGTAGCAGGAAGAGTTACTGATTGCTTTTTCTATGGCCAAACATGCAATTGCAAATGATAAAAAGGGATGAAAACAACAAAACTACTCCTGAGGCTTGAATCTGGATCACTTCATATACTAAATCATTTTCTGGGAGAGGATAAGAGAGGCTGCAGAGACCAACAACTGGTTGTTGTGCCTGGATTTCTCTTCTTGGTTCTCCCTTCCCAAGTCAAGACCTATTCATCCATCAAAACCCAACCGAGACATCACTGCTTTCTTGAAGCCTCCCTGACTGCTCCCCACTGCTCCTGGCTTCCTCTTTCGTGTTGTTTTTGCACTTGTACTTCTCAAGGAAGGAGCACTTCCATAGTTATTGGTGTTTATCTTTTGCACTGGATTATGAGCCCTTTGAGGGCAGGATCTGGGTTTATTTCATCTTTGTGTCTAGCTCCCAGTATTGGCCTGGAAAGTAGTAAAGGCCTCAGGAGTCTGTTGAACACTTAACTACCACAAGGCAGCACCCAAAGAGGTACCAAGTGGTGACATTTTATATTGATAGAAATTTTATTTTACATTTTCTCATGTTTTTGTTTATGATTTCTAAAAGCAATCCTTGGATGGGGGAAAAAAGACAATGCCTAACTTTGGCAGTATTGTGGTAAGAGACACTCATATATTGGTGATGGAAGTATAAATTGGCACACCCATTCTGGGAAACTATTTGGAATTTGAGGCTTAAATATGGGCATGCCCTTTGACCTAGTAATTCTATTTCTTACAGCCTATTTAAAGAAATAATAAATCACCTAATGTTATAGCATAAATCATAACCAAAGGTGTGGCAGTTACATGTCAATTATACCTCAATTAAAAATAAATTTCTAAGGTACAGCAAAAACAGCTTTCTGATGTTTTGTGATTCAGACTAAGTACAGATCTTCGTTGACTTATGATGGAGTTTTGCCCCTCATAAACCCAACATAAATTGAAACTACCGTAGGTAAAAAATGTGCTTAATACATCTAACCCACTGAACATCATAGCATAGCCTAGCCTACCTTAAACTTACTCAGAACACATTAGCCTACAGTTGGGGAAAAAAACATCTAACATAAAGTCTGTTTTATAATAAAGTATTGACTATCTCATATAATTTATTGAGTACTATACTGAAAGCGAAAAACACAGTGTTGTGTGGGTACAGAATGGTTGTAAGAGTGTCAGTTCACCCTCATGATTGTGTGGCTATTTGGGAGCTGCTGCCCAGCATCACAAGAGTAATGTATTGCATATTGCTAGTCTGGGAAAAATAAAAATTCAAAGTATTGTTTCCACTGAATGCCTGTCAATTTTGCACCATCTTAAAAGTTGAAAAATTCTAAGTTGAACCATCATAAGTTGAGGGCCATCTGTAGTGAGTTCTAAGAACTTGGGATGAGAATGATAACGTCTTAAAGTCCTTGTTTTATGTTCTCCGTTATCATCTAGCCTATGGCCTTGCGTATGGTAAGGTTCAGTAAATAAAGTGATTGAATAAATGAATAATTCCTTAAATTGAATTCAAAGCACCAAATAAATAGAATAATAACAAGTAAGGCCAACACCAGATTTAACAACTGTTGTTCCAATCTTAATTTTCTTTGTTTATGCTTTTAACATTATGTGAGTAGTATATGCACATAGTCTTCATGTACAGTACGTTATAATTTGCAGAGTGATCTTATATTTTATGTTGTCTAGATAAAATCAGAAGAGATAACCACTCCCATTTTATAGAAGGGACAACTGAGGCTTGGAGTAGAACCAGGACTAGAATATTGGTTCCTGGCCCAATATTCTTTTTACTATAGAAGTCTTTGGAGAACTCTCAGGCAACAGGGAGCACCTAGAATGTTTGTTAAGGAGAGTGTGCAGCAGTTCCAGAAAGAGGTTGACAGATTAGAAGGAATTTAAAGAGGAGCCAACACTGCTGGAAGGAAGGACATAGGAGAGATGAAAGGAGATAAATATGTAGAGCTTGGTCAAAAGACGATTAAAGGGGATATGATAGCAGTGCCTAAGAATGTAAAGGATGTAAACATCATGGAAAGAGAAAATGTATTTAGAACCGATCAAAGCAGTATATAAAAAGAAGTAAAAATTAATGCTAAACATCAAGAAAAGCTGTCTTCATGGAGAGACTTGTTAGCTTGTAAATTAGAAACCAAAAATAATTATCAAAAGCCCTATATAGGAGGCATTTATGACAGAGCTATCCTGCCTACATTTGGGGAGGGCTTTTCTAGTTCTAATTTTGATGGCTGAGATCATGGCCTTTCCTAGCGTGGATTTGCCATCCAGTTCTGATTGCACAGTTTTGCATATCAGGGTCAAAAGAAAGAGTCTTGTTACAATATCATAGAAGCCAAACTCAGGCACGTCCCCAACGTCATGCAGTCCAACCTTGCAGACTGTCTTTGAAGCCTAAATTGAAACCTAAATGTTTAGCTGATTAACTCTGACACCAGGTGACTGATTCCTCCCTCCATGGTGCCCCCTGCTGGTTATTTCAGGTTGTAAGCAAGATAGGTACCTCCTTACTATAAAATTAACAGCCTCATTGGACAAGCAAGTGGGAAATTCCTGCAGGAGCGTAGGAGGCAACACGGTTCTTCATCCTTTGAATGCAGTACGACACTGCTGTTGCATGGGTAGGGAATGATCTTATATATACTGTATGTGTAAAGTTGTGTCCCCAGGAGGGGCACGAGAGCCCATGGGGACATCAAATAAAATCTGAGGTCAAAGCTATAAATGGTATTTGCCATTCGTTGGGATGTAGCCATGGAATTATCTCTATCCAAAAGGAGTTAGGCAAGAGAAATGTCCAAACTAAACAAGAATTTAGAGGGCAGTCTTAAAAGGAGGAGAGTGATGTTTGGAATGGGAATGGATCAGAATCTGTTGGTACTGTTGGAAAGAGCTGGAAGGCACTCAAGCCTGCAAGAGAGTGGGCCACCCTACCTCTGAGCCCACATCACTGCTGGTGAGCCTAGGCCCAGTGCCGTTTCGGACCTGGAGGTAACAAAATGGCTTCAACCAGGTGCAGGAACAAGTAGCCTTATTGTAGTGAACTTGATCTGGCAAATTGAACAGGATTGAAAAAGGCGATCTGGGGTCCCTGCGGAACTTGTGACACCACCACTACGAAAACGTTCTGAGAGAGGGGGAAGATTCTTACAGATAACCTTACAACCTTATAGATTAGACCCGGCATTCTACCAGGTCAGATCTGAGCTTGAACTTAACAAAGTGTATGTATATAGTTTATAAACTAATCTTTTTCCCCCATCTTTGCAGCTTCTCCTTTAGTGTCCCTATTCCCATCCCCATTCATTCACTTATTCATCAAGCTTAATGAGCCCACTTCTGTAGCCAGGTAGGAGTCCATGATGTGAGGTAAGGCCTTGGTGGTAGGGACTGAAAAACACTACTGAGTGGCAGAACTGTGACTACAGCCTGGGTTTCTAGGGCAGGGAGATTTCCCCTCTGCTGTGTAAAGCGTATTATCTCCTCCCAGAGGTACTCTGTAATTTAGCCTTGCTTTCCTGATCAAGGACTTGTTATTAAATTAACCAGATTGACAAACAATGTCATAAAAGCAAAAACATGAGAATTATATACAGTTGACCCTTGTACAACACAGGTTTGAATTACGTGGGTCCACTTATATGTGGATTTTTTTTCAATAAATATATTGGAAAATTTGGAGGAGTTTTGCAACAACTTAAAAAAGTTTTCCTTTCTCTACCTTACTTTATTGTAAGAATACAGTATATAATACATATAACATACAAAATATGTGTTGATCGAAAGTTTGTTATTGGAAAGGGCTTCCAGTCAACAGTAAGCTATTAATAATTAAGTTTGGGGGAGTCAAAAGTTATATGCAGATTTTCGGCTATGCAGGGCTTGGAGCCCCAACCTGACTGCTCAAGGCTCAACAGTATTCCTTAGCAATTTTTCTTTATGCTCTAAATCCTTTAAGATAGATATAATTTGTTATGCACATAGATTATTAAGGGATTTAAATGTACTTTCAGGTGTACATGTCTTAAAATGCAGTTCGGCTGTGATGTAAAGCACATACAATTGATGTTTTCTTTAATAGTCACTATGATTAATAATTTTTCCTTATTTTAGAATAAGGTCTGCCCTTTGGAGCTTAGATATTACTATGTGCTTTTTCATGTAATGACTACATATTCAGTATTACCCTGTGAGATAGGTTCTGCTCTTCTCTCCATTCTGCAGAGGCGAGACTGAGGCACATTGGAATTGAGTAATTGGCCAGTCACATTGTAAGTAGCAAAACCTGGATTTGAACTCATGAAGCCTGGCTGCCGAGCCCTTGACCACTGTGCTAGACTGTCTCTCACAAGAGAAGACCTTTGGAGTTGTTTTAGCCTGCATTTCGTTAAGTTCTGTCCAGAGAGATTTGAGGTTACAGCTAATTTCCCTGTTGTAAACCACACTTAAAATTATTGTAGTCCATGTTAATGCTGCTGTAGAATACTGTAGACAAGTATCAGCACATGTCTCACCTCATTGGAAACCCATAAAAATAACTGCTAGGTGTTAACACACACTTTTTAAAAACAAGAGCTTTAACACTGCAAAGAAACAGTCTCCTGACCTGCCCAGTGTATAATTCTTTGCTTGGGAAAAGTAGAATGGATGGAAAGAGACATAGGTTTTGATTATGCCCCTGTAGGAAATAAGGAAAATGTATCTAGGATTTGGGAATCAGAAGACATTAGTTCAAGTTTGGGCTGTAGCATTATTCTCTCTCTGCCCTTGGACAAGTCACTTCCTCTGGGTGTGTTACCTTATCTTTAAAATGGGGTTGATTCTTTTCACCCTACCCATCCTCACAGAGCTATTGTTAGAATTACAAGAGATAATATAGGTGAAAGGGGTCTAACCTACATAACCGTGCAGTAGCTGATAACCCTGAGGCTCAGAGTTAGGGGAGAGAGGTACCCAAGCAGAGGTGGGCAGCTGCCTAGAGGAATTCAGAGGCTGGCCTGTCATTACTGTATTGATAAGGAAGTGTGCTCCCTCTGGTGGCGAAATGAGGTACTTAAGGGAGTCTTCTGAAAAATACTTGAATATTGTCATTGTGGGCTCGTTAAAATCCTCACCAGAAATCCTTTCCCAGTAATGAACGTACATGCTTTTTCTTAAAAAAAAAAATCCTTAAATCGAAGTTTGAATAAATTGCTAGTCTTTACCAAGTTTTATCTGCAGTGAGAGATACATTTTTTACCCTAGTCAGAATAAACGTGCTTTCTTCCATTTCTTTCCTGTTCCATTCGTAGAGGTCCTTGCTAGGTTTATTTTCCTTGACTACTGTGTTTATTTTGCTTTCTTTTGTACTTCTTGCATTTCCTTATTATTATTATTATTATTTGCTTTGATCTAATATCTTTAAAATTTTAATACGCAGAGCTTTCTCTGTCTGCCTGTGCTAACACAGAGCTTCTGATATCCAGCATATACTAGGTGCTTTTTTACCTATGGGCACCCCCTTTTTCTTAGCATTAGTTTTCCTGAAACATATGGAAATAAAGAAGCATGGCATTTCAGTTACTTAGCATTATTCTGTCTCTGCTCTAATAAAATGAAGGGGTGAGAACAGGCAATTTCCAGTTTCTTGCTCTGAAGGGCTGAGGAAGTAAAATCACATTCTTTGGCAGAGCCAAAGGAGGCTTGGAATGTCCTACGCCTATCATTTTCTTATATCCTCCCTCAGCTCCTAGGTGACCGACATGAGGAAGCAGCAGAGCAGGGTGCAGTGGAAGGAAAGGCAGAGGCAGAGTGAACAGCAGGATGAGAGCACTGTGTGTTGGGAGAGGGGGAATTGACAGGAGCAGCATTCCAGGAAGAAGCTGTAACATCCTGAGGATTGTGAAAACTCTTCATAACGCATACACACTGTATTGTCTGTGGTGCTCACAGGGGATTATCTGACTCAACATCCTTTATTCTCACACATTGCTTACATTCAATGTGGTGGGGAATCCTTTTTTCTCAATGAGTTAGGAATTCCCTGGTCATGTAGCAGTTCACAAGCTATAGCAATGATTTTATAATTGACTTTATATACTCTTTATTTTACCAAAAGATTCTTCAAACCTGACTGATTAAAAGCATTTTGTTAGTTTTAGAGAGCATGTGACACCAGGATCACGGGGAGACCAGAGGCTGCACAGGGAGGACCTTGCAGTGGGGGGAGTGCAGGGAGATGGCCTTGTATTGGTTCTCCGTTGTACAATTTCAAAATTCACACCAAGCTAACTAGTAAAAGACTTGATAGTGAGTCAAAATGTCAGTTGAATGGCACACTGAGAAACACTGAAAAGCCTGCCCTGCTCCTCTCTGCCGGCCAGCAGTCTTCCCCTGGAAAAGTCAGTTTGCCACTGGAAGATTGATTCATGCATGGTGGGGAGTTAGTTCTTCAGTTTCATAATTGTACAGATATTTTTTGAGTTTCACTCAGTGTGCCAAGTACTGAGCAAAATGCTGGAATTAAGACAAAGTTTTAGCTTTCAAATCCTTTTACTCCTACCAGAGAGCCACTAAGCAAATATCAGAGCCATGGGCTGAATGCTATAGAAAAGGGATATGCAGGGTGAGGAGGCAGAGAGGAGAGGTGAGCACCCACTGCAATGTAAGCCTCCTTCAAGGACAAGAGAGAGCACGAGTACACTCTGGGAAACTGCAAGGAGTTGAGAATTATCTTTAATGCTTACTGACAGGAAGCCATAAAGCCTGATAAGAAATTGGGTCCTTGAAACTCACTTGCTGAGAAGTCTATGAAATTCGTGGTGGCTAGTCATGGTACCCTCTCACCTGGAAAATGATGCAGCTCCACCGTCTGCACATTGAGCTTGTCTTCTGGTTCCAGCTGTAGAGCTGTGATTTTCAAACTTTTGGTCTCTGGACCTCTTTATGCTCCTACACCTTATTGAGGATTCCAAAGATATTTACTGTATCTGAAGTTAAAATTAAGAAAGTTCAAAAGTATTTATTAATTCACTTAAAAGTAATAATATAATTACGTTAACATAAATACCATTTTATTAAAAATAACTATATTTTATAAAGCCAAAAAATTTAGTGAAAATAGTGTCATTGTTTTACTTTTTTTTTACAAATCTCTTTAATGCCTTGCTTAAGAGAAGGCATATAGATTTGCATATCTGCTTCTGCATTCAATCTGATGTAATGTATTATTTTGGTTAAAGTATATGAAGAAGATCTGGGCCCACCCTGATATGTCATTGGAAAAAGAAGACTATATTAGTGGCCTTTTCAGATGATTATGGATATTCTTTGATACTATACCAAAGCTTGACAAGTAGTAGTTTCCTAAAGGTTAGTTGCCATATAGTATCTGAAACCATATGAAAGGACTTCAGTACTCTGTTACATTGGAATCTTTTACTAGTGTAGGAGTTTGTAATATCATATATTAGTCATTGTAATATATATTAACATGACTTGGGGTCTAGAAAATACTGTTTGCTGGGTTATTCAGGTCTTCCAAATGTTGACATCTTGAATTATACAGTATCAAGAAATCGCAGTTATTACTATCATGACCAATCTCATCCCTTAAGTCTTCAAATATTGGGAAGCTGCAAGCTCATGACTATAAATACAAGTTTCTCAAAATTCTGATTTTTGCTTGAAAGGTCATATCTCATCATGAACAAAAAATACTGTCAGTTTTCCTTGAAGTGATGGGCTCACTTCATTCATTTTCAAGAATGTGTCAGATACCCAACTCTGAATAGCCATAGCTATCTGTCAGTTGTTCTTTCAAGTAAAAATGGTATTCCATGAAGAAAATGGCTATTTCACCTCACAGCTATCACACAAGTGCCATTCCTTGAGACAGCTTATTTCAGTATGCAGAAGTGCTCTATGGGTGCTTTCCATTTAGTCACACAGAATATTTTAAAAGATGAGTACTCTAGGGGAACAATTTTTTTTTCGGTTAATTTTTTTTATTGAAGTACTGTTGACATACAATATTATATCAGTTTCAGGTGTGCAAATAGTGATTTGACATTGATATTCATTATAAAATGCTCACCACAATAAGTGTAGTTACCATCTGTTGCCATACCAAGTTATTACAATACTATTTACTATATCCCCTATGCTGTAGTTTTCATCCCCATGACTTTTTTTTTTTGGTATCAATATACAATCACATGAGCAACATTGTGGTTACTAGATTTCCCCCATTGTCAAGTCCCATCACATACCCCATTGCAGTCACTGTCCCATCAGTGTAGTAAGATGCTATGCAGTCATTACCTGTCTTTAACGTAGACACAGATTTTTGACAGCACAGGGTCAGGGGGTCAGGTGCACCTAACCCTGGGTTGTTCAAGGCTCAGCTGTACTAACAGTCATTGTATTCTCACTGTTCCACAGTTCCAGTGAAAGGGTCCTTGATAAGCAGTGGGGTGGGGGGAACTGATAATATGGGTGAATGTTAAAACTACAATGTTGCTCATGTGAAATCTTCATAAGATTGTATATCAGTGATACCCTAATTACAAAAAGAAATCTGTGTCTAACTTTGGACTTCCCAAAAAGTTAACTACTAATAGACTACTGTTGCTTGGAGGCCTTACAAATAACATAAACAGTTGATTAACACATATTTTATCTGTTATAAGTAGTATATACTGTATTCTTTCAGTAAAGTAAGCTAGAGAAAATGTTTTTTTGAATTTTCTCAAGTCTCAAAAAAAATTTTCAGTATTTTTATTGAAAAAAATCCATGTATAAATGTATCTGCACTGTTCAAACCCGTGTTGTTCAAGGTTCAGCTGTACAGTTTGATGCCCTTGCCTTGATTCATGCTAAGGTTTCACAGTTTTTACCCACCGTTGCTTTTGGCACCATCTGTGCAAATACCGACACAGTGAAAAGGACAAATAACATCCTAGTATTATTAGGAAAACAGTTTTAGCCTTATGGAACCCCTGAGAGCATCTTGGGGATCCCAGGGACCTGCAAATCACTCTTTGAGAACTGCATGGGTTAGTGGTTAAGAGCATGACTTGGGGTCTAAATTGCATGGGTTTGATTCCTGCTTCTGCTGCTTAGTTTTGTGACTTTGGGAGGACATTGAACCTCTCTGTGACTGTTTGCTGTCTGTACAGTGGCTGTAATAATAGTGCCTACATCATTAAATGAGTTAATCTGTGTAATAGTTAAGCCATCAGTGGGTATTGGTAAAACTTAATACCTAGCTGATTGATTGATTATCTGGGGAAATGCCCAAAGGCTAGGTTGCCTAGAAGCTGTCTTCTCTGTCTTCCAGGAAACTTGAGATGTCCACCATTATAATTGTTTTTTTATACCCTATGGTGGTAAATTTCACATTAACTGAGTTAAAACCCATATCCTAGAAGGGGTAATATATTAACAACTTAGGAGAGGTTGGTTTATCTCATTAACCTAACAACTCTTGCCAACTGAGTCAAGGCTCTGAAGGAGAGGAGAAGTATAGTGCTTGATGAAGGGACACGGTGGGGTGGGAAGAGCGGCCCAAGAGCAGCTGAGGGCCCATGGGACAGCTGGAGTACAGCGGAGGGCACTGAGTGGGGCTATCTGGGGAGGAAAGGAATGACAGTAACTTTTCCTTTCATACATGGGGACTGGCCCTGGTCACTTTTGTATCTTTTGTGGGTAGCAGACATAGTTCAGGCATGTTACATAAGTGCCCCATCCCCGCACATTCTCCATTTCCAAGGTGCAGTCATCTCTGGGGCAGCACAGTGAATCTCATTAGCTACGTCCTGACTAATGTTGAACTTGTGACTGTTGGGAGGTAGGCAGTGCATGCACAGAAAGAACATGTCCTTTGCAATGAGGCGTGTCCAGGCTCAAATTCTGGTCTGTCCTAAACTAGCTGTCTGGCCTCAGGCAAAGGACTGAACCTTTCTAAACCTCTGTTTTAGTCTCTGTAAAATGGGGCTGCCAGTTCCTCGCTCAAGGGGTTTATAAGTATTAAATGAGAAGATGATGGTAGGTGCTCAGTAACTGCCTGTGACCTTCCCCTGGCCAGCTGCACTGACCTTAAATGCCATCACTGTTAATTTATGAGGCCCTAAATACTATTTAAACTGTCATGATTGCTTTTTTACTTTCACTGAGAAATTGAGTTTTCAGAAAAAGGTAGATTTAGTCCTGGAAGAGCCATGGTGCCGCCACTTCCCCAAGGATTTCAAGTACTGCGCAGAAGATATTTCACAAAACAACATATTTAACAAAAACATAATCCCTCCTCTTTCTTTCTTCTGGGGACCCCTGAGGTGCTCTGATCCAGAGCCCCTGTGCTCCAAGATGCTGCCTCTTTTTCCCCAACTCAGCTGCTCTGTTTGTAAGGCAGACAGTCTCTGGGCAAGCCAGCCACATCCAGGCTGTGCCTGCGCAACGTGAAGAGGCAGAAGGAAGACGTGCGTGGGGCAGCTGGTGCGCAGCCACTGTCCAAGGGCTCTCCCCAAACTCCTGTCTCTCCCAGTTGCCACCCAGACTGACTCTTCCCAGGGCCCTGCTCTCCCTTGCTGTTCTTAGAATCCCCATTGTTCCTGGAATTTCTTTCATTGTTTCTAGAATCTGGTTGGGTGCACCTTTTTTTCCATATCCCCCTCAGTGGGTTTCAGAGAACCTTATGGTCACTAATGAATCTATTTTCACAACCTCCCCAGAAACAAGCCTCTTCCGTGTTACAGATCAAAGAACCTATTACCAAACGAAAAGAATCCAGCCAACTGGCCTTCCCCCCACGGAAAGCTGGCCTGTTCTAATCTTGCCTTGGCTTTTGACTTGCTGTGTGGCCTTTGTTTCCTCATCCAACCATAATATCTACCTCCCAGGAATGTTGCAGAGTTCAACAAATGCTAAGAACCATTCCTCTTGAAGGATCTACTACAATGCCAGAGAACTCAAGGCACTTCATAGGCATCTAATCTGTACTTTATCATTGTGGCATAGGTAAGTGGCAGGTGGTCATTGCCCTCTCTATACCCTTACAGATGTGTGTTTCACCATCTCATTTGAACAGTCCCCTTTCCAGTTGAGGGAAATTGTCTGTTTGACTGGACACAAGAGACTCTGATGTATTCAGTGGGCTTTGTGTTGCTTCGCTCTTCACTTTGTGTCTGATTCTACTTCTGGTCTGGGCGCAGATGCCTCTCCTCTGACCTAAGTCCCTTTCTGGTCTCTTTTTGGTTCTGGTCCCTTTTCTCAATGCTTTGTCTCTGAGCTCTATGCAGTATTTGACACGAGTAATGAGCACACCTTTCCAAAATTTGATTGAGATGTTAAATTCCCAGGATTCTGCCTCTCTGACTGACCAAACTTGGTCCCTCTCATCTGTTTTTCTCCTAGATACAGGCTGAAGTGAAGACCTTTTCTCATCATAATCTCAGAAGTAATCTCACCAATTTTCAAGATTTTAACCAAAACCGTTATTCACCTTCTAGTTGTAAATTTCTAACTTATTAAATTATCCTGACATGTAGAACTCAGTATATTTAGAATGGAATTGCTTTCTCTACTTACCTCCCAATACCCACCAGAAGAAAAATGTCCCCTTTCTGGATGAATCTAATTCTGTCAGGGTTCAAACTTTGGAGTCATTTGAATACTATTTCCCTCAACCCACACATATATAATCTGTCCCCTGTAAATACCCCCCACCCCCCATTATTCAGGTTTGCATCACATAGAGCCTGCCTTATAGTATCGGTGGTTTCCTGCGAAGCCCCTCTGCCAGCAATCTCAACCCACTGCAGTCAGGTTAGCCTTCTGGAATCCTTCATATTGCTTTTTCACTATTCCCAAACCTTTCCATGTCCTTCTGTTGCCTTAAAACAATTGTAGTGATTATCTGTTGCTGTGGAGTAAACCTGAACTAAGTGGCATAAACAACTACTGTTTTTTTTAGATACACAAATTCTCCAGGTTAGGGATTTGACAGCTGGTTTGTCTTTGCTCTGGGATGTCTGGGTCCTCTGCTGGGAAGATTCAAAGGCTGCAGAGACTCGGCATCTGCAGGCTCACTCGCTCACATCTTCGGCAGTTTGAGGCTGGCTGTCTGCGGGGACCTCTGGAGCTGTCGGCTGTGACAGTAGGGTCCCCGTGTGGATGCCTGTGCTTCCTCACAGCACGGTGGCGGGGTTCCAAGAGCAAGCGCTCCTGAGACAGGCACAGGATGTGATCTAGTTTCAGAAGCCACACACTATCAACCTTGCTGTGGACATGAGCTTGACTGGGTTTAAGGGGTGGGAACATAGAGAACCCTTTCTGTTAGTGGGAAGAGTGTCAAAATCACATCAGAAGAACATGTGGGGGATTTTGTTCCCATTGTCTTTGGAAAATACAATCCATCACAAAGTTCAGACTCCCATATCACCGGGGATTCCTTTAAAATGTGTCCTAGCTTACCTTTAAATAGAATACGAGAGCACCACCACTCAAAAGAACACTTCCTATGTGCCAACTAATGTCAAAAGACTTTCTATGGATTCTCATCTAATGTAACAGTTCTAAGAGTTTGGGTGAGGAAACTGAGTCAGGGAGGTTAAAGCAGCTTTGTCAAGGGTCATACAAGTAGGAAATAGCTGGGTGGGGTTGGAGGCAGAACCTCTGACCCTACTCTTAACCTCCAGGCTAAATTGTTTCTACCTCTATCAGGGCAAAAGCCCCAGGTTCAGGGAGAAAGGAAAAAGGAGAGTAGTTAGAAAAACTTTCTAGTAATTCATTTTAGTTTAGACTCTAACCTTGTCACTTACCCAGTTGTAGTCCTGCAAGGCTTACAGCTTGAGGGAAATAAAACTTTTATTGGCTGATAGCATGAGCCAGCTTAGTCCGTGGACCACACATGGCCAAGGTGGACAAGAAGACCCAGGAAATGAGCTCGGTGCCTGCCTCTTCAGGCCTCAGCCGGGCTGCTTTCACCCGCGTGCTCTCTGGGAAGCTTGCTTTCTCTCCCCTTCCCACCTGACCTGTTCAGTCCTTCCTGGGAGGAACTTAGGACTCCTTCCTCTACCACATGTGTGTTTGACCTCATGCTCATCGTGGCCCCACTTGGAGTCTAAGAGATTTGTCTCACATAGTTTGGCTTCTTGCTGGATTTAGTTCTTCTGGCTTCCCTGGGGTTGCCCAGCCTGGACCTGCTCACCTGGGGTTGCCTCCCAACCTTGCTCATGCTGTTTCCTCTGCAGAATGAATGTGTTTTGCTCTCTTTCTTTACCTGGATAATTCCTATTGTTCCTTCACCATTTAGGTTAGGTTCCTACCTCCCTCCTTTGAAGGCCAGTTACAGCCTCTGCCCTAAGCTCCCCTGGTTTCCCCATATAGTCTTTTAGAATGGCTCTCTCCCCACTCTGGACTCACCAGTTGTTTAGTTCCATGGGACCTCCCTAGACCGGGAGCTCCAGAAGGGAGGAAACTCCCTTGTTGTGCCCCTGAGGAGCTGGGCACATCAGAGACACTCAGGTCCCCTGGTGACGAGCACAATGGCTGCCGTGCTGCTGCGAGTTTGTGTTTGTCAGTGAAGTGACTGGGGTAGATGCCGCACAGAGATACCGATTGGGAAGACCTGGGGATCTTGAGGCTCAAGATGCGGCTTCTCATCCAAAAAACTATGTCTTTGGACAAGTCACCTCTGTGGGGCACAATGTCCTTTATTTATGAAATTAAGGGATGCTGTAATACTCTGTGAAAATACCATTATCTGATAAACTCTTTTTGACTGCAGACTGCCAGGGAGCTAAACAGTGAGTTCTGAGTATTGAAAATATGACCAAGTATCATCATGTCCTAAGGACAGAAATTTAGTTATTTGCACAGTTTTGACTGTGACCCTGATGGGGGGCTGTGGCTGACTAGATTCGGGGGGATCACAAACATGCCCACAGTCCATAAACCCTTTTCCCTTCCCACCTAAACCTCTGGATCCTAATTCTGAAGACTTAGAAGTCTTCATTGAATTTTGCCTTCTCTCCAGTTTAGCTAATAAGAAACCTTTCAATATTTTCAACTCCTAACTGGCCAAAAGGGAAGACAAAAGGACATATCCCTTTGGGGATAAAACAAAGCAATGTTTTCTGGATAGCAGCTTTCCCAAGTAATGAAATCTGATCTTGAAAACACCCTAACATAGTAGGTTCTTATGGCTCAAATATGATTGCATAATTATGTATGTGTTCATATGCATATATATTTACATAGTTACACAGCATCAGGCCTGAGTTCTCTACCCACCAGTGCTTATGTAAAGAGACCATTCCTATAGTTTTCCAGTGAGCAGTTAGTACAGCTAAGGGTCACTTTCCAGAGCCTCTATGCAGCCTGCACTGGACTGATTATTCTTATTCTGATTATCCCAGTCTGGATCATACAAGCCTCTCACTTCACTTTCCTGTCTCCATCCTTCCACCATATCACCTATTTCCGAGCTTACTGTACCTTCTCCAGAAAGCGCAAAATGACATAAAATTGAAAACTTAATTAAGTCTTGTCAGTGTTGCCTCTCATTAGAGGTTCATTTCACCAGGTGGCTGGTGAAGGAAGTGTGAAGAAAGGCAGTGCTGTATTAAGGTGTGATTCAGTTCTCGTGCAGTCCCTCCTTTTTTAAAAGTAACCCACGAAGCTGAATCGCCTTCGTCTTGTATCTTGCTCCCATGACGTGTCCTGACAGTGATTTCCTCTTCTTGTGCCTCAGTTTCACCACCTTCAAACGGATTAAACAAACACTGCCACCTGGATATTTCTAAGGACTGCCAAGGAGGCTGGTTAGTGGTGAGCAAATGATGTAAACAGAAGGCATTATCTGCCACCCAGAAGAAAAGCGCCTCACAAACAGACCAAAAGGCTGCCCTGACTTGCCAAGGGAGCATTCTTTGTAAGCAGGAAGAGCCAGGAAGGGAACTAGCATGGGGAGTTTCCCCGGGGTCTGTTAGTCCTGATGACAGAGGGAACTCACGAGGTGTTGGGTGTTCATGCCTTTTCATTTGAAAGTGAGGGGGTGGTGGACAGAAAGGGAGGAGGAAGACAGGTACATGGGAGACCTACTTGGGGTTTTGATTGATAAACAGCATTTTATTAGTCTGAAGGAAACCAGCTTGAAAATACAGTTTTGAGAGAAATCATTGATTCCTAATAAAATATGTAGTTCATTTGCTGAGGTGGGGAGGTAACAAAATTAAAAGTTTTATCCATAAAAATAAAATGGAGAGGAAAAAACCCACTTGGAATGAAGAGAGAGTATAAGCCTCACTTTTCACATGTGACAGTAACTGATTAAAATTCACACACTGATTTTTTGCTATTTCAAATAAGATACCTAGGGCATCTTGCTCTACTGATAGCACATAGGAAGTGCATTTGTGAGTGCTTTCTTTGTGACACCTACCCACTGATATGCACATGGACACGCACAGCTTACAAGCACTTCCTGCTACAGACTATCCTTGGAGTAATTTGCCAGCCCTGTACCAGCTGCCCTGTGATGTGGCCTGCCAGTTTATTGATTTTCTCCATCTACAGTTCCTCCCTGTTTGATTTCAGAATTTGTTTCTAATTGTACAAAGCATGATCCCAGGCCTCTCCTGGAGCAGTTCTGTAGCTCTGAGCCTCTAGCTCCTTGTCTGCAAAATGAAGTCACTCTGAGATCCGAAGCTTTGGTCGCACGACCTGTCAGCGTCCTCTCCCATCATCAAGCACTTGCTGCTGTGAGCTGCCCGCTGGATTTCCAGTGATTTGCTGGATGAATCTGCCGCCTCGGCTCACCTGGCTCACTAGAACAAATGGCGTTCATTCTTTTCAACTTCCATTTGGTGACGTCATGTTCATAGTTTTAAATTAGCTGTGGCGAGAGTATTTACACCACAGAAAGCGGTAAAAACTACAAATGTTCCTCTTCCCTCTCTCCTCCCCCACCCCACAAGTGTAAGTGTGTCAGTGGACCTTGGAGCCAGTACAGCTTGCTTCTCTCATTTGAGCTTGTCTCTATCCAGGCTCACTTTTTTTACACTGTACCTTCACTGCCCGGTCAACAACCCTGGTCACTTCAGGGTCATCACTGCCTTCTTTCTGTTTAACTCATAGAAATGACGTGCAAATGGGATGAAGCACATGAAGGAAGAGCTGGCATCAGTGTTCTGAGCCTGTGGCTGCAGCAGATTCTCAAACTGCAAGTGACAGCCATCTTACTAACACCTTTATTCTAGCAAACCCAATCCAATTTGTCTTTTATATTTTAGTTACTCAAAGATAGGTGGTATCTTACAGTTCTGCAGAGCTTTGTCACTCCCCACTATCTTTGCCTCACAAATAACTAGAATTATAAATCACTGCCCTGTCAAATGCCTGTGTGATCTCCCATAGTCTACTGTATCAGTGCCAACTCCTCACCCTGTTATATGAGGCCCCTACAGTTGTCCTGACTTAGTATGCATCTGTCTCCCCGTTAGAGGTGCCCTATCTGCTCTTGCCCAAGCACAGTCTGTTATCTCCTCTCCCCGCCCAAGCTCATTCCTGACCATCACGGTCCTGTTACTGTCACGGTCTGTACTGACTACCAGCTGACCAGCATGGTCAGAGTCCTGGCTCCCCAAGGCTTCCCTTTAAGCTGCAGGGCCTTCCCTTTTACTATGAAGGTCTGGGAAGCCAGAATAGCCCATCAGGGGTGGGTCTCGACTCCAAAAGCTATAAGACCATAATTTCTGGTGTTACCCTGCTCCTTGTTTATCTTCATGGTTAAGTTTTGATTATGTTTTGATTAAGTTTGATTATACTTTTGCTCTGCTTTAGTTTTCTACTCAGATTTCTTCTACCCATCTGCCACTTCCAAGAGGGAGTTTCAGATTTAGTTTCTCCCAGAGTTATCGTTCTGGCCCTTGAACTACACTCACACCCTCCCTCGGTCCTGGTATTTTCCATTTCAATGTCTGGACTCCCTAGTCCAAGGGTCAACTTTTTTTTTTTTAAGAGCCAGATAGTGAATATACTAGGATTTGTAGCTCATATGGTCTCTGTCACAACTACTCAACTCTGTCACTGTAATGAGAGAGCAGTAAAACTTTATTTACAGAAATAGGCTTTGGGCTAGGTGTAACCCATCAGCCATACTTGCTGACCCCTGCCCTAGTCAGACATCTCCTGACACATAATGTCCATTAGTGTAGCCCGTGTAAGAGATCATGTCTGTGACATGCCCACGTGGGAATTCTGCAGCCTTCAAAGTTCTGGAGAGCATTATTTGTCACATTTATTCTACCCACAGAGGAGTGCCAGTTCAACACCAGGCAGAAGCATTTGCGTTCTGAGGATCAGTATGACCCAGAGCAGCGCTGCCCAGCCCAGCCATCCTGCACTGCTTTCATGTTTTCTGCCATGTGTCCACCACCTGCACTGTTAGCGACTTAATGTTGTCTTTTAAAGTGATCCTCCTTTAAAAAATGTTAAGCTTTCTTTAAAATGAAACTTTATATCATTTACATAAGTGGAAAACCAGTACTATTTGCAATAAATAGGAAGTAACCATAAAAATAAAATATACTGAAGACAAAGTGTTGTTATTAAATTGTAGCTACTGTTGCTTGTTCAAAGGTTCTGAGCCTAACATCTCCTTTTTTAAAGGAGGAGAGCTAGTACTGGAGAGGTGTTAAAGACCATCCAGTCCCAAACAGAGTTTTCCTTGATGTAAAAAGAATGTTAGAAAATAAATGTGGTCATCATTTTTTGCTGTATTTGCTCACTCCCTGTATGTAGTTTCTGTCTCGTGTGCCACCTAAAAACACTACCAGAATGAAAGGACTTAGTGACTTGGGCGTCAGACACATCTGTATTCAGGTGCCTGGCTTCACCTTAGATTCCCCAGCTGCAAAGTGGAAACACTCAGCACCGCTTCCTCCACGCAGCATGCAGGAGTTGGGTACTAACTGTCGGGGCCAGGCCGCACACCAGTGTGGGGCTCTTGTAGGCACTGGAGCTGGTGTTTGTCAAGCATCCAACACAATGCCTGTCCCTAGGGATACTGTCACTGTCCTTGGAACCCCTGTGAATTCAGAATGTCTTTACCAGTTCTTGCAGTAGTAGCTATGAAATTTCTGTATTTAGTCCCATTACATCACAACTAAGAGACCTTAGGCAAGTTACATCAATTCTCTTCTGGCCTGCTGCGCTGACCAGTGTGAGAATTAAATGAGATGATGGGTGTAAAAATGCTTTGTAATTGTAAAGTCTGTGCAGATTTTATCATTGGCAGTACCTTGGATGGTAGGTTTTGATGTCCTGTCTTCCTCCCTTCCTGGACTGAGTTCCTGGAAGGCAGAGACTGCAGTGGTGGGTTTCTATCTGCATCAGCCCTTTGCATTGGCAGTGTGTGCAAAGCTGTCAGGAAGGGAACGGACAATGTCATTCCCGTTCATTCTCACTTACTTGTCTACCTCCTAAGACTGGGCTTTTGGGCCTTTTAAACTCTAATGGGTCTTGGTGGTCCCTGCTTCCCATCTGGAGAGTGCTGGAATGGTAGGCTAGGCTGTCCCCATTGGTGCAGACCTGGGGTGGACATGTGTCTCCTTGTCCTCTGTTGACTCCAGGTGCCACTTGGATGTATGTGTCACCTACAGCCACGTTCCATGCCGCCTGCCCTTCAGCCAGTTCTCTGCTGTTTGAAAGCCTACTCCCCACCTCCTGTGATCCCGCTGATTCATAGTCTTTTTCTTAGAACTTTTGTTTGTTATAAATGTTTTTATAAGTTCTTAACCATGGGGTTCTTTTCGTTTAGCCTTTACAAACCATTTTCCTTGGCTCACAGATGAAAGTCTGTCTATCTGTGTCATTGAATGAAGATTTCTGAAACTTCTCTGAGTCCTATTCTCAGAATAAACCACAGAAATTCTTCCTTCGATGGGTTTTTGCAGGACAACTCAGTTCTTGTACACATTTCTGTGGGAAGGCAAGACATCTATTCTGTCCTTGAGGGAAGACAGCAGGCAGAACTGGAGACTTCATGGCACTGAGGAGGGTTGTAGAAAGTCGAGGTAGCCTGCCACAGGCACGTGCCCAGGTCGTGGCCCCATGCCCAACAGCCCTGATGCCTAGTCTCTCTGCCTCTGACCTCCCAATAAACTGGGGTCTCAAGTCCTCGGAGTCTGCTCTCTCTCAGAGCTCTGTGACTATCAAAGGGCTGCAAGGGCCCTAGTCAGAGACAGAATGGCTTCTTTATGATCAGACAAACTGGCCTGACCTAAGGGGGTTAAGTTGACAGGCCCAATTACATGGCTTGAAAGGCAGTCACTCCTGCTTTCCCGGCTCTTGTTTACAATCATCAATCGAGCATGTGAAGTCTGGATGGTGGTATGAACAAGTCACAGGGGAGCAGAGTCTGGCTAGACAGCAGAGATGTGAAGAGAGGCTTGTGATAAATGGAACAAAGGAGGCACAAAGAACTATGGGAGCACTGACCCTGCCATGCTGGGCAGCCTCCCCACACTTAAGGTGAAATCCTGGCACCTGCTGTTAACCAAACCTGACCTGGAAATGAAGACTGTCCCTCTGCCCCCATTCTGATGATCAGCCTACCCTGATGGGGCTGGCTTTCCCGGGTCCCAACCTGGCCGTGAGTAAACACCCTCCCCTAGGCCAGGGAGCTCCAGGTGGCCAAGAGCATGTTCTCCCTGGTGGTGCTCCTCTCCACCCTCCTTGAAGGAAAGCAGGAGGGGAAAGGGTAGGTGGCTGACATGGGTCTGGTGCCCAGCCCAGCAGTCCTGCATTTGAGGAGAGGAGGCCTACAAAATAAGACCACCTACTCTCCAGAGGTCTGTGCTCTTTGCTGTTAGAGAGGCATAGGAGAGGCTACTGACTTTTTTGTTTCTGTTGCTTATAGGAAGAGGAAGAGAAAGGAAAAGAGGCATATTCTTTTTAACATAGATAAGATTGTAGTACAGACCAAAGGCAAGTCAGTTAAATCAATGTTTATTGGTTAGATGCTGCAGAAAATATCAGTAAAAGAATTCCAAAAACATTTTGGGCAGAGGAATCATTATTGGAATAAGTAAATAGTCTTTTAAGGGCATTACTTTGTGGAGCCATTCATGTGGATTAAAAACAATCAATCAGGTTATTTACTCATACCTCACCGAAAACATTGTCAATAGATTTAATAGATTTAACTGTTGCATTCTCAATAGATGTGGCAATAATACCTGCTGGGAACAGAAGAATATTATAATAGTAGTTGGCAAGATGCTTTCATTTTAAGATAAAGAGGCACTTAATTTGTTGTTTAAGTGTACCCCGTAGGCCCTGTCAAAGAGAGGTGAGGAACCATCAGTAGACTGCCCCAGGGGTAAGATGCACACAGCTGCAGGTAGGACATCAATAAAGAGAGAACGGCTTCTCAGGGAGGTAGCAGGGGGTGGTGGTGACTGTGAGAAAATGAAGAGTAAGTGCCCCAGCTAGAGAGAACAGTGGGCACTCAGCTCCTGCTGTGTTGCTATGAAAAAAAAATGTGGGGCTACCCTTGTGAGAGCTTATGATTTTTCTAAGAAAAGCTAGAAATCAGAAATTCGTGTGAAATCTGAATTTTACATGTTGGCAACTTGAGTGAAATGAGTGAAGGGCGTCAAAAAGTACAGACTTCTGGTTATAACATAAATAAGTTCTGGGGATGTAATGTACAGCATGGTGACGGACTGTAGCTAACGATACTGTATTGTATATTGAAAGTCGCTAAGTAGTAAATCTGAAAAGTTCCGGTCACAAGAAAAAAACTATAGCCATATGTGGTGGTGGATGTCAACTAAACTTACTTTGGTAGTTATTTCACAATATATGCATGAATCAAAGCATTATGTCGTATGCCTAAAACTAAGACAATGCTATGTCAATTATATCTCAATAAAAATAAATAGATGTTGGCAAAAAAAAAAACCAGATTCTGAGAAGCAAGTTAATGCTGATGGTTATGTTTATGTCTCTGCAGCATTTTGCTGGTGTTCACTGACCCTGAATGGGGCCTGATGATTCATGTCTGGGTCTCGGTAGAATGTGGATTACCTTCCTGCATCAACTCAGGAAATAGGACTTTCCTGATGTGGTTCTTGCTAGCCTTTCCAGCCTATTCGCCTGGCCTTCTCTGGAAGCATTTTCTGCTCCTCTCACAGCAGATGACCTGGCCTGTGAACCTCATTGCCTTGACTCGGAAGGCCTTCCGGACCCTGCTATACTCTTGATCTTGCTTCCAGACCCCCCTATCCTCTAAACCCTACCTTTGTTCACCTGGCCTACTCTGCCTCCTACTGCTCAGAACTCAGCGGAGGCATCAGCCTTCCTGGGGGCCCTGCCACGTTCTCGTCCTGTCTGTCGCCGCTAGGGCACCCTCCAGCGGGGCACAGGCCTGTCACAGCAGCATGGCATGCACGGTGCACTGATGGCCTGCTTGCCTATCTTCCCACTGAGGCTGTGAACTCGCTGTGGAGGGGAATAGGCTTTTCACCCGTCTCTGGCATCCAGCGAAGTAATGCTCAGCAAGGGCTTGTCGAACACATGGCATGAAGGAAGTTAACCCTAGGAGCTGCCTGCTGGCATACTGAAGACAAGCAGGGAACAATTCTGTCGAGTTTCCCAGGATGGGGGAGGTGGGAGAGGTTCTTTAACATATGAGAAATTATCAACTTCATTTCTAATTTAAGATTAGAAACATGTCCACCAGTAGGAGATGAGTGAAATTAATTATGGTACATTTATAAAATTGAATATTATACAGCTACCAAGAAGAATAATACAGCTCTATATATATGGGTATGAAACAGTCTTCAAGTGTAAAAAACATATACAGAGCAGTAACATTTGTATTGTGGGGGACTGTATATATATATATACATATATATGTATCGAATACTCTGGAATTATTATTTTTTAAACTGATATTAGGAACAAGAGGACTGAAGGATAGCTGTAGAAGGGAGAATTGTTCTACAGTACCCTTTGGTAGCTTTTGAACTTTGTGCAAAGACTATTTGTAGTACTTATTTCTGAAAAATAAATCTTTTTAAAGATAGTGTTCAGATTTGCTTAGATCTGCAGAATCACTATAAAAATCACTAGGAAGAGTTCCACATAATATAAACACTTCATCCTGATGTCTAACCAAACTCTCCCACCCTCTGTTCCCCTGCCTTTGAAGTCTCTCCTACTCACCTGTTAGCTCAGCCCCTGGGGTTGGAAAGGGCCTTGGACAATTATCTCATGGTGCTCCCATTAAATCAAGCTGAACCTACTGCTTTTCCAATAAGTGTACTATGCCTTGAGTTTTTCTCACTTGCCACTAACGTGTGTTGCTTTAAAAATATGAATATGGGCTTTACAGAGCTGTTTAAAGTAGCAATGACAAATACAGTATCACTAAACCACTAATTAACCAACATCTGAATTATGGGCCAGAGCTCTGTTTCTGTGTAGAGGAAACATAAGCTTTGATCTGGTGGTTTATGAGATCAGTGGAATTTCTTGGAGACAGTTCTAGTCTCCTCATTCACAGTCCCACGCCAAGACCTCTGTACCTATAGGAAATAGACAAGCTCCCACTTGGCTGTGCCATACCCTAAATCCATAGTAGATTTCATGAAATAATATTATACCTTCAAAATCCAGATACCATAGATTGTACAAGAGAAACCCTGGCAGTAGTGAAAGTGTAAGCATAAAGCTTTCTGTAATAAGGGAGGAAATGGAAAAAATTATGGCTGTAGGAATGGATTGTGATACAAGTAGAGATGCAGATTTACCATGTTTTTATTAAAAGTAAGCCATCAAATAATAAAATACTGTGGACTCTGTCATGTAACCTATTGGGTTGTTAAAAAATGTGACCAAAACAAAATGTAAGATTTGGTGAGATTTTTTTTTTTTTACTTCAGTTTCTGTTTGTAGCCTAAGGTCCATTGAGATACCTCTTCTTTCTGTTTCTTTCCTTCTCTTTGTGACAGTTTTGTTTTGATGCCAAAATGAAGTGATCTTAGATTTGGAAAGGGTTTTGTTTGTTACCTTGTCTTACTGCTTCGTGTGTGAGGCATTAAGCAGAGAGGTTAAGTGACTGGCCCAACATCTCTCTGACATCTTGCCCAATGTGGATCCAGGATTCAAACCCTGGTTTCTACTTCCCGGCTGGTTTCTACTTCCCCTCTCACTCTGCTTCTCTGTTGTGCTGAAATAATGGTAGCCTTTGGTAACAATAAAATGTTTTATTAGGGGTGAGAAGAATTACTGAGTTAGAAAATCCAGGGAATATATTTAATTTTTTTTTCTTAAATCATTGTTCTCTAAGAAATCAAGGCCTTTTGCATTGCTTATAGACAGTAGTAAATAAGTGTTTGCATTTCTACCTGTTCTAGGCTTGAATACTACAAATTTTGTATTTCCCACCAAGGAACAAGAGTACTCTCACTTAAGCACAATCGAGTGCTCTTAAGTGGAGAAGCATAATCTCTCAGTTTGCCAATTGTACTTCTCAGCTTCTGAAATTATCCTGAAATGGGTTTTTTCCTGAATCCACAGGTGATTCTATATAACTTCAGTAGCTTCTCTGCTGGTTTACTGCTGGCTCTATTCAGTGCCTTCTAATTAATTAATTACATGATGGTGACTCATCAGATGAAGTCAGATTCGTTCACACTTCATAGGAGAACCAAGCACCAGCTCTCCCAGCACATCGGGACCAAGGCTTGTAATGAAAGATGCAAGTGGAATCTGAGAGTGCTGTGCATATAGCGAAATGACCCTAACGCACACGTTTGTAGGGTGCCCTGCATTTTACTGAGAACTTTCTCTTAATTCCCTGGACTTTGGTGAGGGACAACTGAGAGGAGAGGGTGGCTGCTCGTCACAATACCCAGGACACTCAGACTCTGTGAACAGGTGAGGGAAGGGCATCGCTGAACTCTGCTCCCTCAGTCATGCTGCTGAGGACCTGGTTCCAGGCAAAGAGAGGAACAGGGTCCTAGAAGTTGGGGCAACCCAGGGCTGCATCAGGAGAGAGTAGAGATAGGAAAAGGAATTTGAAGCTGTGGTAGTAGGACCTCCGAAGGCCACCTGCTAGGGCTAAGTTATTCAGCTTTATTCAAGTCAGGTATGGACTCCTACGTGCAACTTCACCTTGATGGGTCCTGCTGGGACCCGCCCAGCTAATGGTGCTGGCTTGAGAGGAAGTGATGAAAAGCCAGGAATCAACTGAGACAGAGGCTCTGTTTACTGTCTTTGTTAGTCAGGGAACTCAGAAGAGAGAGTGAATCAGCAGCTAGAAGGAATTCTGTGTTTAAGTGCCAGAGCTGTTAACTCTGTTAAGCACATTCATTTATTCATTCATTTATCAGATTTACTGAGGGACCAGATTTACTAAGGTGTACATGTCACCAGGTGAGAGCTGTGGTGCAGGGGTAGGGATAGGATGAGCATAGTTCAGGAAGGATACAGTTCAGGAATTTGTGTTTCTATCAGCACTACTGTGCAAGTCTAGTTTCCCAAAATTGGTTGTAACTCAAATTTATATATTTTAAGTTGTCTCTCTACTAATTTGCCTCATTTCAGAATTGATATAAAAAAGATCTTAAGATGAAATCCTCATTAAGATGAGGAATCCTTTTTAAAATAGGAGTAATTTATGTGCCATCTTCCCCTAATTCAGTCATTTGTTTTCAAAGCTGACTACTGGAGGTTTTGAAAAGTGAATTGCATTGTATTCAAATCATGTAGCATTAATTCTTACGAGTTAATTATTTTCCTTTTATTCTTCATCAGTACCTTATGATATATATTTTTTACATTCTGTAAAGTGCTTGTATTTTTTTTAATTGGTGTTGCATGAGAAGTTATTTTTCTGACCTCTCTCCTAATTTTGGAAAATAACTTTCCCTGTGATCTTCATGTAGCAGAGGAATCCTCAGAGGGTTCAGTGTCTGGGGCAGCCCCTGGATGGGGAGGAAATCCTCTCCACCACCCCACTGCGGCAGTGTGGGTGGGTATACACGGATGCCAACCCGCTGCGACTTCAGCCTCCCTGCAGCACTTGGAGACAGGACCCTCTGGTGCTGTTATTTGCTAGCCGCAATGACATCTTAAGGATCCTGTGCAGAAATAGGTGTTTAAAGCTAATTTCATTGACTTCCAGCTAAAACCTAAGAATATGAGCTAGGAAAAAGCAGAGATAGGCTTTTTCCTTGAAGATTTAATTAGATCAAGGAACCAATTCTGAAGTACATTCCTTTTTTTTTTTAATTGAATTTGGAGTTTCTAATCTAAGGGTTGCTGAGATCGATATTTTCTTTTCTTCTCACCAGCTAGATGGTAAGCAGCATGAGGACACTTCTGTTTTAGGAGTTTAGTAGTAGTTTTGTTTATAGTCGTCTGAGGACTACAGTACCCTGGAACCGAAAGAAGTACTCAGCATATAATGGGTGTTAGTGAACATTTATTAAGTGAATTTGGAAAGGTTTTTAGTTTAATCTTCGAAATCATCCTGTTCCCCAAAATCAGATAAACTGGCCAGTATTTCATGTCCAAATGGAACATTTGGGTGTGGTGGATCGATTGTCCACACCACCCCAGCTCTCCGGGCAGGTGAGATGTTACTCCTCCGTGAGATGGTGACCGCTGTTTGCTTTGCACGGCAAGGGAAGGAGGTTCTTCATGAGGGAGAGTGTGTGATTTGGCCAACCCTCTCTGCCTTTCTCTGCTTATTGGGGTTTAAGGCTATATTGGAGGTGAATTTAATTTTCCTTAATCATCATCATGCCTATGATAAGACCAAAGTCTTTTATAACTGCTGGGAATAGTTCCTTCTTTTCAGAAATATAATGCTGTTGGTTTATCACTCATTCCAAGACATTGAGGACTCAAAGCTTCTGGCTTAAAATTTTGTGTTAATTGTGAAACTGTTTCTTTGGTAAGTCAAGGCACCCACTGTACTATTTTTTTAAGGAAAAAAACACCACCTCAGTGGGAGTCACCACCATCTAATCACAGGAAATGTATGCAGTGCCTGCTGTGTTGGGGAATGTCTTCCCCTACATTTTTCAAGCAGCAGCCTATTGCATTGAGCTGGGGAGCATAAACTAGAGTGAAAGGAATTGGCTTGAGTGAAGACCCGTCAGTGTCTTCAATAAGTATGTGTTCTTGTAGTTGGAAAACAATATGGGATGTAGTGGGCCAGGAAAAAGAAGCCAGTTGTCAGCAATAAATGCTCCTGGTGAATTTGCTGATGGCTGAGCACCTGCTCTGTTCTAGATGCTGCTTGGGCTAAGGAGGGGAAAAAAATGAAAAAGACACAGGGAAGAGGGAAGAGGGGGCAGATTTGAGTGCTTTTTGGAGAACTAAAGAAAGCAATTATTTGAAAATGAAGTGAAGTGCTGAAGGGATGCACAGTTGTCAGTGACTAGGTATGTGGTTCCCTTTGCCTTTACAAAGATGATTTTGTATTTAACATGCACCATACAAGGCAAACATTTACATACTCAGATTATAACTTGTGTTGTGCTTACATATGTGATATATCTGGGCTCAAATCATGATGTGTAAATATTTGTTTTTACCATGGTTAGTCTTAATTACAGATAATGACTTGAGGGCCTTATAAAGAGTAAATCATTGCTTCTCTGGAAATACAGTTTGGTTTTATTAACTGGAATCTTCATCACAGCAGAATAAAAAAACAGAAAAAAATGCTTTCAGTTCTTACTGTTTCATTCTGAAATGCTGAAGCTGGTGTGCAGATTTGGAGCTTGCAGAAACTGAGTCTTAACTCTTAAAATCTCACCTTCCTGAATCCAAATGCATATTTGTCCTCAAGCATGCATGAATGTCCTGGCCTTCTGACACTTTGTCTCCCGGTCTGGGGTTTACTCTCCCTTCCCCATACAGCAGCTCTTTTCTTGAGGAGGATTCTCAGACTTCATCTTGCCTCATCAGTCTCCCCACAGGCCTGGGGGGGCCAGTGATGCCCAGCAAAACTGTGAAGCCCGTGACTTCTTACAGACCCGGTCCCTCCCTCTGGCCTTTGCCAAGTGTGCACAGCTCCCAGCCAGGGGCCAGGAGAGTTTGTCAACCAGGTGTCAGCTGACCCTGGGAAGAGTCACTGGGTAATACCTTTATTACCCCCTCTCAAGAACACAAATTCTATTAAATTCTTTTGAGGAGCAAAGAGGAAGCAGTTGTGGTGAAGTTTTCAAAGTAACCATTCCAGAGGAGATGTTTTTGGTCAGACAGTCTACAATGAAGTTGACAGAGACAGAAAAGCTGGAGATCCATTCCTAAGACCCATTTTCCTGAAGGGGCATATCTTGTCCAAAAATCTTTGAACTGAAATATATACATAAAATATTCATTTTGTATTGGTGAATTGACAATTCCAGGTTGACATTTTAAGCTCAAAGGCTTAAACTGATAAGACCAGAAGTCAAAAATATCACTCCCTAACTATGAGATGCAGACAAGGGACTCATCAACTCAGTTTACATAACTCAAAAATGAGGATAACAATGCCCACTTCATAGGGGAGTGATAAGGCTTAAATGAGGTGCTTACAATTAACATAAGCAGTAAATTGTGGTTTTAGGAAAGTTTCCAGCTAAAAACACTGTGATGCGTGTTTTGGGTGTACCTCTGAAACAATTAAACTTCATCAAATAAAATAACTTGAAGGATGGGGAGAAGATAGTGTTCAGTGGAGTAGAACTAGAGCTAAACTGCATTTCTTTCCCCATTGTGTCACAAAATGAGTTTAGGGGGAAGGTGAATGGGAAAAATGGCATTATCTGTAGGGAACTGTTCAGAAACCTTGATAAGAATGGTCACAATTTTCATATGTCATAGTTTTTTGTTTTTGTTTTAGTTTTATTTAACTTCCTAAAGAAGTTTTGACAAGGGAAAAATACTAAATCTTTCTCCAAATATTATTAAAAGTTTTAGTCTCCCTTCAGTTCAAATAGTCCTACTATTTACAACTATTCCAGCAAAAGGTGCCACTTTGCTAAAAACTGAATATGAATAATAAAATATGAATATGAATCAAAAAGAAAAAATGTTGACTTTCTTTTTAAAGAGCTAAAATACTGACATTTGGAGAAATCTGGATATCTACTTCATAGCACAGTGCATGGTGGTTTCAACCTATACTCAAGCATTTAACAGGAGGTGGTTTTTCACTCTGCACCCCTTTTCAAGGGATTCATAGACTCCTCCAGTTGGAATGAAATTCATTTAATTCAAGTTCTACTTACTGTACTCCACCCAATAGGAAATTCCTTTACCATCTTGCCCAGGAGTAGCAGTCTGACCTGTCTTCTCATGAATGTCTAATCATCATGTAATTATCCCATTGACTTTTCTCTTTTCCCCTTCTACTTCTTTCATCAACAATTAAGAATCCCTGATGTTTTCCTCAAAAAGGAAATCTGAAATTGTGTTAACAACTCTTAAAAAATCAAGGCCCTTTTATGAGCTAGTTAGATTCTTTCAGGGGGTATAAGAGGTGAATGAGTTATAAAGTTCCAGAGTATTGCTTTTCATGTTCACTGATTTATTTTCCATCCTATTCAAGCAGCGGGCCTTCACGAGCTCCTGTCTAAGTGCTCAGGAAGCATGAGTGTTTTAGGGCTGCTTAGGGTTTATGGTTTTGTGGACATGAGTTTATAGAGCAAGGGAAGTTATTGGGTTCAAAACTGTAATTCTTCTGGCTCAAAACCCTTTGTACTAGGTCACCACACTAGTAATATCTGATTTAACCCTTTTATGATTTGGCCTTTAACACTGTTAATATTTTACAAAGACTACTCTGATCACATGTTTTTTCTCCCTAAGAGAAAAATAAAAACCTCAAAACCTCTTTTTCATTTTTCAAGTTTTTTTTTATTGAAAGCACTTGATTTTCTGACAACTGTTAATACATTTATTTTATATTCCATAGAGGGAATTGTTCTTAATAATTTTGCAACAAAGAAAGTGACTCTACAACTTGTTTTATCGGCTCTTGATCCTTCCCTGTGTCCTGCCTCTGTGTGTGTGTGAGTGAGTGAGGGTGAGGGAGCTGTACCAGACAGCTGGGTAGAGGTTTGGACTTGCCTATCACTGGTGATTCATTTGCTTCCCCAAGCAGCCCTAGGTCCTAGTTGAGTTTTGCACAGGTTGTCTCTTGTACAGAACATCTAAAAGTTTTAAGAGAACTTTCAGAAATAATGAGAAATGGGAGACAATAGATACAGTGCCTCACACATCTACTAATGAGTGCATGGCATGTAGTGGAGTTTGACTATAGCTCTGGAGGTGGGGGGGGGGGGCTGTGAGAGCCTTGATGGTTTCAGTCTTGGCTCTGCCATAGTCCTTGGAGTTGGTTAGCACACCTGCCACTCTTTACAGAGAGTGCACGTTCTACAGTGCTCTAAATTCCCTCCAAGATGAGGACCATGTATCATCTGGTGGAACTCAGAATTGCTATGGAAACAGATGAGACCTAGTTGGGTAGAATCTCTCATTGAATCACAAAGGACACTTTCATAAAACCCTCTTTGTTCCTCTGCTGCCTCACTAATCCACAGTTTAATGGGGATCCTCCTGTCCTTAGGTAGCCTCATTTTCTAACGGTACCTGAGATCTTATGAGCTGGGTTCCCAGAATTATGTTAATTTTGTTCTCTACTCAAGTCCCCATTGTGGTCAAGGCTTGGGTTAGAGTTCCTGAGGTGGTTGGTTGGTCAGACCAGACTCATGGCTTGTGGATGCAATGCCTGGGAACTCTACCATTATCCTCCTCACATGCATGTGGTGTTTTTTTATAATAATTATTATTATTATTACAAGTGAATTGGTTCTTCAGAACCACGGAAATTCCTTGACAATTAAAAATTATTTCATCAGGTGATTGTGCACTTATTTTAAACAACTAATTCTACCACACAAAATATAACTTCTGCCAGGCCTCTGAAATTCATAACAGTGGACATCGAGTTTACCTGAAATTCACTCATCTGGAACTTTCTACTCCTTCTGGGCATCTATAGTACAAAGATGATAACACACTTATAAAAGTACCCTGAAACACTTATATGTTGAAGAGCCTTAGAAACCATCAACTAAATACGTTAGAATCTCATGAGCTGTGCTAAAATGTATTTGTTTTGTAGTTAAGCTTGGATAGTCGACACATACATACCACACTCACCAGTTAACCAGAATATAGAATTAGAATAGCCAGTTCCCCAGCCAAGCAAGATGGCTGTAGGGCTAGATTAGCCTTTTCCTAGTGGTGTAGAGGCTCAGCTTCTTGCCCTTTCTCACCTAAAACACTTAGCTTACCTGAATCTGAGGGTGGGAAATACTGAATTCCTGAATCCCAACGCCATGGGGCAAGAGCCTGTGTGTCTGTATTAAAGGGCAACCTATACTTGACTGTAGGTCTTAATCTGCTTTCGATTAAGATGAAAAAGAATGAAATCATGGTCCTTACTGCCCTCTTTGCTTGTTTTTAAGGTAGACTGAGAGAGTTGAAGGCTCCGACCTGGCACTCATGTACACTACAGATGTAACATTATTTTTGCTGAAGGCGTAAGCACACAAAGTTTGAACAGTTTGGCGTGATAAGTGTTCAAAGATAAAGCAATGGGGACAGGGCAGTAATAGGGTCATGAATGGGAATCTGGACATGATGACAGGGAGTGATTCAAAAAAGGCAGGAGTCCAATTTGTGTTTTCTCTGCCACTGGTAGCCAGATGTGGGATGGATGCGAGGAGGGAAGTGCAAGAGGAAGACAGACCAACTAGGAGACTGCTGTAGTAGTTCTGGGCGATGAGGATGAGAAATGTCCTTAAGTGTACTTAAAGGAGCTTGATTTCTTTTTTAAAATAAAGGAACCATGAGAATGTTCTTCTTTTCTTTAAGTAGCAAAGAGTTGTTTTCTTATAACCAATCACTTTCCTAAGTTATTGTGTAACTGGCGTTTTTTTAAAAGCAGGGCACACTTTGATGGATTTCAGAAAGAAAGATCCATATTTGTTCAAGACTGAGCCAAACACTGGGTGTCCTTTTTAAAGGAAAGTTTGGTGTGTTGAAAGTGTTCAGGGATAAAGCAATGGGAACAGGGCAGTGAGAGGGTCATGACTCTTGACTACCTTGCAAAGGAGAAACAGACCATTCACCTTCCTGAGTGGGGTCACAGGGTCTGCAACATTAACAGACTACAGCCAACAGCCGTCGTGCTTTTCCCAGTTCCTGGGGCTCCTTGTTCTCCTTTTCCACTAGGTGCTTGGCCCCGTGCTGAACATGACACTAGTGAACAAGGAGCCTGTCCTTGAGGAAATCACCAGCTAGAGGGGGGATAGTGCCAGCAAATAAGTAATTACAGTAAAAAGTGAGCTGTTGTAAAGCTAAATTTTGCCAGGTGGTATCCTGTAGGTGTGAGCTGGGGTTTGAAGGACACACAGAAGTCCCTTCCATGGGAGAAGCAGATGGGCATCCTGGATACCCGGACAAGAAGGCGTAGTGCCCAGATGATGCCGTGGGAGTTAGCTGATCTCACAGATTTTTATCACTCCTGATCCCGAAGATCATCTCTCAGGATACTCTCCCGAATGACCTAAGGTCCAGTTTAATTGGTTATACTCTCATGATCTCCATTTTCCCCTTTTTAGTTCCTGGTTCTTTTTCTTCCTTTCCATTCTGATCTAAGACTGGAGCTGTTACACACTAGCTTTTTAGAGATTATTTCTCCTAGAATCCTGCTTAATGAACATTCCGGTTACTAAATTGATTGCCTGATGTGCATTCTTTACATGAGATATTACAGGGAAACATCATGGTTTTAGACCCATTTAATAAGGATTTGGGATAATCTGGACTGGGCAGAGTTTGACTATTTATGGATTAGGAACAGAGTTTGCTAAATAGATTAATATTCTGTTAAAGAAAATTTCAAGAATATCTAACCTAATTATAGAAAAAAGTGAGGTGTTTGTTTTTTGTTCTTTAACTTAGTAGGTTCTACTTAAAAATACTTTTAAAAAGTAAATGTCGTATATTCATTAAAGCAGCCCTAGTAGGAGTTTTGTTAATTTTTTTAAGCAAGTAAGACATGAATATATTCTCTTTTTAAAAAAGCAAACAAGACTATATCATAGCTAAAATTAAAAAGTGTATGTCCCCTTTCACCAACCAAATGCACGCAGCTACCTTTTTCTATGCATTTACATGTACACAGGTTAAATAACATGTAGTTTTGTTTTGTGCTCTTAAAAAACAGTATCAATCTAATCTGTAATTAGGTGTCTTCCTGTAACAGCATGCCTTGGAGAGTTCCCTCTGACTGCACACATACATCTAATTCTTTTTAACAGGTATATAATGTTCCATATTGTGGCTGTACTCTGGTTTACTTACCATTCCCCCTAGTGGTGGATATTTAGATTGTTTGCATTCTCCCTAGTGGTGGATATTTAAATGTTTAGATTGTTATTAACATCTCTTTATGTTCTTGCATGAGTTTCTTCCAATAGGATTTCTACCAGTAAATTCTTGGTTAGAAGTTGGAGTCAGTGTTTATATTTGGAGATAACAAAAACATTTTTCTTTAGAAATAACCAATTTTCTTGCAAATTCTCATGACTTTTTTGTAAATCAGCTTGTGACATTTTATGTGGAGCATTCCACGTAGCCACTGTGTGGGATGGTTTTATTATGAACTATTGCCAAAGGCATGGCCAGAAAAGAGGCTTCATAGTATGGAGGTAGAAGATAGTTCTTGGTTCTTTTTCCTCCTTCTTATCCTGATAGAGAGGTTCTGTAGATTGGCTTGCATAATCACTTAAGCAGCCCTGATAAAGCATGAATACATTCTCATTTTTAAAAAACAAGACAAGACAGAAGAAGTTTATAGGATCTAGAACAGAGGGGTGGACCCTTTGCAGTCAGTAAAAAATGATAGGAGAAAACTGGAGCCCTCCATTTACTTCATTGTTTCCCTCTTTCCTCTGTCTGTGTGCCTCTCTGTCTCTCTCCTTTTTTCTACCTGCATGAATTACAACATTTCTCTCTGGGGCTAATGCCCAGATGAAAGCCATGGAGAAGCATGGAGCTGTGTATAGCCTCTATTTGGTACCTCTAACACCAGAAGGAAGGAAAAAATAATGGGGGTACATGTTGTACACTTTTTACACTCTATGCCTTCTCTTGCAATCCTCCAAGTAGATATTCATGAAATTTCAATGTCAAGTCTTTGCATTAAAATGTTCTCTCTAATATGACTTGTGTTTTCTTTCCAGGATCTAGGTGATCTTAAAAGATAGAAAAATTCTTATCCTCATATTTTTAGTCTTGTTTTCTATCTAAATGTAATGCCTAAGTAAAAAGAAGAAATTATCTAAATCACTAGAAGTTATCAGACTGGCAGGATGTCCTGGAAAAACAGAAAAATCCTCTGAATAAAAAGGCAGGAAAAGGCCCAAGTGTTCATCAACCTGATGGGTAAATGCCCATCAGGATAGCCAGGTGATACAAAGTACAATGAAGATGCCTTCTACTGACCAACATAGAAAGATCTCCAGGATGTTACTATTAGGTGAAAAAAAAAAAAACCAAGATGCAGAGAGTTTGTAGAAATGCAAATATTCCTGTAAGAAAACCAGAAAAGTAAGCCTTTATATTTTTATTTGCTATTATTTGAAGGATGCACAAGCAACAAGTCAGAGTGTTTATTTCCTGGGGGAGGGGGTGGATGAGAGTAGGACTTTTCATTGTACACCTTTTTATAGTGTTTTAATTTTTTAGCTATTATTGAATTATTACCTAATCAGAATAAAAATTATTTTTAAAAAGGCAGTTTTGCATTATTAGGTAAGGGGTGAACAAATCTATCTTGTGTGATCCCACAGTATCTGTGACTTCACCTATCCCTGTTGAGCCCAGGTACCTTTTGGGGTAGTGTCAGTTGCAGGACCATATATTGTGAGGAGGAAGGTGGTACTTCTGTAATAAGGATCTGTATGGCAATTTAAATTCTCACTACTTTAGCAGGACATTGAAAAGGCAAGTCTGCATTTAAACTGTTTCTCTAGCTAGTTTGGACTTCATGGATTTTTTTTTCCAAAGTAACTGAAAACGTTAAAACATGATGCTCCTGATTCAATGAGAATCTCTTGTTGATGCCTCAGTGACCACAGTAAGAAAGTGAACTCAAATTAAGGTCTTAACCCTGTTTTTATTATTTACTGACATTTGTGTCCTAGAGAGTTATAGTCTGCTTGTATTTTTACAGGAGCAGAAAAATTCAGATTCGAAACATCCCTCCTCACCTGCAGTGGGAGGTAAGCCAGTGTCACTTCCGTATTTATCATCTTTCTGCTCTATTTCCTCACCTTAACTTTTTAATGGTTTAAATTCCTCCTTTCACATTTAGGAATTAGCAGTCCTCAGAGTTTTCCCACAAGGTCTCTGAGTCCTGCTTCTTCTCTTTTCAGTACTTAATGCACATAATCTGTCATGCGTTTGGGGTCACATTTGTCACTTTCCTCATGCAGGATGGGCACTTTGGGCTCTCATGTCTGCCTTCACAGCCACCAAGCAAATGAAGTGTGAAACAAAATCTGTAGCTGGTTTATGACTTTTATATCATGAGTTCGTAAAATATTTTTACCTTTCCAGACTATGATTTTAAAGAAAATTAAATTAGTGGAAACCCAATAAAAATAGAAGGCTCATCATCAGTTTTAGCAGGTTTTTTTGTTTATTTTGAATTAGTTGCCTTGAGTAACAGTTATATTTGCAGAGTTGCAAAATTTCTTATAAGATTGCTACCTTAAAATAAAAGTAGAATATGAGGAGGGACCTTCTGCATTATTTAAAAACAACCACCCAATGTTTTGTTCCCCAACCCAAACAAAATCAGTACTGCCTTAAAGGAAACAGAATGTTTTGTCTAACATTTTTATTACTTAAAAATCACTTCATTATGAAAAATTTCAAGCATATGTACCCTATTGCTTTATAAAATAAGGAGTTCCCTAGAGAAAAATCGAAGAAAGAAGGGTTAAGTCTTCCAGGAAGGTGAGCCTTGTACCTTATTCTGTTTTTCATTTCACGAGCAGTAAGTGGATGAATTAAGGGCAGTACCATGATGAATGTGATTGTTGACAGTTACTAAGACTGATTGTGCTGTGTCATCTTGGTGAACAAATTACTTGGGAGCCAATACGCAAATGAAAGTCCAATGGATTCAGTTCTAATTTTTTATGGTAGACCTGAAATATCAACTTAATTAGATTATTGCTATAACTGTCCTTGTTCTGCTTTAATTCACTTACTGGGGGCTATCACTGTAGCATTTTTTCATGAGTATGATCTTCTCATTCTGATACTGAAATTCTTTTTCAGGTGTTGGATGGACTTTTGGCTCAGTATGGGACAGTAGAGAATGTGGAACAAGGTAATAAGTGAGGAAATTAGCCCATTAGATTTTGAGGGGGTTTATCTGTTATTTCATATAGGCTGGGTCAGATCCAGGGAGAAATAATAAGTTCATGTTCCTTTGAAACAAGCTTTCTCTCTGCACGAGAGACATTGAAATCTTTCTATCTGTCCACATCTATATAATTTATTTTTTCAAGGAGTATGATTTTCAGGCTGTTTCTCTTATATTGTGTAATGTGCTCAAGCACTAGACAAATGCTGTGAGGCTGGCGTAAGCTTCATTCACCTGGAAGTAATTGATTTTACACTGTTGAACTGTCCTCTTCTTGCTAAAAACAACAGATCCCTCATGTCTTGGACTGAGTGTTTCTCAAGGAGTAGGACACCTGCACCAGTGTCCCCTGCAGTGCTTGTGAAAATGCAGGACTCACTGCAGACCTGCAGAGTAAGACTCTTTGGAGCAAGAATCTGTACCTTAAACGAGCGCTCCCAAGTGATTTTTGTGTGTACACAAGTTTGAGAGCCACTGTTTTAGGAACAGTGTTGTAAATGTCCACAAAATATACATACTCTTCTTCCTGCTGCCCTCAATATCTCCAAAAGCATGAAATGCTGTGATTTTAAAAAGGTATCTTTTTTAAAAAGCTGATATCTTATGTAGCTCTTTAAAAGCCCAAGAAAAGTATAACCCAAGCTCCTGATATGACAGGCAGTACCATGTAATAAAGATTATTTTTGTGTTGGCCTAAAAAGCAGAATGTGAATTTAGTCATTTACTGACTGTGAGCCCCTAGAAAAGTCACTTATCTTCACAATCCACATGTGTAAAAGGAGAATAATCTCTACCCTTTCTGTATCACTGAACAGTTGTGGCACCCAAAGAGAATTGTAAAATATTCGTAGACAATGGAGTCATACATGATCTCAAGGGATTGTTAGGGTTCACTTAGGAAAAATCAGAGAACCCTTTCTTCATATTACATATTAATTAAAATAATATTTAAAATAATTAAATTATTTTAAAACAATATAATTAAAATAATAATTTTAAAGTCATGATTATTCAGATGTTCTCAGCTCCATGAATATTAAAAATACTCAGTTTCACGTTGCTGACAGCCCATGCCCAAAGGTGAAGGGAAAACAGCTCAGAAAGAAGACATGATTTACAAAGATTTTATTTCTATTTCTTGTTATTTCTCTCAATATGGAAAAGAAGATATTCTAATAAGGATTGGATATGTAGTAAGCAAGATGGTCTTATAGACATGAACCTGTGAAGTTACTAGCTAAGACCATGTTATAAATTCAGGACAATGTCATGACAGGAAGAACTATTCCAGGTCCCTGGGGTAGGTTACAGCTGCTAAGGCCCCTGTGACCTGGAGACCAGCCAGTTTCCAGCTGCTTCATAACTACAGGATAGAAGTGTTGGGCTTGTTCTGTTTCATAGGTGATTCCTGATTCAGCATGAAACATTTTCAGCAGAGTTTTAGGAAACTCTGTAGAGCTTTCATGTCCAGTGAAATAAATTATTTGAATGGAGCTTAGTTCTTTCCAGAATCATAGAACTGTCTGATTTCTGGAAGACAAATATCTTTGAAGAGATGAGAATCTGCCTAAGACGTGAGAACAAAATCTGAAAACCTGACAATCCTAGTGGCTAGCTTTATTCAGGAGGCTCAAACCCCGCCCTGTCTGCCTTTCTGGGGATCTGAGCCTCATCCGTAGACTAGAAAGCAGTAGTAGGAAAGCTCTGTACATTCTGTGTGTCAGCACTGAGAGGACGATTACAAGCTGCTCATCCCGTTTTGCTCTGTGAGGACTGCTCTGGGTAAGTGTGATTAGAGAGCTATACAGACATTCCTGGACAAAGGCCAGGGCTGGGCTCAGCATTTATGACATGTGAATCTTGGCAGCAGTGAGACTTGTGTATCCCCTCCCTGTAAAGGCTGCAGCTACTTTGAAGTTAATAGATAAACAATATTTTCTATAACCATTTTGAGACTCTTAAAGGAAATTATAAACCAGAAAAATTCATATGTCCATGGGTTTGAATCTTTGAGGGGTAGGTGAAAACTACCCCTCAAAGGAAACTTACAGAATTCCTTAAGCTCTCTAGCATGTACTCAAGATTTTAAAATCCCTACACTATACGGGTTTAGTATTGCTTTGAAAAGCAGCTTTATTATGATTTTCTCAAATTATTGTTAACTTAATGCTGTTAACTCAAGTCTCCCAATAGCTTAAATGTTTCAAAGGGAAGATTTGATTTAGTTATGTGTACTTGTTTTGGAAAAACCAATATTTTTGTTTAAGTTTACTGGCTGGACTGAAAAAGTTTAATCTTGCCTTTTGAAATTATTTTTAACTTCTGACTTTGGAAGAAGAGCAAATATGAACCAAGAGAAGCCAACTCCCAAGAGTGATCCATCAGTAGCCACTCTTAGAATTTATGTGTTCTCTTCTTCAGCCAGATTTGGAATTGTCAATTTTCTTTATTTATTGTACACAGTTAGTAGGTTTGACTCACATAGTCAAAGAGTTTAGTCAAAGGGAAACAAAATTAGTAATAGTTCAACCTTATCAGTGAATGAAGTATTAAAATACTTTATTATTTTATATGTATATCCAGTTATTTAAAAATAAATGCAATTCATAACAAACTCACACATTGATAGTGGGGCAATAAATTGATATAAACTTGAAGGAGAGTAATCTGAAAATCAGCATTAAAAGGCATTATGTTCTTTTACCCAATTTTCTTCTGTGATTTTAGCCTAAATTAATTAAGAAGATCAGAAATCCAATGATTTTTAGCAGCACTATTTAGTCGTTCCCAAATACTGGGAACAATCCATTTGTCAGTAATTGAGGAATGTTCAGGCAAAAATCTTGGCACATTTACTTACTGCAGTTTTATGTAGACATTAAAAATGAAAAATAAGACTATATGTACATATACTCATGCAAAAGTGTTTATAAAATGAGTGAAAATACAACTTTGAGTTGTATATATATTATCATACCATGAATGCTCATTGATAAAGATAAAGATTCTAAAAACTATGGAGTTAGGCTGATGAGTTTTTTTGTGCATTTTTCTGTAAAGTTAATTTTACTAAGGTCCAGAGGGTGACAGCTTTTTTTCTATGACAGTGTAGTTTTTGCTTCTTTCCTAGTCAACACAGACACAGAAACTGCCGTTGTTAACGTCACATATGCAACAAGAGAAGAAGCAAAAATGTAAGTGAATTGAGGCTTGTTTCCTTTTAAATTTTTGGGGTGGGGGTTATCTTTGAATTCCACTGAGTCCTGGATTTGCAAAACTTTTCTGAAAAGATGCAGATCTTTGACGTATCAGTGGAGCCTCAGGGCATCTGTGCTACCTTAGAAATGTCAGTGTATCTCCAGGGCATTTATACCAGAATATCTGTTGGTTGTACAGATTTTATCTTGAAAAATGTTGCCCTTGGGCATCAAAACTGAGGTGGGAGCTGTGTCTTGACATGTTATGAAGAGAGGCACCAGCTTGGTGACACTGTGTCCCCTAGACTTTGCTTTGCCAACCCCTGGGAACCACTTTTACCTGAAGCTTCCTCTGTGCACCTTGAGGAAGAAGCACAAGCCTATGTCTATCCACACTCATTGAAGCAATACTAAAACATCAGTTTTTCTTCTGTGTGATACCGAAAAGGAGCAGTACTCAATGCCATCAGCATCAGGGAGACCTGTCTGGGAATGGCTAATCAATGATCACTTGGCTTTTCCTGCCCCATTCATTTCCTAGTTCCCGTTTGTGACTACATTTATTCAGTGATGGCTAGTTTCAGGGTTGGCTATTAGCACAATGGGATTGAGTTTTTTAAAACACAAAAACAAAAACCAGGCTCCTTTTCATAGTAGCTCCTTAAAGTACCTATCAGGTCATGGAGACTAGAATTATGGTCACACACAGGCATGCTTTATAGATGTGGCATAACCTTGGTTATTCATTCCAAGATTATAGTTTTACTTCTTTTTCAAGGTTTCAAAACACATGAAGACATACTTAACTCATCCTTATACTGATAGTTTTCAGAGTTAATGTTTTACTGAAAAAGGCAATAGTTCATTGCTCTTGACTTTTGCCACACAGATATGAGAAGGATATATATCAATAACTCACCTTTACAGTTCTTGTCCAGCTGCCACTTAGATAGGGTCTCTGTACGTGATATCACTTTGTTGCTTTTATTGAATTGAAAAGATGCTGCTTTAAAATAAATTCACAAACCTTAAACATTAACCCATGGTTATTATTTTCACATAATGCCAAAAACATGTGAAATAGGGTTACTGTTTTTACATGCTGCCTAAGACGTGAAAAAATTGTTCCACTTCATGTATGATTTTTAAAATGCAGTAGTGGTATACCACTTATTCCCCATCAAATTAATAAATATTTTAAAATAATAATACTCTGTTTTTGAGGGCTCAAGGAAATAAAAGCTCTCTTAACTGCTATGGGATTGGAAATGTTGAAACCTTTTCAGACAGACACTGGACAATATTTAATAATGTTAGAATGCTACATATTCTCTGACTGAGCAGTTCAACTAGCAGTTGTCCAGTGTGAAAAGTTACAGTTGCAGAAATGTCCATGGGAAATGTCCATGGCAACATGTACGTAATAGTAAATGATTGGACATTTTATATATGTGTGTGTGTATCTAACAATAGAGAATCAGTTGCAAAAACTATGGTAAATCTATAGAATGTTAAATAGGCTGTAAACTTAAATTGCAGGATACTTAATGACTTGAAAATGTTTAGAGTACTGTTTTTTAAAAATTAGATAATATGTATAACATTCCATTTTTATAAATAATTTATATATAAGAAAGACAAGAATGATCTAGGGTGGACGAGGATTTTTTTCTTATCTGTGCTTATCTATTTGAATCTTCAATAATAAATATGTATTATGATTAAAATGAGAAACAATGAGTCATAATTTTATACCAGTATTTATAAAATTTTTGATGCAGGGGATAGAGCCTTGGGTGTTGTAACAAGCAGAGTGCATAATTGTATATCAGATCTGACGTGGCCTATCCAGTGTGATCACCTGTTTAATTGTTCACTGTGAGCTCTAAGGGCGCAGAGACGGCGTCTGCCTTCCTCACTGCCTGTTCTCAGTGAGGCTTAACCACACTCAGAGGCAGCCAGTGAACAGGAGCGAACGTACCCGTCTGCGAGCCTGGAGAGGCGTCTCCGACGCTGCTAACAGAGCTCACTGCCCCTGCTGCGTTTCAGAGCCGTCGAGAAGCTAAGTGGGCATCAGTTTGAGAACTACTCCTTCAAGATTTCCTACATCCCGGATGAAGAGGTGAGCTCCCCTCCGCCCCCTCAGCGAGCCCACCGCGGGGACTACTCTTCCCGGGAGCACGCCCACGCCCCTGGGGGCTCTTCTCAGGCCAGACAGACTGATTTCCCGCTGCGGATCCTGGTCCCCACCCAGTTTGTTGGTGCCATCATCGGAAAGGAGGGCTTGACCATAAAGAACATCACTAAGCAGACCCAGTCCCGGTACGTGCCTCCGGGCTCCTTGCTTCCTTCAGACGGCCGAGCGCTGGTGGGTCCCGGCCGCCCTCGGGTCGCTGTCGCTTGGCCTCGGCACTGGGGTTGTTCTGTTTGGATAGAAGGACTAACAGACTAACATAAAGCCAGAGGCTTACTGAGCTTTCATGCCAGTGGCCTAAAGATCACACCCTGAAAGCACTAAAGGTTCATAAAGAAGGTACTAATGACCTCACAGCCAAGAATTGTTCTCATAAGCTAAGGAATGCTTGTGAATGAATCTATTTCTAAAACAGGAGAGGTATGGGGCTGAGTTTTGTGGGATCCTAGAACTCGCTGACCTTGGCTCTTACCTCCTCTCCTGAGTCAGAGCCCTGGGTGGCAGTCGTCCTGTGAGACCACGTAGGTACATAGAAGAAGCAGTGGGTCTCTGCCATGCTGAGCAAGAAATAAAGTGCATTAGAGTGTTTAGTTTTCTGTCTGTTTAGAGACTGAACTGGTAGTAAGAGATACAGTGAATAAAGTGACTCGTGGGGTTATTGATTTTTGTGTGTTCATAAGACCATACATACCATGATACAATGAAGAAAGCATGGGACTGAAGTCATGAGATAGTAGAGAGGGCAAGTATTGTCTGGTGTTCCCTTTGTTTTAAAATCAGCCCTTTTTTTTCCTTCCGAGTTTGTTTCACTGCAAAAGTGATTTTTAGTTATATGTCTTTTGTTCCAAAAATTGCTTAAAGTGGCTTTAAAAATGCAGCAAGTTTAAATAGAAGTGAGGTTAATTCTCAAAATATGTGCCAGTTTTCTAGACGTAGGCCGAAGACTTGGATCTGGGCTTTCTATTTCTAACAGGCAGTGTAAAAAGGGATACAATCAGTTATGTGATTTTGAAAGTTAACAAAAACAAGTAAGGCCACAACTACCCAAGAAGTCTGATAAAGTCATCAAGCTTTTAAGCCATTACCTGTAAGAGCCTGGAAGAAGGCAGGCTGCCAGTGACAAGGAAACCAAAAACTTAAAGAGAGGCAGAGAGAGAGGGCATGCCTCTGTTTTCTATCCACACTTAAATATATAAAGTTTGCTTGAATTTGGTGTTTGGATTTGGATTAACATGTGGCTTTTAAAAGCTGCAATCAGTTCAGAGACTGGCACTGTGCCGCTGTGCTGTATTATCCTGCTCACTTTACTCTTCATTTCTACGGTCACTTGAAAGACTCCACAAAATACTTGGTTTATCAAACTGGCTTCATTACCAAGTTGGCTTTGTGCTTGTATCCCACAACACTCCTGTAAGAAATATTCCCTTCTAAATAAGTGGAGCTGCAAATAATTCAAGTTGGGCACAAGAACCCCGGAACTGCTTGCTGCCTTCTTGGAGAATGGCACTGGTTGGAAGCGTGCTAGTGACACTTTCTTGTCTGTGTCCTTGCTGTACGTTGGCTGGTGCGATGCTTTCTTGGGACTAGGATCCTGTCCCAGATGGCGTTGTGTTATGGCTCCTGACTCTTTTCCTACAGGGTAGACATCCATAGAAAGGAGAACTCTGGGGCTGCAGAGAAGCCCGTCACCATCCACGCCACCCCAGAGGGGACATCTGAAGCATGCCGCATGATTCTTGAAATCATGCAGAAGGAGGCTGATGAGACCAAACTGTGAGTTTCATGCAATGCCCAGATCACTCGACAGAGAATAAGAGTAGGTTCTCATTCATTTAACTCAAGAAGTTGTTTAAAAGCTATAAATCTATTACTCAGAAAAGGGAGCAAGGGAGGGATTATTTTTAAGAAATTTGTTCCCAAGGAGAAGACAGTGGGAAATAGATATTTTTATATTATTGGTGTTTCTCCCCTTGTATGTTTTTCTTGGTAATCCAAATGCTTCTATCACTCATTGGTAGTAATTATTGGCAGGAATGTATAGACTGGTGTTATCCAATGCCATGCAGTGATGGAAGCGTTCTATAACCACACTGTTCAATACGACAGCCACTAGTCACCTGTTGCTACTGAGTGCTTAAAATGTGACTGGTGCACTGGAGGAACTGCATATTTTATTTTCACTCAAATTTAAAGTCACGTGTGTGGCTGATGGCTCTCATGTTGGACAGTGCGTGTGTAGAATGTACACTGTCATCAAAACCATTATTAACTGTTCTGGCAAAATGGCTTTGCTACCATGATCCTAAACTGTTCGCACTCTTTTAAAATTGGATTACATTTCCATAAGTAGTAGCAACTGGTATCCCAGTGGCTACTTTATTCCTCTTTTTTTCTTTTGTCTTGCCCCTTCTTTTCTTTTACAAAATGCTACTTAGGATTCCTGAGTGTTACACCAGTTTCAATGGCAAATACAGTTCTTACTAAACTAACTGACTTAGTACTATAAATAAATTAATGGTAATAGGATAGACAGTATAATAAAAAATGCTCTATATCAGTTTGGCAAAATGTACTTATGGGTGGAGGCAGTTTTATAGAGAAGCAGTGAGTGATACGTTGAATATAAAATTAATTTAGCAAATCAGGTAAGAGGGTTCTAAACACAAGAATATTAAAGTAGTCTTTCAAAGAAACATTGCAAATCAACTCTCAGATTTCATAAAGGACTCTAACCTTCCACTTAGCAGTTATTTACTCTGTGTGGGGCCATTGAAACCCCCCAAATGCCATATGAAGAAGTAGCCCCGCCTTCAACCAAGTTATTGAGAACTTACTTATAAATGACACCATGCTCGGTCCTTCAACCTAGGTGCAAGCAACTTATAAATCCAAAAAGACAAATTTATAAATTAGATTTCTTAATTTTTGTGTAGAGCCAAGATAGGAGTTTGAATGTCATTGAAATAAATACCTTTAAGTACCACACTGTGCTAAACACTGTACCGGGGTCGAGGCAAACATGAACAAGGCCCAGTTCCTGCCCTCATGGAGCTTACAGTCCACTGGGGGAGATATTTGCTAAAGAAATAATTACACCAGCAAATAACTAGGCACAGCTATTTGAAGTGCTATACTGGAACATGACTGCATGTAATTGGGGGTCCTAATCAAGGTTTTAGGAAGACAGACAGAGATTTGGGGCTTTCAGAGAAGGCCTCTCTGTATAAGTGACATTTAAGTTGAGCCCTGATGGGGATGAATAGGAGGTGGAAGGTTTAGGAGAAGAGGGATCCTAAACTTTCTTTTAATTCATTTAACAAATGTTGATTGAGCACCTGCTATGTAGGCAAGCACTACCATGTGTGCCAGTGAGCAAAGCGGACAAAAAATTCTGCTCCCTGAAAGTTACATTTAATGGAGCTTCTTCAAAGCACCTGTTTATTTTATTTTTTTATGCTAGGGTTTGGGGTTTTTTTTGGTATCGTTAATGTACAATCTCTTGAACAACATTTTGGTTACTAAACCCCCTATTACCAAGTCCCCCCACATACCCCATTACAGTCACTGTCCATCAGCGTAGTAAGATGCTATAGAGTCACTACTTGTCTTCTCTGTAAATACTGCCTTTCCCGTGTCCCCCCCCCCCACCTGCTACATTACGTGTGTTAATTGTAATGCCCCCTTTCCCCCCTTGTCCCTCCCTTCCCACCCATCCTCCCCAGTCCCTTTCCCTTTGGTAACTGTTAGTCCATTCTTGGGTTCTGTGAGTCTGCTGCTGTTTTGTTCCTTCAGTTCTTCCTTTGTTCTTATACTCCACAGATGAGTGAAATCATTTGATACTTGCCTTTCTCTGCCTGGCTTATTTCACTGAGCATAGTACCCTCTAGCGCCATCCATGTTGTTGCAAATGGTAGGATTTGTTTTCTTCTTATGGCTGCATAATATTCCATTGTGTATATGTACCACCTCTTCTTTATCCATTCATCTACTGATGGACACTTAGGTTGCTTCCATTTCTTGGCTATTGTAAATAGTGCTGTAGTAAACATAGGGGTGCATCTGTCCTTTTCAAATTCGGCTGCTGGAGTCTTAGGGTAAATTCCTAGGAGTGGAATTCCTGGGTCAAATGGTATTTCTATTTTGAGTTTTTTGAGGAACCTCCATACTGCTTTCCACAATGGTTGAACTAATTTGCATTCCCACCAGCAGTGTAGGAGGTTCCCTTTTCTCCACATCCTCGCCAACATTTGTTGTTGTTTGTGTTTTGGATGTTGGCCATCCTCACTGGTGTGAGGTGATATCTCATTGTGGTTTTAATTTGTATTTCTCTGATGATTAGTGATGTGGAGCATCTTTTCATGTGCCTGTTGGCCATCTGAATTTCTTCTTTGGAGAAGTGTCTATTCATGTCCTCTGCCCATTTCTTAATTGGATTATTTGCTTTTGTTTGTTGAGGTGTGTGAGTTCTTTATATATTTTGGATGTCAACCCCTTATCGGATACGTCATTTATGAATATATTGTCCCATACTGTAGGATGTCTTTTTGTTCTACTGATGGTGTCCTTTGCTGTACAGAAGCTTTTCAGCTTGATATAGTCCCACTTGTTCATTTTTGCTTTTGTTTCCCTTGCCTGGGGAGATATGTTCATGAAGAAGTTGCTCATGTTTATGTCCAAGAGATTTTTGCCTATGTTTTTTTCTAAGAGTTTTATCATTTCATGACTTACATTCAGGTCTTTGATCCATTTTGAGTTTACTTTTGTGTATGGGGTTAGACAATAATCCAGTTTCATTCTCTAACATGTAGCTGTCCAGTTTTGCCAACACCAGCTGTTGAAGAGGCTGTCATTTCCCCATTGTATATCCATGGCTCCTTTATCGTATATTAATTGACCATATATGCTTGGGTTTATATCTGGGCTCTCTATTCTGTTCCACTGGTCTGTGGGTCTTTTCTTGTGCCAGTAACAAATTGTCTTAATTACTGTGGCTTTGTAGTAGAGCTTGAAGTCCGGGAGCATAATTCCCCCCGCTTTATTCTTCCTTGTCAGGATAGCTTTGGCTATTCAGGGTCTTTTGTGGTTCCATATGAATTTTAGAACTATTTGCTCTAGTTCATTGAAGAATGCTGTAGGTATTTTGATAGGGATTGCATTGAATCTGTAGATTGCTTTAGGCAAGATAGCCATTTTGACAATATTAATTCTTCTTAGCCAAGAGCTTGGGATGAATTTCCATTTATTAGTGTCCTCTTTAATTTCTCTTAAGAGTGTCTTTTAGTTTTCAGGGTATAGGTCTTTCACTTCTTTGGTTAGTTTATTCCTAGGTATTTTATTCTTTTGGATGCGATTGTGAATGGAATTGTTTTCCTGATCTTTCTGCTAGTTCACCGTTAGTGTATAGGAATGCAACAGATTTCTGTGTATTAATTTTGTATACCGCAATTTTGCTGAATTCAGATCTAGTAGTTTTGGAGTGGATTCTTTGGGATTTTTTATATACAGTATCATGTCATCTGCAAACAGGGACAGTTTGACTTCTTCCTTACCAATCTGGATGCCTTTTATTTCTTTGTGTTCTCTGATTGCCGTGGTTAGGACCTCCAGTACTATGTTGAATAAGAGTGGGGAGAGTGGGTATCCTTGTCTTGTTACTGATCTTAAAGGAAAAGCTTTCAGCTTCTCGCTGTTAAGTATAATGTTGGCTGTGGGTTTGTCATATATGGCCTTTATTATGTTGAGGTACTTGCCCTCTATAACCCATTTTGTTGAGAATTTTTATCATGAATGTATGTTGAATTTTGTCGAATGCTTTTTCAGCACCTATGGAGATGATCATGTGGTTTTTGTCCCTCTGTTTGTTGATGTAGTAGATGATGTTGATGGATTTTTGAATGTTTTACCATCCTTGCATCCCTGGGATGAATCCCGCTTGATCATGATGAATGATCTTTTTGATGTATTTTTGAATTCGGCTTGCCAATATTTTGTTGAGTATTTTTGTATCTATGCTCATAAGGGATATTGGTCTGTAATTTTCTTTTTTTGTGGTGTCTTTGCCTGGTTTTGGTATTAGAGTGATGTTGGTCTGGTAGAATGAATTTGGGAGTACTCCCTCCTCTTCTACTTTTTGGAAAACTTTAAGGAGGATGGGTATTAGGTCTTCACTAAATGTTTGATAAAATTCAGCAGAAGCATCTGTTTATTTTAAGGCAATAGTAATGCATCTGGTAGATGCTCTGCATCTCAAGTAACAGAAAACATAACAAGTGGCTTAACAATAAGAAACAATCACGTCATGGAACAAGAAGTCCTGACGTAGAGTGACTCCAGGGTCAGCAGAACCATGTGCTAAAAGACCCACAGCCTTTCTCTCTGCTCTGTCTTCCTCAGGTGTCCGATAGTTCCCTGGAGATGACAGCATGGCTATAGATATTTCCAACCTTGTATCCCCACAGAAAAATACTCCTAAGTTGGAAGAGAAGGCATCCTTTCCATTTTTCCTTTTTTTTAACAAGTTTTTTTATTATGATAAAAAACACATAACAAAGTTTACCATCTTAAGCCATTTCTAAGAGATTTAGTATACATTATATTAATTTCAGGCCTACAACATAATGATTTGATATTTGTGCATATTGTGAAATGATCACCACAGTAAGTCTAGTTAACATCAGTCACCATACGTACAGAATTTTTTTTCTTGTGATGCGAACTTTTAATATTTACTCTCTTGGCTTTCAAATATACAGCAGTGTTATCAGCTGTAGTCTATGCTGTACATTACATCTCCATAACTTATTTATTTTATAACTGAAAGTTTGTACCTTTTGACCATGCTTACCCATTTTGCCTACTGCCACTCCCAACCCCATCTCTAGCAACCACCAGTGTGTATTCTGCATCTGTGAACTTGGTTGTTGCTTTGTTTTTTGTTTTTTTTTTAAGATTCCATATGTAAGTGAGATCATATAGGATTTGTCTTTGTCTGGTTTATTTCACTTAACTATTTTTAAGTGTACAGTTCAGTAGTGTTATATATATTCATATTACTGTGAAACAGATCTCCAGAACTTTTTTGTCCTGCAAACCGAAACTCATCAGCCATTAAACAACTCCCTTTTCCCTTTCCCTCTAGCTTCTGGTAGCTAGTCATTCTAATTTCTACTTCTATGAATTTGACCACTTATAAGTGTAATCATATACTATTTGTCATTTTGGGCCTGGCTATTATTTCACTTAGCATAATGTCTTCAAGATTCATCCATGTTGTAGCATGTGACAGGATTTCCTGCCTTTTCAAGGCTATATTCATTATATGGTCATACCACATTTTGTTTATTCTTTCATCCATCAACGGACATTTGGGTTGTTCCCACCTTTTGGCTATTGTGAATAGTGCTGTTATGAACACAGGTGTACAAATACCTCTGCAAGACTCTGCTTTCAATTCTTTTGGATATACAGAAGTGAGATTGCTGGATCATATGGTAGTCCTATTTTCATTTTTTAAGGACCGTCCATTCTGTTTTCCATAGCAATTGCACCATTTTACAAGCCCACCAACAGTACACAGGGGTTCCAATTTCTCCACATTCTCATCAACACTTGTTATTGTCTGTCATCATTACAGTAGATAAGCTAATGAACAAGATAACATTTTGTATTCACAGTATCTTGTGGTTTTTACTTGCATTTCTTTGATGATTAGTGATACTGAGCATCTTTTCATATGCTTGTTGGCGATTTTTATATTATCTTTGGAGAATGTCTATTATTTTACCTGTTTTTAAAATGGGTTACTTGACTTTTTGTTTTTGAGTTGTAGTTCTTTATATAGTCTGGATGTTAATCCCATATCAAATACATGATCTGTAAATATTTACTTCCTTCCCCTAGGCTATCTTTTTACTCTGTTGACTGTGTCCTTTAATGCACAAAAGGTTTTAAGTTTAATGTAGTCCCATTTGTCTATTTTTGCTTTTGTTTCCTGTGCTTTTGGTGTCCTGTCCAAGAAACCATTGCCAAATCCAATGTCATGAAGATTTTCCCATTTCTTGTAGGAATATTACAGTTTTAGGTTTTATATTTAGGTCTTTAATACATTTTGAGTTAATTTTTGTATTGGGTAAGATAAGGGTCCAGGTTCACTCTTTTGTGTATAGATATCCAGTTTTCCCAGCACCCTTTCTTGAAGAGACTGTTCTTTCCCAGTTGTGTAGCCTTGGCACCCTTGTTGAAGATCATTTGACCATATATGCAAAGGCTTATTTCTGGGCCCTCTATTCTATTCCATTGGTTTGTCTTGATATCATACCATATTGTTTTGATTATTGTAGCTTTATAATATGTTGAAACCAAGCCATGTGAGTCTTCCAGCTTTGTTCTTTTTCAAAATTGTATGGTCCCTTGAAATTCCATATGAATTTAGAATGACTTTTGCTATTTCTGCAAAAAATGCCACTGGAATTTTGATAGAAAGTTAACTGAATCCATAGATCACTTTGAATAGTGTGGACATCTAAACAATATTGGCTTCTAATCCATGAACATGCATGTCTTTCCACTTACTTGTGTCTTCTTTCATTTTGTTTATCAAAGTTTTGTAGTTTTCAGTGTATAAGTCTTTTACTGCCATAGGTTTATTCCTCAGTACTTTATTCTTTATGAAACTACTGTTAGGTAAAGTGGAATTATTGTCTTAATTTCCTTTTCAGATTATTCATTGCTATTGTATGGAAACACAACTGATTTCTATGTGATTTTATATCCTGCAACTTCACTGAATTAGTTTATTAGTTTTTGTGACATCTATAGGGTTCACTATACATAAGATTATGTCATCTGTGAACACAGGTAATTTTACTTCTTTCTTTCCACTTCGAATACCTTGTATTTCTTTTTTTTTTTTGGTATCATTAATGTACAATTACAAAGCAACATTATGGTTACTAGACTCCCCCCATTATCAAGTCCCCACCACATACCCCATTATAGTCACTGTCCATCAGCGTAGTAAGATGCTATAGAATACTACTTGTCTTCTCTGTGTTATACTGCCTTCCCTGTGTCCCCCATGCCACATTATGTGTGCTACTCGTAATTCCCCTTTTTCATCCTTATCCCTGCCTTCCCACCCATCCTCTACAGTCCCTTTCCCTTTGGTAACTGTCAGTCCATTCTTGGGATCTGTGAGTCTGTGGCTGTTCTGTTCTTTCAGTTTTTTTTCTTTGCTCTTATGCTCCACATATGAGTGAAATCATTTGATACTTGTCTTTTTCCCCTTGGCTTATTTCACTGAGCATAATACCCTCTAGCTCCATCCATGTTGTTGCAAATGGTAGGATTTGTTTTCTTCTTATGGCTGAATAATATTCCATTGTGTATATGTAGCACATCTTCTTTATCCATTCATCTACTGATGGACACTTAGGTTGCTTCCATTTCTTCACTATTGTAAATAGTGCTGCGATTAACATAGGGTGCATGTGTCTTTTTCAAACTGGGCTGCTGCATTCTTAGGGTAAATTCCTAGGAGTGGGATTCCTGGGTCAAATGGTATTTCTATTTTGAGTTTTTTGAGGAACCTCCATACTGCTTTCCACAATGGTTGAACTAATTTACATTCCCACCAGCAGTGTAGGAGGGTTCCCCTTTCTCCACATCCTCGCCAAGATTTGTTGTTGTTTGTCTTTTGGATGTTGGCCATCGTAACTGGTGTGAGGTGATATCTCATTGTGGTTTTAATTTGCATTTCTCTGATGATTTGCGATATGGAGCATCTTTTCATGTGTCTGTTGGCCATCTGAATTTCTTCTTTGGAGAAGTGTCTGTTCAGATTCTCTGTCCATTTTTTAATTGGATTTTATGCTTTTTGTTTGTTGAGGTGTGTGATCTCTTTATATAATTTGGATGTCAACCCCTTATCGGATATGTCATTTATGAATATATTCTCCCATACTGTAGGATGCCTTTTTGTTCTGTTGATGGTGTCCTTTGCTGTACAGAAGCTTTTCAGCTTGATATAGTCCCACTTGTTCATTTTTGCTTTTGTTTCCCTTGCCCGGGGAGATATGTTCATGAAGAAGTTGCTCATGTTTATGTCCAAGAGATTTTTGCCTATGTTTTTTTCTAAGAGTTTTATGGTTTCATGACTTACATTCAGGTCTTTGATCCATTTCGAATTTACTTTTGAGTATGGGGTTAGACAAAGATCGAGTTTCATTCTCTTTCATGTAGCTGTCCAGTTTTGCCAACACCAGCTGTTGAAGAGGCTGTCATTTCCCTATTGTATATCCATGGCTCCTTTATAGTATATTAATTGACGATATGTGTTTGGGTTAATATCTGGAATCTCTGTTCTGTCCACTAGTCTGTGGGTCTGTTCTTGTGCCAGTACCAAATTGTCTTGATTACTGTCACTTTGTAGTAGAGCTTGAAGTTGGGAAGTGAGATCCCCTCTGCTTTATTCTTCCTCTCAGGATTGCTTTGGCTATTCGGGGTCTTTTGTGGTTCCATATGAATTTCATAACTGTTTGTTCCAGTTTGTTGAAGAATGCTGTTGGTCTTTTGATAGGGATTACATTGAATCTGTAGATTGTTTTAGGCAGGATGGCCATTTTGACAATATTAATTCTTCCTAGCCAAGAGCACAGGATGAAATTCCATTTGTTAGTGTCCTCTTTAATTTCTTTTCTGAGTGTCTTGTAGTTTTTAGGGTATAGGTCTTTCACTTCCCTGGTTAGGTTTATTCGTAGGTATTTTATTCTTTTTGATGCAATTGGAAATGGAATTGTTTTCCTGAATTCTCTTTCTGCTAGTTCACCATTAGTGTATAGAAAAGCAACAGATTTCTGTGTATTAATTTTGTATTCTGAAACTTTGCTGAATTCAGATATTAGTTCTAGTAGTTTTAGAGTGGATTCTTTAGGGTTTTTTATGTACAGTATCCTGTCATCTGCAAATAATGACAATTTGACTTCTTCCTTACCAATATGGATGCCTTGTATTTCTTTGTTTTGTCTGATTGCCTTGGCTAGGACCTCCAGTACTATGTTGAATAAAAGTGGGGAGAGTGTGCATCCCTGTCTTGTTCCCGATCTTAGATGAAAAGCTTTCAGCTTCTCGCTATTAAGTATGATGTTGGCTGTGGGTTTGTCATATATGGCCTTTATGATGTTGCGGTTCTTGTCCTGTATGCCCATTTTGTTGAGAGTTTTTATCATGAATGGATGTTGAACTTTGTCAGATGCTTTTTCCGCATCAATGGAGATGATCATGTGGTTTTTGTTGTTCTTTTTCCTGATGTGGTGGATGATGTTGATGGATTTTCGAATGTTGTACCATCCTTGCATCACTGGGATGAATCCCACTTGATCATGGTGTATGATCCTCTAGATGTATTTTTGAATTCAGTTTGCTAATATTTTGTTGAATATTTTTGCATCTATGTTCATCAGGGATATTGGTCTGTAATTTTCTTTTTTTGTGGTGTCTTTGCCTGATTTTGGTATTAGACTGATGCTGGCTTCATAGAATGAGTTTGGAAGTATTCCCTCTTCTTCTATTTTTTGAAGAACTTTAAGGAGAATGGATATTATGTCTTCTTCTCTAAATGTCTGATAAAATTCAGTGGTGAATCCATCCTGCACGGGGGGTTTGTTCTTGGGTAGGTTTTTGATTACCGATTCAATTTCATTGCTTGTAATTGGTCTACTTAGGTTTTTTGTTTCTTCCTTGGTTAATCTTGGAAGGTTGTATTTTTCTAGAAAGTTGTCCATTTCTTCTAGGCTTTCCAGCTTGTTAGCACATAGATTTTCACAGTATTCTCTAATAATTCTTTGTTTTTCTGTGGTGTCCATCATGATTTTTCCTTTCTCATTTCTAATTCTGTTTATGTGTGTAGATTCTCTTTTTCTCTTAATAAGTCTGGCTAGGGGTTTATTTTGTTTATTTTCCCAATGAACCAGCTCTTGGTTTCTTTGATTTTTTTCTATTGTTTTATTCTTCTCAATTTTATTTATTTATACTCTGATCTTTATTATGTCCCTCCTTCTGCTGACTTTGGGCCTCATTTGTTCTTTTTCCAATTTCAGTAATTGTGTCTTTAGACTATTCATTAGCGATTGTTATTCCTTCTTTAAGTAGGCCTGGATTGCAATATACTTTCCTCTTAGAACTGCCTTCGCTGCGTCCCACAGAAGTTGGGGCATTGTGCTGTTGTTGTCATTCGTCTCCATATATTGCTAGATCTCTGTTTTAATTTGGTTGTTGATCCATTGCCTATTTAGGAGCATGTTCTTAAGCCTCCAGGTGTTGGTGAGCCTTTTTGTTTTCTTTGTACAATTTATTTCTAGTTTTATGCCTTTGTGATCTGAGAAGTTGGTTGGTAGAATTTCACCTGTTTGAATTTACTGAGGCTTTTTGTGGCCTAGTATGTGGTCTATTCTGGAAAATATTCTATGTGCGCTTGAGAAGAATGTATATCCTGCTGCTTTTGGGTGTAGAGTTCCGTGGATGTCTGTTAGGTCCATGTGTTCTAGTGTGTTGTTCAGTGCCTCTGTGTCTTTACTTATTTTTTGTCTGGTTGATCTGTCCTTTGAAGTGAGTGGTGGTGTGTTGAAGTCTCCTAAAATGAATGCTTTGCATTCTATTTCCTCCCGTAATTCTGTTTGTATTTGTTTTACATATGTTGGTGCTCCTGTATTGGGTGCATATATATTTATAATGGTTATATCCTCTTGTTGGCCTGATCCCTTTATCATTATTTAATGTCCATCTTTATCTCTTGTTAGTTTCTTTGTTTTGAAGTCTGTTTTGTCTGATACAAGTACTTCAACACCTTTTTTCTCCCTATTGTTTGCATGAAATATCTTTTTCCATCCCTTCACTTTTAGTCTGTGTATGTCTTTGGGTTTGAGGTGAGTCTCTTGTATGCAGCATATAGATGGGTCTTGCTTTTTTATCCATTCTTTTACTCTGTGTCTTTTGATTGGTGCATTCAGTCCATTTACATTTAGGGTGATTATCGATAGATATGTACTTATTGCCATTGCAGGCTTTGGATTCGTGGTTACCAAAGCTTCAAGGGTAGATCTAACTGTCTAACTTTAGCTCACTTATTACACTATTATAAACACAGTCTGATGATTCTTTATTTCTCTAATTTCTTCTTCCTCCTCCTCCACTCTTTATATGTTAGGTGTTTTATTCTGTACTCTTTTGTGTTTCCCTTGACTGCTTTTGTGGATAGCTGATTTTATTTTTTGCCTTTAGTTAGTATTCGGTTGGTCTGCTTTCTTTGCTGTGATTTTATTTTCTCTGGTGACATCTATTTAGCCTTAGGAATACTTCCATCTAGAGCAGTCCCTTTAAAATACCCTCTAGACGTGGTTTGTGTGAGGTAAATTCCCTCAGCTTTGCTTATCTGGAAATTGTTTAATCCCTCCTTCAAATTTAAATAATCCTGCTGGATATAGTATTCTTGATTCAAGGCTCTTTTGTTTCATTGCATTAAATATATCATGCCATTCTCTTCTGGCCTGTAAGGTTTCTGTTGAGAAGTCTGATGATAGCCTGATGAGTTTTCCTTTGTCGGTGATCTTTTTTCTCCCTCTGGCTGCTTTTAATACCCTGTCCTTGTCTTTGATCTTTGCCATTTTAATTATTATATATCTTGGTGTTGTCTTCCTTGGGTCCTTTGTGTTGGGAGATATGAGGGCTTCCATTGTCTGAGAGACTATTTCCTTCCCCAGCTTGGGGAAGTTTTCAGCAATTATTTCTTCAAAGACACTTTCTATCCCTTTTTCTCTCTTCTTCTTCTTCTGGTACCCCTTTTATGCAAATATTGTTCCATTTGGATTGGTCACATAGGTCTCTTAATATTCTTTCATTCCTAGAGATCCTTTTATCTCTCTCTGCCTCAGCTTCTTTGTATTCCTATTCTCTTATTTCTATTCCATTAGCAGTCTCCTGCACTTCATCCTGTCTGCTCTTAAGTCCTTCTATTGATTGTTACATTTCTTTTATGTCCCTCCGGACTTCATCCCTTAGCTCTTGCATATTTCTTTGCAGCTCCATCAGCATGGTTATGACTTTTATTTTGAATTCTTTTTCAGTAAGATTGGTTATATCTGTCTTGCCAGGCCCTCTCTCTGGCGTTGTTTGAGTGATTTTGGACTGGAGCGGGTTCTTCTGTCTTTTCATGGTGACGGAAGTGATCGCCGGCAAGTAGCACATGTGTCAGCTGGGAGAACAAAGTTCCTTCCTGCTTACTTATTGCCTTGCTCTTCTCCACTGCCTGTGCTGGTTACCCGCACACAGGGAGCAGTCTCTGGGTAGCCCTTGGGATGGTCTAGGGCACTGCTGGGGGTTGCAGATGCACCAGGTGTGTTCTCTTTCAAGAACAGTGCCTCTTCGTGCCTTCTGGACCTTGCACTGGCTTCCTCTGTCTGTGCCATGCAGCTGCGTGCTGCCGGCAGCCTCTGGGTCTGGCCCAGTTAGCTGCGTGCTGGGAGAAGACTCTGTGTGGTTGCTCTGGGCCGGGCTCCTCCCTGGCTGGTCTGCAGCAGTTGTGGGTCAGCAGGTTTGCTTGCAGTGCCAACAGGGGGGAATGAACAGCAGGTTGCTTATTGCCAAGATGGGCTTTGGAGCTGCGTTGTCACCCAGTGGGTTAGGGTGCCTGAAGTTCCTTAATATTCCCAGCCTGCTGGGCTGAGTGTGCCGGGACAGTTTTATTCCCTGTTAAACCCTTATCCCTTTAAGACTTTTAACGCTCTTGTTTTTTTTTTTGTCCCAGGCGAGCCGGCTCTGGCGACCCACTCGCAGTCTCAGTCTTGGATTTACTTTTCTGTTTCTCTGATATCGAGTACACCATGCAATGTGTGTCTGTGCTCCCGGTGTAGATTACTAGGGCTGGTTATTTACCAATCCTGTGCTTCCACTCCCTCCCCACTCTGATTCTTTTCCTCCTGCCAATGAGCTGGGGTTGGGGGAGTGCTCGGGGTCCTGCCGGGTCAAGGCTTTGTATCTTACCCTTTTTGTGAGATGCTGAATTCTCACAGATGTAGATGTAGCCTGGCTGCTGTATTGTATCTTCTGGTCTCTCTTTGAGGAATAGTTGTATTTGCTGTGTTTTCAAAATATACATGGTTTTGGGAGGAGATTTTCGCCACCCTATTCACACCGCCATCTGATCCTCTCCCTCTGTAGTTCTTTTTTCTTAGCTAATTGCTCTAGCTAGGACTTCTAGTAGTAAGTTGAATAGAAGTGGTGAAAGTGGGCATCCTTGTCTTGGTCCCTCCTGATCTTAGAGGAAAAGCTTTTGCAAAGCCTTTCAGCACTGAATGTGATGTTCACTGTGGGCTTTTCACAAGTGGCCTTTATTTTATGGAGGTAGTTTCCTTCTATTCCTATATTGTTGTGTGTTTTTTTCATGAAAGGGGGTTTGTTAAACTTTGTCAAATGCTTTTTCTGTGTCAGTTGAGATGATTGTTTCGTTTTGCCCTTCATTCTGTTAATTTTATGTATTATACAGGTTGATTTTTATGTGTTGGACCATCCTTGTATTCCAGGAATACATACCACTTGTAATTTATAATCAATTTAATATGTTTTTGAATTCACTTTGCTAGTATTTTGTTGAGGACCTTTACATCAGTATCCACTGGGGATACTAGTCTGTAGGTTTTGTTTGTGTTTGTTTTTGAAGTGTTTCTGTCTGGTTTTGGTATTAGAATAAAGCTGGCTGCATAGAATGAGCTTGGGAATGTTCCTCCTTCAATTTTTTGGAAGAGTTGGAGAAGGACTGGTGTTAATTATTCCTTAAATGTTTGGTAGAATTCTCCAGGTTAAGTCTTCCGATCCTGAGATTTTTGTTGGAAGATATTTAATGAATAATTTAATCTCCTTATTCCTTGTTAGTTCAGATTTTCTATTCATGACTCAGTCTTTGTACATTGTGTGTTTCCAGGAGTTTATTGGTTTCTTCTAGGTTACCCAGTTGGTTGGTGTACAACTGCTCATAGTATTCCCTTAAAATCATTTTTATTTCTGTGATATCAGTTAGTAATGTTCCCTCTCTCATTTCTGATTTTAGATATTTGAATGTGTGTTTGTCTAAGTAATGCTTGTCAATTATCAATTATTTTTGGTCAATTTTGTTCGTCTTTCTCAAAAAAACAACTTTCAGTTTTGTTGATTTTTTTCTTTTGTTTTCTATTCTCTATTTTGCTTATCTCTGTTCTAATCTTTATTATTTTCTTCCTTATGTTAGCTTTGGGTTTACTTTATTCTTCTTTTTATAATTTCTTGAGGTATAAGTTGGTTGTATTTGTCAGTTGGTCAGATCTTTCATCCTGTTTTTTTTTTAAAATCCATTCAGTCACTCTATGTTTTTTGATTAGGAAGTTTAATCCCTTAACATTTAAAGTAATTACTAATAAGGAAGAACTTAACTATTGCCATTTTGTTGTTTTCTGTATGTCTGTAGCTTTATTGTCCCTCTATTCCTCTTAAATGCCTTTGTGTTTTATTGATTTTTTTTTATTCTAGTGATACATTTTGATTCCCCTTTTTCCTTGTATATATATTCTATAGATATTTTCTTTGTGGTTCCCACGCAATTACATTACATCTTAAAGTTATAGCATTCTATTTTAAACTGACAGCAACTTAACTTGAATTACCTTCAGAAACTCTACTCCTTTACAACTCTACCCCCAACTTTATTGATGTTACAGATTACTCTTTAAATACTGCATACCCATTAACGTAGATTTATCTTTTTAAAAAAATATTTTTATCATTTAAATTCTGTGTACCAAAATCACCAAAGTACAAGTTACTATATTTGTCTGTGTTACTTACTTTTGCTAGAAAACTTTATATTTTTTTTATTAAGGTATTATTGATATACACTCTTATGAAGGTTTCACATGAAAAAACAATGTGGTTACTGCATTCACCCATATTATGGAGTCCCCACCCATACCCCACTGCAGTCACTGTCCATCAGTGTAGTAAGATGCCACAGAGTCACTATTTGCCTTCTCTGTGCTACACTGTCTTCCCTGTGATTCCCCCACACCATATGTACTAAATATAATACCCCTCAATGCTCTTCTCCCTACCTCCCCACCCACCTTGGAGTGTTGAGTCTGCTGCTGTTTTGTTCTTTCAGTTTTGCTTCGTTGTTATACTCCACAAATGAGGGAAATCATTTGGCATTTGTCTTTCTCTGCCTGAGCATAATATCCTCCAGCTCCATCCATGTTGTTGCAATTGATAGGATTTGTTTCTTTCTTATGGCTGAATAGTATTCCATTGTGTATACATACCACATCTTCTTTATCCATTCATCTACTGATGGACACTTAGGTTGCTTCCATTTCTTGGCTATTGTAAATAGTGCTGTGATAAACATACGGGTGCATATGTCTTTTTGAATCTGAGAACTTGCATTCTTTGGGTAAATTCCTAGGAGTGGAATTCCCAGGTCAAATGGTATTTCTATTTTTAGTTTTTTGAGGAATCTCCATATTGCTTTCCACGTGATTGAACTAGCTTATATTCCCCCCAGCAGTGTAGGAGGGTTCCCCTTTCTCCACATCCTCAGAAAACTTTATATTTTAATACGGATTTTCATTGATGTCTACTGTCCTTTTGTCTCAGAGGCCTCCCTTTGGCATTTCTTGTAGAGCAAGTCTCATAGTAATGAACTCCTTCAGCTTTCATTCATCTCAGGAAGTCTTTTAATTTCTCCTTCACTTCTGAAGGACGGTTTTGCCTGATACGGTATTCTTAGTTGACAGTTTTTTTCTTTCAGCACTTTGAATGTATCATCCCGCTCCCTTCTGGCTGCCTGCAAAGTTTCTGCTGAGAAATCTGACAGTCTTATGGAAACTCCCTTGTATGTGACTTACCACTTTTCTCTTGCTGCTTTCAAGATTCTTTGTCTTTGACTTTAGAGAACTGAATTATAATATAGTGTCTCAGTGTGATTCTCTGGATTTAACCCTTCTAGAGTTTTTTAAGCTTCTTAAATCTACATATACATTTCTTATCTCAGATTTGGAAAGTTTTCTGTCATCTTTTCAAATGAGCTCTCTTCCTTCTGGGATTTCCATGATATGTATATTGGTCTGTTTAATAGTGTGCTATAAGTCCCTAAGTTTCTCTTCAAGGTCTGTTTGGCATTCTTTTTTCTTCTCTGACTTGATTTCAAATGACCCATCTTCAAGTTTGCTATCTTTCTTCTTCCTGTCCAGTCTGCTATTGAACCTCTTCAATCAAGTTTTCAGTGTAGTTATTGTATTTTTTCAGCTCCGTTACTTGTTTTTTTATAGTTTTTACATCGTTGTTGATATTCTCATTTTGTTCATCATTTTCCTGATTTCATTTAGTTATTTATCTGTGTTCTCTTAGCTCACTGAGTGTCTACTTTAAATTCTTTGTTAGATAGTTCATACTGCTGCATTTCTTTAGGATCAGTCTCTGCAGTTTTGTTTTGATCCTTTGATTAGGCCATGTTTCCCTGTTTCTTTGTATGCCTTGTAAATTTTTTTTCTTTTCTGGGATTTGGGCATTTGGGAAAATAACCGCTTCTCACAGTCTTTGCATACTGGCTTTCTTCAGAAGACCTTCACTAATCAGACCTGCTGGAAGTTCTAGGGCCTCTCAAACCCTCTCCAATCTCTTTCTCTCCCTGGCTTCTGACTGTAGAACTGCAGGTCTAAAACACTGCTTGCCTCCGTTTTCAACAGCTTCCAGAACTCTGGTGCCAGTCTCATTAGAGCTCCAAGTCAGGTGAGAAAGAAACTAATCCCTTGGGCAGCCCCCAGATAAGCCAGGATGTTGGATACATGGTCCAGTCTTGTTTCCATCCCAAGGGAGGAGTTCTAGAATGGGGCATTTCCTCCATGTCTTCCTTTTTATGCTACGTGGGGAAGGAGCATGTGCAGGCACACCAAACATGGTAGATTTTCCTACTCCTTTTGCTGAGATCTCTTCTTGGTTTTACGATGCCTGGATGCCATGGATGATTAGTTGATCACTAGAGTTCTCACAGAGGTATTCTAGTCTGTCTGTTGTTTATTTGGTGTCTCTGGGGGAGTGGGAGGGCCTGTAGCTTCCTAGTCTGCATCTGGCTGATGTCATTCTCCCATGTGCCTTTTTTAAAAGCAAGGAAACCTTCCTAAACTCATCCAACAGACTTCTCATACCTCATTGGCCAGCTCTGCCTCATGCACCAACTTCCAACAAGTCACAACAATGGAGTATAATTACCATGGTTTAACTGTCATTAATCGGAATGCAAGCCCTGGAGTTGGTGAGGAACCCACCTCTCCTAAAGCCCTTGGCCATTTGGTACCTGGACAAAATGGCCCTGTTTGTAAAGAAAAATGCAGTTTAATAACTCTTAATAGGCAACCACTGTGTCCACTTTAAGTGTTAAATTGTTGTTTGTTTCTTTTAGAGCTGAAGAGATTCCTCTGAAAATCTTGGCACACAATGGCTTGGTTGGAAGACTGATTGGAAAAGAAGGCAGAAATTTGAAGAAAATTGAACATGAGACAGGGACCAAGATAACGATCTCATCGTAAGCCACCCATTCAGATTAACTGTGCCCAAAATGGAGAGCTTGAGTATTTCAATATGCCTAACTCATTCATCTCCTTTCCCCTAAAAAGGGAATGTAATCCTAACTGATGTAATTATCTCCAGTACCATCAAAACAAATACACAAATAGTTATCAGTCAAACATTTTCTACTATGGATGTGATCTAAGTCAGTACTAAGATTTAACGTGGCAAATATTGAATACCACAGTGTATGGTGAGGGAGTCGTCTTCTCCCTGCCTCCTCCACCAAAACTTGTTTGTGATCCTTCTGGGATATACTTTTTCCTTTTGAAAAGAGGAAATTTCTCTCTTTTTCCTGGTGGCCAGCTTGCAGGATTTGAGCATTTACAACCCAGAAAGAACCATCACTGTGAAGGGCACAGTCGAGGCCTGTGCCAGTGCTGAGATAGAGATTATGAAGAAGCTGCGTGAGGCCTTTGAAAATGATATGCTGGCTGTTAATGTAAGTGCCTAATGCTTTCTTCTCTACTGGTTTTCACATGTGTTTTCAGGCAAGACACAAGCCTCTCTAAGAATAGTTTTCATTCAGCTAGTGAGGAAGTGCCTTAGAACATGTATGCAGTTATTCCTGCCTTCTTGGGGCAAGAGCATTGAAACAATGAGAAAATCAACTAGAAAATTATGATAAATGCACTGGGCAGAATAGTGTGAAGCCATGAAAATCATAACTTCTTAGATTATAAAATGAGGAATTGCTTATAATTAGAAAACAGCATATAAACATATATATAACAGGGGTCACAGCTGTGTAAAGTAATGTGGAGCAAGACGACTGGAAGTCATGCGTTGACAGATGAATGACAAAAATAAAAAGAGCTAGTACAGTAGGAAAGTGGGATTTTTTTTTCCAATTTTCCAAACTCTCTGTAATACTTTTACTTTTTAAGTTTTAAAAGTACATACTTTAAAATTGACTTCCCATTTTCATCTCTTGCTTACTGATCTGTTCTTTTAGATTTCCCAGTAAATGTTGACAGCCACCTCAGCTTTCACTGATATTTCTAGCAGACTGATTTGGGTTTGTCTTTCCTGTTATTGCTTCCTAGTTCCCACTTTATAATGGGGAGACATTGTGACATTGAAAAGTATCAGAAATATTTGTCCATTAGCAAAGCCCAAACTCAATTCATAGGAATACATTTTTTCACTTTTTATTATAGTGATTTTCTAATATAAACAGAAGAGGAGAGGCTAGTACAATAAGTCCGCACATACTCATAATCCAGCTTCAACAGTCATTAACTCATGGCCTGTTTTGCTTCATCTGAGCCTCCCTCTACTTCCCCTTCTTCCTTGGATGACTTTGAAGCCGATCCCAGACCTGGTAATGCTTCGTAGAGGGAAAAACGTTGACGAAGAGCTGTGTGAGTTGAGCCCAGTGCCCTCAGTGCTGCACTTCCACAGTGCCCTCCTGCTTGGGCCGGACCACAGCACATGATGAGCGTGGAATGTGATGAGCAGAAGCCTGCACTGTGACCTCCCCTGTGTGTGTTTATTTGTGGTGTATCAAATGATCTCATTTTCTTCTTTTGGGCTCTTGACATCTTACGATAAACATCTCTTCTATGAACACCCAGAAAAGCTACAGAAGTGTCTGACTGCTCCAATATCTTCTCTCAGCATATTACTTAGATTCATACATGTATGTACCAAAGTCATGCATTGATAGATGAATAACAAAATTACTAGAACTTACATATCAAATGGGGTAAAGGTTAGGGATCCAAGCTCTATTGTTGCAAACATTCTAAAAGAAGGCAAGTTACTGGATGACCCTAGCCACAGATAAGAAAATACAAAATGTTAGAGAACTTCTTAGTGTTCAGGGAGACAAGGTGAGGGCAGGATGGACACAGGCCAGGGTATGTGACTACATCCCTCTCTGCCTCTGAAGAGCTGTGTAGTTAAAACTCACATCAAGCCTATGTGAGTATCCCCATGTTTAAATGTGAAACAAGCAAGCGAGATGATCACAAAGCTGGCATCTAAAAGGTGAAAAAGCCAAAGTTTTGAACCATCTGGAACCTGGGTAATGGAGTTTATATATATGGTATCCTAGTGAAAGGTTTGATCTTCCCTTGGATAAAATTAGAGAAACTCATTAATCTAATATGTTTTAAATATATTAATTCAACAATATTTATTGAGTACTTACTATGTACCAGGCACTGAGCACACAACAACAAGATAGGCTCTATCCACGAGGAAATTATGGTCTAAAAGGGAAGAGGTAACTTTACAGGCAATTCAAATGCCATGTGATAAGTGCTACTTTAAGGAAACAGGAGTGTTTCCTGAGAGCACAGAAAGATCATTTGGGCCGAGACCTTTGAGGTGAGAAAAGGCTTCCTGGATGAGTGAATACCTAAACTCAGGTGAAACCCACATAATGAGTAGGACTTACTTAGCCATGTGAGGAGAAAGAGCAGCGCCCTCCTTGCAGAGCAGACAGTGTGTGCAGGGGTCCAGAGGTGAGAGAGGAGCGGACTGGGCAGAATGGGGATAAGGCGTTAGCAGGAGAGGCTGGTCAGGGTCCCCAGGAAGAGCCTTGTTTGCTGTGTTAAGATGTGCAGACATTCTCAAGGGTGGCAGAAAGCTTTGAAGAAATACCATGGTCAGGCTGAGGTTTGGAGAGCCCATCACAGCAGCAAGGTGGTTCACAGGGCCAGAGTGGAGCTGATTAGAGACACTGGTGCCAACCAGACAAGAGATGGAGGTTGACTCAGGCAAGCTGGGCCTCCCTGGTCTCCTCCCCTCATCTTTTTCTCCATTTCTGTTCCCAGCAACAAGCCAATCTGATACCGGGGTTGAACCTCAGCGCACTTGGCATCTTTTCAACAGGACTATCCGTGCTGCCTCCACCAGCAGGGCCCCGAGGAGCTCCCCCCGCTCCCCCTTACCACCCTTTCGCTGTAAGTAGCTCAGCATTCAGAGATTGCTCGTGCTCTGGGCACCCCCAGGCAGCAGCATTACTCTGCTATATTGAATCAGAGCTAAAGCTTTAATTTGGAGGCTGTGCTCATAAGTGATAACAGGATAAAGCCGACATTTCTTAGGACTTCTTCCTAAAGGACAGATAAATATTCTTAAACCATCCTCTAAATATGTGCTCTTAAGCATAGTATATGTCATATCTAGGAAAGAAAGAAACTATTAGTACTAGCAGATTCATTAAGTAGAATCTATAACTATTTTAAAAAAGGATTTGTTAGCTCAAATAAGAACCTTCATGAGTGTTCATTTGTTAAATATATATAATAGGGTACCTAGATGACTCTGGGTGGTTGTGTGTGTGTGTGTATAAAATTCCTACCTATTTCTCCTACTAAAATGCATTATATTTTATTAATAGGCACTTTTAAAAATAAAACAATACACAGTGTTCATTTCTAAACACTTAGCACAATGCCTGGAATTTAGTAGGTTCTCAATAAGTATTTATAATTTTTTATAATTAATAACAAAAGAAGAAGTGTGCGTTTTATGAGTTTTCTACTTGTTGCTCCTATTTACAAGCATTATTCAAGATCAGTACATCGCCAAATTGGGGTTCAGGATAATTGACAGCTTTTTTTTTCATTCCTAATTCTTCTTCACACATACTGTTTAATTTTAATTTTTAAGCACTTTTTTTTCCTCCAGTGTTTATACTGATTAGTTGGAAGGGTCAAATTGGTGAGCATTACCTTAGCCACTCCTTTCTTTTGAGAGGTGGTCTCTGGTGTAGGCACAGCAGTGTGAGAATTCCTAGTAGCTCTCTGGGTTATCTGTGGAGAGACAGGGATGACCCCACTATGCTGTTCTGCCAACAAAATACAGACACAAACTTGGTCACAGGAATATATGCATTCTGCAGTCTTGTTTACATATAGATCTTCTGAGTCATTTCTAAATCTTCATACTGTTTCTTTAGAGTTTTATGCATTTTCCCCTAACCTAATGAATGGGGCCTGATACCGAGCTGGGGGTCAGGGTGGGCAGAGGGAGCTGTAGATGTGGCAGGAGGGATTGTGGCAGCTTCTCCAGTCATGTGGCTGCTCCAAGGAGCAAAAAATAGCTAGGGGGAGGTACACACCCTCGTATTTTTGCTGTGCAATTTGAGAATGACCACGCTTAGTACAATTCAATGATACGGAGATATACCTCATCTCTTGGAAGAAAGACTGTGTTTACTTCCTACAGAAGATAACCTCAAAAGCCAGGCTATTCTCTCAACCTCAGTAACAAATGGTGGGTGAAAATGCATCATAAAACAGACTGCATCTAAAATTGATAATTAAAATAGGAGTCAGCAAGCAGCTCAAGAGCCCACCACTTATTTTTGTGAATAAGGTTTTAATGGAACACAGCTGTGATGGTTTGTTTATATATTGTCTGTTTGCTTTCCTGCCACGATGGCAGAGTTGCATGGATGCAGTAGAAACCCTATGAACAGCAAAGCTTAAATTACAGTTGACCCTTGATCGATGTGGGAGGTAGAGACACTGACCTCCCATGCCATAAAATATCTGCATATTACTTTTGACTCCCCAAAAACTTAACTACTGAGAGCCTACTACATAACTACAGTATGGCTCCTATTGAATGGAAGCCTTACTCATAACATAAATAGTCGATAAACACATATCTTGTATGTGTATGTATTATATACTGTATTCTTACAATAAAGTAAGCTAGAGCAAAGAAAATGCTTTTTCAGAGTGTCACAGATATCCAAAATTTTTCCAATATATTTATTGGAAAAAATCCATATTTAAGTGGACACATACAGTTCAAACCCATTGTAGTTCAACAGTCAACTGTATTTGGCCCTTTAAAGAACAAGTTTGCAGACCCCTGAACTCAAATAAGAGGTTTCCATGTGATAGCAGAATATTTTCTAAACTTGAAAATCTTTGGCCAGTTGGAAACTTTCCTTTACATCATATTTTTACTGAGACAGTAGAATAACCATTTTACTAAAATATATAGTTCCTGTTGTTTATAAAATAGATTTTAAGTAAAATTTCTTTTTTAAGCTAACAGCCATGTAGTACTGATCTTGATCCCATAGATGAAGATCAGACTCTAATGCAGAGTACACAGGTAACCCCACTCTGCGACAGTATGCCTCCTGCAGACATCTCCCCGGGACAGCTGCAAGAGCGTATGAGCATGAAGGTAGCCGTCGCCAGGATATGCAGGACCTGGGACAGGTCCCCAGAGCCACACCTGCAGAGTCCACATTGCAGGCCCCTGGGCCTCCCTGGTGTGCCCAGGCATCCTGAGGGAAGACAGGTCAGGGTGGAGTGGTGAGGATACTTCAGTTACAAGCTACTGCTTTCCTGTCACAGAGGCAGTCAGATTGCCAGGAACCGAGAGTATTTCTTTGCTTTTATACATCACGAAACACTAGGCTCCCGGCATCCAAAGGTCAGAGCCTCTGTACCTCCTTACAGCTGGCTCACGCAGCATGGATTGGCCTCTGACCTCTTAAACTTTTAATGCATATGTATATGCATAAAAACTCTGTCTTTATTTTCTGGTTATAAAAGTAATACATTCGTAGTATTTATGAAGCAAATAATACAGAAGTGTAGAAAGTGCAAGATTTTTCCAGCCGAGAAGGAACCAATGTTTCCATGTATATGGGTATGTGTATATGTATAATTAACATACATAAAATATGAAGTATGTCATACATACTTGAATCAAATTTTTCACTCTGTAATGGAAATCCTTATGAATTATATATTATGTACAAAATGTATATATTCTTTTTGGCTCAGCAATTCTGAGGAAATTTATCTTGGCTCTTATATCAAGTGATTTCCTCAGAATTGCTGGTCCAAAGAATGTATTAATTATATATGATATATAATTATAAAATATGTAAATGATGATACATAACAGATTTTGATACAAAAACACTACTTTCCTTCCTACCAAAAGTATGTGACAGAGGGATTTTTTCCCCCATTACTCCCACTACCATTGTAATTATTCTTTGCAATCTAATACTTTAAAATATTACATGAGACTCAACATTTTTGTTTATTGGCCATTTTTTTCCCCCCTTAATGAATCGTCTTTCTGCATCTTTTGCTCATCAGTCTACTGGGAGCCAGACATATGAATCTCTGTGCTATCAGTTGCTATTTTTAACCTCAGGCAAGCAATTTAATGTCTTTGCATCTTGATATCCCTGTCTGTAAGATGGGGGTGGTAATAGTGTACATACCATACAGTTGTTGTGAGGGTTATTAAATAAGACCTGCACATAGTAATTGCTTTGTAAATCTTTGCTGTTATCATTATCTTTATCTTCTATCTTAATGATTTGTAACAGCTGATTACATATTAAGGTTGTTAACCATTTGTCATGCTGTAAATATTTTCCACTAACTTGTTCTTTCACTTTGCCTTATTTGTGGTGTCTTGTGCCATAATAATTTAAAATAGATATTTTTGAACAAATTATTGAGTGAAGCAAAATGTAAACATTTCCCTTCAGCCTTCCTTCACTTACCCAAATATTACTCAACTACTCCCCAGAATTATAGTACTTTTATGTTTACACGTTTTTAAATGTTTTCTCAGCATATATACAATCATATTATTCAGAAATACAAATGGAGTCATACTATACACAGCGAATTACAAGATTTTTTTCAACTTATGGGTATTTTTCTATAGCTAGACCTAATTCTTTAATAGCTACATAGTATTGCATTATATGAATTTAATGTTATTTTTATAACCAGCATACTATTTTTAGACATTTGTGTTGTTTCTAGGTTTTCTCTACTAAAAAAAGTGTCAGAATGAATATCTTTATATATGTCTTTAAACAAGTGTGTGAGTATATCTGAAGGTAAATTCTCTTAAGACTGGATTACTCCATCAAAGGGTGTATACAATTTAAATTCTCAAATATCCCTTCAACAGAATTCATACAGAAATGTTAAGAATGAAGGTAGTTAAGTCAGTGATGTTTTCTTTTATGGATTTCTGGCCTTTGATGTCATTACTAAGGAACGAGCCTTCTCCCATCCAAGACTGTAAAAATATTCTCCCATGTTTTCTTATAGTAATTTTTAGTTTGTTTTGGGGATTGCTGTCATATCTGTAATTCATAGGGAATTTATCTTGACTTATGCTTTGGGATAGGGAGCTACCTTTATTTTTTCCAGATGGATAGCTAATTTCCCCCAAATCATTTATTGAGTAATGTACCTTTTAAATTGCTTAATGTGTCTTGGTCATATTACTCTAGAAGTAATCTGGAGTTTTAGTCCGAATTATTAACCTTTCTTTCTTTTTTATTTTGGTATCATTAATATAAAATCACATGGGCAACATTGTGGTTACTAGATTCCCCTCCTTATCAATTTGAAATGTCAGCTTTGTCAGACATTAAACTCCCCCCTTAGTCATACTGCTGGACTCTACACCATTCCAACTCATCTTTCTGTCTACACTGCAATTGCTGTAGTTAGTTATATACTGTCTTTGACAATTTTAATAGCAGAATTATTTTTTTCTCAAAGAATGGCTTGGAAAAATGACCATCTTTTACAATGCTTGGTTAAATTACAGAATATACTGCAATTTTCTCTTCTTTTGAGGATTTGGTAAGATGCATCCATGAAACATCTGAGCCTACCCACCTTTTGTTTGGAGAAAGATCTTTTATAAGCTTTTTAGTTTCTTACAAGTTTTTTACTTGGTTTTGTTAATTTATATTTTCCTATAAAAACATTCATTTTATTTCTTCATATATATTGGCATAACATTATGCAGAGCAGACTGACCACTTTTTAAGTCTCCACCCTTGTGGTTATATCTCTCTTAATTCCTAGCATGATATATTTGTGTTTTCTCTCTTTTTTTCTTAATCTTATTTGTTAGGGATTTTACTGTTTTTTAAATTTCTAAGTAGTGAAGGGCTTCTTTTTTATTCTCTTGCAATTGTATCCTGTACTTTGTACTCAGAGAATGTTATTGGAACATTTCTGACTTTTAGGCTTTCCTCATGCATGATCAAATTTTGAAAATAATGGGCATTTGGAAAGGTGTGCCTCCTCTAATGTGTTCAAAGTTGTGTTTATAGCTATGAAATCAAGTTTCTAATTGGTGACTTGTATCCTCTATATACTTTTTTTTATGTGTATGACATTAAGTTTTGAGAGAAGTTTACTGTTCTTCTATGATTATGGTTTTGTTAAAATTGTTTACAGATTTTGCTTAATGTGTCTTGGTCATATTACTCTAGAAGTAATTTGGAGTTTTAGTCCAAATTATTAACCTTTCTTTTTTTTATTTTGATATCATTAATATAAAATCACATAGGCAACATTGTGGTTACTAGATTCCCCCCCTTATAAGTCTCCACCACATACCTGATTACAGTCACTGTCCATCAGCGTAGTAAGATGCTATAGAGTCACTACTTGTCTTCTCTGTGCTATTCTGCCTTCCCCGTGCCCCACCCCCATAATTATGTCTGCTATTGTAATGCCCCTTATTCCCCTTCTCCCTCCCTTCCCACCCATCCTCCCCAGTCCCTTTCCCTTTGGTAACTGTTAGTCCATTCTTGGGTTCTGTGAGTCTGCTGCTGTTTGTTCCTTCAGTTTTTGCTTTGTTCTTATACTCCACAGATGAGTGAAATCATTTGGTACTTGTCTTTCTCCGCCTGGCTTATTTCACTGAGCATAATACCCTCTAGCTCCATCCATGTTGTTGCAAATGGTAGGATTTGTTTTCTTCTTATGGCTGAATAATATTCCATTGTGTATATGTACCACATCTTCTTTATCCATTCATCTACTGATGGACACTTAGGTTGCTTCCATTTCTTGGCTATTGTAAATAGTGCTGCGATAAACATAGCGGTGCGTATGTCTTTTTAAAACTGGGCTCCTGCATTCTTAGGGTAAATTCCTAGGAGTGGAATTAACCTTTCTTTCTTAACACATAATCTCATAATCCACAATTATTTAGACTTAACTTATACTGGTTTATTTGCTCACTGCAGAGAGTTTCTTGTGTTCTCTATCTCCCTAATTTTTGAGTTGTCTGAAGTACTTAAACAACTTTTTTTAGGCCTAGTACGTAAGTAGTATAGTTTCTAAGCCTTCCCATGTCTGAAAATGCCTTTCTCTTCCCCTCAAACATAAATAAAAGTTCAACTGGGTGTCTAGAAATTCCAGGGCCACAGTTCCTTTAGAACACTGAAACCATTACTTCTGGCATTTCATTTTTCAGATAAGTGTGCTACCAGCCTCATTCTTTCTTTCGTAGTTTTTTTCTTCTGTCTGTAAATTTTTTTTTACTTTTGCAGTATTTTGCCTTCATTCTTGGAATTCAGAAATCTGAATCTGAGCCCTTTGAAACTGAAGATTCAAGTTTTTCTTCAGCGCAGGAATATCTTCTGCTTCTGTAATTAATATTAGTATTGCTCCTCCCTCCACTTCATTGTTTCCTGGACTTTCCACTTCATGGGTAGTAGATATTCTCACTCTACTTTTTATATCTAATTCCCTTTTTGTTTGGCCTGGGTTAATCTTCTAATGTACTGATTGGCTTTTCAGGAGTGTCTTTCTATTGTGCTACTTGTACAACCCCTTTGAGTCATGAATCATGTTTTTAATTAGTTCCCTGGTCTTTTCTCATAGTAGTCTACTCACCTATTAAAGCACTGTCCTTTTGAATCTAAGAAGTCATATCAGAATCAGACTTAAAAAAAAACAAAAACAACTCTTTCCTGAATTCTACTGGGGTCAGTTGCTTGCCTTGCTCCCCTTTTTCATCATGCTCTTTCTCTATTTATATCTAATGAATTTTAACTGCCCATTCACATATTTAGATAAAACTCAACAGAAGGCATATTAGAATTCTTAGGGTAACTTTTTCATTACATGTGCTATGAACCTGAACCAGTGAATGCCGAATGTTCCAGGTGGGAGCAGTGTGGGGTGTAGTGGTTAAGATCTTGGCTCACAGAGTTAGACACAAGAGATCTGTGCTCTACCTTTTACTAGCTTACCAATTTCTAGTCCCCACCAGCTCCTGAGGTTGTCCTATGAGAACACACAGAGATGGATAAGAGGCTATCAGGAGGCACTTTGACAAGCTAGGGTAGAACTGTGCACCTTCTGTGTCTTGGAAAGCTCTGTCCTTATCACCGATCCCTCTGGTCAAGCCCACTCCTCTCCCCACGGGTGCATGTCCATTTCCCTGGTTCCTAGGGAGAGCATCCACCATCCTTTCAATATGGCATCACTCTGTCAAAACACCAAAGCATTTAAATATTAGAACATAATTTGTACACCTGACCCTTGCCCTCTCCACTACTCCTTTCCCATCCCCCCCCTTTTCCCAGCACCCGATTTCTTCATGGTTCAGAATATCACCTAAATCATGCATCGTGATTATGGTCAGACATACAGTTTGGAACTAAGGACCCAGCAGTTGTTCCAGGAAAAGCAGGCCCAACCGTTTATAATTCCCTTTTTAATTTTCATGAATGCGTTTGATATATACTCCTCTACCTACCCCTCAGCATAGCTGGGCATGGAGGAAAAGCAGGCACCAGTTTCCTTCAAACTGAGAATTGAAAATGGACCGGTGGATAATAATGACCATCACCCCTTGCTGCCTCTACTGGCAAGGGTGGGGCACACCTGGCTGGGTCAGCTTTTATTAGAACACCTCCTCTTCCCTTCCGCAATGTCATCATGCTTTTGAAACACTCAAAAAATAAAGGAGCTTCTTCCTCATAAAATAGCTGGGGACTCTTCACCTGGGACAGTGAAGCCAACTGCCACATCAGGGTTGGGGTTCCATACTGACCTCCCTGTCCCTGGGGCCTGGGTTGATTTGATGGCCACACCTGCTTTGAAGAGAACACGTATTCACATCATCAACAGGTTATTTTTCTGGTCATTATGACTAAGCATTTGACTAAGAGGGAGCCTATGACCCTCTTCCGTTTGAGGTTATAGACTCCATGTAAGCTTGGGTGGATGGGAAATAGTATGCTCCAAGCCACACATTTCATTACAAGGAACTACTCACTTAGCACTCATTAATTCAGTGCACACAATGCCAGACGATAAATTCTTCCATTCCTGAGACCTCACTGAACGCACCTAAGATCGTTCAGGGCATCCATTGTTCTTACGGTCAATCCACGTTCAAACCAAGGCCCTGCTTGACCTTGCACTGCCTGCCTCCCATCATACCCTGCTGTACACTCTTATTTGCATTCATCATGCTGGGCTCTTTTCTGTTTTCCAAAGAGGCCCAACTCCTTTCTAGGACCTCTAAGAACCGTGGTTATATGCTCCCTCCTCAGTGCCTTAGATGGGGCTCCATCTCCGTCACGGGTCCCCGCTCAGAGGTCCCCTCCTCCAAGGGTCTTCCTGGACCACTCCAGCTAAAGTTGCCATTGCTTCCCTTCCTCACGTCATCCTGTTCATTTCTTTCACAGTACTTAACATGGCTCCCCAGAAGAATGTAAGACCCATGGCAGCAGTGACCTTTCTGGCTTAGCAGTGTGTCCCCAACACCTAGAACAGTACTTTTCATGTGGTAGATGCTCAAATCTCTTGCATGAATGAATGAACAGTTGAATGACCCTCACAGCAATATTAGAAGATCTAAACCCATTATTTTAACTCATTTGTGGATGAGGTTCAGAAAGGCTCAAGAAATGATTCCAACTTATATAGGGCTAGTGATCTAGACTCAGGTCTTCTGACTCCAAAAACCAACATATGCACAAAGGCAGAGAGAGCCTCAGCAACAAAGGAGTCCTGCTTGCAGAGTTCAGGGTTCTTTCCCCACAACAATTCCCCGCTGTAGTAACCCATGAATAAGAAGGGGCATGGGCAGTTAGTCCTGCTTATCCTTTTACAGCTAATTCTCTCCCCCAACCCACGTGATTGATCTCAGTTTGATACAATGGCAGTATTTGAACCCAGAATAGGAACCAAGAATAGGAAAACTGTGGCCTGTCTATTCTTGGCTTCACATGAGTTTTGTAAGGAAAAGGCAAATCACAATTCAAAAGATTACTGCTCTGAGGGCTGAATGGAGGGATATCTTGTGAGAGGACGATGGAAGCATCCTTTCCCCAAAACAGAGATTTGAGCAGAAAAAAGCCACAGGAATTCTCTACCCATCCTCCATAGCCCAGGTCAGGGATCTGCACACAGAGGGTGTGGAGATGATGCTCTTTAAGAAAGAGGCAGAACTAAGTAAGCCTGACCCCTTCACTCAGCTTCCTTTCAAAAGTGGAGATGGTCAAGAGAACGCTGGTCTCATAGCACCCTCTTGTGAGCACGAGTGTCACTGCAGCCCCCTTACAAGTCACGAAAGCAAAGGCTTGCAGCAGTACAGCCATGGTTCCATAAGCAGAGCTTTGTCCCTGGCAGGTGCTGTGGGTACCTAGAGCACCCCTGGGAGATGCTCCCCACAGAGTTCTTATCTCTTCTTCCCCTAGGCCAGAAGTCCACTTTCCAAGCTCAAAAAGGGGAACTGTTTCATTTTGTCCCTTATGAGCCATGAGGTATAATTGTGAGCTGGAGCTCAGTCCAGCTGAAGAGTCAGGAGATGGAAGACACCATGAGTTTTGCTCAAGGGTCCTCAAATGAAGCTAAGTTCTCTAATTCCAAGCCTCATCCATGCATGTCTGACCACTGCTGGAATGGTCTTCCTGAGAGGTCATCTTGTAGGGTGGGCCTACAAGGATCGGCTCCATACCGTGCTCAGAGCTGTTCACCTTTCCTGTGATAGCAGACCAGTGTTTACTGGCCTTCTGAAATGCAGTTAACTAGGCTTTGCTGACTCTGGTCAGTGTCTGCCCCATAAGAATATATAAAATCAGACATATTCCTATCTGCAGGATTATTGTGAGGATTAAGACTTTATGAATAAAGTACCTGCCACAGTGCCTGGTACACAGTAGGTATTCGGTAAAAAGTAGCCACTTTTTAAATGTTATTTTCTTAATAGCCCTTCTGTCTACATCTGCCTTCCTATCCCCTGCTTCCTCCTCCCCCCACACACAATATTCTTATTCATTCCTTTCTTTCTTTCCAAATAGTTTTCAATTTCTCTATTCCTTCCGAAATTCTCTGGTGGAGCTCACTGATCTGACTTTCCAGGAGCATACTTTTGCATGTCCTGAATAACTCTTAAGATGCTTAGCAATCTCTGTTCCTTTTAATTCACGATTTGTAATTCCCCAGGAACTACAAGCCACTGGCCTGCCTCTCTCCCTGAGGGCAGGTTAAAAGCATGCACACTCACTCCTGTGGTATAAGTTCCTAGGAAGTCTGAAGCATGACTCAGCTTAGAGCTGATACACATTCAGCCCAGCATTCAGTGCTCCAAGGGGAGTGCGGGGTACAGGTCTGAGCTGCAGAGGGACAGTGTGCAGACATGACCGGGGGCCATATGTGCAGAGCCCATGTCATGTGTGGAACTCTTGCCTCCCTGGGTTTGGTGAGTGTCCCTGAGGGCCCCTGCTAACCAACCAACCGCTTCTCTCATGCTGCAGACCCACTCCGGATACTTCTCCAGCTTGTACCCACCTCACCAGTTCAGCCCGTTCCCGCACCATCACTCTGTAAGTGCCCTGTTCAGCCCCATTTACTGCTTGGTCCCCTCCTGTGCCTGGCACTGCCTGGTCCCTGGCAGACTGAGCAGTGACTGTTCACGGGCAGAATGCTGGGTCCTGTGGCTCCAGGTGATACATTCTGCAGGGCACAGGTGCACCAGAGTACCCAGTACTCAAGTGTCAAGTGCACCAAAGGCCCCTCAAAGCCCAGTTCAACAATCCTGATTGTACTTGTGAGTCCCACTGAGTAGGGAGGCAAAGGCAAAAATCAGCATAATTATATTAAAAAGCCTCAGTAAGTGGGAAGCGAATACTGCCTTCCCAACCTCAGCTGCTGATATGTTACTGAGCCAGGCTTCTTTTGAAACAGTGTTCTAGCTGTTGCCCTGTAAACTTTGGTTAAAATACAAGATTATGTATGGCTCAGGAAATATTCTAACTTGCTAGTATAGTCTCTATAATATATGTATACACACACATCTATAGAGAAGGAAAACAAATAGCTGTTTAAATCATTTGGGAGATTCTTTGCTGAAGGACCCCTGTGGCCTTGCCCACGTCTGTGGGCCCTTGCCGTGCGGCCCGGTCAGGGCAGGTTCAGTTCAGTCTGACACTGCTCTGGGAAAAATGCTTTTCCTGCTACATGACGAGTAGCTTCCCATTTCTTCAGGCCAGGTGTGCTTATTGAGTTCTTGGATAAAGACACAGGAGAAGTGCGGATCACATTTGTATGACAGAAAACCCATGAACAGCCGACTTTCTGCACCCAACAAATCCAGAGCTGCTCAGAAGGAGCTGCCGTTTGACAGTCACGTAGTGGCACCCACATTCAGGTTCATTCTTCAAGCGTCCCACCTGCGGAGCCCTAGGCCACAGAAGACTCCAGTGTACCAGTTCGGCCATTTCCAGGGTGGTGAGGCCATCCTAGCAGGTGGCTCAGGTCGATGCTTAGTGCCTGTTAAGCGCCTGAAGGAGCATCCTCAGTGGGAATGATCTTTCCTGTCTTGTCTTGCCCTTCTAGTATCCAGAGCAGGAGATTGTGAATCTCTTCATCCCAACCCAGGCTGTGGGTGCCATCATCGGGAAGAAGGGGGCACACATTAAACAGCTGGCTAGATTCGCCGGGGCCTCCATCAAGGTAAAGCTGCTCTCAGCAGCCACCTGTGTCCTACCCTCTTCTTTTGCCACATCCCCAACCCCAGGTCCTTGTTCCTTCTGTCACTTCTGGGCAGTGCTTACACCACCCAGGGACGCAATCCTACTGGATATGGAAAGTGTGCCTCTAGGACTAGTCCCGTATCTTCTCATCTTTACCTCTCTTCTTACCCTTTTTGTTCAACTAACAACTGAGTTAGAAAAAAATATTAGTAACAAATAAACCAACCCAGTCCTCTTTGGGTTCCCATTATCTTCCTCTCTCAAGAAGATAAAGTAGAGAAAGACTGAGGCTTTTCCCAAGCCAAGAGAGTGGACTTAAGTGGAGTGATAATTTATACTTAGCAGTTATCAGTGCTTTCACCCTTTAGTTAGTCTCTGCTCTAAAGACCTTTGAATTTTGAAGAAGTAGGTGAAAGAAAAACTCTTTGAAAAGTGGTGATAAAAACAGTGGATAAACAAAAGCTGGTGACCTAACTTAATACGCAGCCCTGGGACTGAAGAGAGAGGCTCAGGAAGGCAGGCCCCTAATTTACAGAAAGCTGTGAGGGCAGACATAGCTGCAGTCACACACCCCCTCCTGCCTCCTCAAGCACAATGTGAAGACTCGTCAGAGACGCTGAAAGGGAAGGATTATTCCGCCCTGGTCCTGCTCCAAGCCCAGCTATCAGCTCTGACTCACGGGCAGAATGCTGAGCACGTCCCAAGCTTCATGAAACACTTTTGAAAACAGAGTTTCCGTTGTTACGTAAAATAATTTGCTACCATGGGACAACCCGGAATTCTGAACAAGAAGTCTCATGACCGGGAAAGAGAGAGTGCTTACACTTCTCCCCAGGAAGAGCGGGAATTTCTCCCACAGCGAGTGCGCTGGAGAACAAACAAAACAAAACATTCTGAGGAGCGCAGAACAAGGATTTCAGTGAGACCATAAAAGAATTTTATTTAGGTAAATCATTTCCCCTCTCAGGCCTCATTTATCTCGCCTGCAAAGTGCATAGACGGGATAAGAGCCGTGAGGCAGGTGGCCAGTGGTGCCCTCACAGACCTGCCACAGGTGAGGCTCCAGCGCTGACAGCGTTTCGTGTCAGTTCTGCTGACCTGAGGACATGGAGCACCTACTGGAGCTCACTGCCGAAATTTGACCAAGTTAGCAATTTCTGGTCCAATGTTTTTTCCACTGTGCTATATACACTGGAATCATCCCTAGTAGGCCTTTAAGAAAATAAGGTGAGATCAATCCTGTGGGCTTCAGCCCACAGCATCCACCTCCCTTCTGTGTCCCAGCAAGGTTGAGCGGTGGCATGTCACTTGCTTATGATTTCTGTGATGGGCAAAGACAGCAGGGTTGGACCAGGGGACATAACGGGCTCTGCAGGCTGAGAATTTCCAGTCGTTTTTCGTGCTGGACCAACAACTTGCTCAGAAAACCAGGGAAAACCAGGAAAGCCAAATATTTGTGAGAGAAGTTTCCTACTTTTAAAAAAATCAATCTGGTTTTTGCTAGAGTCCCGTATTTTCAACAGGTCTCTGCAAAGCATCTGTTTCTAAAGCCGGGTAGGTGATCTAATTCCAGAGAACACCCCCCATCCTGTGGGCCAGTCTTGTGCACCACGACTGGAGGCACATTGAAGCTGCCGAGGCAGGGAGAGAGCGTTGCACTCCTCTGTGGGGGCACAGTGCTGGGAGGGAGAGAGCTAAGCTAAGATTCGGGAGGTGTATCCCTGGAGACAACTGAGTTACAAGAGCCGGGCTCACCTTGCCTGCAGAGCATCTAGGTCAGCAGGTTTTGGAATGCCACTCAGCATTCCTGATCCTGCTCCAGCGCTGCTCCCACTGTGATCTTGGCAGTCTCCTCATCTCTCTGGGTCCCACTTGCTTTAGTCATAAAATGGGGTGCTCATTCCTGGTCCTCTCGAGGGAGTCTGCCTGTGGAATGCCATTGCATAACTGCAGGAGCACACTGTGTAGCTCTCATACCTCTGGTGTGGGCTGGTGAGTGTTGGGCAGTAGAGAGACGGGGAGTTTCTTTCAGAATCTGAGCAAGACAGCCTGAGTCACTAGGAAGTGGACAGTGACAGCTGAACTGATTTGGTCAACATGAATCATGAATTAGCCTCTCAGCTCTTCTCGATTTGGATGGGTAAGATCTGGGAACCACCATGTCCATGCTCCGGTCTCTTACTCTTTGAGATAAGAAACAGAGTTGATGCTGGCTGTGGCCTGGAAGCAGACATGACCGTTCCACCAGTGGTCTCCACAGCCAGTCTGTGAGCAACCTGCCAAAGGGTCTCAGTCTCCTGGACACTGTAGTCTGTTTATCCGTTGAAGTTGAAGGCTAGCAGACCACCCACAGCAAAGGGAGCTCCCCCAAGAAGCTTAGTGGCTGGCGACCTGTGTCTCACGTTTGTTCTCATTAGGCGAAGTAATCAGAGCCAGAGACCTCTTTGACTCTCTTAGAAGGGTCCCTCCTTCCAGAGCAGAGTATGGATCAGGGCACCCTTTGGATATGTCCTCACAGTAAAGGTGGGATGGCAACACAGGACTGAGGTCCACAAGTGGAGCCTGGCTTAAGGAATGTACATAAAAAACTATAAATTAAACCCGGTGGAGGTAGTCTTCCTGGGGGAGCCCATGACCGAGACACAGTGATCCAGAGATGATAAAGTCATAAAAGCATACATGATGAATTATTTCACTCCGAACAGCTCGCTTCTAAAGGATGGTGCCTCCCTTGAGCCATTAGTTTTGTTTTGCATTAGAAATACTGTGACCCTGTAATTGATCAGTTTTTTTTTTGTATTTGCTGTTAGTAGGCTTAGAACTGAGTCTGAGGCCCACTGAGGCAGGTGTATAGGACCTGAGGAGATGCATTTGTTTACTAACCTCACTCCTGGCTCATTCCTAAATTATCTGGTGTACTTCTAACTCATTTTACTTTAAATTAATCTTGTTCTGCTATATAATGGTTATTTTTAAAGCTACCTTAAGGGTTTTTGAAATAAGGCAAGGTGTGCAGAAAAAAATATGTAAAGCAGATCTAACAGAAATTGCTTGCTTGGCCCACCATTTGTTACAGAAGAGTGCAGACTCACCGGACTCTAGTGAAAGTTAGGAGGCAGCTTTGACCTTGCCAGGTCCAACCTCCACATTTCACAGATGAGGCAGTTGAAGCCCGAGAAGGGGAGGGATTTGCAGGGCCAGCACTAGAATGCAAGGTGTCCTCATACCTGGTCTGGTGCTGTCAGACTGATCTGTGTGCCATGGAGGAGCTGGTTCTAGCTGCACCTGCTCTAGTTCAACTGTCCCTTGCAGCTGACTGCCTCTGTGAGCTAAGAATTAGAACCAGGGTCACCTTCCCTGCAAGCTGGTTTCACTTGTGAATGCCCTGTGGACTAGCCCTTCCTCCTTCTGGGCCCTGGGTGGGTTGGTGGAGCCCTCGTGTCCCTCTTCCTAGAGCCCTTGACTTCCTTGGCTCAGTGAAAAGAGGCCAGGCCCTACGTGCTTGGAGCAGGGATGGGCAGTAATACTGGCCTGCTTCCTGGGTGGCCAAAGACCCAAATGGGATCCTGGGCACTGTGATCGTAACTTTCTAACACCCAGAGCGGAGGCAGCAGGAGTCAGATGAAGCACCAGGCGCAAAGGCAAAGCCCTATGATCTCTTCCTAGCATGCGTACCTCCCACTTAGACAAGAAAGGATTGCTCGGGGAAAGCAGCCAAGCAGCAGCATTTTCCTCTTCCCTATAAACTGCAGATTGCCCCAGCGGAAGGCCCAGACATCAGTGAAAGGATGGTCATCATCACCGGCCCGCCTGAAGCCCAGTTCAAGGTCAGTGCCAAGGCTACTGCAGCCCTTGCAGGCCCTGGGCCCAGGGCAGCCTGTCGGGTAGCTGAGGGCCTTCAGCAGCCACCCCCTCAGAGGCACATTCAAGGCTCCTCAGTGGGCGGAGCGCGACCCCCATTTCCCTCCCTGCTCCTGCTCACCGGCCTCAGACTCAGCCTGTTCTGCCCACTGCTCCAGGCTGCGTGGAGCCCCCCTTCCCTTCTCTCCCATGGAAAAGCTGACCATCTGTTGGTACCCAGTTCGGTGGCACTCACTCTGGGATATTTCTGGTCCCCTAGCTGTGGTTTTGAGGATGGGTGTCTCAGACTCATGTGGTCATTTATATCCTTCAAGCTGTGGCGTGAAACATGGGCTGAGAAGGGAAGGAACACGGGCAGTTAGAAGCTGTTTGGTGGGACGCACTGTTTTGTTTTCCCTTTTATCCCCTAGGAAAACCATGACTTGAGTTTTATGAAAGTCATTTAGAAAACATTTATAACTGTAATCCTTATCAGTAAAAGTATTTAAAGTTTGAGAAGAAAAAGTTAACACAATGTGGAAACATTCAGGAAGAATAACCCTTCAACGCATGATTGGATAAACGAAATGCACAATAGAATATTATTCTACCGTAAAAAGGACAGAAGTTCTGATGCATGCCACAGCGTGGTTGAACATAAAAAATATTATGCTAACTGAAAGGCAGACACAAAAGGCCACATATTAAATGATTCATCTATATCAAGTGTCCAGAAAAAGCAAATTCATAGAGAAAGAGTAATAGCTGCCAGGGGTGGGGGTAGGGAGGAACTGCGACTGACTGCTCTTAGGTATGGGGTTCTTATTTGGGGGAATGGAGTAGAAATGTTCTGCATAGTGATGGTAGTGGTCTCACACAGTGAGTAAACTGAAAACCCCTGGAGTGTACACTTTACTTTAAAATGATCAGTTTTAGGTTGTATGAATTATATCTCAATTTTTTTTTAAGTTTTTAAAAAAAGAATGGTAACCTTTTGGCTACATTGGCTCTGGAGATCACCATCAAAAAGCACATCCTATCACCACCACCCGTATTTCCATCCTTTAATAACCAGAGGTCTGAACATATTGTCGGAGGAGGAAGTTAAGAATTCCCTGAACAAACTCACCGAACTAAACACTTAAGAGGTGCTGGGGTATGGAAAAAAGATGTATCGTTCTGCCCTGTCTCCACCCTGTTGCCTCCAGCCCTATACACAGAAAGCTTCCTAGGGGAGGCGATCCTGTGCAAACCCGGCACGGTTTGCCAAGTGCACTCACTGGAGGCGCCAGGACAAGCACCCTGCCGGGTCTGGGAGCAGCTGCAGCAGGCGCACAGTCTGTGTCCAGCCCATCTGCAGTGGGGCTTGGCGCGTGCAGTTCCCTGGACTCACCAGTTCCCATAGCAGCACTGCTAACTCAGGCTGACTGGCAGCTGACTGAGGGTCACCAGTTATGTCTTGTTCTCTCAGGCCCAGGGGCGGATCTTTGGGAAACTGAAAGAAGAAAACTTCTTTAACCCCAAAGAAGAGGTGAAACTGGAAGCCCACATTAGAGTGCCCTCTTCGACAGCTGGCCGTGTGATTGGCAAGGGCGGCAAAACAGTAAGTTTGCTGTGAGCTGGCTGCACTCCTGAGAGGATTCCCTGCCCTAGCCTTACCTAACTTCCTTCAGACCCTCATTGGCTTCTCAAGGAGAAAATATAATTAGCATCATTCCAGAGCTGAGGGCCGCAAATCCCTGATACTGACCCAGGCGCTGAAAGCACCAGGAACACTGCATCACGGCTACATGTTGGGCAGAGGAGCCCTGTGATCCCTGCAGAGACAGGCTGCATCTGCCCCCTGCTACCCACACCTGGCAGCAGAATAATGGGAAGAGTTGCACACAGGCAGATCCATCGTCTCTATGTCACACTCAGAGGCCTGTGGGGTCCAGTGTCCTACACTCTACTGTGATTTTTCAAACTATCCTGATAGATGCCTCCAAGGGCTCTGACTCCCCCTCCTACAGATTTAATTTGGCTATTTCCCAAACCTGGCCATCTGCTAAGCAGGAGCTAGTTTAGTGTGGGTGTGGTCTAGTTTAGTCAGGTGTGCATGAGAAGGAAATACTTTTTAAAAAAACAACCAAGGTTTTCAGGTTGAAGGTGGCACCAACAGTGTAATCTGAAGTGGCAGAGGCTCTGCGAAGCCTGTGCGAACGTGCAGAGGGTCTCTCCCCACCTGGCAGGGGTGACTCCCGAGAGGTCCCAGCAGTGCCCGTGCACCTGGCAGGTCAGTGTCCAGTGGCAGGAATGTGGGGGTCTCTGGAGCCCTGTGTGTGTCATCATCCCAGGGCAAGTACACCAAGCTCTAGGCACGTTGGAATGCAGTAGGCAAAAAAGAGCAAATAGTCCATGAGGGAGTAGACTCCTGAGCCCTTCAGCATCTTCCTGGTCATCTCAGAACCAGTCCCTGATTTCTGTGCAACCCCCAGAGCCCATCAATTGTCCAGTAAGCGCGTGCTAGCCCCGCCTGTATGCTCAGCACCAGGCCTGGGCCGGGGTGCAAGCCCTTGGGCAGTGTAGTCTTTTTGAGGCTGGTGAGTAGGAGCACCAGAGCTCAGGCAATGGGTTTTACGTTAAGTGGGGAGATCAGCATGGGCTGGAGGCTTCATGGAGGAGTGCCTGGGCTTGAATTCAAGAGGCAGAAAGAAAAGATAGCGATCCAGGGGTAGGAACAGCATAAGCAACTTGAAGGTAGGAATGAAAAAGAGCAGGGAACAGAGCAGGGCCTGATTAGAAAGAAAGTTTACTTCAGTGAGTCAGGTGAGAGGCTCATGGTTGGCACCGAGGAAAATATGTCCTGTAGTGATTTATAACAATCCCTGGATTATTGGGAAGCCTGGGCTCACTCACTGTGAGCAAGTTCAGGAACCACAATGACAGGAACTCCAGAATAAGAATTCAGCCCCAGAAGCAGCTCCGTGGGATCAGGGGCTGGATTCTCTCGCTCTGTCACTGAGCCCTCCAGGGCCCCAGCCAAGAAGGCTCCACATGCCCCAGTGCGGGGAAGACCCCAGAGGTGTCCTAGTTTCAAAGAAAGGAGAGAGTCACCAGCCACCTTGCCCTCCACTGCTCCCCCACCCCCACTTCCTCCTGAGCCTGTTCCTCTCCTGTCATAGGTGAATGAACTGCAGAACTTAACCAGTGCAGAAGTCATCGTGCCTCGTGACCAAACACCAGATGAAAATGAGGAAGTGATCGTCAGAATTATTGGGCATTTCTTTGCTAGCCAGGTACCTGTGCTGTGAGGGCCTAGTCTCTCCTGCCAACCTCTTTTCAATTTTCTAAGTTATTGGTGGCCTGTCAGGTGACCACAGGCCCTGCACACACCCCACCACCTCAACCCCCACACACAGATGGAACCTCTCTGTGGCTCTTCCAGGATGGCCTACACAGCAGGGGAAACTGTGCCACACCCTTCTCACGACTGCTCTTCCCTGGGCATGCCGGAAAGCTTGAGGGAGAGGGTAGAACTGTGGAGTCAAGCCAAGCACATAAGCCCCTGAAATGCTTTAGTGTGAGGTCTCCGTCTCTCACTTTCCTCTCCTCCCCTTAGGCCATCCTCTTCGGGTGCCCTCCCAGGCCCGTCACAGCCTTCCCCTGCTGGGAACCAAGTACGGGCAAGGACCTGCCCACGGGAGTCCCCAGCTGGGCCCAGAGAGCCAGCCTGAACCAGGGTGCCCAAATCTCACTAATAAGAGTTAAATAAGCTCATCATAGGAGGCCCTCATTTCTTTCCTCCCCCTCTCCCCATGACATCTCCATCAGGACACAGGGCTCCACACAGCTTCTCTTTAATTCGCAAGGGCCAGTGACTCAGTATCATGTAGCCTGCTTCTTTTTGATGCTTTCTGTTGGTTGGTTTGGGATAGAACAGTCTTGGTTTTTGTCCTAAGCCAGTGAAGGCCATCTAAGCTTGCATGGAAGGGCTGAGCAGTAAGTTTGCTCTCTATAAACGGTGCCTTTGCCGGGAGACCCCAGGTGAGGGAAGGGCCCCAGGCCCTCTGAGATTCCTCCAGCCAGACTCTCAGCCATTCCCAACTCTGCTGCTCTTCCATCCCAGCTCCCCCAGTGCCCTGGGAGTGGTCCTGAATCACCAGGTTCCTGCAGGAGTTCAGTGTGCAGAGTTCTCCCTGCAATGGGAGCACCAGGGTGGGGTGCGAGATCAGGTTTGGGTTCATGTGTTTTTCCCAGCCTGGGCCAATTTCTCACTTCCTCCCGCATCCCATGTACTGTCTTTCCCAGCAATCTGACTAGTGTTCTTCCTAGTAATTCTGGAAAGGTGTGTGGGCCAAGATTGGAAGCCAAGGTGTGTGTAGTTGGCAGGGGAATGCTTTCTGACCTCTGCCAGGATCCCTGGCTTATCTGTTCAGTAATGAGGAAGTTTGACTTCCTATCCCCTTATCCTCCACCTAGCAGCCTTGGGGAGGGGGTGGGGGTGAACTCTGCTCCTTTACTTCCAGATAGAAAAGTTCCCAAGAGGAAGAGAGTGAGGGCCTCAGCGGGTAGAGGACACTTTTCTGAGCTACCACCTCCCTCCCCCAAGTCCCACCCCTTCTCCACCCCACTGCTTGTCCTCAGAACTGGGTTCCTTTTTTTCCCCTGTCCCCCTCCTCTCCCTTGCTGCAGACTGCACAGCGCAAGATCAGGGAAATTGTACAACAGGTGAAGCAGCAGGAGCAGAAATATCCTCAGGGAGTCGCCTCACAGCGCAGCAAGTGAGGCTCCCACAGGCACCAGCAAACAACGGATGAATGTAGCCCATCCAACACCTGACAGAATGAGACCAAACACAGCCAGCCAGATCGGGAGCAAACCAAAGACCATCCTGAGGAATGAGAAGTCTGCGGAGGCGCCAGGGACTCTGCAGAGGCCCTGAGAATTCTTCGGGGCCAGGAGAGAGGTGGGGAGGACAGCTGGGTTCCCGGCCCAGCCTCCTGCCTCCCCGGGGCCTCTGCAGGCTTCCCAGCCATCCACTTCACCATCCACTTGGATCTCTCCTTAACTCCCACCACGCTATCCCTTTTAGTTGAACTAACATAGGTGAACGTGTTCAAAACAAAGCAAAATTCACACCCTTTTCTTTTTGTGGAAATTGTCTCTGTACATGTGTGTACATATTAGAAGGGGAAAGATGTTAAGATATGTGGCCTGTGGGTTACACAGGGTGCCTGCAGCGTTAATATATTTTAGAAATAATATATCAAATAACTCAACTAACTCCAATTTTTAATCAATTATTAATTTTTTTCCTTTTAAAGAGAAAGCAGGCTTTTCTGGACTTTAAAGTCGTTCTTTGGGAGGTCTGCTGGTTTAGGAAGGAGCTTCAAGGCCACCCATATAAAATTTACCCGGCGGGAAATCTCGAAAGGACACTCACAGCAGTTCTGGATCACCTGTGTATGTCAACAGAAGGGATACCGTCTCTCTGAAGAGGAAACTCTTGTCTCTTCATCCCTGCCTAGCTCACACACCCATTTCTCTTTGCTTCACAGGTTTTAAACTGGTTTTTGCATACTGCTATATAATTCTCTGTCTCTCTCTGTTTATCTCTCCCTTACCCTTTCTCCCGCCCCTTCTTCTCCATCCCTGTTCTTTCCAGTGCCCTCCTCCCTCTGCCTCAATTCCCAGTACCTACGCACCCCCTCCCCAACCAGGCAAAGCAGTGCTCTGAGTATCACATCACACAAAAGGAACAAAGCGAAACACACAAACCAGCCTCAACTTACACTTGGTTACTCAAAAGAACAAGAGTCAATGGTACTTGTCCTAGCATTTTGGAAGAAGAAAACAGGAACCCACCAAACCAACCAACCAAACAAAGAAAAATTCCACAAAGAAAGAATGTATTTTGTCTTTTTACATTTTGGTGTATAAGCCATCAATATTCAGTGAAGTGATTTCTTTCTTTTTAGAAAAATGTGGAGGAAAATAGCAATTTACACGAGGTCGTTGGCCCAGGGCGTTAAATTTACAGATTTTTTTAACGAGAAAAACACACAAAAAAAGCTACCTCAGGTGTTTTTTACCTCAGCACCTTGCTCTTGTGTTTCCCTTAGAGATTTTGTAAAACTGATAGTTGGAGCATTTTTTTATTTTTTTAATAAAAATGAGTTGGAAAAAAATAAGATATCAACTGCCAGCCTGGAGAAGGTGACAGTCCAAGTGTGCAAAAACTGTTCTGAATTGTCTTCCGCTAGCCAAGAACCTATATGGCCTTCTTTTGGACAAACCTTGAAAATGTTTATTAAAAAGAAAAAAGATGACAAAAAAAAACAGAGAGAGAAAATATTGGAGATGTCCTGAATCCCAATAGGGTACGCGCCATTAGGGCTTTTTGCGCTAAAGGATGAACATGTACTGGTTTATGTGAACAAGCCATTTTACCACCAGACTGCAATGCCAGTTTCCTCTACTGCAAACAGTGTTCTGTGACAAAACAAAAACAAACAAAAAAAGAAATATATCCAGCTAACAAGATCCTGGTGTGTTGGTCTCTTATTTTACTAAGCATTGCCCGTCCCAAAGTGTCAGCTGAGTTCTAGCTCTTAGGGGACTTAGGAAAGCAGGCGGCTTACAACACGAGGACTGGGAAGCTACCCTGAGGAGGCTGAAGCTCAGCCAGGTCGGCGGTGCTCAAAGTGTGCTCCCCAGACCACAGTATCTATCACCTGGGAACCTGTTAGAAATGCAGATTCTTGGGGTCCTCCTTAAGTCAGAAATTGACGGTGGGACCCAGCAGTCTGTTTCAGAAAGCCCTCTGGGTGATTCCTATTTGTACTCAAGTTTGAGAACCACGGAACTAGAGAGATGGCGTGACTACCTATCAAGCTAGGTAAGACCAGCCCCTGTCTTTAAGGAACTTTAAGCCTGGCCAGGGAAAGTGTTTATGTGGGGAAAAGGGAAAGGATAATATGCTGACAATTCAGGGGAAGAGGTGCTCCACCCCTGCCAATTTGAAGTATTCCAGATCAGACAAAGGCAAGCAGCCTTGGACTGGAAGGAGGGTACTGTGCTTGGCGCCCCCACGCACAGGCTGGGGAAGGACAGGCCTGGTCCTGCTCCATTTCTAAGCCTGCATCTGTAGACCAGGGGATCTACCAGAGTGGGAGCATTAAAGTCCCAGCGATCTCAGGGGTGCGGAGCTGATACATGCCTGCCAGAGGTGGTCAGTCAGGCTTTCTGAGGGGACAGTTCATAGTGCAGCAGGGAGAGAGGGAAGTGAACTGATGGGATTCTAAAGCAGTCATGTTCCCCTAACAAATTCTGGAAGTTCCTGAAAGCACTTACATTTGTGCCTCACCAATGTCCCACCTCCATTCCTGATTTTCCTAGTATTTTAACAATTTCTGTAATCTAATTGTACTTTGAAGGTTTTGTGGGATCTAGACACCAACCGTTCTCTTGCTGCTACGAGAATAAAGAGCAGAGACAAATCATCCCTTCATGTGGCCATCAGAAACCCTAGTACCAAAGGCTCTACTGCCCCTCCTCTCAGTTAGGACTCAAGTCCACCGCCCTTTCAGACAGAGAAACACACCATAGGCTGACAGCCCAAGAAAAGCCACAGGGTTCTTGGCAATCAGGGTTATTACTGAAAGCCATTCCCTGGATTGAGGTGTTTTTGTCAGACACACACAGAGAAACAGCACATCTTTAAAGGAAGGGCTTTAAATATAGGCCTAAGGGCTCCATAATAAATTGTCAAGATGAGAGGAATCAGGGTGGGAGGAGACACAGGAACCTCCAGAAATGTACCCTCTTGGCTTTGCTGCTCAGGTTTCACTCCTTGGTGCCATAATGTGAGGTTTGACTCTAGTTGTTAAACTGCCCGTTTCCAGAATATTCGTCTCAGAACATGTGAGAGAAAGACAGGGAAGGCAGTGCTGAGATGGTGCCTGACTAATCCTGGTACAAAGCGCCCAGAGTTGTCCTAGGGTTGCAGAAACGAAGGGGAGGCCACGCGGAGGTGTTCTTCCCACAGCCCATTTTTCTGAGAAACCAGGTGCTGGATTATTTAACACGTGGTCTCGATTCAGCTGAGCTTCCCAGGGGCAGCACCAGCATGGTACCCTCCCCTTACAGGCCAAAGGCCTGTCCCATCTTAACTGTAAATAAGAACAGCTCCATGTGCTACACTGAGCTCTCGTGAATTGTTCACTACACACAGGCTCAGACTATGACAAACTACTCATTTCTTCTACTATAAATCTCAGGACTTTTCCTGTCTTGACAAGACATCCTGACATCCCAGGAAGTCCTAATCACATGATTTTATGCAAAATAAAAGGATAGTTGTCAAATGCAACTTAGGTCAACAGCAAAGTGCTTATTCATTAGCCAACACAACTCAAAAAGCCCCTCCCTGTTCCGTGGGTTCCCCTGAAAACAGCGGCTTCAATGTACTGACCTCTCCCTATACTTGGTAAGTAAGCCTGAACATCCCTTTTGTCCTAGTTAATTTCCCCCCAACTGTACCTCAAGACATTCTTGTTGCCTACAACATGAACTCTGGAAATTGGTTGCAAATTAGAAGAGGATTCCAGCACAGAGGGAGAACTTAAAAAGGAGAATCCACAGAATAATCTGAAGTTTGGAGGTGTTTCAACAAAGACCCAAAGGAAATGATAATCCCTAGACAGAGAGAAGGCATCTTGACAGGTCAGGAGGCAGGGCAGGGAGAAAACAATGGATTTCTAAGGGAAGCGGATGACACTGATAACCTGGCATCAATTGGGATCTGAATGACCCAGTGGCTGAGTAAGTAGATGGGATAAAGACCTGAAGAGTGTGAAAACCATCTGGCCTGGGCTCAGTCATGCATCCCTGCAGAAGGACATGGCCAACAAAGGCACCCCCAGGTCAACCACTGCGAAGGAAGCCCAGAACTGCAGGTGTTTAGAGGCTAGCTTAAATTGTACATGCATCCAGATCTCTCACTGTCTTAAACCTTCATGGAGATTTCTTTGGTCTGCTACTGCTAATGTCTAATAACATTGCTGGCAAATTCCCCCGATATTTACTGTCAGTTGCTGCTGCTAGTTTTTATTTCCTCTCTACATTCTCCTTAAGGTTGCTGATGAACTTAAGACTAACCTCATACACAGGTTAATTTTCTAGCTCTCATCAGCCACATAAAGTTCACTATCTTAGAAGCCAAAATGAGCGCGCTTAATAGCTCTTGCTCTCACAGAACAGCAAGCATGAGAAGAAAACCTCACAGAACAAAATTATAATCCAGCTTCACCTCAGTGGCCCCTGTATTCTCTTGTAAAAGCAATGATTGATTTGGTCATTGATCCAAGGCACTTGGTTTGTTATCATTTTAGGGCACTGCCCTTAATCTCTAAGATGGGGTTCACAAAAACAGTGAAGTATATTCTCATTTGTCTCCCATAACCTCTAGTGGGCAAAAAAAACTCAATGAAAAACTAAAGTCAATCTGATCCCTATCTCAATTTATCTATGTAATTTCAAATTTTTCCAATATGAAAGTCACTGAATTCTGACTCATGAATATCCCTCACTTTCCCATAGTTAAAAAACTACTCCCAGTCACCCTCAGTGAACTTGGTAAAAGCTATCCTTAATTCTAGATTCACAGAACAGCAGTGTTGGGAAAGGACCTCAGAGGTCCTAATACGGACTAACGCCCTCTGAAATCTCCAACGGACCCCCCCCAGCCCCCCTCCGCCAGCACCGGGAAGCGCAGTCCAGCCTGCTGGTTCTGCGTTCCGCTGCTCGCCCTACAACCACCCCCACCCAGTGTCTGCTACACCTTACTGAGGACAACTCTCCTAATGTTTGAAGATGTTGTCTTGTTCTCCCTTCTCTCAGCTTCTCATCTCTGGGATGATTGGAGGAGCTGCGAAAAAGGAGAACTGGCCTTCTCTCAGCTTTCAAAATCATAAGCCCCTACATCAAAACACCTTGAAAAGCCCACAGTAGCTGGCGGTGGGCAAGGGAAGCCTTGCTCAAGAAACAACAAGAGCAAGATGCTGCGGAGGGAGCAGATCTCCCTTTCCACTACTAGAGTCTCACTTTCTTTTCAGGAAAGTAAGAAAAAACCCAAGGCCAGAAGTTTCTCCCTGCTTACCTTGCCTATACAATAGCTATATGACCTTGTGTTCGTCACAGCCTCTTAGAGACTGGTCTCCTCACCTGTGATAACAAGTTTAAATACAACAAAGTATTTGATTCTAACTTGTATAAGAAGGCACTCCAAGTCAAAAATACCTTCTGGTTAGCAGCCTTCCAATAGTCCTTCTTGCAGTTTCTCATTGTGCATCAAAAAATACAAAAACTTAGAGAGTACCAGAACCAGACACAGCAACAACTGAACACCAAAAAGCAAGCAAAATCAACAATAATTATAAGCCATATAGAACCAGAATGGGAAAAAACCTTCGGTACATGGCTCGGTCTAGTTTCACGGAATCACTTTTCAAAAAGATAGGAGAATGTGTACTTGCCATCTTCCAAATGTACCCACCATTTCCCTTCCCCCTGGATGGAGTGCAGATGTGGAGGTGAGAACTGTGACGGAGCAGGAATGGCCATGTTAAGCCACCAAATGGAAGCCACGTGTTAAGGGGAGTTCTGACACAGAGAACAGCTGCATCCAGGCTGGGCTGCCTAGGCTCACACAGGTACCCAAGAGAATATTCCTTGTTAAGTAATTGTTACTGTGGCCTTGGTTATTGCAACAGACCAGTACACAGCCAGACAAACATAGATATTCAAATCTAGATAATGGGTATTTTTGGGGGTAGAATGAAAATTCTAACAGGATACAGACCCCAAAAAAGTTACTTACAAAGCAAAACACAAGCAAAAATTAGGCTAGTTTCAGATCTCCCTGCTACAGAAAACAGATTTTGAGGTGGAAAAAGTCTGACTCAAGAATTTTTACACCCAGTCAAGTTAATCTTTCATCTGTGAAAACTTAAATTCTATTTGCAAAGATTCAGATAAGAATATTCCTATGTCCTCCTTGAAAAATAAGTTTTTGAAAATGTTTCCAACTAACTAAAAAATAAAGCCAAATAAAATTCATGTTTAAGAAAAAACTAAAAGCAATGAAACCAGTTAAACTAGAAATGTTCAAATAGTTAAAAATCAATTTAGAGCTGAATTATAACAGAATTTAAAACTGAATTTAAATATCAAAAATTACTCTTGGTGAGGAAGCAAAATATAGTAATGATAATGATACTCCAAGACACGTTAAAAAAAAAACCGGAGGTGTCATATATGGGACAAAAATGGATAACTGGCAGAGTGCTTGAAGCAGAACAAAGGTCCGTGGGCTCTTCTTCCTAGGCCCCAAACCAGGCTGTCTTCTAGTCCACCTCACAGTGCCATGCGGACATGTTACTGAGGTCCACAAAGGCATGGGCGCTGAGGTGAGCTGGGCCACTCCTAGTCTGGCCCACTAAAAACTGCCTACACTACCTCTTCCAGGCCTCTGAAATACCACAGGACAAGAGTGGACAGCACTTTTCTGTAGCTAATCAGCAAATATTTTAGGCTTTGCAGCTAAGATTGTGAGTTGATAACAAAATGATGTTCCTCCTGTGGAGGAAAATGTGGCAAATTATATATGCTAGATATTTGACCCAGCAATTTCACTTCTAAGAATCTATCCTAAAGATATGTTAGGAAAAATAAGAAGTGATATGCACAAGGTACATGTATTACAACATTTTCTGTAATAGAAAAAGACTGACAGCCTAAACTTCCATCATGAGGAAATTGGTAATAAACCACAGGAACTGGAAACAATGGATTATAATGAAACTATAAAAGGAATTGAAAATAAGTAATGCCCAGAATTAAACTTAAAGAATCAAGAAGTGTTGTTTTTAATATGCTGTCTTTAGTGTAAGAAGGAAAGAAATATGAATACATATATGTCTAGCTGTATTTTCAAAAAGGGGAAGATTAGAAGCTAATAAGATCTACACAGGGAAAGAACAGGGTGAAGCAAGCAAAACTGTTAATGTGCCTTGTTTTTTATAGTTTTGTCCATGGACTAATGTTTATGTTTTACATAATTAAAAAACACAAGCAAAAAGCGAATCCCTAAATACCAAGAACAAATTAAACCAACTATGTCAAGTTGATGGCATAATTGATCAGATAAAGAAACTAAGTGATTTTAAGAGTATTTTCACTGTGAGTCTCTAGTGGGATAAAATCTAAAGATTTTTTTTAATTGCAAACAAATTTTAAGCTGTATTTAGTGGCCTTGTTAATTGTTATGCTGGTATTGATATTTTGAAATTATTTATACTGTAGGGCAAGATGAATAATGATGATAGCAACCAAGATTTTTGAAGATTACAGTTTAAAATCAAGAATAACCTTGGAATCTTATATTTGCAATGGAAATCAGAAAAACATTTCTTCCCTTGAAGAAAAAGTATTCCTTAATCTATCTTTTGTAAAGGCCTAGAAGCACCAATAACCCAGTAATAATCAGCATTAATAGTATCCCAAATTCTAGTCTCTAAAATGTCTCACTAAAAGAAATCCTTTGATGAATGGCCAGGTCCAGCTCAGGAGCAGGAAAGATGAGCCTTTATCACACTGGGTAAGCAAGGAAGCTTGATATCAGACTTGCAGGGCTTTGTCAAAGGCCTCTGGATCTTTTTACAACCAAAAAAAAAGATTCAAATCTAGATAGATCCTGGCATGTTTTTTAGATAGAACAAAAATTCTAATAGAATACAGACCCCAAAAAAGTTACTTATAGAACAAAAAACAAGTAAAAATTAGACTAGTTTCAGATCTTTCTGCTCCATACTAAATGATGGAAAACAAGTTTGAGGTGAAAGGGGGCAAACCTAAAGTGGGGCAATCTGAACATCAGAAAGAATAATTACAATGAGTCAGAACATCATCTATTCTCCCCTGTGTGAAATGCCTTTCAGGGTAACCAAAGAGTTCAAGGTAATGTACATAGAAGAAGGACTGATAGAATTACAAAGTCACCATTTTTTGCCTGTTAGTGAAATGGATCATTCAACTCAATTTGAAACCAAGAGGAGAAAGGTGGGTAAGAACCCTTACAGCCTGAGTCAATCTCAGCACCACTAAGTGGACGACCATTCTGTGCCACACACAATGCCATACAATTGTACCACTGATGATGTACTCTTGCCTAATAAATTCAACCCAAATCTGATCAAACTTATCAGTTTACATGAAATACAAAAGATAGAGGAACTAGTTAACACCACTGAGAAGCTGTAAGCCAAATCTACAGTGTGGGCTTTTCCACAGAAAAATCTACTTTCTCCAATAATAACAGTGTAAGGAGGCAGACTATTGTCAAATAAGAGACTCAGGAGATTAAGAACGAAAGGCGATGTGTGCCTTTTATTTGGACCCTGTATTCATTTCCTGAGACTGCTATAACTACCACAAATTTGAAGGAGTAAAACAACAGAAATGTATTCTCTCACCATTCTGGAACCAGAAGTCTCAAACCGTGGCATCGGCAGAGCCATACTCCCTCTGAAGGTGCTTCTGTTCCACTGGCTCCCAGCCACCTGGGCTCCCAGCAGCTGCACTTTCTCACTGCCTCCTCCTCTTTTTTTTTTTAAACTCCAAACACAGGTTTAGAAAGTTGGAAGTAACAGAGCCTGTCCAGACTACCACTAGTAATATTTGGGCATCTTTTTCCAGACTGTTTTAGGTATGTATGAAACAGATTTTTTTCTCACAAAAATGCACATACACACTGCATAGACCTATTTTAATGCCACCACCTCTTCTGTCTCAAAACTCTCTCTTATAGGGCAGTGATTGCACTTTAAGCCCACCCGCGTAATCTAGGATATATTCCTTTTCTTAAGATCCTTCATCACATCTTTTGCCAGAGAAGGTAATATTTACAGGTTCCAAGGATTAGGATGTGGGTGTATCATTTTGGGGGCCATCATTCAGCCACTGTCTATCCTGATTCACGAGGAATATAAAACATTTTTTATGATGAGGGAAATTTGAGTATGAACTCAATATTATATGATATTAGCAAATCTTATTCTGTTAGGTGAGAAAATGACACAGGCTTTTTTTTTAAGTTCCTATTGGGTAGGGAGAGAGTCTTAAGTATTTTAGTAAAATGACATGTCAGGGTTTTGCTTTATAATACTTTAGACCCTCCCCTCCCCTATGAAAAAAACTGTGAATCAAGATTAGCCACATTTTAATAACTGCTGAAAAGTGGGTGATGATTGTGTATACCTTAAAATTTCTGTAAAGTAGTTGAAAAAAAGATAAACTAGCCACTGCGACATTAGATCTCTCAGAATGAACTTATGCAGACCTACACATGAAAAATATTATAAAACATTCAGTGGAGATACAGATCATCATGTGCCAGAAAAAATAAAGTCAAAATACCAGTGGATTTTTTTAAAACATATGTAACTTTAACTCACAAATTCATAAATTTTAATTCTAAGAATTTCTCCTAAGAGAATAACCCAGACACTGTGCAAGATGGTATGCCCAACAATACTGGATTAAATAGTTAGAGCCATACAGTGGAACACTGTAGCAATCAAATGATATCAGTACTTACTGACATGAAAATATGTTCAAGATAAATTAAGTGGAAAAGGGGTTATATAGCCATACATACAGTATGATTCCATATTCGTTTCTAACAAAAAATATATATACATGTACAAGCATGCACAATACACACATATTCATACATACAAGAAAGGGCATATACCAAAGGCCAGGATATATACCAATATGTTAATATTTAGAGTTACTAAATCTGAACAGTGAGTTTGCAGAATTTTTACTCTTTACCTTGTATCAGCCTTCAATTTTTCTACTATGAACACATTACTCCTACAATTAGAGAAAAATATCAGTGGGACCACAGACTTGCTGATCACCATATGCCCCTGAGGAGGCAGTGTGTGTGCTTGGGTGGGAGGGGCACTTCCCCAGTGTATATCTGAAGTCCATGCTTCCAGAAAATCTGTGTTGCCAAGTGCACTCCATAGAACAGTTCCACAAGTGTTACATAAAGAAGGGTTCAAAATCCAAGTTGCCAGAAATGCTAGCTTAAGACATTGATTTGTTATGTTTGCTATGCATTCCCCAGGAGGAAAAGACAAGGTACACACATTCACTGGGCCATAGAATCCTTTGTTTTACAGCCTGTGTAGAACAGGATTTCTACTTAACATATTTTAGGAAATGCCAATATAAAAACCCGAAGAACAAATATCGTTTATACCACATATTTCCATCAAGGGTCTGAAAGCTTCTGGCCTGTTTTCCTAGATTTAAATTGATTTCATCTCATAACAGCCTCACATTTTATATTTTTGTGGTCTCAAGCTTTATAGTTTTAAACATAATTTGCATCTTGATGTTAGATCATTTACAGCAGTGTTTTCAAACTGGATTTCTATCCATTAGTGGGTTGAGAAATCAACTCTGTGGTCACAACCCATGTTTTTAAAAAAACTGAAATAAAACTATCAGTGCAGTAAAGTAAAAATAATGTCTTTGTGAAACCTTTATGTCCATATATAACATATGTACATAAATGCATGTCCACATAATGTATATGCATGTGTGTTATTGGTCACAATATAAAATACATTTATTACTATGGATTGCAATCAGAAAAATTTGAAAGCCACTGAATTAAAGAGATGAATTTACTGGTAAATAGATAAAATCAAAACCTATTTCAATACACTCAATACACCCAAACCCTTGCTTGTATATATTAGGTAAATTAAAAGAAAAAAAACTGTCAAAGCAATATGGCCAGCTAGATCCCCAACTTACAAATAAGTACCGAAAGTTTGTTTGAATCCTGGGTGCTAAGAGTTTTTCTCAAAGAAACCTTAAAGAGATAAAGTTCCTAATTAGCTTAGGAAAGCCAATTTAAACAATGTAGCTTAACGATGGTACTAAGGTTGTCACTTCAGTTTATCTTGTTTATTTGTATCTTAAGTTCCTTGTATCTCCAAGGACATATTCTCCCCACACCCACACTTTGGTCCCAGCACCCAGCAACTCCTCACAGTGTAGGCAAACATCCACCACTCAACATGGCATTGCCCAAGTTGTGCTTAGGAGTTCAGAGGAGGAAAAGATCAGGTCTAATATCCTTAGGTAACAGAGGTAGAAAATGGGGTGCTCCGGAATAGCTTCCATATGCCCCACGTCTGTTTCCCTCCCACCCACATCCTGGCTTTGATACAAGTTCAAACATGAGAAAGACCCTTGCTCACCAACAGTTGTTTTTTTTTCTCTCTTCATCTTTACCAATCTTTAGGAGAGACTGCCTACTAAAAAAGAACAATGGTTCATTCCACCTTTTTTCAGATGCCCACACTACTGATATAAAAAATATCTATCCATCTGTCTATCTATCACTGGCTTTAAATGTTGATAATTTGCTACTGATAAAACCAGTAGCTATTTTTAATCAACCTGACTGCTTTACTATAGACTGTTTAGATACAAAAATTCTATTACTAACGGGTTTCTCTGCAACGAGAGACATGTCAAGTGCCTAGAGAAGCACAGCCTGTGGTAGCTCATATTAAATTCAGAAGTCAGAGTAAAGTAGTACGCCATTCTGTAGCTTAATTCTCTGCTGCTACCAATTTCGTCATGTCCTCTTGGGAGACATGAAGAGCACACATCAATGGAAAGCTCAGTGACAGCTGCTCCAAAATGCCCCTCAAATACTTGTAATACCAATACATTAAAACCCAGCAGCACTCATTTAGGCACAATAAAAACTGCCATTCCTAACAGGACTTATTCAACATGGAACAAATCTCAACCAAGGTGCTAAATTCTCAGGTAAACCTACTAGCACTGAGTGGGAGCCAACCAAGTTTTTGGTATAATGCTAACCCAGCAAATCTCGGGCCTTTCTTGGCTATGCCAGCTTCCTGATCCCAAAATGTATGGGCACAGCTCCAGCAGCCTTCAGAAAGGGACAGAAGCTGGAGGAAGGGTTCACTGTGTAGCTTAAGCTTGAGGGAGACCCAGCACAACCAGCGCAGTCTTTCACCATCACCTAAGCACACATGTTCTCTGGTTTGGCCATTAAACAGGCCTAACAGTTTCAGTCCATACCACAGCCCCCCAGGTCCTATACCAAGACTTTTTACACATCTCAGAGATAACTGACTGCAATAGTACACTTCTGTGACCAGTGCCTGGGCCCTTTGTGACAGTCATGTTGATACATCATTAACACATGCCCAATTTTTCTGGCTTTACCTCTTTCTTCTGTATACCAGAACAAGTTTGGGAAGTTTAAGTAGGGAAAGGATTAGAAATCATTTCAGCGTATACTCTTGAAGTTCTGCCAGACATCCTTTTATTACATCAGAAAAGCAACACTAGGCACTAGGATCTTGCAAAATATGTTCTGATCAACTCTAAACTTTCTGGAATTAAAGATGCAAAACCACTGTAAGGTTTTTAATGAACAAAAAAGCTAAATACAAACTTTCATATGCAAAATAGATTATTGTATAACCAGCAACCTCAGAGCCAAGTACTAAATTTTCTTCCACAAATTTCAGTGAGGGTGGGATGAGAGGATGTAAATCCTAATGAGTACAAAACTTAATTTCAGCTTTATATATAGAAAAAAAACACTTTGAGGAAAAATAGCTTTAAATTGAATAGTATCTTTTGAAATAAACTGCTCAGGCCAGCCCTTACAATTCTGAGGTTTCTACTCAACCAGATCTGGGATGAAAATGAAGATTTAGGGTTTACAGCGAATTCTAATCCAGTTTCAAGAGTAGCCACGTCACCTCATTTCCAGAAAGGGAAGTCTCTTTAGGATAACCACGACACTCTTCTGAAGATGCTTCCATAGCCAGAGGTCCTTGGCCACAGTTCCACTTTTCTACAACACCATGCCAATGCTGTAAGTGTCAGACTTCCTCTGAAAGGCCATCAGGGCGTACACCATAGCACTTCTCCCAGCATTTTCAAGCCTCAAAAAAAAGACCTCCAGCTTCAAGTTGACAGTTACAGCTCCAGGTCGAGAAGTTAATTAACACTTCCTTCCTCCCCCAACTGATTTCCCTCCCGATCTTCAGCAGGGAGTGGCAGCTTGATTAACGTGCCTTTCATGTTTGAAATAAATAGTTCAAACAAGTAATTTAGAGTTAACTAAAAGAGCAGCAGATAATGGCCACTGCCCATTATGTTTGCAAATGAGTGAGCAAAGAAATACATGTGAACACAGAAAAAAACAAATCATAGAATAAATCCTGCATTTCCCACATTCATAGGGAAAAAAAATCTTTAAAAAAAATTCTAATTAGCATTTGTTCTTGTGTGGGTTATACAGTCCAGGGCTCTGAGCAGGCACAGACTTACAAACAGAGTTGTAAACAGCCCTCCACACACAAGTCAGGACTTGGGTGCAGTGAGATGCCTTCACACACTTCTTGACAGCTCAGTACCTGTGAGAGGTGACGTAGGGACTTTTAACCCACAATGCATGAGGTATATGGAAACGTTCAACCGTGAAAAAATCAGCAGCAGCTGGAGGGACTGGGCTGGGGGCATTCTCACAGCAACTGCTGATGAAGGATTTCCCACACCATCTTCTTCCGGAAGAGAGGCATCTGGTGCTGTAAAGAAACCACAAACACCACATACATTACACATTAATGTGCAGAGCATGAGCAACCTGTAGATGCACTCTTGTAAATAAAGATATCTACATCCTTTATGTAAGCCGTGACTTTTTAACAGCATGGTACAGACTTACAAAGCTATAAAAAATGGAGGCTTGTAATGAGTGGAGAAAGAGAAGTACCAAATGATTTCTCTCATTTGTGGAGTATAACAATGAAGCAAAACTGAAGGAACAAAACAGCGGCAGACTCACAGACTCTAAGAAGGGACTAGTAGTTACCAAAGGGGAGGGGTGGGGGAAGGTGAGTGGGGAGGGAGGGAAAAGGGGATTGTGGGGTATCATGATAGGTGCACATGGTGTGTGTGGGGTCACGGGGAAGACAGTGTAGCTCAGAGAAGACAAATAGGGACTCTGGCATCTTACTACACTGATGGACAGTGACTGTAATGGGGTATGGGGGGGACTTGATAATATGGGTGAATGTAGTAACCACAATGTTTTTCATGTGAAACCTTCATAAGAGTGTATATCAGTGATACCTTAATAAAAAATAAAGAAAAAGGAGGCTTGTAATGTTTGCTATTATTTGTATCATAAGCATTTTTACATGTTAATGAAAATCAAAGCAAGATGCAAAACTATGAGAGTCCAACAACAACTTTGTAACAGAAACATGTACCAAAAAATAGAAATATCCAGTGGCACAAAAGTTAACTTTTCTACTTGCGTGTATTTTCAAAACATTTTAAAATAAACACATTCTACTTTTTAATGAGAAAAACATGAACTGCACTTAAATTTATAAAAAAACAAATCCACAAATTTCTATCAAATGCTGTACATTACCAATTCTGTTCAAATAGTAACTTCTGCCTATTCAAATCTCATGTCGTTAGGTTCAGAGAACAAATAACTTATTATTATTTAGAAGCACAAAACACTGGAATGCTTTGCTTAATGTATTATTTAAATGATAATCACGACATGGACCAACTCTCAAGGCAGGAACAAATAAGACAAATCCAAAACTATGTATATCTCAACTAGATCTCTTTTTGATGAAATCAGAAGGTCACACCCTTGAGGCACTCCTGGTGTCTCACTATAAAAAGTTGGATATACCACTTTACTAGTGGAGAATTAGTAAATTAATGATTTCTTACCTTGAGGGACCTAAAAAGTCTTATTTTAAATAGCTCAAAACTTGGTAAAAAATGCATTTATTTTTAGTAAAACTGCCAATTTAGTAAGTGCCTTTACTTTAGATTGGAATTGTATCAATTCAGCGTGGGAGCCCTAGTTACTTCATGTTGCTCAAAATCTTGGAATGGGGTTATTAGTCCTAGTCAATCAGCACAATTTAGTAGACAACATCTATCAAAATGATAATGTTTAAGAAAAATATTTTTAAAGGGGGCTGCCTAGGTTATAAAAAGGTTGAGAATCCATGTTACAAACATAAATTCTCAAGAGTTCCCAACATACTTGAATTTCACTCAAATACAGAGCCATGGAGAACCCAAAAAAACAGAACAGAAGGGATAAGTAGTATTCGTAGTTTTATCTTAGACCTGAGACAGGGACTGTGGGTGTAGTCAGAGCAGGGGGAGGGCCTCCGGAAAACGCAAGGCAGAATATTTGCAGTCAGAGCAATGTAACTACATGCAAGGAAACCCCCTACCAAAACTCTATGTTAAACATTAAGCTCTAGAGTCATTCTTCAGTAAGATCAGTTGGTGTTCCCCAGATAAAGAAGAGTACCCCATGTTGTTATTATGCTAACCACTTGTAAGATTCACTTTAGCATGCTAAAAGGCCCAGGACAAACTGGGCAACTAATTTAGCATGCAGACCCAGCTGTAAACAACATAGTAAAAGGCAGGGAAGATTCCACCTTAAAGATAAGATTACATTTTAACACCCAGGAAGTTTGAGAAGCAAGACTCTTAACTTACTCTTTAGCAAACAGACAATACCTCAGCCCACCTTGGGGGCTGGGCAGGCCACCTTTTGATATGCTCCTAGACCAAGAGCCAGTATCCCGGAGAGACAGATGGGGCGAGAAATTCCTCATGTTAAGTTAATTCTGGGTGTTCAGACACCACTTAGCAGGTCTGCACCCCTAAACTTTTTTTCATGTTCTTGAAAAATCCTCATCTGCCTATAAAACCCCTAGACAATGCACCACACCGGACTCTCTTGTCCCCTCCTGGCGTGAGCCGGGAGCTCTGTCCTTTCACTTTATTTCTAAATAAAAACCTGTACCTTGCTCTCCTACGTTGACTGTTTATGAAGCTCATTCTTCAGCTTCGTGAACAAGAACCCCGGCGTCGGACCTGTGGCTCAAGGTCTCACAGGCCTGATTTCCCCTTGCTGTTACATAATCTTACATGCCTCCTTTTTGGCTAAAAATATCGGTAATACTCAGGAACCAGTGAACAGCAGAGTTCAGACATATGCGCTGGTCACTAAAGACTAGGAAAAACCTGAAAGTAGATAAGAGTAACAAACCCTGATGCCAGCTGGCAAGAGCAGGGCTGTGGCCAAGGTTTGGTGGCAAAAATAATAGCGCAGCTACCATGTTAAAAGCTCAGTGTAAGCCAGGCACTGTTAACACTCTTAAGTTTATCTTGTCCTATAACAAAGAAGTGGATGAGGACGGAGGAGGGGTCTCTACTCACCTGAGTAAATGTGATAGGTTTGTCCCTAGAGATATAATCTGCATATTTACAAGTAAACATTCCACAATCACTCCCATTCAACTGTTGAGGAATCTCCTAAAATTACAAAAGAAGGAAGGAAGGAAGGGGTGAAATTTTATTAACTACAAACTCCTTGGACTCTTCCTAAATATTTCTGTGGACAAACAATATTATAAAGGTAAATGTTAAATCTGGTATTACACAAATACACAAACATGCACACAAACAGAATTAGTCTTTATGTATAAGGTATAAAAACCCTAACCATGACACAACACAGAATATGTTGTGATAGAGCAAAGAAATGGAACAAAAGTCATGCCATTGTAAAACCTAGTTACCTGCGAAAAGGGCCCCCAGCTTACTCTTTAACATAATCTATATACTATTCTTCCTCTTCTTCCAGCCCCTTAATCAATTAAGTCAGTCTGTAACCAGAACAAGAGAGAGACCTGGAAGCACAGAAACCTATGTAGATAAAGAATGCCAAGATCTGGATCAACGGTCACCTAAATAACCCTATTCTTAAGACAAAATTTCAAAGAACTATGAATTACCTGTATACATCATGCCTTATGCTGACCCCTATGCAAAAGGCCCTATAAAACCCCAAACCCTAAAACCCTAAGCGCACCTCCTCTCTGAGGTCACCTGCACTCCTGAGTGTATACTGTCTTATATCAAATAAACTTTCTTGTTGCATAAACTGATTGCACTTGTCTCTGAACTCTTTTCCATGATAAAGACAAGAACTCTCAAACTTCCACCTGTGGTGGTAAATGTCTTTGTCACTTTGCTGTTTATTTCAGCTTTCTAGTCTTAACATAATCCTCTTCTCCCTATTTTATTTCAGGCCAGTAGGGAAATGGAAGTTCTCAGAACATAAACTCCATCCACTGCTCCGTGGCTCCCCTGGGATGGTAGGGGCTGTTCCCACGCTGTGCAGATTCAAGCAGACACTGGGATGCCAGGCGACCCTGGCTTTAGGAGTTGGCGCAGCATTTGCCATACACAGAGCAACTCAGTGAACTTCCCTTTCCTCCCTCCGTTCTTCCTGGCTCTCTACAGCCTGCAGGGCTGCTGACATTCACTTCTACTCTTGCTTTAATGAATTCCTTCCTTACCTACACTCCAACCTGGTTAAGAATTCTTTCTCCATCCGAGTCAAAAATCCTACCCTGTCTGGGTTTAGGTTTCACCTAGTGCGCAGGGAGAGACCTCCCCAGATGCAGCTGCCCATCAACAATGTGACCCCACAAAAACTTTTTTTTCAGAAAGGAAAAGAAAAGCAAACTTATGAGTTCCATCTCTCAGCTCTCATACTAAGAAGTCAAACTGAAAGGTTTATTACCAGGAACAGGAATTCCAGTCAGAATTATTTGAAGCGTTTATGAATTTTGAAAAGGGCAAAGTGTGGCTCAATCAGAAATGTTTATAATATAATTAACCTACTTCAGTATTGCAAGGTTTAATTTTTCTAGCCAGGAAAATAAGACTTGCTTTGGACCCTCACAGCTGCAAGCAGGAGAAAGCAAGCAGCCTCTTGATAGTCACTAACCAGTTAGGATCTCCCCTCGATTGTTCAGTTCTGTCCTGAGACAACAGGGCTGACTACAAAGAGCACTAAAAGCATCATAAGCCAAAAGTGGATTCTGAGCCTGGTGAGGCAGATTCACACACTCCCCAGGCCTCTGCCATACTCATCTCGGCCAGCACTTTATACACCTTGGCTGTCAGTGACGCATGAGCACAAACTGATGAGACTGTAAGAGATTCCAATTCCCCCGGCTGCAAAAACATACTAGAAGACAACAGCTTAATTTTTATTCAAAAAGATACAGATGAGTATTGTAAAAGAGAAAAGATTGTTTGAACATGCGCACCACCCATACACTTCAGCACTCTTCTCCCAAGCCCAAAAGCTCTCACAGAGTGGAGAGAACTATAGACTCCAATACACAAAGGGAGAGAATTTGCTTTGTTACCTTTCCCTTACCAGAACATAGTATTCATCCTTACAGACTCTTCTTTTATCTGTGCCCTCCTGGGGAAATTTCAGCTTAACCTTCTTAATTACACAACTTGAAATGGAAATGCTTTTGGCAGAGGTAGTTGAGCCATTATATATAGATTAGGGCAGCTAAAACAGAATTTATTTATTTAACTTTAAAAAGAAGCCATTCTCAACTACATGCAAGAGAATGGAACTGGATTACAGCCTAACTCCATATACAAATATAAACTCAAAATGGATCAAAGACCTGAATGTAAGAAATGAAACCATAAAACTCTTAGAAGAAAACATAGGCAAAAGTCTCTTGAACATAAGTATGACCAATTTTTTCTTGGAAACATCTCCTCGGGCGAGGGAAATAAAATAAAAAATGAACAAGTGGGACTATATCAAACTAAAAAGCTTCTCTACAGCAAAGGATATCATCAGCAGAACAAAAAGGCAACCTAAAGTATGGGAGAATATATATGTAAATGATTTATCTGATAAGGGGTTAACATCCAAAATATATAAAGAACTCATATGTCTTAACACCAAAAAAAAACCAAATAACCTGATTAAAAAATGGGCAGAGGACCTGAACAGACATTTCTCCAAAGAAGAAAGAGATGGCCAACAGGCACATGAAAGATGCTCCACATCACTAATCATCAGGGAAATGCAAAATCAAAACGACAATGAGGTGTCACCTCACACCAGTTAGAATGGCCACTATCCAAAAGACAAGAAATAACAAGTGCTGGCCAGGATGTGGAGAAATGGGACCCTCCTACACTGCTGGTGGGAATGTCAACTGGCACAGCTGCTGTGGAAAGCAGTATGGACGTTCCTCATAAAACTAAAAATAGAAATACCATTCGACCCAAAAATTACACTCCTAGGAATTTACCCGAGGAAAACAAAATCTCTGATCTGAAAAGATATATACACTGCTATGTTTACTGCTGCATTATTTACAATAACCAAGAAATGGAAGCAACCAAAGTGACTATCAATAGATGAATGGATAAAAAAGATGTGGTACATAGACACAACGGAATATTATTCAGCCATTAAAAAAAAAGGAATCCTGCCATTTGTAACAACATGGATGGATCTAGAGGGTATTATGCTCAGTGAAACAAGTCAGAGAAAAATAAATATCATATGATTTCACTTATTTATGGAATATAAATACAAAGCAAAACAGAATGAACAAAACAGCAGTAGACTCAGAGACACTGAGAAGTGACTGGTGGTTACCAAGGGGGAGGGGGAAGGGGAGGGGTGGGTGGGTGGGAAGGTTGAAGGGGATAAAGGGGCATAAAAATCCTCAATCATAACATAGGTTGGTCGCAGGGTAGTAGTAGTAGTACAGCATGGAGAATATAATCAATGATTCTGTAACATCTTTCTATGTTGACAGATACTAACCACAGTGGTGGGGGTGAAGATTAATAATATAGGTAACTGTTGAACCACTGTGTTATGTACTTGAAACTAATTCAGATTGTATATCTGTGATTCTTCAATTAAAAAGAAAGCCATTAGCACTCCAAGAGTATGCACTTTCAAACCCTGAATGAGATTGAAATCTGGCAAGATACAAAGCACATGCACAAATAGTATACTTGACTCTTAAGGAGGACCCTTAAGACCTAAATAAACAAAATTCCCAGATAAGTTTTGAACAAGAACTTTAAACATTCATTAGCACCAAGAAAAGGAGCTAAGTTGAATTTATTGTTTTTTTTTTTACTTTCTTCAATTTTTTGAAAGACATACAAGCTATAGTTAACCTCTATAATTTAAGCAGGATGATAAAGGCTAGGAAGCAAACGTCTTGGTTAAACGAATTTCTAAAGATTTAGAAGTGGATCATCTTAAGATGTACACTTCAGTAGAATGCACGCATAACGATATGAGTCAGTGAGGGAAGAAAGGAAGCCAAATCGTCAAAACATGTCATTGTCAGTAACTCCAACAAAGTACTTCAGATATAGATGATCACCACTTACATGTGGCTTCATGCTGTAGTGGGTCCATTCTAAAAGATTCAGATCATTATTTCTTTTGGTCTTACTTTCATCCTGTAAATATTGACTAAAAAAACAGCAAAGAAGGAATATATTGGTGAATTGCTGTGGAGACTTACCCTTAAGATTAAAAAAGACTTGATGTCTTAACAGATACACCATTCTCAAATCCATCCCCATTCGCTTTTCAAAAACGTGATTGCTTTTGGTTTTTAAATTTAATTTTGGGTGTTTAATTCTGCTTACAAAAATTATACATGCTTCTTACCACACTGATGGACAGTGACTGCAATGGGGTGTGTGGAGGAATTGATAATATGGGTGAATGTAGTAACCACAATGTTTTTCATGTGAAACCTTCAAGAGTGCTCAATGATACCTTAATAAAATAAAATAAAAATTGTACATGCTTAAATAGAAATACCATTTGACCTGGGAATTCCACTCCTAGGAATTTACCCAAAGAAAACAAGTTCTCAGATTCAAAAAGACATATGCACCCCTATGTTTATCACAGTACTATTTACAATAGCCAAGAAATGGAAGCAACCTAAGTGTCGATCAGTAGATGAATGGATAAAGAAGATGTGGTACTTATACACAATGGAATATTATTCAGCCATAAGAAGAAAACAAATCCTACCATTTGCAACAACATGGATGGAGCTAGAGGGTATTATGCTGAGTGAAATAAATAAGTCAGGCAGAGAAAGACAAATACCAAATGATTTCTCTCATTTGTGGAGTATAACAACGAAGCAATACTGAAGGAACAAAATAGCAGCAGACTCACAGACTCCAAGAAGGGGCTAGTGGTTACCAAAGGGGAGGGATGGGAGAGGGTGGGTGGGGAGGGAGGGAGAAGGGGATTGTGGGGTATCATGATAGGTGTACATGGTGTGTGTGGGGTCACGGGGAAGACAGTGTAGCTCAGAGAAGACAAACAGGGATTCTGTGGCATCTTACTACACTGATGGACAGTGACTGCAATGGGGTTTTGGGGGGGACTCAATAATAGGGGTGAATGTAATAACCACATTGTTTTTCTTGTGAAACCTTTGTAAGAGTGTATATCAATGATATCTTAATAAAAAAATTGTACATGCTTATCTTTAAAAATTAAAATGCATAAAATGCAAAAAATATGAGACATTCCAGAAATAATTAACATTAAAAATAGTACTAGTATTTAATTAAATAAAAATAGTTTGCTGCATATTCTTCTAGTTCTCTACTCCTGTATACACAATTTAAAAACAAAATGCTTTATCCTAAAAAGTACTTCATTTTACAACTTGCTTTTCCTCACTTAAAAATAGATATAAAATCAGACAATTACCCTGGAGTAAAAAAAGCCATTGCCATGAAACATAAAAAAAAGGCAGGAAGAATATTCTAAATTAAAGGAGACTAAAGAGACATTAAGTACATGCATGCGCCCTGACTGGCTTCCTGTATTAAGAAAAAAAACTATGTAAGATACCCAAAGAAATCAGTACATGAACCATATATAACATATTGCTGATTGCTAAGTTTCTTAAGTGATAATGACACTGTGGTTATTCGAAAGAATTTCCTTATTCTTAGGAGATATACACTTAGGTGTGATGCATTTTATCCAACTTTTCAGAGGCTTATCAAATTTAACACAGGCATCTCAGTTCTCACCCTAACGTGCATGGAAGGCAAGCCAGCCTCACACCAGGGCAGGACCTCTCAATGGGAGTAATATCTCCCCCTGGGGATGAGAACTGGTTCTTGCAGGGCAAAAATCTTACATTCCAGTGGTTTGTAGCCCTGTAAAAGCTCAACCCACAAACAAAAAAGTCTTATTCTTTAGTATTACTTTCTCTTGTCATGGAGAAATTAAATTTTTTGCAGGGGTGGGGTGTCAGGGGAGAGGAGTGATAATGAAAAAAAAGTTGAGAAAGGTGGACTAGGAGCACGAGGAAAGGGAGTATTAGGCCTCAGATACCACAGGAGCTGAATACTTCATACTTAAAAAAAAAAGATAAAAGTATGATTTGTTTGTATTGTTGTAAGAAAAAAAAAAGCTGTATGATTCCAATGAGAACATTTCTATGCATGTAATAATATATATGCATGTGTATGCAACATTTTATATGTATCTTAAACAGAAAAGACTAGAAGAAAATAACTGCTTTATAAATAATTTGGTGCATCTTAGTGATTTTTTAAAATTTCTCCTCTATACTTTTTATTTAAGATAAACACCCATAAATAATAATCTTTTACACTAAAACATTATCAAAAAAGAGAGAACTGAACTAATCATTGTTAATAACAACTTTTCTTCCTATCCTAAGTTTAACAAATGCCTTACTAAAGTATCTATTAAAATTATCCAAGTATCCATACCAAAATTAAAAATAGGAACCTCCGTTTGCTTCTAGTAAGCAAACAAGGTTCCAATTAAACTTGTCTGACTGATTTGCTTCCTCACTGTGAAATCTGTCACCACTTTACATAGCTAGTAAATGGCTATGCTTTAAAGGCAGGTTTCTAGCAATTACTATTTGAAATAGTTGCCTACAAACCATATACTTTAATTTAAAAATTACTTCTGGGTACTATGAGATGAACTCTACTATCATGGAAAACACAGAGACACAAGTGGTATTAAGGGATGAATAATACTCCCCAGCTAACACTCCTTTAGAACATTCAGAATACTGTATCAATCCCAAAGAACTCTAATTGAAATCACAGGACTCTAATAAGATAATATTTTACATTATAACACACAACAAATTTGTTTTCAATGATGCTACCAAGCAAGACTTCTCAGTTAAGATTAGATATTAGGTTCTTTTTAAACAAAAAGATGGATTCAAGTCTCAAGTCCTAAACAATGAGAAGACAACCTTGACTATATAGAAGACAATAATATTACCATCACCAGAGTCTCATAGGATTAGACAGAAGAACACTTAACACGGTTAAATTTTTCAGCCTTTACTTACAGAAGAATCTCACAGATCCTGTGGCCCTTTTGTCCCATAGAATCCAGATATTTGAGACACCTTTTTCTGAGGTCTATCACCTATAATGGAAAAATGCAACATCCAGAAACATCTTAACCATAACAGAAGTGAGAGTTTTATTTCCAAAAAGAAAAGCATCTCTTAAAAAATCAGGATGTGTAACAACATGAATGGATTTCTAAGACTTATATTTTTATAAAACGGCATAGAGGATACACGCTTCATTTCTATAAAAGTATCTATTTCTATTCTTAGAGAAAGGTCTGGAAATTTAAGCACCAAAACATCAGTGGTCCTCTCAGAGTGATGAGATGAGATATTTTCTTGCTTTTTTCTTTATACCTTTACTTTTCTGCAATAAATCTGTACCATCTCATAAACAAAACTAAATAAAATAAATACCCATATGCATACTAAAACTCCTTCCTGTTAAAAACAAAAGCTCTTCATCCATAAAAATGAATGAAGTAGGGTACATGCTACAAAGTAATGAACTTCAAAATCAGTATGTTCAGTGAAAGAAACCAGAAACAAAAGATTTCATATTTATGATTTTATTTACATGAAAAACCTAGAATAGGTATGTCTGTAGAAACAGAAAGTAGATTAGAGGTTGCCAGAGACTAGGGGGAAGGGAGAATGGAGAATGACTGTTTAATAGGTATGGGTTTCCTTTCGGGGTGATGCAAATGTGTTGGAATTAGAAGTGATGGTTGTACAATATTGTGAATGTACTGGATGCCACTTAATTGTACCCTTTAAGATGGTTAATTTTTATGTTGCATGGATTCATGGATTTTACCTCAATAAAAATGTTTTCCCTCAAAAAAAAAAGCTCCTCAGCTACAAGACTAAATCTAGCTTTCTAAATTGTTCAGTCCTAGAACCAAGAAGGGACTCTGCAGAACATGCCTTTAACATACACTCCTGGACTTTCACAGGACAGAAAAGGGTAGCCTTCATTATTTAAGAAAATAGTCTTTATCCAAATGCCACCAATTAACCCTCTCAACTCACCACAAGGCTCCAATGTACCTTCCGATGAATAGGCACCAGAATAAGTTCCTGCTCAAAGAGGTTGACCCCTTTGGTCCATCTTTTAACGGCTTGGTAACCCCCGGACTTTAATTTGGGGTAAAAAAAAGTACTGAATACATGAAGTGCTGGATACCCTTGTTTTTTATTTCTTTCCACCAGAAGATTCATGTAAAAATTAATGACCTATAATATCAAGACAGTAAATGTCAAAACATGGCAAGTGTGTTAACAAAACTGAATTCCTACCTAGCTGAATCAGAAAAAACCAGAAGGTGAGAAGCTCAGGGAAAGGAAGGTACTAGAGAAGGGATAAAAGGACTGTCTATGACAGAAAGATGGGAACCCAAAATGATCAATGCAAAATGACAGGGATTAAGAAGGAATGAACTACTTTTAAGGCATATGAGTTAAGACAGCCAAAAGAAGGAACTCAAGGAGAAAGTCTGCAATAATAAAAAGATGTATGTAACTCAGCACATAAAAAATATGCAGAAATACTGACTAGAAGTGAATTTTACTGCATTATAAATTATACCTCAACTTAAAAATATTAACTGGAAGGAAATATACCAAGACATTGTTCAATTTTGAGTGGTGACACTTTCGAACAATATTTATCTTTCACTTTTCCTGTATTTTCCAAATTTTCTATAATAAACATGTAACATTTATAAACATAAAACAAAACATTCCAGTTTTATAAGAATGTGTTTTTAAGTGTCACTTATCATGGTAGGGAGAGGGGAAGGAAGGCAAAAGGAGAAAATGTAGAGACCGAGCAGTAGGGGGGAATGATCAACTGGAAAATTGGCAAGCACTAAGGGCTAGGCTTCAGCTAACTAGACATGTAAGGATACAACATCATAATTAGGTACATTTTTGCAGTTACCACCCAAATAAAATTTTTCAGAAGACAAGTGGTATACATATAGTGGTCAATATCTCTCTTTATTATTGAAAAAATAAAATGGCTCCTATAAGAATTCATCTAAAATTAAGTATCATCGGCTACTTCCTTCCATTCATCGCTGCACTCAGGGTTTATATTTTGTCACTGAAACCTAATAAATGAAGTGGTGGATGAAAGGAAGCACAGATGCAGAAGAGGGAACTGTTAATTAAAGGCAGCAAACAGTCATAATTGACCATTTTGCAAGGTTTAAGATGTTTTTGTTTTAAATAAAACTAAAAGCTGCCTTATCTAACCCCTTAGAATTGGGTAGAAATCATTCTGGTTATGGATAGTAAGTGCTTAAGCATAGTGATAGTCAGAACAGACAAAAAAAGACAGCTCACTTCATCATTGAGCCAGTGATAGTTCTTCAAGGTCTGGATGTCTCCTCGGGTAATTCGCAATTTGAAAGCGCTACTTAGGATCTCATCCTGTGGACCATGGCCTAGGGCATTGCTGATTTCCTTTTCCATGTCCTGAATTAGGAATTCCAGAAGTTGCTATTTTAATATAGAACCACTAACAGATATTAAAGTCTGAGACTGAAAGAAGCTTTTTATTTCTTTAATACCAGACCCTTGAGAAAAACATACTATCAAATACCTAAACTGAAGTATTAAAAGATATAAACCTAGGACTAAAAAGCAGTCTTACTAATGGTTATAAAAAACGTTAGGTCAATTATCACCTCTGGAAACAATAATTTGCGAATAATATTACATTTAAAATATAGTTTCAATTATCCAACCACCATTTATTGAGCACTATGAGCCAAACACGGCACCAGATGCTTGATGCTCATCATTAATCCTTGTTTGTGGGGAAAGTAGTATCACCATTTTATGGAAGAGGCAAAGCTAAGAGAATTAGGATCACATGCTCAAAGTCATACAACTATTAAAAGGAAGAGCCAAGATTTGAGCTCAGGAGTATCTAACTTTCTAGCCTTTGCTCCTTTCACAATAGTATGTAAGTTATGCTCATACTTTACTTATTTACCTCCTAAACTGTTATTTAAAAACATCAAAGTAGTGACTCTATAGCATCTTACTATGCTGATGGACAGTGAGTGCAATGGGGTGTGAGGGGGGGTTGATAATATGGGTGAATGTAGTAACCACAATGTTGCTCATGTGAAACCTGAGCATAAGATTGTATATCAATGATGCCTTAATAAAAAAAAAAATCAAAGCAATAAAATTAGGGCACCTAAGAGACCATACTACCCATTTCTGAAGTGAAAAGAATAAGCAAATAGGCAGAAACCGGAAAAAAAAAGCAGCAAGTCTAGCAAATGAGTCCTCCCCGAATAGACTGTTTTGTTATTCTAAAGAATTTATACAGATAAATGCTTATTTAAGCTATAAGACTGAGTCTATAAACCCAACAGAAATTATTTTCATCCAGGTATTTTTAATACTGCTTTACCCCCACTATACACAATTTTGCTGTTGTGTGGATCTCTCCACCTGCATGTCCAATATATATAAGTGCTCAAGACATATTCATTGAATTGGACTGATTACCACTTACTAAGACAAAGGAGTGAAGATGTGTGCTCACCTTTAAAATGATACTTTTTAATTACCTTCATTTCCTTGTTTTCTTTAAGTTTTTACTCTTTTCAAATGCAATAGTCAATGAAAGGGACATTTTAGTAAACAGTAATCACTTTAAAAAATGCAATAAATTCATTCCTAATGCCAAGCCCATACTATGTAATCCAGAATATCTAAAGGGTAGGAAAAGAATCTACAAAGAACCCATTATATTCCAAGTATGTGACAATTAGGTCTATTCACATTTGCTGAACATTAATCTGATCCCTTGGGCCACCTACACACATCACTAATGATCAATGTAACCTTGGGCCTGACTTCTTTAATACACTTATCCCTAGTCTGGATAACTCCTCAAAACAAACCTTCATTAAGTCTTGAATAACTGAAGTTATTAAAAAACCTGCCTCTTATTCTGATCAACACAAGAAACAATACCTCTGTAAGTTCAAGAAGATCATCTGTCCTTTTATCCCTCTCCTTGCCTGAGCAATTTTTTTCTTTTGTCTCAAGTATTGACATCTTCCTCCTGAGTAACCCATTGCTTCCACTGCCCAGGCGGAGTCGGGATGACACTTCTTCAGATAGGTCAGGTTCCAGCTGGTGTCCCCTCCTCTGATCAAAAAAAGTTTCTATATTTTATTGACATGCTTGATACTTACACATATAAACATACATAACACATGAAATATAAATACTGCCATTATCCTGAAAGAAAAGAGAATGAGCAAATCCCCCAAATGAATAAAGTAGATTTAGCATATCTGCCTATCCCTGCAAGAGGGAACAGAAAATGTTTAAGACCTAATGCTCAGAGGACACTTCAATTACAAACCATGGAACAGAACACTCATCACTTTCCTTACAGGTAGCAAGAAAAGTATTTTCAGTTCTCTTATCCCACTTAAAAATAATATGGTTAACAGACATTAAGAAAGGTTTTTTTAAAAAAGCAAAAAATATGACCCATAATCCCATCACTCAGAATAAACCACTACAATTCTTACACTAAGTACACTTGTTCTATTTCACCTTTTAAAACAGTAATTATATTTTATTTAAAAAATGCACAAAACATTAACTTGCACATAATTTTTGTAAAATTAACACCTATATAACTGCCATTCAGGTCAACAAATAGAATTCTGCCAGCATCCCAGAAACTGATAAAAGCCTTTCTTATCATGACACTATGTTACCTTTAATACTGAATTTAAGTCATCTGGTAGGCAAACTTTTAAAATTAAGAAATTTATTTAGAAATAGAGTTTTGGACTACAACCACACTAGTCTCAACACACCTAGCCAGTACTCTTCACTTTAGCTAACTGCCAGGCATCCTGGTCCTAGGAAACCAGTGGCTGCTGGCTCTTCCCTGTGGGTCCAGCAAATCCTTCAAGTTCAGCAAGGATAGAAGCAGGGCGCAGTCTTTAGCCAGATTCCAAATACACTCATCTCTCCTATCTCAGGCTTAATTCCCCTGTTCTTTCAGCTTTTGCTCCATCAGTGATAAGTAACAAACACAAAAGGCTTCACTCTGAATCACCAGAATGAGGAACAGTAGAAAAGGGAAAGTTCTAAGATTTATGACTTAAGACTGTGACTTAGCCTTAAGACTAATTGTTATAAAGAAGTCTAATGAGAGAAGAGAAACTCAATAAAACTGACACTTAATACAAAGAAGTCCTCTAAACTTAGGTATTTCTATGTATCTATAATGTGAAATAATCTAAAACTTCAAATTGGCATTTAATTTAGGAATATATATCTTTTGGATATGGAGTATTTAGCAAAACACTGTCACTGTTATTGAAAATGTAGGTATTAATGGAGATCACTGGGGCACTTCTTATCCAGTACTCATACAAAAAATACAAAGTCTAAGCCTAAGATGCTAATAAATCTGAGATTTTTGACTCTGAAAAGAAAGTTTTGCATGTGTCTTTTCTAGAGACATACGGTTTTGAAAAAATCTCCAAAAGATGCCAGACAACACAGATAAGCATTGGGATGGAGGCAAGTTCGTTTCTCTTATAAAGGTAGCCACCACACAGGTAAAAATTTGGCAACTCAGAAGGAAGCCAAAAGTTGTATATTTTCAATGCTGCTGTTTTTTCAAAGTAAACAACAGCATTAGAAACCAAAGTAACATGTATCATCTTTCTTACTTTTCATGAGCACCAATATTTTAATGTAAGTCAGGTGAAAGAGTGAAAAGATGTAAAATTTAATGAGGACTTCTACTTACACCTTCATTTTCAGGTCTGATTCCAAATGCCTTCTCTGTATCAGAAATTTTCCCCTTTGAATACCTGAGGAAAAAAAATTGAGTAATTACAGACTGGATGATTTTAACCTGGTACATGTTAAGACTAGTTTTAGAAATAAGATTTAATAATTTGTAAACAAAAACTGCCCTGAGTTTATATACTCCTCTAAACCACGGGTCAGCAAAATTTTTCTGAAAAGGATCAGATAGTAAATATTTTAGGTTTTGCACGTCTTACAGTTTTTATCACATCCTCTCAACTTCCACTATAGTTTAAAAGCAGCCATAGGCAGTATGTAGATGAATGAGCATGAATGTGTTCCAATAAAACTTTTCTTACAAAAACAGGCAGGTAGACCAGATTCGGTTCATGGGCCATAGTTTATCAAGGCTGCTATAAACGAACTACCATCCAACATCCTGAAGGCACAGAGAGCTGCCTTCATTTAGCAGTGCTTTGCTAGAAGGTGCTAATCACTAAAGATGCCCACCGCAACCACACTCCTAAGTGGCACCTATGGCTCTCAAACCCTAATGCCAAGGAGGGAAGGACACCATCCCAAGCCACAGTGGGCATCTGATAAAAGAGCTATCTATGGACACATATATGCTGACCAGCTACCAGAGCTGAGGAGAGTTCACAATTCCTCAGACATAGTTACTACCAGAAATAGCTTATAAAGTAAGAAAATAATTATCAAGAGAAAAACTAGAATGAACTGAAGCATGTACCTCTTTTCACTTCTCACTGGACACAGAGGTCCCCTTGTTTCAACAATTCTGTCTGTGAGGACGGTAAAGAAAAGATTAAATATTTCCTTTATCAATTGTATAGCTAGAATTTCAATTTACATAGTTTTAAAGTATCAAGATATTCATTTATCATTTAGTTGCATGTAGTGGATAGCTAGAACAGAAGGAATTAATGAAAAGAATATAAATTTGGCTCAAAAAATATTTGGTATGTAGAAGCTCAGAATCATCATCAACAGGTATTTTATGAACCTACTTAATCTTGAAATAGCTTCTTTACTAAACTATTGGTACTGGATAAGCCCAAGTGAACGCCCGGGGGAGGGTCTGACAATGTTTTGAAATTTGGTACACCATCTTTCACTAGTATGTCATTTTTCAATTTCATACGTGCATGAACTAAGGTCAATATATTAAGATAGGGCTAAATCTGGGAACTCACATTGTTTTGGAACAAACTGAGTTGTTCTGACTCCGTGACTTTGCTCTTCCCCCCAGGCTTTGGTCTTTAATGTATCCATCTGATTTCTTTGAGAACTTAGAAACAGAAAAAGTGAAGATCAGATACAAAAGGAAAGTCTACCATAAATATTCATTATCTCTGTCTGACCAGCTTCCCCAAATGGGAGATGTTGATTACCCTGTAATATCAAATTATAAGAGAAGGGACACAACACAGCCCCATCTGGGACGAGGAAAAAAGGAGTCTAACCCTGATTCTAGTATTTCAGCTCAGTCACCTAACCTCCAGTTTCCGCATTTTTAAAGTTGGATGTTTTCAATCCCCAGCTCCACCTTGACTAAAAAAACGCAATATGATAAATTTCAGGTTAAAAGATGAAAAATTTTAAATGACATACTGAAACAGATCCTAAAATAATACATTAAAAGCAGAAACATTGAGAAGCAAAATAGTTTCAGGATTTTGCCGACATAACAAAACCATGAAACATACTGCTGTTTCTAACAGTGGCTAGTCAAATGGAAAAACTATTAACATTCTGACTAAGAGAATTAAAAATAATCCTTTGTTATTTATCCTTTCACCAAGCTAGACAAACGTATGACTTTTTTACCTTCAACTCACTGTTACATAATTTCTGGGTTCCCTTCTCTATATTATCATACCACTTGTTAGAATTACAAAGTGGACCCCAATCCTGAGCTCACATATTTTTTATCCTCTTTTTACAGTGAATAAGGCCAGACATCAACTCCTTCTGCCACTCATCTATTTGCTGAAAGCATTAGAGTATTTAATTAATAAGCAGTCTTATGTGGAAAACTCCCTGTCCCCTTGGGTGACTTTATTAATATTGTCTTAAAATTGAAGGTTTCCAACTGGCTAAAATGCATCCCTTAAGATGTCTCATGGACTGTATGTGTATCAGGAAGAGAAGTGGGGAGGGAGAGATGGACAGGAGAGGAGGAGGGGAAAAGAGAGACAGAAACAAGAGACTATGAGAAGTGTGCATGGGGCAGGGGGTGGTTTTGGAAAAAACTCGTCCCCTGAGAACCTGACTTTCAACCAGTGATTCTACTTTTCTATATGAGTTTCAAAAAAGAGTTCATATGAACAAGAAATATGATTTGACCCAGGAATTTGACTCCTAGGAATTTACCCTAAGAATGCAGGATCCCAGACTCAAAAAGACAGATGCACCCCTATGTTTATCGCAGCACTATTTACAATAGCCAAGAAATGGAAGCAACCTAAGTGTCCATAAGTAGATGAATGGACAAAGATGTGCTACATATACACAATGGAATATTATTCAGCCATAAGAAGAAGAAAAATCCTACCATTTGTAACAACATGGATGGAGTTAGAGGGTATTATGCTCAGTGAAATAAGCCAGGCAGAGAAAGACAAGTACCAAATGATCTCACTCATCTGTGGAGTATAACAACAAAGCAAAAACTGAAGGAACAAAACAGCCGCAGACTCACAGAACCCAAGAATGGACTAACAGTTACCAAAGGGAAAGGGACTGGGGAGGGTGGGTGCGAAGGGAGGGATAAGGGGGAATAAGGGGCATTACAATTAGCACACATAATGTGTGTTGGGGAGCATGGGAAAAGCAGTATAGCACAGAGAGGACAAGTAGTGGCTCTATAGCATCTTACTATGCTGATGGACAGTGACTGTAATGGGGTATGTGGTAGGGACTTGATATTGGGGGGAAATCTAATGACCACAATGTTGCTCATGTGATTGTATATTAATGATACCATAAAAAAATAAATAAAGTACCAAAGAAAAATAATAAAAAGGGGCAAAAAAAAAAAGACTATGAGAAGGAATTGAATTTTGAAATAAGTTTACAGATCTTAGGTCTTTTAAATATAGAAAATACTAATAAAATGCCCTTTGTTGTCTAAAATTGCATTTGCAGAAAAACATGAGGACTGCAGCCTGCAAGGTCTGATGAGCTCCCATGCCATCCATGGTTTTCGTGTTGCCTGGAATCTTTGCTCTGCCAGGAACGAAACATGTCAGCATGTCCCTCACAGTAAATCTTGCCTTCAGTGATAAAAAAAAAAAAAAAAAGTTCACATGAACAAATATTCTAAAGCTAACGGGAAGTTGTATTTTGTAAAACCACTGTTCCCTGTTAATCCATTACTAAATACAATGTTCAAGCACTTACAAGGCTAGTTCTCTCAATGTTAACCTCTTTTTTCAACAAAGCCTTTTCCAACCAATCCCCTCTTCAAAAATAAGGAAAGAGTCTGGCAAAGCATCTATTTTGTTAGCTCATTTTCACCTGTGATGAGCTGAGGTTATAGGAGAAACAGAGTTTCCATGTCCACCTTCTTTAAGTCGCTCCAGTAACCTTCGGTACTTCTCTCTTTCCTCTTTTTGAACACCCTAAATAAAAGAAAGCATATTAGATAAGTATTATCACATTAAAACTACAATTGAATCATAAACAGAAACTAAGATCAAATGCAGCCTACAGATGTGTTTTATATGACAGCATAGTGTTTTTTAAATTTCTTGAATTAGTTGCCAACTTCATAAATTTGAAAAGAAAAATCTGAAAATTTGGCCTCTTCTGAAAAACTTAATCGATCAACTATGTAGGGCTATTCCCTTTAGACAGGTCATTCACTCCAGCCCACTTCACTCATTTATATTACCTGCTATAATTTTATGGCATCTGATTTTTTGACAGAAGAACTGAGTAAATCACAAAAACTCAACAGAAATAATCCACTTATATATTCAGAACATTTAGCTTCCAAAATGGAACTGTTCTCACCAAAGTTGCCAATGACCTTCTATAGTCAGATCCAAAAGATACTCTTTCAGCCCCTACATTACTTGCCCTTGCTCTTCAGCATCTCACCCTGCTGACCTTGCCTTGCCTTTCTGGACAATATACTCTCCTGATTTCTTTTTATCTTCCTGGTCTCAAATGCAGATTATTTCTTCTTTTGCCTGCCCTTAAATGCTGATGGTTCTGCCCATTATCTTTTCAGTTCCCCTGATTTATATAACACCAATATGCTGAAGATTCAGAAATGTGTCTATCACCCTGCCTTCTTCTCATAACTCCCACCACCTATATCCAAGATGTACAGATCTTCTTGCGTGTTTTATAGTTACTTTAAACAACGTCCAAAACTGGTCATCATCTTCCCCCTAAACGCACAGGGTATCTTGGTCAGTGACATGTATTAATCTGAGACTCAGGCTCTTCCCTCTAACTTTATATCACACTTAACCAATGAATATGTCCTTGCTAATATTACTTTCTAATACTTCCAGAACATATCCTGTGTATACCCCATACATGTTTATTCAGTTCCATCTCTGATTTCTCATCTAAGAGGTATTGGGGCTTACTTTAATACTTTCCTTAAAACCCCCTCCAGTGCTTCAATCCATTCCTCTTTCTTCTTGCCTCTGCTGATTACAACTATTTATGTATAAGCTCTCAAAGGACAGGGATCACATTTTATTCAATTTTTAATTGCTGACAACTAGCACAGTACCTAAAAGCCAAATAAATATTTCTCCAAGAACTAAACTAAGTGGCTCAGAAAACCATCTAGCAAACTGCAATAGGTGACAGTCCTGAAGAATTCCAGATAGAAGAATAATTCTAAATCCTCCTGGAATAAGTGAAGACTTCAAGAGGGAAGTGAAGACTATTGGTGAAGACATCATGCTAAGTGCCCTGAAAAGGGAAGGAAAAGGCAGACATGTACACTATTTACTTTCCTTACTTAGTCAGTTATTATAGCTTATAAAAACAAGTTAGAACAATTCAAGCACTCAAAAAGAATCTATAATCTCATCTCTTCCTAAAATGATTCCTGTTTCTTTCTTGTAGTGAGAATAACCTCTGAAAATTTATTAAATCACGTATGTATAGAGTATTTCTAGAAGGATACACACAAGTATCAGTGGTTACTAGCTAAAAGTCAAAACAAGGTGGTTGGGCTAGGTATGAAAGGCAGACCAAGAAATTTACAGTCAACGTAAATTTTTTTACCTTTTGAATTTTGTACCATAGTACATATATTATTTACTCCCACCAAAATTGATAAAAATTTTTAAAGAGATCAAACTAAAACAGCTTACCTCCTCCACGGTACAATGGGGACGCCTCAGACCCTTGCCACTCTCTTCAGAAATCATCTCTGTTACGATGTGTTCCTGAGGCTTCCAGCTTAAGGAACTCTCTGGATTTCCTTTGCTATGTCGACGGCCACCTGGTCTCCTATTACAGTCTTCTGAGTTCAAAGTAAAACTGAGAGACAGAAAAAAAAGAAGAAAAGAATTATTACCAAACTATTTAAATTGCTGGAATTGAAGCTCCAGCCATCTATGATTAAGCTGTCCTAGGTTAAGCTTGCTCCTGGCAAACCAGACAATTACCATTCACAAAAGTTAGAATCTCTAGAGCAGAGGGGACCCCAGCATTCCACAATGGAATGTGTGTTTTCAGTCTCCAGCGCTGTCACATGAAAATCTCTGCCTTTTTCCTCATGCCCAAATTTCCAAACCCAACTCTGGATTTAACTCTCCTATTACACATTCCTTCCTCTGGTATTGCACTTTTCCTTTAATCACTTGACATTGGAATTAATTACTGGTGTGATTAGTTAATTTGTAATTAATTTGTATTATGTCTATATCTCACACCAAACTTTAAATTCCAGTTAGACAGAGATTACATCCTTTCACTACCATATCCTAGTACAGGGTCTAAGCAACAGGTACTCAATAAATATCTGCTCAGTGCTAAACTAATGAATGCTGAAGAAGTAGAAGCCATGAAGCTGCTACCTACTCACTGTTGCTGGTGACAAAACATGCTTCTACTACTACTACCAATAATGGGACAAATTGACATCGTATCCTTCTAGATGTGATGTTTTAAAAAGACTATGAAATCACAATTATAGTAATTTTACCAAAAACTTGCATAATCTGAAACATGAGTAAACAGACAAAATTAAAGGACATTCTACAAAAGAAATGCTTTCCATTCTTCAAAAATATCCATGCCATCGGAGAAAGACAAGTACCAAATGAGTTCACTCATTTGTGGAGTATAACAACAAAGCAAAACTGAAGAAACAAAACAGCAGCAGACTCACAGACTCCAAGAAGGGACTAGCAGTTACCAAAGGGAAGGTGGTGAGGAGAGTGGGTGGAGAGAGAGGGAGAAGGGGATTAAGGGGCATTATGATTTGCACACATAATGTTGGGTGTTATGGAGAAGGCAGTGTAGCACAGAGAAGACAAGTAGTGACCTATAGCATCTTACTACACTGACGGACAGTGACTGCAATGGGGGGGGGTACTTGATAATATGGGTGAATGTTGTAACCATGTTGCTCATGTGAAACCTTCATAAGATTGTATATCAATGATACCTTAATTAAAAAAAAAAGAATTAGAAGGCTCAAAAAAAAAAAAATCCACACCATCAAAGACAAAGAAAAGCCACAGAGGAAAAGAGCTCAAAGAGACATGAAAATTAAATATAATACACAATGCTGCACTGAATCCTGGACCAGAAAAAATAATTTCTGTAATGGTGAAATTTAAACAAGATTATATAATAGTATTTTATTAATGTCAAATTTTCTGATTTTGGTAACCTGTGATTATGTAAGTAAATGTTCTCATTCTTAAGAAATAAACACTCAAGTACTTATGATTACAAGGACATGTGTCTAAGACTTACTTTCATATGGTTTAGAAAAAAACATTAGGTACATACAACAGAGAATGACAAAGCAAATGTGGCAAAATAACAACTGGTGAATCTGAATCAAATGTATTCACATATAGAGTTTCAAAATACATACATGAAGACAAAATACAAAGGCCAAAACTGACATAGCTAGATGGAGAAACAGACAAACCATAATTATAGTAGAAAACAGCAACACTCCTCATTCATCAATTAGTAAAAAAGTAGAGAGAAAATCAGTAAGACTTCTGAAATATTACCAGCCAACTTGACCTGACATTCCACCTAACAATAGCAGAATACATATTCTTTTCTTTTTATTTATTTGTTTGTTTGTTTTGGTATCATTAATACACAATTACATGAGCAACATTGTGGTTACTAGATTTCCCCCATTATCAAGTCCCCACCACATACCCCATTAGTCTCTGTCCATCAGCATAGTACATATTCTTTTCAAGTGCACACTGAACATCAAATATTAACAAATTTAAAAGAATTTAAATCATACTACAGTATATCCTCTGACAATAATGGAATTAAATCATCATGTTATTGATTTCAATCAATAACAAAGATGTTTGGTACTTTCTCTTTTTGCCCTAAAATCAACCATTTATCGAATTCCAGAGGGCCCCACTTTTTAGCTAGTGACTCATTCTTAAATATGAGTAGACAGCCAAGAATTAGCAAGTATTTGAACAGACTCAAAGATATATGCACCCACATGTTCACTGCAGCATTACTTAAAATAGCCAAGATATGGAAGCAACTTAAGTGCCAACTGATGAATGAATGGATAAAAAAGACACACACTGGGAGGAGAGGGGGAAAAAACATGTCAAGAAGGAAGGCAAGATGAAAACCTACTCCCTCACACACCAAGGAAGCAACTACAGCAAATACAACTAAACCTGAAAATGACCTAAAGACTGCAGAACAGTCCACCTACACCTGGGAAAGAAGAGAAGCCTCCACAGAGCAGGATAACATGACAGAGCCTCACCTCAGCGGGACCCCAGCCCTTCTGCCATCTCAGGCACAAGTGATGGGAGAGGAACTGAGCAGGGAGGGTAAGTGCTCAGGAATTCTGTAATTCTGCACAACTGGCCCTGGTGATGTGATCTGGGAACACAAGTCCATATTGCATCAGGCTTTGGTGATTAGCGGGGCTGGACACCAGGGAGAGTTGGACCAATCTGGGAGGCTGAGACTCCAGCTGCTTGTGGAGCACAGGCATGCTCTGCTGGTCCCGCTGAGACCCAAAGCTGAGACCCAAAGCTGAGAAGGTAGTTTGAAACACTTACCAGCAATGGAAAGGGTGCCAGAGGGGTGAGGGTTGAATGAAGTTGTCTCAGCAGAAAAAGGGCAGGTGGGCAGCACTTCCTCAGTCCTCCCTCAGCCCAACAAGTCGGGCACTTGCAGGAGCCACAAACACTCCAACCCCCTTGCGGGCAGCTCAGCCCTCAGGCACTTCCCTGTACCCTGCCCACCTGGCCCCAACCTGGCTTGCTGACCCAGCAACACCAGACTTTGCTGCCTGGCAGAAGCAGGGAGACTTTCCCTGCAATAGACTCACAGACACTGAGAAGTGGCTAGTAGTTACCATGGAGAAGTGGTTGGGGTGGGTGAGTGGGAAGGGTGAGGGGGATAAAGGGGCACAAAATTCTCAATCATAATATATGTTGGTCACAGGGACGGTAGTACAGTATGGAGAATATAGCCAATGATTCTGCAACATCCTCCTATGTTGACAGATAGTAACTGCACAAGTTGCGATGAGGATTTAATAATATGGGTAACTGTTGAAACATTGTGCTGTATACCTGAAACCAATGTAAGATTGTATATCAATGATACCTAAATAAAAATAAAAACATAATAACTGGTAAAACAAAATATTTAAAAACACACACACACTGAAATGTCAAAAAAAAAGGAGGAAATCTTGTTATTTGTGACAAATGGATGAACCTTGAGGCTATTACACTAAGTGAAATAAGTTAGACAGAAAGACAAATGCCATTGATTTCATTTCTATGTGGGTCTAAAACAAAAAAACAAAAACCCAAATCATGGATACAGAAAACAGACTGGTGATTCACTAGAGGGTGGAGGGGTGGGTGAAATTGGTAATAGGGGTCAAAATGGATACACTTCCAGTCGTGGAATAAGTCATGGGGTGTAATGTATAGCATGGAGACTATAGTTAATAATACTATGCTGTATCTTAGAAAGTTGCTAGGATGTTAGAAGTCTCATCACAAGAAAAAAACATAACTAAGTGGGGTGATGGATATTAACCAGGCTTACTGTGACTGTTTCACAACATATATAAATATCAAACCCTTATATTGTACACCTGAAATTAATGTTAAATGTTAATTATATCTCAACTGAAAAAAAAGACTGATATGAAAGACCAAATAAACCAGTGGGAAGAGGAATTTGGAGGAAACAAACAAGGAGGGGGGAAAAGAAATTTTAAATTAATTAATAAACAGCTTTAGAGAGATATGAAAGGATATTACATCCTTTTAATAAGAACAAGATTCTTGAAGAAAGAAAAAACCATGGGGAATAGAAAGGGGGAGAACACTTACAACATAAAAACAGTGATAGCCAAAAAATAAAAACGAGTAAAATGTTTTTTTAAAGAAAAGGGCAAAGAGAACAACAAAAGAAGAGAATATATAAGAAAATTCCAGAAGATCTAATATCCAAGGAATAGAAATTCTAAAAAGTAAGAACACAGAAGAAAATTACTAATAAAACAGTAAGAACATTACACAAAAATGAAGAATGTGTTAAGTGTATGAAAATTCATCAGGCTATACACATGATTTCTGCCCTTTTTTTGTATGCATACTATATTTCAAAAAAAAAAGCTCAGAAGTGAGCAACAATTCTTTTTTAAAAGGTTTTAAAAAAAAAGATGCTATAACCATGTAATATGCTATGAAAAAAGTAATACACGGGAAGGATTCAAGATAGCAGTGTGAGAGGTGACACAGAGAACTCCTCCCAAAACCAGATATAATATGAAAATATAGTTAATACAACTAATCCTAAAAGAGCAATAGGAAAGAAGGCTGCACCAGACTGCATACACCTGGAGAACAGAGTATACCTCAAAAAATAGGGCATACCAAAGCCTTGATTGGGAGAGACCCAAGCCCTTCCCCCACCCCAGCTCACCTGTAGGAGGAAGAAAAACAGAGCAGGGAGGGGGTGGAAGCCTAGGACTGCTGAACACCCAGCCCTGGAGATCTGCTTTGGGAGCACAAACCTAGATTGCATGGTGCTCTGGAGATTAGTGGGGTTGGAAAGCTAAGACAGGTGGAATACTTGGAGAGACTGATATTCCAGCCATTTGTGGAGGACAAGGATCCACATCCGGCTGCTCTGGGACAAAGGAAAGGCAGGCAGTCTGAGAGGCTTCCTAGCAGCGAGAGGGCTGCTGAAGGGGTAGGGTTGGCACAGAGCTTGCTGTGTGGGAGAAGGGATAGGTAGACAAGGTTGTCTGGGCACGCTCTACCCAGCAGGTTGGGAACTTTCAGGAGCTTCACGTGCTCCATCACCCTGGCTGGCTACTCACCTCCGAGGACCCCACTGTGATACGCAGCCTGCTGCGCCTTCCTCCTGGCCTGCGGGCACCAGATCGAAAACCAGCAGTCCCTGCCCTGATGCCAGGCCAGCCAGAGGGAGGCCCCACCTTTGCCAGCTACAGACGTAAAGCGCAGAGGCTTACACCTGTGGGCTCAGCCCACTGGTTCTGACAGTGGAGACAGGCACTGCAGCCGGGAAGCAGGAAACAGCTCTTTCTTCCCCACAGGCACCAGTGCCACTCTCCTGCGACCCTCGAACTCACTCCAGGGCCTGAGCAACTCCAGAGAATGGAGCTTCTGGGAACTAGAGGGTGCCACATACAAATATGAAATGTCAAAGGAAGCTGCTTCAAACCAAAATCTCACAAACACCAGAAAAAAGGGCAAATGAAACTGAACTCACCAATCTTCCTGAAAGAGACTTCAAAATAAAAATCATAAACATGTTCATGGAGGTACAGAAAGATATTCAAGAACTCAGGGACAAATTTAGGATGTAGATTCAATCATTAAGAAATTCCATATCTGAAATGAAACATACAATGGAGGGATTTAAAAGCAGATTAGATGTAGTAGAACAGATGGTAAATGGAATAGAAATTAGAGAAGAGGAATACAAAGAAGGACAGACACAGAGAGAAAAAAGGATCTCTAAGAATGAATGAATATCGAGAGAACTGTGTGACCAATCCAAATGGAACAATATTCGCATTATAGGGGTACCAGAAGAAGAAGAGTGAGGAAAAGGGATAGAAAATTTTTTTTGAGGAGGTAATTGCTGAAAAGGTCCCCAATCTGGGGAAGGAGATAGTCTCTCAGGCCATGGAGGTGCACAGATCTCCCAACACAAAGGACCCAAGGAAGACAACACCAAGACATATAATGTTAAAATGGCAAAGATCAAGGATAAGGACAGACTTCTAAAAGCAGGTAGAGAGAGAAAAAAGATCACATACATAGGAAAACCCATCAGGCTATCATCAGACTTCTCAACAGAAACCTTACAGGTCAGATGGGAGTGGCATGATATATTTAATGCAATGAAACACAAGTGCCTCAAAACAAGAATACTCTACCCAGCAAGGCTGTCATTTAAATTTGAAGGAGGGATTAAACAATTTTCAGATGAGCAAAAGCTGAAAGAATTTACCTCCCACAAACCACCTTTACAGTGCATTTTGTAGGGACTGCTATATATGGAAGCATTCCTACGGATAAATAGTTGTCACCAGGGGAAATAAAACCACAGAAAAGAAAGTAGAATAATTAATTACTAAGCAGATGCAAAATCAAATCAACTACCCCCAAAGTCAAAAGGGAGAGACAAAGAGTACAGAATATGGTAACTTTATATAAAGAATGGAGGAGGAATAAAAAGGAGGAAAAAAAAAAGAACTTTCAGGTTGTGTTTGTAATAGCATAAGTGAGTAAAATTTGACTGCTATATAGTAAAGGAATTACCCTTGAACCTTTGGTAACCATGAATCTAAAGCCTGCAATGGCAATTAGTACATACCTATCGATAATCACCCTAAATGTAAATGGTCTGAGTGCACCAATCAAAAGACATAGAGTCACTGAATGGATAAGAAAACAAGACCCGTCTATATGCTGCCTACAAGAGACTCACTTCAAACCCAAAGACATACACAGACTGAAAGTAAAGGAATGGAAAAAGACACATCATGCAACCAACAGGGAGAAAAAGAAGGAGTTGCAGTACTTGTATGAGACAAAATAGACTTCAAAACAAAGAAAATCACAAGAGACAAAAGAAGAATATTACATAATGATAAAGAGGTCAGTCCAACAAGACGATATAACTATTATAAATATCTACGCATCCAACACAGGACCATCTACATATGTGAAACAAATACTAACAAAATTAAAGGGGGAAATAGAATGCAATGCATTCATTTTAGGAAACTTCAACATACCACTCACTCCAAAGGACAGATCAACCAGACAGAAAAAAAGTCAGGAGACAGAGGCAGTGAACAACACACTAGAACAGATGGACCTTATGGACATCTATAGAACACTCCATCCAAACGCAACAGGATACACATTCTTCTCAAGTGCACATGGAACATTTTCAAAAATAGATGATATATGAGGCCAAAAAAAGAGTCTCAGTAAATTCAAAAAGACTGAAATTGTACAAACCAGGTTCTCAGATCACAAATATATGAAAATAGAAATAAATTACACAAAGAAAATGAAAGAGCGTGCAAACACATGGAGGCTTAATAACATGCTCCTAAATAATCAATGGATCAATGACAAAATAAAAACAGAGACCAAGCAATACATGGAGACAAATGACAATAATTCAACACTGCAAAAAACGTGGGCCACAGCAAAGGCCGTGCTAAGAGGGAAGTACATTGCAATACAGGCCTACCTCAGGAAAGAAGAACAATCCCAAATGAACAGTCTAAACTCACAATTAACGAAATTAAAAAAGGAAGAACAAATGAGGCCCCAGTCAGTAGAAGGAGGGACATAATAAAGATTAGAGCATAAATAAATAAAATTGAGAAGAATAAAACAATATTAAGAATCAATGAAAGCAGGACCTGGTTCTTTGAGAAAATAAACAAAATAGATAAACCCCTAGCCAGACTTATCAAGAAAAAAAGAGAGTCTACACACATAAACAGAATCAGAAATGAGAAAGAAAAATCACTACAGTCACCAGAGAAATACAAAGAATTATGAGAGAATACTATGAAAAATTATATGGTAACAAACTGAATAACCTAGAAGAAATGGACAGGTTTCTAGAAAACTACAACCTTCCAAGGCTGAACCAGGAAGAAACAGAAAATCTGAGCAGACCAATTACCAGCAGAGAAATTGAACTGGTAATCAAAAAACTACCTAAGAACAAAACTCCTGGACCAGACGGTTTCACTGCTGAATTTTATCAAATATTCTGTGAGGACCTAATACCCATCCTCCTTAAAGTTTTCCAACAAGTAGAAGAGGAGGGAATACTCCCAAACTCATTCTACGAGCCAGCATCACTCTAATACCAAAACCAGACAAAGACACCACAAAAAAAGAATATTATAGACCAATATCCCTGATGAACATAGATGCAAAAATACTCAACAAAATATTAGCAAACAGAATTCAAAAATATATCAAAAAGATCATCCATTATGATCAAGTAGGATTTATTCCAGGGATGCAAGGATGGTACAACATTCGAAAATCCATCAACATCATACACCACATCAATAAAAAGAAACACAAAAACCACATGATCATCTCCATAGATGATGAAAAAACATTTCACAAAATTCAACATCCATTCATGATAAAAACTCTCAACAAAATGGGTATAGAGGGCAAGTACCTCAACATAATAAAGGCCATATATGACAAACCACAACCAACATTATACTTAACAGTGAGAAGCTGAAATCTTTTCCTTTAAGATTGGGAACAAGACAAGGATGCCCACTCTCCCCATTTTTATTCAACATAGTTCTGGAAGTCCTAGCCAAGGCAATCAGACAACACAAAGAAATAAAAGGCATCCAGATTGGCAAGGAAGAAATTAAACTGTCCCTGTTTGCAGAAGACATGATATTGCACATAAAAAATCCTAAAAAATCCACTCCAAAACTACTAGATCTAATATCTAAATTCAGCAAATTTGCAGGATACAAAATTAATAATCAGAAATCTGTTTCATTCCTATATACTAATGATGAACTAGAAGAAAGAAAAATCAGGAAAACAATTCCATTCACAATTGCAACAAAAAGACTAAAATACCTAGGAATAAACCTAACCAAGAAAGTGAAAGACCTATACTCTGAAAACTACAGGACACTCATGAGAGAAATTAAAGAAGATACCAATAAATGGAAACACACCCCATGCTCAAGGATAGGAAGAATTAATATTATCAAAATGACCAACCTGCCAATCTACAGATTCAATGCAATCCCTATCAAAATACCAACAGCATAGCATTCTTCAATGAACTAGAGCAAATAGTTCTAAAATTCATATGGAACCACAAAAGACCCCGAATAGCCAAAGCAATCCTGAGAAGGAAGAATAAAGCAGGCGGGATTATGCTCCCTGACTTCAAGCTCTACTACAAAGCCACAGTAATCAGACAATTTGGTACTGGCACAAGAACAGACCCATAGACCAATGGAACAGACTAGAGAGCCCAGATATAAACCCAAACGCATGCAGCCAATTAATATACGATAAAGGAGCCATGGATATACAATGGGGAAATGACAGCCTCTTCAACAGCTGGTGTTGACAACACTGGACAACCACATGTAAGAGGATGAAACTGGATTATCCTCTAACCCCATACACAAAAGTAAACTCAAAATGGATCAAAGACCTGAATGTAAGTCATGAAACCGTAAAACCCTTAGAAGAAAACATAGGCAAAAATCTCTTGAATATAAACATGAACAACTTTTTCCTAAACGCATCTCCTCGGGCAAGGGAAACAAAATAAAAAATGAACAAATGGGACTACATCATGCTTAAAAGCTTCTGTTCAGGCAAGGACACAATCAGCAGAACAAAAAGGCATCCTACAGTATGGGAGAATATATTTGTAAATGACATCCGACAAGGGGTTAACATCCAAAACATATAAAGAACTCACATGCCTCAATAGCCATAAAGCAAATAACCCTATTAAAAAATGGGCGGAGGATATGAACAGACAATTCTCCAAAGAAGAAATTCAGATGGCCAACAGGCACATGAAAAGATGCTCCACATCGCTAATTATCAGGGAAATGCAAATTAAAACCACAATGAGCTATCACCTCACACCAGTTAGGATGGCCAACAGAAAAGTCTAGGAACAACAAATGCTGGCGAGGATGCACAGAAAGGGGAACCCTCCTACACTGCTGGTGGGAACAAATTAGTTCTACCGTTGTGGAATGCTGTATGGAGGTTCCTCAAAAACTCAAAATAGAAATACCATTTGACCCAGGAATTTCACTCCTACAAATTTACCCTATGAATGCAGGAGCCCAGTTTCAAAAAGACATATGCACCCCTATGTTTATCACAGCACTATTTACAATAGCCAAGATATGGAAGCAACGTAAGTGTCCATCAGTAGATGAATGGATAAAGATGTTGTACATATACACAATGGAATATTATTCAGCCATAAGAAGAAAACAAATCCTACCATTTGCAACAACATGGTTTGGAGCTAGAGGGTATTATACTCAGTGCAATAAGCCAGGTGGAGAAAGACAAGTACCAAATGATTTCACTCATCTGTGGAGTATAAGAAAAAGCAAAAACTGAAGAACAAAACAGCAGCAGACTCACCGAACCCAAGAATGGACTAACAGTTACCAAAGGGAAAGGGAGGGTGGGTGTGAAGGGAGGGAGAAGGGGAATAAGGGGCATTGCAATTAGCACACATAACATAGGCAGGGGCACAGGGAAAGTAGACTAGCACAGAGAAGACAAACAGTGACTCTATAGCATCTTACTACACTGATGGACAATGACTGTAATGGGATATGTGGTAGGGACTTGATAATGGGGGGAATCTAGTAACCACAATCTAGTTCCTCATGTGATTGTATATTAATGATACCAAAATAAAAAAGACAAGAAAATAACACACACCTGAGTTCAAGTCTCTCACCAGTGATACGTGTCAAGGTAGTAACGTCAGAGTACTTACTTAATAAGATTACATATCAGAATAAAAGAGAATGCCTAGCAAGAGCAAACAGCTAGTAAGTAATAAGTTTCCATGTACAGAAAGGCAGAATTTAACACTTACCCAAAGGAAGGCAAGACTCTACGAGGCTGATCTCGGGTTACTGTCACTCTGATCTTTGGATAGTCACTTATTCCATTAGGAGATTTATTACCTATTTTTAAAATGCATTTGTAATTGTAAAAACAAAAACAAAAAAACAAAAACCTGTGAACAATGTGCGTTAGAAAAGAAAATCTGCGAACAGTTTACACTGTAGAGCTAAATACCTTATTCTTTCAAATTCTAATACAATACAGCACAGAGATTCAGCAAGAACTTTATAAAAGTTCAAGGAATAGCAACAGTGCTTAGATGTCTTTGATCTCAAGACAGGCAATAACAATTCATAGGCAAGCTTCTCTAGTTTACTTGCTGAAACCAAGAACTCAATGAATACAAACTCTCTGTGATCTAATCAAATAGAGTAAATTGTTCAAATTGGTTCTTCTTCCCAAGAAAACAGAAGTATTTTTAAATGAAAACCTGCCATATGTTACTACATTTCACTGGAAGCCTCCAACACTTGTGATATTGTTACTACACTTCAGAAAAGAATAACCAAACTTCCATCAGCCACACTGTATGCTAGGGCTGCTTACTACAAGAGTGTTGACTCCCCAAGGAATCCAAAATATAAAGTAGTCAGTAGCACCAAAACCTACACTGACCTGAATTCACTTGTTTGCAAAACCTGGTCTGAACCAATGTTCAATACCAATGGGTTTTTTAAAAATAATATTCAATGAACACAATGTATCTAAAATATGAAAAAATCTGAATTTCCAAACATATCACCAGGGTTTCAGATTAAGAGATTAAGAGATTGTGGACTTCTTTATACAAGAAACCTGCCCTAGGAATCTGACTATATTTCTGTATTCTGGTATTCTAGTATTTATAGTATCTATTATTTATAGTATATACTAAAGTATCTATATTATATTATTATATATACTATCAGACTTTATTTCTGATAGTAACCCACAGAAGTAGAGTGCTGGTAACTCAGGCACAAGATAAATCTACCATCCCTTCCATATGTCAGTTCTAATGGTAAAAAATTTAACATTTATATATTTAAACAATATGAATAGATTATAAAATCTAATGCATATTAACTTTTAAAATGAAATGAAAGTCTTCAAAGAATTATCATCTTTGTTCCAGGTCTTTGGAACTAGATTCTCAGGCTCAGGGGCAGGCATCTATTTTCCTTTGCTCTTGTCTGATACCAGAGGTAATTTACTATAAAAGTTTGAGAAGCACTACTCTCTGGTTTTTATAATTTCCTTAGCCTCTTCCACTTCTGCCTTCTAAACCCACAACTTCTCTAACAGCTTTTTCCCTTCCTCCCAAACTTTACAAGCCTACCTGAATGGAGATCACAACCATTTCAGGACTCTGGCTCTTCCTATTTTTCCCACCTTAGCATTTCCTACAGTACATACAATAATTACAGTTCAGTTTCAGGGTCTAAGGATGATACGGAGGTTTCTAATCCAAAAAACTAGGAGAATTGGGAACTAAGGTTGCTCCCTAATCAGATGCTGTCCTTCAAAGGCAGGTTTTATTGTTTTGTTATTTGTTATTTTGTTATTCCTGCTAACTTAGCATATGCCTGGCACAGAGTAGGCTCTCAGGAGAGAGAGCCTATGTTTTCGTTTTTGATTTTTAAATGAATGGACCCTGATCTAAGTCATATTAAGGACACTGATTATACAAACAGAAAACACAACAGTAAATTCAAAGACAATTCTAGAGGAAAGTTATTTACGTTTTAGATGGTAGATAAAATAAGTCTGTGTTCTCATCCCAACCTAAATCAGTGTTTTCCTTCCATGTTCTCAAAAGTCAGAAAAGAGGCAGGAGGTAGGGAGAAGCAGAAATATTTTTGACCACCTCACCCAGTTTCAGCATGTTGTTCCAGGATCCAGAACCTGTCAGTTCACAAGATGAAGAGTTCGAAAATACCTTAAAATCAAACAGAATCGCCTCTATAGTATCTAAATTTTAGAATTTAAATGTTTCTAATATAGAAAAAACCCTACTCTATTGGTGATTATTTTGCTAGTTATCACTAAGACTAAAGGTTTAGTTTATAAAAACTCACAAAATGAGGTAAAAAGAACAATTTTGGGTTCTTCACACAAACTCAAATAAGGAAAGCAGATATGTTTGTAATTAGGCTCTTTACAAATATTTTTTAAATGTGTAATTTCTTAATCTTTAATGTCTTGGCCTTTATATTCAAGCTAATAAAGACAACATTTCTGAAAGGAAATCATTCTACATACTAACTCGTAAAAAGAGAGTACTTCTAAAATTTAACTTTAGTGATTAAGTACAAAAAAATCAGTAGCCCCACCAGGGCCCTATCCCCACTGACCTCGCCTGAAGGGACGACATTCCGTGTTCCATTACAAGCAGAGGTTACCATGGGCTTTGTGGTCAGCTGGAATGGGAATCCAAGTAAGCTGGCAGCATTGTAGAGGCTGTTTTTCACTTGGTGAATAAAGCAATCTAGAAAATGCAATATAGATTACATATAGATTATATATACATATAGCATAGTCAACTTCTAGTAAAAAAATAAGAAAAATATTAACAGGCCTTTCTCAGTTTTTATAAGGACTCCACTATCAACCATTGAGATAAAAAGCTTTCTGTAAAAATAACTCCTGAATAACTGGATTTGCAGCATTGTGATTTTTGTTTTTTTAGCAAAATATCTGGAATGCTATTAAAATGTGAAACCATCACTTTAGCAAATCAGATACTGATTAGCAAAAAAAGTCCTAAAATGACAACTTACAAACAATGAGTTTTCCAGAATATGTAAAATATATCTTTACAAAAGAGTTAGGGGCATAACAACCTGGAGCATACAGTCAACTAGGTATGGTGGAAATTGTACAGGAAGCGCTATCATTTATTCACTTTCTGGTTTGTCCTTCCTTCCTAGGCAGGTAACAACATAGCTGTCCTAAACAACTACTTACAAAGTGCCTATTATATCCTGGCTATGCCCAGAGCAGACATTAGTAAAGTATATATAAGACATGCAGCTCTAAAATATCAATGATGAAACAAGGCTATCCCCCTACTGGGGAAGATACATTGGAAGACTTGAGACTCATCCCTCCCAGCCACCAAAAATAAAGAATACAAAATAAGTAAGTAAATAAATAAGGGGGAAAAGTAGATTTCAGTGCTTTCCCCACTTCCTCCTTTTACAACACTACCCCTTTTCTCACTTCCTACACTGCTATTTGCTTTCTACAATTTCTTTTCTACTTCCTAACTAAGGGCATTCTAAAGCACTAGTCTGAAATAAAGAAATCATCATCTCATCCACATTCTGCTTCAGAGAAAAGAAGCTTGAATTGAAATGGTGTCTTTTAAGCAACAAACACTCCAGAAGATATAAGATATAAAGAATTTCCAGGTATAAATGTAAAAAGTTCCAGAAAGGTAGGGAAATAACAAACAATGGAGAGGATGTGATAGCTGGGTAAAGCAGATTCCAATATGAAGTAATTTGTACTAGAGAATAGTTAAAAGTACCAAAGTTACAAATGACTTGTTTCTAATTTTAGGAATTAGAGGATTCCATCCAGGTTATCCCTCTAACTATATTGGGAGATATTACTTACATTCTACTGTGCTTTCTTAAGTGGGAGAAAAAGAGCTTCAGGGATAGGTGCTTAACCCAGACTGCCATCCTCACCCCAGAGGGCAAAAGTACTCTTCATAATATAGTTAAACAGTGGATGTTAAGAAGCACTGTAGTATTTATTTTCCTACAAATTTTGTCAAAATCTGAATATTCCCCAAGATCATGCCAAAAGATCTCACTGACTTAAAAAAAACACACACACAAAGGAAGACGTGCTTCTGCAAAACAGGGATAAGACCACCTTATTTTCCTCAGACTAGACTAGATCTTTTACAATCTCTTTCACATGTATGATCAGGAGTCTGTGATTCTAAGGTCCTCCTTCTTTTTTTACCCTTCCTTTTTTTCTTTCAAAAACAATCAAGAGTTGTTCTGGCTAATGTAGCCAGTAGCCACATACAGTTACCTTAACTTAAAATTAATTTATAAAATTCAGTTATAAAAAATCCTCAACAAAATACTAGCAAACCAAATTCAACAATATACCAAAAGAATCATCCATCACCACAAAGTGGGATTTATTCCAGGGACACAAGAATGGTACGATATTCATAAATCAACATGATATACCACATTAATAAAAGGAAAGATAAAAACTGTATGATCATCTCAATAGATGCTGAAAAAGCATCTGACAAAATTCAACATCTGTTGAATGATAAAAACTCTCAACAAAATGGGTATAAAGGGAACATACCTCAACATAATAAAGACCATATATGACAAACCCACAGCTAACATCATACTCAATGGTGAAAAGCTGACAGCTTTTCGTGTAAGATCAGGAACAAAACAAGGATACCCACTCCCAACACTTTTATTCAACATAGTACTGGCAATCCTCACCAGAGCATTTAGACAAAATAAAGAGATAAAAGACATCCAAATTGGTAAGAAGTAAAACTGTCACTATTTCATATGACATAATACTATATAATAGAAAACCCTAAAGACTCCACCAAAAAACTGTTAGAGCTTATAACTGGATTCAGCAGTTTCAGGACACAAAATTAATACACAGAAATCTGTTGCATTCTCATATACTAATAACAAACTAGCAGAAAGAGAAATCAGGAAAACAATTCAATTTACAAATGCAACAAAAAGAATAAAATACCTAAGACTAAACTTAACCAAGGAGGTGAAAGACCTGTACTCTGAAAACTGTAAGACAGCCATGAGACAAATTAAAGAAGACACAAATAAATGGAAACCTATCCCACACTCATAGATTGGAAGAATGAATATTGTGAAAATGGCCATCCTGCCCAAAGTAATTTATAGATTTAGTACAATCCCTATCAAAATACCAACAGCAAGTTTCAGTGAACTAGCACAAATAATCCTAAAATTCATATGGAGCCACAAAAGACCCGAAATAACCAAAGCAATCCTGAGAACAAAGCTGAGGGTTTTATGCTCCCTGACTTCAAGCTATACTACAAAGCTACAGTAATAAAAACAGTACAGTACTGGGACCATCCATAGATTAATGGAACAGATAGAAAGCCCAGAAATAAGTCTATGCACATATGGTCAGTTAATGTATGACAAAGAAGTCAAGAATATACAATGGGGAAAAAAGTCTTCAATTATCTTCAATAAATGTTCAAAAAAGAAAACAGCTACATGCAAGAGAATGAAACTAATTACATAAATAAAAGTAAACTTGAAACGGATTAAAGCCCTAAATATAGGTCATGAAAACACAAAACTATTAGAGGAAAGCATAAGTAAAAGTCTCTTGAACATAAGCATGATCAATTTTTTTCTGGACACATCTCCCAGGCAAGGGAAAAAAAGCAAAACTGAACAAGTGGAACTACATCAAACTAAAAATCTTCTATACAGCAAAGGACACCATCAACAGAACCAAAAGGCAACCTACAGTACGGAAGAATATATTCATAAAAGATTTATCCAGTAAGGGGTTAACATGCAAAATGTATAAATAACTCATCTGCCTCAACACCAAAAAAGCAAATAACCCAATTAAAAATGGGCAGGGACCTGAACATTTTTCCAAAGAAAAAGTACAGGTGGACAATAAGCATACAAAAAGATGCTCCACATCACTATTCATCAGGCAAATGCAAATCAAAACCACAATGAGATATCACCTTACACCAGTGAGAATGGCCATTATCCAAAAGACAAGAAATAACAAGGGTGACAAGGATGTGGAGAAAAGGGAACCATCCTACAACTGTTGGTGGGAATGGCAATTAGTGCAGCTGCTATGGAAAGTAGTGTGGAGGTTCCTCAAAAAATGTAAAATAGAAATACCACACAACTGAGTAACTGCACTTCTAAGAATTTACCCAAAGAAAAAAATATCTGATTCAAAAAGATATATGCACCCCTTTGTCTACTGCTGCATTATGGACAACAGTCAAGATATAGAAGCAACCAAAGTGTCCATCAGTAGATGAACGGATAAAGAATATGTGGTACATATACATGATGAAATATTAGTCAGCCAAAAAAAAATAAAGAAATCCCACCATTTGCAACAACATGGATGGACCTAGAGGGTATTATGCTCAGTGAAGCAAGCCAGGTGGAGAAAGATAAATACCATATGATTTCACTTATTTGTGGAATCTAAAAACAAAACAAGACAAAATGAACATCAGTAGACTCAGAGTCACTGGGAAGTAACTGGTGGTTACCACGGGGGAGGGGTTAGGGTGGGTGGAAGGGAGGGTGAAGGGGATAAAAAGGCACAAGAATCACAATCATAAACTGGTCATGATTGTGCAGAATGAAGAATACAGCCAATGGTTCTGTAACATCTTTCTATGTTGACAGTAACTGCAGTAATTGGGGGGAGGATTTAATAATGTCTGTAACTGTTGAACGACTGTGTCATATACTTGAAACCAATGTAATATTGTGTATCAACTATATTTTCAATCTTAAAAATTAGTCAATTAATTAAATTCAGTTCCTCAGTCACCCAAGCCCCATTTCAAGTGCTCGACAACCGTCATTGCAGAGAGTTGTATTGGATGCACTGCTACAGATCTTTACAAACTCTGCCAATAAGTATTCTCTGCTACCCACTGCTTCCCCTTTATCTTAGGTTCCCTTCTATAGTTTACATTCAGAAAATCTTAATACATATTTAATGGAAATTACAGAGGGAGAGATCCTTAATATGGAAGTCCTTAAAATACATGATTATCATAATAATTTCAGGAACCTTCTGTAATACCACCATTAAAGTTTTTTTTACCACAGTTGTTTATTTATATTTTTCTTTAAAATTGACTCACTTTTTTTGCTAAGTAAATATATTTGAAAGGTAATTTTGTATTGCTACTGTAAAGCAACATCATTTGTTTTATAAAGAAATGAAAACACCACAATATTAAGTTCTAGCAGGACCTGTTAAAAGAAGGGAGATTCACATGTATTAGGACAAGTATTGAAGACATACTAGCACTAACTCAAGATTTTCTGCTTGAAATAATCAGAGAATTAAAAATAACCGTTTAAATTAGCAGATATAGTGTTGGGGGGGTACAGGGAGGGCTGTACAACTCAGAGAAGACAAGTAGTGACTCTATAGCATCTCACTACGCTGATGGACAGTGACTGTAATGGGGTTGGTGGGGGGAACCTGATGAAGGGGGTAGTTTAATCACCATAATATTGCACATGTAATTGTAGATTAATGATACCAAAATAAACTATAAAAATAAATAAATAAATAAATAAATAAAAATAACCGTTTAAGTATATAACAATTCAAATGTTACTTAATGCTATGAAATAGTATCCCCTAAAATAATTTCCAAATTGGTACCTATTCTAGGCTTTGGTAAATACCATCCTAATGAATTTAGTGTAAATTCTGTCATTCAAAGTCCTCTATAATTTGACCTATCACTCTCTAGCCAACTTTTGCCCCGAGTTCTATTAACTATTTCCTGACTTGCACAACTTTCTCACACTGTACCCTCTGCCTAGAAGGCCTTGCCTTCCTACTGCTCTCTGTTGATATCCTATCCATCCTTAAAGACCCTTCTCACATACCAGCTCCTTAACCAGCTGAAAAGGACAGTATTTTACTGCCTTTTAAATTTTTCTTAGCCTCAGTGACATTAGTATTATTTATGTGCTTGTCTTATACACTCTAGTATATAATCATATACCTCTTTAACTGTAAAGTCCTTAAAAATAGAAACTCTATGCTACTCATTTTTGTATTTCCTGTAGAACCTAATACAATGCTTAGCAATAAGAAACACTCAATAAGTACTCAGCGGATTTAAATGAAATCTTAACACAATGTCCACTCTTAAGGTAGATCCAAATTCAATTCATTTTTGAGGAAGAAAATATCATAGCATTCCATTGTGCCTTTTCCCTTTATTGTAGTCTAGTTTTAGTCTCTTCTACCAAACTACATATAGCCCTTCAGATAAAAAGAAGTAAACAATTTGAGTCAACACATTAAATTGGTTCACTCAGCTATCTGAAATAGATAACTTTTAAAGCTGTTTTTACAATGTTTTCTCCACAAAAATAAAAAGAATCTTTTCTTTATAGGAAGGCTAGAATTTTAAAATGCACATCCAACATATTGGCTTATTTACCTGGAAAGATATTTAAGTCCCTGGTAAGAGTGATTACCTCTAGACAAGTTAACTGAGTAGAAGAGAGATAGGAAAGAGACTTTTCACTACATATACTTTTTACCTTTTGAATTTTGTTCCATGCATATATTTTTCCTATTGAAAAACTAATTTTTAAAATTAATAGTCAATACCTAATCTTGGTCTTTTGGCTGGTATTTCATCAGTGTCCACTGTAGAAAACAGAGTGCTGAAAAGAGAGGGGGAAAAAATGTATATATATTTACTAGTACATACACATCCATTTCTATAAGTAAACTTGTTCATACAACACACACACACACACCTTCAGCCACTCTGCCATAAAAATGAGATCTAACTGATGTTTTAAAAGAGAATGCTATTCGATAGAAGGCCATTAGCATTTGAGGACTTAACACTATGGTTTCAACTATTTGCAAGAAACCCAAAACTCCCTATCATATCTGTAAACCATCCTAAAGTACAAACTTGAAATTGGCCAGAAATCACTTTGTTAGTAAATAGGTAAGAGCCTCGGACGAGTATTTTCTTTTTCTCTCCATAAACTATTTGAAAACAACAAATAATTTCCTTTTGAAAGATCACACACACACACACACACACACACACACACATACACACAAAGCCATCTTCTACTTCAGGTTAAAGTAGACAATATAAGAAGCCTTATAAAGATAGTTCTCAGAAGGAATTAAAAATGGCGGCGTGAGAAGTGAGACTGAGAGCTCCTGCCAAAACCACAAACAGTACAAAAATATAGTTAATTAATACAACTAACCTTAAAACAGCAACAAGAAAGAAGGCTGAACCAGACTGCATACACACCTCATGAACAGAGCAGACCTCACGAAACAGGGTAAACGTACGAAAGACTTGATCTGGCGGGACCCAAGACCTTCCCCCACCCCAGCTCACCAGCGGGAAGAAGAGAAATGGAGCAGGGGAGAGGGTGAAAGCCTGGGACTGCTGAACACCTAGCCCTGGACATCTGCTTTGTGAGCAGAATCCAATAGTCTGTGGTGCTCTGGACGTTGGGGAGCTCGGACAGGCAGAGTGCTTGAGAACTTGACATTCCGGCCATTTGTGGAGAAGGGGATCCACATCTGGCCACTCTGTGTCAGAGGAAAGGCAGGCCGTCTGAGACGCTTCCTAGCAGCAAGACGGCTGCTGAAGGGGTGGGGTTTGCATGTAGCTTGCTGTGCGGGAGAAGGGAGAGCTGCACAAGATTGTCTGGGGGCGCTCTGCCCAGCTGGTTGGGAACTTTGAGGAGCTTCAGGTGCTCCATTCCCCTGGCTGCCTACTCAGCTCCGAGGCCCACCCCACTTTGACACACAGCCTGCAGAACCTTCCTACTGGCCTGCAGGCACCTGCTTGCAAACCTGCAGTCACTGTGCAGGCGGCAGGCCAGCCACAGGGAGGCCCCGCCTACAGCAGCTAGAGACACAAAGCACAGAGGTTTACACATATGTGCTTGGCCCTCTACCTATGACACTAGAGACAGGCACCACAGACGGGAATCAGGAAACATCTTTCCTCCCCACAGGCACCAGCTCCACTTCCCAACAACCCCCAACCTCACTCTAGGGGCTGAGCAGCTCTAGAGACTGGACTTTCTGTGCACCAGTAGGCACCACACAGAAATATAAAACGTCAAAACAACATGGTTCAGACCAAACTCTCACAAACCCCAGAGGGAGGGCCAAATGAAACCGAACTCACCAATCTTCCTGAAAGAGAGTTCAAAATAAAAATCATAAACATGCTCATGGAGGTACAGAAAAATATTCAAGAACTCAGGAATAAATTTATGTAGGAGATTCAATCATTAAGAAATTCCATATCTGAAATGAAACATACAATGGAAGGATTTAAAAGATTAGATGTAGTAGAAGAGAGGGTAAAATGGAATAGAAATTAGAGAAGAGGAATACAAAGAAGTTGAGACATAGAAAGAAAAAAGGAACTCTAAGAATGAAAGAATATTGACAGAACTGTGTGACCAATCCAAGTGGAACAATATTCGCATTATAGGGGTACCAGAAGAAGAAGAGTGAGGAAAAGGCATAGAAAGTGTTTTGGGGGAGGTAATTGCTGAAAAGGTCCCCAATCTGGGGAAGGAGATAGTCTCTCAGGCCATGGAGGTGCACAGATCTCCCAACACAAAGGACCCAAGGAAGACAACACAAGACATATAATGTTAAAATGGCAAAGATCAAGGATAAGGACAGACTTCTAAAAGCAGGTAGAGAGAGAAAAAAGATCACATACAAAGGAAAACCCATCAGGCTATCATCAGACTTCTCAACAGAAACCTTACAGGTCAGAGGGAGTGGCATGATATACTTAATGCAATGAAGCAGAAGGGCCTTGAACCAAGAATACTCTACCCAGAAAGGTTATCATTTAAATTTGAAGGAGGGATTAAACAATTTTCAGATAAGCAAAAGCTGAGAGAATTTACTTCCCACAAACGACCTCTACAGTGCATTTTGGAGGGATTCTTATAGATGGAAGTATTCCTAAGTCTAAATAGATGTCACCCAAGGGAAGACAAAGAGAACAGAATATGACTCATAACATACAAAGAATGCAGGAGGAAGAAAAAGGAGGAAAAAAACAAAAGAACCTTTAGGTTCTGTTTGTAATAGGATACGAAGTAAGTTAAATTACACTGTTAGATAGTAAGGGAATTGCCCTTGAACCTATGGTAACCATGAATCTAAAGCCTGCAATGGTAATAAGTACATACCTATCGATAATCACCCTAAATGTAAATGGTCTGAATGCACCAATCAAAAGACATAGAGTTACTGAATGGATAAAAAAAACAAGACCCATCTATATGCTGCCTACAAGAGACTCACTTCAAACCCAAAGACATACACAGACTGAAAATAAAGGGATGGAAAAAGATATTTCATGCAACTAATAGGGAGAAAAAAGCAGGAGTTGCAGTACTTGTATCAGATAAAATAGACTTCAAAACAAAGAAAGTAATAAGAGACAAAGAAGGACATTATATAATGATAAAAGAGTCAGTCCAACAAGGCGATATAACTACTATAAATATCTATGCACCCAATACAGGATCACCTACATACGTGAAACAAATACTAACAGAATTAAAGGGGGAAATAGAATGCAATGCATTCATCTTAGGAGACTTCAATACACCACTCACTCCAAAGGGCAGATGAACCAGACAGAAAATAAGTAAAGAGACAGAGGCACTGAACAACATATTAGAACAGATGGACCTAATGGACATCTACAGAACACTCCATCCAAAAGCAACAGGATACACATTCTTCTCAAGTGCACATGGAACACTTTCAAAAACAGATCATATATTAGACCACAAAAAGAACCTCAGTAAATTCAAAAAGATTGAAATTGTACCAACCACCTTCTCAGATCACAAAGGTATGAAACTAGAAATAAATTACACAAAGAAAATGAAAAAGCCTACAAAAACATGGAGGCTTAATAACATGCTCCTAAATAATCAATGAATCAATGACCAAATAAAAACAGAGATCAAGAAATAGATGGAGACAAATGACAACAATAATTCAACACCACAAAATCTGTGGGGTGCAGCGAAGGCCGTGCTAAGAGGGAAATCTATTGCAATACAGGCCTACCCCAGGAAAGAAGAACAATCCCAAATGAACAGTCTAAACTCACAATTAATGAAACTAGAAAAGGAAGAACAAATGAGGCCCAAAGTCAGTAGAAGGAGGAACATCATAAAGATTAAAGCAGAAATAAATAAAATTGAGAAGAATAAAACAATAGAAAGAATCAATGAAAGCAGGAGCTGGTTCCTTGAGAAAATAAACAAAATAGATAAGACCCCTAGCCAGACTTATCAAGAAAAAAAGGGAGTCTACACACATAAACAGAATCAGAAATGAGAAAGGAAAAATCACTACGGACACCACAGAAATACAAAGAATTATGAGGGAATACTATGAAAAATTATATGGTAACAAACTGGATAACCTAGAAGAAATGGAAAACTTTATAGAAAAATAAAACCCTCCAAGGCTGACCTAGGAAGAAATGAAAAATCTGAATAGACCAATTACCAGCAAAGAAATTGAATTGGTTATCAAAAAACTACCTAAGAACAAAACTCCTGGACCAGATGGTTTCACTAATGAATTTTATCAAACATGTAGTGAACACCTCCTACACTGCTGGTGGTGATGTAAACTAGGTCAACCATTGTGGAAAGCAGTGTGGAGGTTCCTCAAAAAACTCAAAATAAAAATACCATTTGACCCAGGAATTTCACTCCTAGGAATTTACCCTAAGAATGCAGCAGCCCAGTTTGAAAAAGGCATATGCACCCCTGTTTATCGCAGCACTATTTACAGTAGCCAAGAAATGGAAGCAACCTAGGTGTTCATCAGTAGATGAATGGATAAAGAAGATGTGGTATATATACAGAATGGAATATTATTCAGCCATAAGAAGAAAACAAATCCTACCATTTTCAACAACATGGATGGAGCTAGAGGGTATATTATGCTCAGTGAAATAAGCCAGGTGGAGAAAGACAAGTATTAAATGATTTCACTCATCTGTGGAGTATAAGAACAAAGCAAAAACTGAAGGAACAAAACAGCAGCAGACTCACAGAACCCAAGAATGGACTAACAGTTCCAAAGGGAAAGGGACTGGGGAAGATGGGTGGGAAGGGAGGGATAAGGGGGTAAAAGGGCTATTACTATTAGCACACATAATGTAGTGGGGGTGGGTGTGGGGTGGGGGGATAAGGGGAAGGCAATATAACACAGAGAAGACAAGTAGTGATTCTATAACATCCTACTATGCTGATGGACAATGACTGCAATGCAGTGTGTGGTGGGGACTTGATAATAAGGGGAGTCTAGTAACCATAATGTTGCTCATGTAACTGTATAATAATAGCAAAAAAAAAAAAAGATAGTTCTCAGCCAAAAAGGCTGTTAAGTTTAACTGCATTTTTCTCACGGAAACTGTATTATAGTAGTGATAAAGAATTTGGGAATTCAGGAAAGTTTCTGTACCTATACCTCAAGAGTTGTTATAAACTCATGACATATCACTAACCTTTCTAAAGATGATTATTACTGATCATATTTACAAAATAAAAAATGAACAGAATAAATCCCAGAAGAATACCATTAAGTTCATAACTTTAAACATCCCAACAAGACCTCCTGGGTTCATTGAACTGAAAAATGGCTTACATTAAAAAGTGTTGTTCTACAGAATAGAAAATCCAAACATTAACGCAAACATATACAGTCAATTAATATTTGATAAAAGTGCCTTGGATATACAATGGGGAGATGACAGCCTCTTCAGCAGCTGGTGTTGGAAAAACTGGACAGCTACATGTAAGAGAATGAAACTGGACTACTGTCTAGCCCCATACACAAGGTAAACTCAAGGTGGATCAAAGACTTGAATGTAAGTCATGAAACCATAAAACTCTTAGAAAAAAACATAGGCAAAAATCTCCTGGACATAAACATGAGCAACTTCTTCATAAACATATCTCCCCGGGCAAGGGAAACAAAAGCAAAAATGAACAAGTGGGACTATATCAAGCTGAAAAGCTTCTGTACAGCAAAGGACACCACCAGTAGAACAAAAAGAGATCCTACAGTATGGGAGAATATATTCATAAATGATGTATCCGATAAGGGGTTGACATCCAAAATATATAAAGAACTCACGCACCTTAAACAAAAAGCAAATAATCCAATTAAGAAATGGGCAGAGGACATGAATAGACACTTCTCTAAAGAAGAAATTCAGATGGCCAACAGGCACATGAAAAGATGCTCCACATCGCTAATCATCAAGAGAAATGCAGATTAAAACCACAATGAGATATCACCTCACACCAGTGAGGATGGCCAACATCCAAAACACAAACAACAACAAATGTTGGCAAGGATGTGGAGAAAAGGAACCCTCCTACACTGCTGGTGGGAATGCAAATTAGTTCAACCATTGTGGAAAACAGTATGGAGGTTCCTCAAAAAACTCAAAATAGAAATACCATTTGACCCAGGAATTCCACTCCTAGGAATTTACCCTAAGAATGCAGCAGCCCAATTTGAAAAGGACAGATGCACCCCTATGTTTATTGCAGCACTATTTACAATAGCCAAGAAATGGAAGCAACCTAAGTGTCCATCAGTAGATGAATGGATAAAGAAGATGTGGTACATATACACAATGGAATATTCAGCCATAAGAAGAAAACAAATCCTACCATTTGCAACAACATGGATGGAGCTAGAGGGTATTATGCTCAGTGAAATAAGCCAAGCCGAAAAAGACAAGTATCAATGATTTCACTCATATGTGGAGTATAAGAACAAAGAAAAAAACTGAAGGAACAAAACAGCAGCAGACTCACAGAACCCAAGAACGGACTAATAGTTACCAAAGGGAAGGGACTGGGGAAAATGGGCAGGAAGGGAGGGATAAGAGGGAAAAAGGGGCATTACGATTAGCAGATGTAATGTTGGGGGAGCACGGGGAGGGCAGTACAACTCAGAGAAGACAAGTAGAGATTCTATAGCATCTCACTACGCTGATGGACAGTGACTGTAATGGGGTTGGTGGGGGGGACCTGATGAAGGGGTAGTTTAATAATCATAATATTGCACATGTAATTGTAAATTAATGATAATAAAATAAATTACATTTAAAAAAGTGTTGTTCTAGATTACCAATGTGTAGTAAAAAACAGGGTTTTGATCTCCAAACCATTGTTTCCCTGACTAGCAGGGATTCACAGCAAAAAGAAAGGATGGCAGAGGTAATTAACATTCCCTTAGTCAATAAATATGTACCAAGTACCTATCATGCACCAACCTCTGCACATGGCACTTAAGGTGGAATGAACAAATACTACTGTTATATAAATTAAGCTTCATTTCAGGCACTATACAATGTGTTGTCAAATGATCCTTCTATCAACTCTATAGATAGGTAGAAAGGAAGAGTAAGTTGAAACCTTGCCCTCTCTAAAACACATGACAGAATCTAGCCAACAGCCAATTTCATCAATGATCTGCATTCTCAGACTTGTATAATCTTCATTTTGTTTTCTCAAGCAAGAAACCACCCTTCAATCAACTGGAGGCTTGATAAATAAATGAAATTAACAGATTATCACTAGCGGGGAAGAAGGGGGGAGTATAATATTGGCATATTTAATTTTCTAGATTAATTCTTCGTCAGGAGGGTATAAACTGTGAAATGGGACAAACCAAGGGGTAGATGCTAAGTAAGAACAGCTTTTAGTTCCTCCAAAATTTTAACGGCATTTAGAGCACAGATTAGTGGTCTTTTTAAAGAAATGAAGTGCCCATTATTTTTCTCATACACTAATTCGAAAGCACAGAAACACCCTCTCTCACCCCTCAAACGCACAGGCACACACGCAGTTTGACAGTTGTTTCAGAACAAGACAGCTGCTGTCTCTTGGTGCTAAGAGAACAGTATTGGCAGTCAAACAGCTTTGGGCAAACTATGAATCTCACTTCTTGTAACTGTACTTTCTATCCACAGATGACGCTTAGGAGTGTGCTTTGTAAACAGTGAACCACAACAAAAATAGGTATTCCTTCAATTTTAGTGTTCATTTTAAGAGCAGCAAAATAGGATAAACCCTATTTGTTGACAGCAACCTGCTTGGACTCGGACAAGAACGTCAAAGATCCCAACCACCACCGGCCACTCCAAAGACAACTAGCTGGTTCCACCATCAGGAGTCGCATCTGCACAGCGTGGAGGGAGCGACTACGTCACCAAGACACCAGGGACCTGCACCTCTACCGCCTCGGCCCAACCAATTGTGTCGGCTGGGCTGGGCCTGCCTAGCTGGATCAGCGCTACCCCCTGCCGAGGCCCGGGCCGGGGAGGGGGGACAGGCAGGCCGGGACTCGACCTCCTCTCCTCTCACCTGTTCGAGCGCCGCCTCTTCAGGAGGGCACGGGCAGGGGGCACCGGCCGGTCACAGAAACGGAAAATGGTGCCGATAATCCTAACCAGCCATTTGTACATACCAGGCCCAAGCAGCAGCGGCGGCCGACACACCCCGAGACGCAAACCCCAGAGCTGTCGCCGCCGCTGCCGCCTCCACCGCCTCGGCCACCTCCGCCAAGGCTCAGTCGCCGATTTGTGACGCACCCGGAGGGCCCACAGATACAACGTCCCCAGGGCTGCGGGAGGTCCCTGCCTGCCAGAGCTCCTGACGTCACCTCCTCCTGCCCTACCGGAAAGCATTTTTGTCAGCAATCTGCGCTTGCGCAACCTTGAACAGCCGCACCCACGTCCCGAGCCTAGCAACCAGTGTTTGCGGGGCGGTCTCGGTCCAATCGCTGACAAATGGAAACAGTGTGGGCGGAGCTTTCTCTCCGCGGAGCCAGTCCTGAACCGCAGAAGGGACAAGGCCCACTGACGATACGTGAGGCTGCTCCAACCCGGACCAAGCGCTCCGGGAGGCCTGAAATAGTGAGGTGCTGAACAGATGCTTGTTGACTGAACAAAATAAGGGTAGGTCGTGCTAAAAAAACAGATGTTTACCGTGCTAGAACCCTTGATTTTGCACAGACCTTACGCCTGGCATGTGACACTCTTGGTAAAATTATTTTTTCCCAGCAAACCGCAGACGATGGGGAATCTAGTGCCAATTTTAGTAAGTAAGGAAATGGAATCTTAGAACGATTAAGTAAGTTGTCTTGGGTCACAAAGCTAGCTAGTGGCATTACTGGTATTTGAACCGGGGTCTGAGTACCAGCACCAGTCCTTCGCCCTTGCCCCTGAGGGCAGTCTACCAGGAGATACATGAATACAAATTACAAGATAATTGGCTGTTATGATAAAGGTGTGCTCAAAGTGCAGAAGGAGCAAAAGAAAGGAAAGCCACACGCGGGGGACGGGAAGGGAGGGGCAGAACTCAAGGAAGACTTCACAGAAACTTAAGGATGAAAAGGTACCTATGACCTACTTAATACCTGCTGGTCTCCTCCCCTGGGCTGGCAGAGAATGCTGCTAAATTACTCTCCTTCCCTTATCTAGAGGTCTCACTTCTGGTTAATTATCAACAACAGAAAAAGTCCCAACCTACTTAGTGATAGAAACTTTAGTCCCCTCTCCAACACAGTCCTGGGAATCCTCAAAAGGTTTTCAGATCCCCCAAATCCGTCCCTGGCTGCACTTAATCTATACACGTAATTTAGTTAAGGCCAGACTTTCAGACATGCTTCAGTTTCAACACAGGCACTCCCCACTACAGACTCATCCTTTGCTCAATTAATAATGTTCTGGAATTCTGCTGCAAGCCACACCCTAGAGATGCAGAACCACCAGCTACCCACCGGTGGCTACCACCACTTCAGCCCAGGGGCATGGGGGACAGGTCCTAAAAGGTGAAAGCAAATCCTAAGTGGACATAGGTCCCTCTTCCCCAAAACATAGCTAACATCAGGATGTTATTTAAACTTCAGGAATAACAGAATTACAAAGCTAAGAAGATTTAGAAATGGGTATAGCCCACTACCCCCCAAAAGGATTCTCCTCTCCCCAAAGTCATCTCCCCACTCTTCTCAACATCTTTTACAAGCCATCAACAGAAGAGAGCTTCCGCTCCTCCTCTACCTCAACCCATTTCAGACCACACTCCCAGTTAACATAAAAGACTACCGTTGGCGTTATTATGCAGAGCAGTTCAGTTGTGTCCTAACTGTCTGTTCCACTTTAAGAATGGGTGTTTGGAAAATCCAAACATTAACCCAAACATATATAGTCAATTAATATATGATAAAGGAGCCTTGGATATACAATGGGGAAATGACAGCCTCTTCAGCAGCTGGTGTTGGAAAAACTGGACAGCTACATGTAAGAGAATGAAACTGGACGACTGTCTAACCCCATACACAAAGGTAAACTCAAGGTGGATCAAAGACCTGAATGTAAGTCATGAAACCATAAAACTCTTAGAAAAAAACATAGGCAAAAATCTCTTGGAAATAAACAGGAGCGACTTCTTCATGAACATATCTCCCCAGGCAAGGGAAACAAAAGCAAAAATGAACAAGTGGGACTATATCAAGCTGAAAAGCTTCTGTAAAGCAAAGGACACCATCAGTAGAACAAAAAGACATCCTACAGTATGGGAGAATATATTCATAAAAAACGTATCTGATAAAGGGTTGACATCCAAAATATATAAAGAACTCATGCACCTTAACAAACAAAAAGCAAATAATCCAATTAAGAAATGGGCAGAGGACATGAATAGACACTTCTGCAAAGAAGAAATTCAGATGGCCAACAGGCACATGAAAAGATGCTCCACATCGCTAATCATCAGAGAAATGCAGATTAAAACCACAATGAGATATCACCTCACACCAGTGAGAATGGCCAACATCCAAAACACAAACAACAACAAATGTTGGTGAGGATGTGGAGAAAAGGGAACCCTCCTACACTGCTGGTGGGACTGCAAATTAGTTCAACCATTGTGGAAAGCAGTATGGAGGTTCCTCAAAAAACTCAAAATAGAAATACCATTTGACCCAGGAATTCCACTGCTAGGAATTTACCCTAAGAATGCAGCAGCCTAATTTGAAAAAGACAGATGCACCCCTATGTTTATCGCAGCACTATTTACAATAGCCAAGAAATGGAAGCAACCTAAGTGTCCATCAATAGATGAATGGATAAAGAAGATGTGGTACATATACACAATGGAATATTATTCAGCCATAAGAAGAAAACAAATCCTACCCTTTGCAACAACATGGATGGAGCTAGAGGGTATTATGCTCAGTGAAATAAGCCAAGCCGAAAAAGACAAGTATCAAATGATTTCACTCATCTGTGGAGTATAAGAACAAAGAAAAAAACTGAAGGAACAAAACAGCAGCAGACGTACAGAACCCAAGAACGGACTAATAGTTACCAAAGGGAAAGCGACTGAGGAGGATGGGTGGGAAGGGAGGGACAAGGGGGAAAAAGGGGCATTATGACTAGGAGACGTAATGTTGGGGGGGGCACGGGGAGGGCTGTACAACTCAGAGAAGACGAGTAGTGATTCTATAGCATCTCACTACGCTGATGGACAGTGACTGTAGTGGGGTTAGTGGGGGGGACCTGATGAAGGGGGTAGTTTAATAACCATAATATTGCACATGTAATTGTAGATTAAGGATACCAAAAAAAAAAAGAATGGGTGTTTGCTTTTGCCAAAACAAGAAGACGTTTTAAGCACTGAGAAGAGATTTTTCAAAATGAAAGAGCAGTCTTCATTCAAAACATAAATCAGCAAACTGCAAGCACCTTTACAATAGTAGTTTATCCCAGGTTCTTGTCAATCAAGATTTTTAAAATATTGGCATCAAGTCTCAGGGCACTCTAGTACACTACCATACACAATTGTTTTTTCTTCCCATGCCTCACTAATAGTACCTGCATATACCCAATACTGAAGTGCCCATCAACTGTCATGAGGAGTGGGAGGGCTTTGGAATTACAGACCTCAATCCTAATCTTGGGCCTCACCAGCAAACAATAATTCCTGAGTATGGCGACTGCCAACCCCAACACACATACATTTCCTTTGTGTCCTCTTAGTGTCTCTAGTTACCCTCTGAAGGAGAAAAAAGAAGGGTACTCAGCCTTACAGTCACTCCTGCCTGGGGCTTGTCTGTCAGTTGGTGCTTTCTATGTCTTGTCGTCCTCAGGAGGGGCATGGGCCACTGCCCATCCTCTGGCCAAGGAGTGGGATTATCCTTAACCCCAACCTCATCAATGCTGAAGCCATTCCTGGACCCAGGAACTATTCATCAAAGGACCAGAGCCCTACGGAGTAACAAGGACTGTGGATAAAATTGCAGTATTTCCAGAATCTCTCCCCTGGCCTTAGGGCACCTCCATATCAATAGCTGTTGAGGAGTGTGGAGAGAAGTAGTCCATCTCCATATCGATAGGTGATTACTTGGGGGAGCAAGGGCATATCTGGACCAGAGAGGTTGGGTGGGGTCCCTTTTTGCAGCTGGGTCACGAGACACAGGGTTGAGCAGAAGTAGATGACTGCTTGTAAACAATAAATGGGTTTCTCCCACTTTATTTCTCCCTTTGACTGATTTGCCCCAGGATGGGAAAATATTTTCCCACTGGAGTTACATCTGGCGGTAGTCAGCAGGACCTCTGAACCCAAAACCTGTCTCCATGGATGTGATGCATGGGCAGTCTGCCCCTGTGGACGGTGGGGAGGCCCCAGTGGCTTCTGCAGTGGAAGGTAACGACTCACCCTTAACCTCCGTCAGTGGTGGAGGGTGCAGCTTCACCTGGGAACCCCTATCCATGGGGCTTCCTCCTGAGGAGCCTCTAGTGGGTAATTGGTGTAAGGTAAAACACCTCTTAGAGGGGTGGGGACTTCCCCAGAATTGGGGAAGGGTAGAGACACTGAAAGCTGTAGAATTAGCCCTCCACGAGATAGAAGACTGCTTAGAGGCCCTGAGTGGCCATGTAGCAGCCGGGATTATGAAGTGTTTGTTTCTCAAGATAGTGGAAAGGGGGAAAGGGTTATCGAGGAGAGAGACACACTTCGGCGTTGAGGTTCGACTAAGGGGTGTGTCAAGGCCCCCACCTTGGGGGACGTGGTGAGGACCAGAGGCCATATGTAAAATTAGAATTCATTGGTCCCTGTGAGTGTACAACATGTCCTGGCATTGGTGGACACAGGAGCTGAATGTTCTCTGATTTATGGCAATCCTGAGTGTTTTCCCAGACCCCTGCTGTAATAGATGGGTATGGGGGTAAGGCATTAGAGGGAAGAAAGCCCAAATCCCATTGGGGATAGGGCGTTTATCCTCAAAGGAGTATACTGTGTACAAAATATATCCATCCCTGAATATATTTTGGGGGTATATATCCTGCAGGGCCTGTGGTTACAGACCACTGCAGGTGAGTTCAGACTGAGGGTATGTGTGGTAAAGGCAGTTCTGAGGGGACATGCTAATCACCCACCTGTAGCTCTGCCTGTACCTCATTGGGTGACAAATACTAAGCAACATAAATTGCCTGGGGGGGTCACAAGAAAACTGGAGAAACTCTATAGGAGTTGGAGAAGGTGGGCATCATAAAGCCCACTCATAGTCCTTTTAATTCCCTGGTGTGGCCAGTTGTTGAAAAGGCAGGTGGCTCTTGGCACATGACCATGGATTACAGGGAATTGAATAAAGTCACACCCCCTTTGCATGCTTCTGTCCCCTGTATAGTAGCCCTTATGGACACCCTCACTCATGAGCTAGGAACATATCATTATTTGTGGACCTTGCTAATATTTTCTTCTCTATTGACATAGCACAAGAAAGTTAAGAACAGTTTGCCTCCACATGGGAAGGCCAGCAGTGGACATTCACTGTCCTTCCACAGGGATGCCTCCACAGTCCCACCATCTGTCACGGATTTGTAGCCCAGGACTTGGCCAATAGAAGAAACCGCAAACGGTGCAGCTGTATCACTACATTGATGATATGCTCACATCTGATTCTCTTGCAGATTTAGAAGGGCGGTTCCTAGTCTGCTGCAACATCTACAGGAGAAAGGATGGGCTGTGAACAGCACCAAGGTTCTGGGACCTGGTTTGTCTGTAAAGTTCTTGGGGGTTGTCTGTTCAGGTAAAACTAAAGTTATCCCAGAAGCAGTCATAGACAAAGACCAGGCTTTCTCTACCCCTACCACTGTGGCAGTCTTACAAGAGTTTTTGGGTCTTTGGGCTGTTGGAGAGTGTTTATCCTACACTTGTCACAAATTCTGAAGCCCTTATACTGGTTGGTACAAAAGGGCATCCGGTGGGACTGGGATGAGACATGTGCAGCTGCTTTTACTGCTGCTAAGCGAGCAGCCAAGGCTGTACAAGCCTTGAGTGTAATGGACTCATCAAGGCCCTGTGAGCTAGATGTTCATGTAATTGAAGATGGTTATGATGGGGTCTTTGGCAGTGACTTGAATGGAAATGCCCACCTATTGGATTCTGGTCACAACTATGGAAAGGAGCAGAGGTCTGGTACACCTTGACTGAGAAGCAACTCGCTGTTGTGTACCATGCCTTCCTGGCTATGGAACCCATCACTGGAACAGCTCCAACCAAGGTAATAACTACCTATCCCGTTGTGGGGTGGGTGTGAGATTGGACCCAAAGGCCACAGAGTGGCGTGGCACAGACACCTACACTAGCCAAATGGAGTGCATATTTACACCAGTGTAGCACCCTCTCCGATAGCTTCTTAAGTGGACAACTCCAGTGCTTATTGGAGCCAGTGATGTATACCAGTGGAAAGCAGGAAGAACTTGCTTTTGAGCCACTGGTAACCAAGAGTCCTTATCAGGAGGGAAAAACCCCTATACCTGAATATGTTTGGTATTCAGATGGCTCCAGTAATGCACAGCCCCCAAAGTGGAGGGTTGTGGTTTTTTATCCTAAGACTGAGACAATATGGATGGAGGATGGAGAGGGGAAGAACAGTCAATGGGCTGAGTTGCAGGTACTGTGGTTCATGATCACCCAGGAGCCCTCCCTTATAGTTGTCTGTACTGACATCTGTGCCATCTATCAGGGCTTGACCCTGTGTACTGACATGGTACAATGCCAACTGGATGGTTGGTCATTGGCCTGTTTGGGGGCAAGAACTGTGGCAAGACCTATGGGCCTCTGTTCAGACTAAGACAGTTACTGTATATCATGTGACTGGCCATTTGCCTTTGGCATAGCCAGGGAATGATGAAGCAGACACATTGGCCCAAGTGCGCTAGCTAGAAAGAAAGCATGCCTCTGATGTAGCCCACTGGTTACATCAGTGTTTGTTGTACACAGGGCAAAAGAGAATGTGGGCTGTAGCCCATTGGTGGGGCTTACCACTGACCTTTGAAGAACTCAGCAGAATCCAGAAGGCGTGCCTTGTGTGCTCTAATGGGGACTTACACTGAGGCCCACAGCAACATGGGACAATAGTAAAGGGGCTGATTCCCCTTGCCAGGTGGAAGGTAGACTATGTTGGGCCTCTGCTCATATCAGAAGGATATCGGTATGCCGTGATTTGTGTGGACACAGCCAGCGGACAGTTGGCTGCTTTTCCGGCACATTGTGCAGATCAGCAAACCACAAAAAGGGCCCTAGAGCATCTCTTTGCAGCCTATGGCTAGCCGCAGGTGACTGAGAGCCATCAAGGCACCCATTTTACTGGACATGTGTTACAAGAATGGGTGTAGCAATTAGGAATAAAGTGGAAATTTCATGTACCATATAACCCTACTGGGGCAGGCATGACAGAGAGGTACAATGGTTTGTTGAAATCTATCCTAAAGTCAGACACTAATAGTCTACAGGGCTGGTCAGTTTGCTTATGGACAGTGCTATGGCATTTGAATGAGAAGCCCCAAAAAGGAGCCTTGAGCCCTGTGGACATGCTAACACACATTGCTACCTCTCCTATACAGCTGTATGTGGAAACCAAAGAGGAGTTATTGAAGCCAGGTTATGGCCAGCAGAGCAACATCCTGCTGCCAGCCCTAACTGCGTTAAACCTTAGAGACTCTGTTGAGTGGACGTGGCCCTGGACATTTTGACACATGGACCAGCTATGACTGGCCCTTCTGGCACCTTGGGGGAAAGGCCTGGAAGTTGGCCTCCTGTGTGGTCCTGGAGTAACATCAGAGTGGCCCCCAAAGATCATGGTAGTGTACCAAAAACATCCAGGAGGTAAGAGCATCTTTTTTTTATATATATAATTTATTTTATTATCATTAATCTACAATTACATGTGCAATATTATGGTTATTAAACTACCCCTTCATCAGGTCCCCCCCACCAACCCCATTACAATCACTGTCCATCAGCGTAATGAGATGCTATAGAATCACTACTTGTCTTCTCTGAGTTGTACTGCCCTCCCTGTGGTAAGAGCATCTTATGGGCAAGTTTTGTTTTCTCTTTATGGCCAGTACATGTACCTCCCACAGCCCTATATACTGACCCATCTGTAACTCCCATGGGAAGGGGGGTGAAAGTCTGGTATACTAGACCAGGATGAGATCCCATTCCTGCCACTGTCCTATCTCCTATCACTCCTCTGGTTCTCTTGCATGCATCCTACCTGATGGACAAGATTTGCCAATGCTGGTGTCATTAAAACATGTAACTTATCGTTTTTTAGGTTATTTTCTTCTACAATCCCTGTGGCCTGGACCCACGCCTGGCTGCAGCTGCTGCTTAATGATTGCTCTGAACTCCCTACCTGTTCAGCAACTGACTGCCTGTGGAATGAGCAAGGTGTGGACTTAATCTGCATAGGATTTTGAACCTAACTGAATCCTCTGGCTTGAGGATTGTCATGATTTTTTTGCTGTTGTTATTAGTCTGGTTAGAGTGCTCCAGTTTTCTCACACAGGGGCCATTGCACAAGATGGGGAGCGAGTAGATTGTGAGGCAAGATTTCTGGAGGGGTGGGCTGTGGGTAAAATTGCAATATATCCAGAATCTCTTGCCTGTCCTTGGTGCATCTCCATATCAATAGGTGTTTCCAAGGGGTGGAGAGAAGTAGTCCATATCCTCATCAATAGGTGATTACATAGGGAAGGAGGGCATATCTGGACCAGAGAGGTTGGGTAGGGTCCCTTTTTGCAGCTGGGTCATGAGAGATCCAGGCAAGCAGAAGTGGATCAATGCTTGTAATCATTAAACGGATTTCTCCCACTTTATTTCATCCTTTGATTGATTTCTGTTTCAAAGGTAATTTGCCCTGGACAGGGAAAATATTTTCTCCCAGAGTTACAAAGACGTTGAGATTTCTGCCCTTGGTTTGGATAACTTGCACACTTATACTGCCAGAGGGGCACAACATCATTGCTTAAGTTTTCGTAGGGTATCCTAAAGGATTGCGGCAGTTTTCCAAAAAGAACCTCATCCTCTGGCTGAGGTCCTTTCCTTCAATGCTTTTCCAAGGCCTGTCCCCAGTCTTCCTCAAAACCTACCTCCCCTTCATATAATAAAGAAGACCCTGACCTCCAATCCATTCTTTAGTCTTGCAGATTTTCCCTTTGCTAGGATTCTCAACGTGTTAAAAGATTTCCTGTCAACATTGTTTCTGCTGATCCTGATGAGAACAGCATTCTGGGCCATTTGATGGAAGGGTTGGGGGAGGAGTCCATAGATAAGATGTTGGTTTGGGCCTAATATGCCTAAAAACAAATGTAAATTCATCCTGAAGATTAATTTCCTTCTGGGGACCTGCCTGTAACTCCGGGGGGTGGGAGGGAAATCAATTCCAGCCTGGGGCAAATTACCTTTGAAACTGAAATTAGCCAAAGGGAAAAATAAAGTGGGAGAAACCCATTTATTTCTTACAAGCAGTCACTTCTGCTCACCCGGGTCTCTCGAGACCCAGCTGCAAAAAACAGTCCCACCCAACCTCTCCAGTACAGGTATGCCCTCAGTCCTGATATGTCCTGCTCCCCCAAATAATCACTATTGATATGGAGATGGACTACTTCTCTCCACCCCTTGGAAACACCTATTGATATGGAGATACGCCAGGGCCAGGCAAGAGATTCTGGAAATATTGCAATTTCACCCACCGGACCAAACTCCTCTGGTTCTCAAGAAAAATGTGTCCTCCTAAAAATGTGACTTTGATCTTATTCAGTCTGTCTAATAATAAACTTGGCCTTATTATCCGAAAATGCAGTTCTTTCTTGGCCTAGATTTATTACAAAATTTGCTCCCATTGACTGCAAATAGCACCAGGCCCTACCCAAGGCAGTTTCCTAACCTGTAAAATAGAGTTAATAAAACTTGCCTCTCAGATCTGTGGGCCAATTAATGTGTTTATGTGTGTGAAGGACCTACTTCGATGCCCAGCATAGCTAAGTGCTTAATTTCTCTTCCCTCTCCTTCCTTCTCACATCTAACAGGTCATTTAACTTGCCAGGTCTGCATCCTACATTTTCCACAGATCTGCCCCTTCCCCTCTCCAAAACCCTCAGAATTAGTCACTCAGGGCCTGATCACTTCTCACACCATTGCATTAGCTACTCCCTTTACTACCCTGTCCATCTTCCATCTATTTTCAGGGTGATCTCTCATTTTTAAAGTATTTTTTTGTTGCTTTTTGTTTTTGTTGCTATGAAAGGTAAATTCATATTGTTGTTCTTATTTATTAAGGAAGGTAAACTTATAAATTAAAATTCTGGTTTTCTGTTAGTAAATCACTAAAAGTGGATGGGTTGATTTTTAGCAATTCCAGAGGTTTGTTTCTTGTTTGCGGAGTCGAAGAATGAGCTTAGCAAACACTCAAGGTAGGAGAGCCAGGGAGAGGCTTTTATTTAGAGATACAGTGAGAGAATAGAGCTCCTGGCTCACACCAGGAGGGGACAAGAGAGTCCTTAGCGGTGCGTTGTCTAGGGGATTTCTAGGCAGTTCAAAGACAAAGAGCTAGGGATGCAGATCTACTAAATGGTCTCCAAATGTTTATTTTTGAAGAGACACTACGTTTCTTATCAGTTTTCCAGATTATTTTGCAGAGTTAACATAAGAAATTTACTGCTTTGATTCTTTCTCAGAATAGCAGTTTCTTGGTTTGGGAGCCTATCAGTCAAAGCTGCTTGTCTTGCTTTCAAGGTGAGCTGAGTTATTGTTTAAATAGTAAGTTAAGAATCTTACTTCTTAACTTCTTGGGTGTAAAAATGCAATCTTATCTTTAAGATGGACTCCTTCCTGCCCTTCACTGTGTTGTTTACGGCTGGGCCTGCCTGCTATATTAATTGCCCAGGTTAAGTATTACTTGATTAGGGACTGGAGAAGGAAAAGCAGCATCTGGGTAAAGTTAAAGATAAGCTGGGCCTTTTAGCAGGCTAAAGTAAATTTTACAATAGTCTCATTTAATTGACACAAACAAGACATGGGCTATGCTGAGGTATTCTTATCTGGGAGATGTTCAAACATTTCAGGCTAAGTTACTCCTGGCTTTTTAGTTTTTATTAATCTTCACTGAAGAATGCTTATATTCCTAGTTTGATATTTTGCTTTAGAGAATTAATGTGACTCTGTCTTTGCTTAATTGTTTAATATGGAGTTTTGGTAGGGGTCTTTTTCCAGAGGCCCTTACCCTACTCTGACTACACCCATGGTCCCTGTCTCAGAATGGTCTGACTTCAAATATGGGGCAATCGTAGAATTTACTTTGATGGTCCTAGAAGGAGCCTCAAAAAGAGTGACAGGTGTCTCTGGGAGCAGGTGAAACTGACCTGTAGCCAGAAGAGGAGGATGTCCCTAGGTGAGAAAGAACCTGCTGAGTTAGACAGATGAACTTCTCAAATGGTCCTGGATGGTTCCAAATGAGAACCCACAGCAGAAGTCTAGACCTTCCAAATCACAGGGATGGCTTTTTCCAGAGTTGCTTCTCACATAGACAACTCTGTGTGCATGCTCCAGGGAATAATTGTGTAATGAAGGTGCAGGATTCTCATGACCAATGTTTGGGAAGCCAGTTAAGTAAAAAGAAAAACAAAAATCTGGTTCTTACAGCAATAGTTTAAAACAGTAGTCTAAGACCCGAAGAAATCTAAAGTGTATGATCCCAATGGATGTTAAATGTTAAACATTCCCCCAAAACCTTTTTACTTTCTTTTTAATGAACTTTTAATAAATAAAAGCATTTTGCCTGTCTTGCCAGGAGCCTACAGGCCTTGCTGGAGCAGTCTTTCCTGGGAATGTTCGGAGCAGCCCTCTGAAAACAGTTACTGAAAGCACTGGGCTTGCATAGATTTTGTTTGATACATTGTTTGTAAAGAAGTCATGGTTTCTAGAACAAAGTAGCTCTAGTCCATGAAAAATACTTCTTAGACCAGAAAAGTAGTATGCAGACGTTTCCCTTCTAGTTTTGTAATGAACTACCAAAAAAATTATTTACACCATAATAATAATTTAACATATATCATCCTATACATATTTATATTATTTATTACATTTACTGTTATCATAGTATGTTCTATATTATTTATTATATTCACTTGTATTATTATGTATAATAGTAATGTATTAACATAAAAATAAGCAAGAAAAAAGCTAGGCTCTCACTGCCTTGAAGATAAAATCCAATAGCCTAAGCATGACATACAAAGTTCTTCACAGCCTGTTTTCAAATTACTTTATTATTTCCCTACTCATACACAATAAACAGTCAATCCACACTTCTTTTATGCCTCCACATTTGTTCACTCTGCCTGGAATGCTTTTCCTCCACCTTCTTCACTTTGCAAACTCCTACCTAATCTTTGGAACCCAGCTCAAAAGGTACATCATGAGTGAAGTTTTTCCAGTGGCTCCTCCCTCTGGGATTCCAGCATCTTACTGCTTCCTCCTCAGTTCTTCTAATTAATATGTATCCATATCTATGTATTAATATTATTATTATCATTATTATCATTAATATGTCTATCTCCTTGAGGGAAAGAGCCATCTCCTATTTTTCCCTTATTTTTTTAAATGGAAGCTCAAAAAAATGTTTGATCAATAAAGAAATGAAACAAATGTATGGATTTGGGGAAGGTTACCTGATATCCTTATAGAACACAAGTCAAGGAAACAAACATATTTCTAAACTTGGAATGCAAGTGAGAGATTGCAGGGTCACTGCTGTGGATGAGAAGAAAACAGGATGTTATAGTGAGTTATAGAGCAGCGTGGAGCTCTAGACAAGGGTGGGAGGAGACATAGGTCACCTATCCTGATTGTTAAAGCCAATGAGAGTTATAAAACTACCTTCCCTGACTATTGAAACCAATGAGGGTTATAAAACCACCTACCCTCAGTTCCATTATATTTCCATACCTGTTTTTCCTTTCCATGTATGCTTGCCTGCCCCTTTCTATTCTGCTCTCGTAGCAAGTGATTTCTAGGTTTAAAAAAAAAAGCCAGTACATGACACTAGCCTGGAAATGAGGAAAATTGTGACATTCCTGAGTTGTGATATCACGTATTAGGGTCATAATATTGAGAAAATTGACCGTTCTTCACTTTTGACTAGCTGATGAGAAATGAAGAAATGATTATACAAAGAATATCTTTGAATAAATGTTAACATTCAAGTGGTTATGAGTTGGCCCATCTTTTAGAATCTTAAAAAACTTTTATTTTGAAATAATTATAGGTTCACAGGAAGCTGGAAGAACAGTACAGGGATGTTCTGTATACCCTCACCCAGTTCCCCCAACTGTAATCTCTTACATAATTAGAAGGCACTATCAAAATCAGGAAATTGACATTGGTACAATTCATAGACCTTATTCAGATTTTCCCAGTTCTACATGCACTTACTTGTATGTGTGTCTGTGTTGGGGGGGGTGTTCTATGCAATGTGTAGATTCCTGTAACCATCACAAGCAAGAGACAAAACTAACCCACCTCTCAGACTCATTGTGCATTCCCTTTATAGTCACATCATAATCTGGTTCTCCCTTCCTCTTCCCTCCCCCATCCTTTGGAATGTTTTTTTCTTCGTATTTGCTATGTCACACTAGCTGAAAAAAGAGGGGATGGGTTTTCCCACTGATTCTTGTGCTTTGTTGAATGCTAGAAGCACAAGGGAACACACAGTTAGGAAGTTAGGGGACCTTCTATGACCACCAGCAGGAAAATCATTAATAGTAACACAATGAGGCCCCTCAATGGAAATGATTCGTGTTCCTATAATTGGCTAGTTTCCAGGAAAATGTACATTGGCTCTGTCTAGATAAGCACTCAGCATGGTACTAAAACTGATAGGAGCTCAACAAATATTTATCAGGCAAGCACACTGAGCTGACAGGGAGCAATGCATTCCATAACCAGTTCCTAAAAGAATGTGAAAACATTCTTTATTTGTTCCACAGAGAAGCTGTTTTTAAGTTTCAAAGCTTATTGCAAATGGAAAAATAAAAAAGCTAGCAGGTCACCTATTTGGTTTTCCTTTTTATGTATCCTTAATTTATTTCTCCAAGCAGGAAACCAAAGACAGTAATAGACTGAAGTGCAGATCAGAGTAATTCACCTGAAACTTCACTGCTGAAAGGTGCCCTCCATTTCTAAAATCCCTCAGAGATTTTCACCTGATTCCTCTTCTCAGCTTTTTGCAGTCCACCTTCTGAGGAGAGGGAAAGGTGTAGATTGTGTGACTGGTTAGGTAGGAACAACAATTACCAAATGCCAAGTGCACTTACCTTAGCAATAGGCATAGTGCTAAGTACTTTATAATATCTCATTTAATCCACATAACCACCATGTGAGATGTGTGATTTTATTATCTTCATTTTACAGTTAAGAAAATGAAGAACTTAAATGTTTCTCTTAAGCCACACAACTAGTTAGTGGAACACATGGGATTTGAACCCAGGTAAGTGGGTCATTGCTAGGAAGTCTTGGCGTTCTGTTAGGTCTGAGGTATGTCACAGAAATCTAAACACAATACTTTCAAAAGCTTCCCAGGTTATTCTGAAGTATTTATTCCTTGGGAAGCATTGCTAGAGTCTACTTCGTGCAAGGAATCCCCTGCTCTTCAGGTGGGGCACAGACCTGGAGAACTAATAACCTTGCTGCTTCATAAACACATACTTCAGGTGGACCATGCTAAATGACTAGTGGCTTTGGCCTGAGGCTTTGCATGAAAATGTATTCTTAAGTTGTTTGTGTCTTTATTTATTAATTTACTTTTCAGCTCATCAGACCAGCACAAGCTTGAGTAACTGTTTGCAAGCACTTCCATAAGAAAGGGAATTAAATTATTTTGTGGCTACAGGGACACAATATAGTAACTTCCAACAACTGAAGTGGATGAATTCCAGCATAGCTTTCTATTTAAAGTTGTTGCATTTACTTTTCCTTAAAAAAAAAAGAACTAATAGAGAGAAAAGAACTCTGATAGGAAGAAATAAAAATATAAATAATACCATAAAGAGTTTCCTTTAATCTGAAGCATATTTTGGCAAATAGAGGTATACGATTGGCCTTAATGAAATGTTCTTTACAAAACCTGAAGACTACTACCCTATGAGGAATGAGTGTGTGAATTAACACAAAAAGCAGTTTTGTATACACAGGCCAGCAGGACACTAACTGGATTTGTTTCACTCACAAGAACAAGAGGGGAAAACATCTCAAATCACGCTTGATTTCAACACACCAAGCCAAACGACTAATAAACCACCCACAAAGAATGAAACTATTTTGAACTCGTCATTCTACAAAAACATAACATTAAGATATGCATAAATTGTGTAAGGTAGAAACGCACCTGACCTTTCGTTGAAAAGAGGAGGAGTCAAACCCTGAAAGGGTTGGGACGCGCCTGCAGTCCCTTGGGAACTTCCTGGTGTCACCACACCTCTGGATTAGTTATCTGAGCTCTCTTAGCAAGGCTCTCAGTAGAAACTCTAAGGCTCTGTGAAGGAAATCATTCTTGTGAATGTGACATACACTCTCTCCAGTTCCCATATGCTGAGATTATACTTCCTCATCAGTTTGTTGTGTTTGGTGAGATCAGGTAAGTCACCTATTGTATGATTTTCTTAATTATTTAAACAACATAAGTATTACTGTCATTTTGCATTTTATCATCCCAGATCCTTCAATGAACTTTTAAAGTCATTTTTTAAGGAAAGAATATGTGGATTAAATGAACTTTCTAATTCTGAAAAAATATATTTTCTCAATAATACTAGAAATTATTTTTCCTTTGAATTTATTTATTCTTCCAATGTACAAAAATTAAATATGCTGAAAAATCTCAAATAGTGTTATTTTCTTTCATAGTTAATTTTTCTGTGCTTATCTACCTCTATGAAATAAGATAATCTATTTTCTGGAAATCTTAAATTTTATTTTTTTATAGTATATAATACATAGAAGGTAGGTTTTTATAGCTTTCATGCATTGAGGGTTTATTTAAATGATTCTTATAAAAAATAAGATTTTATATATCCCTCGGAATGGTACCTGGTATACTTAAAAACCATGAATCATAATAAAGAAGTAAAAATTAAAACAGTAATGTACATAGCAAAGTAACAAAAATAAAGTGAAATGCTTTTTTTAAAAAAATACTTTTCAGCTTTCTTAGGAATCCAATTCTTTTTTACATAGTTTAATGGTAATGAAGATTGATACAATTTTTTTGAAGGAAAATATGTTACATATTAGGACCCATAAAAATGTCCATGCATTTTGAATAGAAAACCATTTTGGGGATTTATTCTAAAGAAATAACTTTTAAAGGAAAAAAAATCCTCATATGCAAAGATGATCATATGTTATTCATAATAATTTAAAACTAGATGCAGCAGAAATGTTCCTACATAGGAATGGATAAAGTACAGTATATCAACTTAAAAAAATGTAGCCTTTAAAATATTTCTGAAGTTATGCAGTAATGTGCAAACATCTATAAAATAATACAAAGTAGAAAAAGCAGAACTCAAATTTGTAGATAAACTAAGATTACAACTATGTTAAAATCATATATGTATGCCTATTAAAGTTTAGAAGGCAAATGGAGAAATTTTTCTTAATTTGTGCTTTTAAAGTTGTTTTAATAGTTAAAATTATACTAGTGATGATATTTTTAACAAAAGCCAACATTTTAGTGTGTGTTTATTATCATTTTTTAAATTAAAAATGAACATAAATTTAGAGATAGCTTAAGGGGAGTGGGGGCTCACCCTGCCACACAAACCTGAGGATGATTTGTGGGTACTTTCTTCCAGTCTCCCATTATATCTCTCTATTTTTAAAGTTGGAACTTAATTTTTCCTTGAGGTTTAGTTCTAAATGATTCTAGAAGACTCACTGCTTCACAATAGAATCTAAGCAGAGACATACCACAACAAACTTCTGTAGCTAGAAAGAAAAAACATAATTATAGTTGTAAGCTAAATCTAGACTTCTCAGTATCTGTAAAACCATGAACTTTGAACTTTCATGTGGGCAGGTGTTGAATAATATACATCTGATAGCAGAAATTATCAAGCACAAATATGTTGACTTTTCATTCTTCCAGTCTTTGGCTTGCAGTCCAAAAATTAACAAGTATTAAGATGTGATTCCAAAATGCCTAGGATATAAGTCATTCACTTTCAGAAGTCTTTGTTTTGCTGTTCTAACCTTTGTGAGAGCTGGTTTGGAACGTTTGCAGTAGTCTTATGAGTGGACAAAGCAATGGCTGGCAAACTGTAGTGTGCACCAGAATCACTTGGGGAATTTGTTAAAAATGCAGAGACTCCACTCCCAAAGACAGATTCATGGGTCTGCAGCGAGATCCTGGAATCTGCATTTTTAACAAACCATCAAGGTTTTTCAGTGGCAGGTGGTCAAAGGAAGACAAGCTGATGAACTATTGTTCTAAATTAAGGCTGTTGTCATAAATACATTTTAATGCTACTTTGCTAACGATATGTTGGTTATGGCAACGTCTATAAAACTAGGCAGATACTTTTCTAGAGAAAATAGCTTCATGCCAAAAACAGAATTATTTCTTGGAATATTGGAAATCCTCTCTAGGTGATTTATAACTCTGTTGTATGTGTTTGACTCATCCTTCTCTGACATGTAGGCGAAAGTGTATGAGGGGGTGGGCTGTGAATGTACACATTTATGCCCATGATTAAGAGATTGGAGTGAGGAAATCTAGTATCTCATTTGTTTGCTCAGTTCTGTTCTAAAGAAATATGGCGATGGTTAAAAGCAGAGATGTCCTTCCAAGAGGGCATTTTGCCCATGTGTTTCTTGCCTGTCTCTGCCTGGGGTAAAAGAGAACCATGAGATATTCCACCAGGTTTGGCCCTGACCAACTGCGAATGCTTCATAATCTGGCTCATGCAGGTTTTTAATGCCAAACTCAGTGTTGTCTTCGGCATAAAAAAATATAAACTGAGCTGCTTTTCAAACTTTAAAAATTTAATAGAATTTCATAGTAAGCACACATCACTTCCCCATTCTACTTCTCTTAAAAATAGGAGTCCAACTCATATTCTGATCTTGCCAAGGCAAAGTTTCTGGTTTAAAGGGATTTTTATTACTGGGATTTTTGAAAATTCCTTCAGAGCAGACTTATGAGTGTGTTCCAGTGTGGGTTACTGGAAACATCCCGGCTTCATCAATTAACATGTGGTGAGCTGTGCGCCAGACACTGACTAACCTCCAGCATGCAGAATACTCAACAATGTATCCCTTCATCTAGGTCTGAATCTCAGCAAATATTTAGGGCAGCATCAAGTCACTATGCCTAACTATGGACCTCTGTTCTACAGAAGTTATTAACACACATCTGCGTCATGTTTAGTGGTAGGGTTAAATTAGGGGGAATTTCACGGCCGTCACTTGGGTTTGAAAGTTAGTGAACTAAACTTCACCAACCATAGGTCTGAGAGAAACTGATTATTTTGTTTCTAATGAGTTGACTAAGTCATATTTAGAGAGGTTTAATCTGGACCTGCCTTTGCTTATTATCTATTATCAGAGAATCTCAGAACCTTCTCTCCTCTTGCCCACACTCACAATTGCTCCATCAGTGGGTTATTGCTGTCCAAAATTCCATCTCCTCTTTTCACTGACACCTCTCTGGAGATGAATGAGGAGACTCCTCTTTTCTATACATTTTCCCCTAATCGGAAAAGTGAGGTAGGAAATCAGTTCCTTCGAAAGCAGGCAGAAACTAAAAAGGCAGAACTGAGGGTGACACTCAGACAGAAAGGGCAGCTTTGTTTGGCTTCAGCGCAGTGTGTCTTTCAACAACAGAGCAAAAGGATCCCTTAAAAGTTTAATTAGAAAGGGAGCTGGTTGTCAGTAATCAGTCAGAGGGAATCACACTTTTCTATCCAACTGGGACTCATGAAATAAGCAAATCTATAGAAACAGGTGTCTGTTTTCTCGGTTGTATCCTAAAGAAGTGGTTAAAAGCAATAGCCAGCGGTTAAAAGCAGAGATGGCCTTCCAATCAAGAGAGCATTTTGTCTATCCAACGTAATTTTGTCTGGCAAAGAAAACAGAATAACAGCTATATTTAGTCCCTGAGCCTGAGATTAAGAGTAGTTTGTTTTGCACAGGAATAGCTACAACCCTCACCCACAACAGATTAACTAAGGTAAGGGGCTTTATTTAACCTTCAGTGGTAGATGGTGGAGGTCCACCACTCTCCATCTCCAAGGAGAAAGGAAACAAACTGATAAACTGGGAGCCTGTTTTGATTTTAACAGAAAAAGTGAAACTCCTGCCTAGTCACCTCAAACTTCCCATCTTTTCACTCTGGTCTTTCTCTGAAAGTGTGAAATTATAGGAACTGTTTTTAAAAACAGTTTTATTGAGATATAATTCATGTACCATACATTTCACCATTTGAAGTGTACAGCTCAATGGGTTTTAGTGTATGTACAGATATGTGCAACTATCACCAGTCAATTTTAGAACATTTTCATCACCTCAAAAAGGAACCCAGTACCCTTTAGCTGAGGTACCCCATCTCCCCCTCCCCACCACCCCATCCTTCAGCAGCCACTAGTCTACTTTCTGTATCTATAGATTTCCCTATCCTTGACATTTCATACGAATGGAATCATATGACCTGTGGTATGAGACTTCTTTTGTGACTGAGACTTCTTTCACTTATCATGTTTTCAAGATTCATCCTACCTGTAGCATGTGGAATCCTGTTGGTTAACTAAAGGGTATTTAATTAGCCAAAAACCCCTGCCTGACATAAAGGGGACAAAACACCTGTCTGATCAACAGTCTAATTACAAGAGTAAAGTATGGTTATTTTCAGGTCTTTTAATTAAAATTAAAAGAATTTTTAATTCCTTGCTACATTTATTTTTTTAGATTTGAGTTGTCTTTGGTAAGTAAGACTGCCCTGGAAATTTTTTTCACGAATAGATGCCTCTTATCCTTTCAAATCAGCTAGCTTGCAGATCTTAGAATTTTGTGTCCAAAAGGAATGCTAGTGATTAGCTAAACCCCTAAGGAATGAGGAACTGACCTCTCATTTTAATATGAGAAAAACTGTGGCCCGAATAGGCTATTTGTTTTACCTTGCTAATGATGGAGCCAGAACCAAACCTAGTTCTCCAGCCAAGGAGAACTGTCATCAGTATATTGACTAATAAAGTGTCCCTTCCCAAATCCAAAATGATGCAAAAAAAAGAATTAATACTTATTGAGCCCCTGCTTTATATCAGATCCCATGCTAAGCAATTTACTTATATTATTTCATTTAGTCTTCATAACAACCCCGTGAGATCAATACTGTTAACCCAACCAATCATCAACATCAACAATTACTAATTTTTTAGCATTTACTATGTGCCAGGTAATGCCTTAGATAGTCACAGACATTATTTCTAATTCTCACAGCAATCCTGACAGCAGGGCTGGGTTTAGGGTGAGGCAAGTAAGGCATTCACCAGGTGCAAAATTTAAGGAGGAAAGGACACCAAAACTCAATAATCATGAACAATTATATTAACGATTTCTTAATGCAATAAAGATGATATTTTATTTTTCATATTTAATGCAATACTTAAATGATATCTAAATGTCATTTGATATTTTAATATCTAATATTTTGATGAAAAAAATAATATGCATAGCATTAATATTGCATGATAAACTATATGCATGTTATATTTTAATGCAATATTTTTAAAAGATGAAGATCAATGCAAATAAATCCATGAACAAAATATCCAAATTTTAAATAAAGACAGACTTTTGTTTGTTTACATCTCTGTTATTGTATGTAAGAAAAGTAATTTCCAATCAGCCAGCTGTTCCTGGGCTCATGCCACCTTTATTTCCTTGCTAGGTGGTTTATGACGGTTGTCAATGGTGTGCGCACAGACTGAACAACAAAGGGCTATGTTTATAGTCACGGTTTTTGTAGAGCTTTTATATGAACTTTTCCCACTTGGTTCAATATATGGGAGGATACTTTGATAACTGTATATATACTGTTTTTGCTTTTGCCCCAGGCTCAGTATGGCTTTGCGAAGCACTGCTATGATCATTTTAGACATGTGAGACTCAAGAGGTTAAGTAGTTAATTACCTGAGATCACATAGCTAATACCAGTGGAGTTGGACTTCAAACCTATGTGCTCTTTCCAAAATTGTGTTATATTTTTGCTTAAGACATTACACCAGCGCTGGCAAACTTCTTCTGTAAAGAGCCAGTTAGTAAATATTTTCGGCATCAGGGACCACTGACCACTGTTACAACCACTCAATTCGGCCATAGAGCAGGAAAGCAGCTGTTTACGGCATGTAAATGGGCAGAGCGAAATTTTGCCGGTGGGTGACCATGCATTAGATCATAACAAAATATCTCGTGCATAACAAAAATTATCCCTGAAGATGTTATAGCCAAATTTCCTTAACGTCCTACATGGATATGTTCCTTTTAATTTAACAGAGAAAAATCTAACGATTTAATCAGGCCTGCTCTGTGTAGGAGGTTGAATTCCTCATTGGATGGGAGACATCACCCATTAAATTATAATTTTCCAATTGTCAACAGAAAATGGCATTTCAGAGTAAATGAATTTCAATGTAGTTTGAAGGTGAAAGACAAAGTTTCTCCTGTTTCAAATAAACTCCAATAGCAGAGGTTAAGCTTTGGAAACCAGTTTAACATGTTCTGTGGTTACTCAGTTGGGCTCTGGCAATACCTTTGAGTAAACTTATCTTTGTAACAAGACAACAATATAAGCAAAAAGAGGTTTTGCTTTCTGAAAGCATACAAGTAATCATTTTAGAATTAGCACATAAAGTAGAATTTAAAGAACTATGAGGGTGAAGCAATTTAACAAATTGGCTATGCACAATACTTAGTCGCTGCATGTGCTCCAAATTGCCTGAGAATTTCCAGTCTAACAATAAGACAAATTCCTGTGCAAGGTGCTGGGGACACAATACTGGACAAAAAACAACAGTGGCTGCCCTCAAAGAGCTTAAGTTAATTTGTAAGTGGTCCAAAAAAGATAAATTTAATATTTTTTTTCGAAACATGATTAATTCTGAGAGGAAAAGGATTAATAACTTTAGGCAGTTTTTAAAAAAAGGACATCAGAAATGAAATAGTAATTTGTTTGCATATTATTTCCTAGGCCTGATCACCTGCAGATGTATTTTCACATAGTCTCAGTCATAGTGCATGTACCATTTCATACACTATTTATTTTATAAACATTACATCATATAGTGTTTTTAGTATTCTTATGCATCATTCTGAATGGCTGAGTGATGTGTTAAAGAGGTTTATATTAATTTATTTAGGAAACATTTATTGATGCCAACTCTGAGCCAGGCCGTCTTCTTGGCTGGGTATACAACAATGAATAAACAGACAGATAGGTCAGTTAACTTGGAGCTTCTTTACTAGTAGGGGAAGTTATTTCAGAATAATGAAAGGATGCTTCAGGTGTGTGGTAGGAAAAAAACAAGTAATGTATAAGGGGAAATTTTCTTTAGAGTGGAATTCAATGTAAGAATAAAGTAGAATACTATCTATAAATACTGAGGGAAAGAATATTGTTCAAAGCCAGGTCATTATTTAGGCCAAGTTATTCATTTACAGATATGAATGAATTTATGATCCACATTACCCATGAGCTCTTGAAAAGCAGCAAAAGTCTTTCACCCAGGGGTGAATGGAGAAGCCTATGAAAAGGACTCACTGTGAGCAACGATGGTATGCATTATACAACTAAAACTACATAACCAGGGAAATATAGTTCCAGAAGCAATTTTCATATAGAGTCTATTCTCATTACTCATGGTAGTTACATCCTGTGAAGTCACTGCACACACTGAATTAGCAAACACTGAACCTTTGCTCCTGGAGGAAATACAGGGCTAGGTTCCTGTGAGCCTCTGATTACAGTTTTTGTTGACCAGTCAATACATAATCTCATTTTATGTGTGTTCTGCTTAAAGACACCTTATTTAACATATGTTGTTGATTCATTAACATCGACCTCATGGCCAACAGCACTGTGATTCACACCTGAGCAAAGATACATACTGTCCCTGTAAGGTACATCACAGCCTTCTTGACTTCAGGAACATCAGACAGCACTTCAGGACTATGCCTGGGGCCATTTTAAAGAGCAAAATCATCAAGAAGAAGCACAAGAAAAAAATATGTCAGGAAATAGATGTCCTGTGAAAAGGACATTTGTTATGAGAGCTGAAATATGATGGCAGAATGTTACCACATTTGACCTCAGTTAAGAGTGGGCGTGTGGGGCAACTCAATTTTTTTACCTCTCTGCACATGTCCATTAATGACCACAAAAGCACACTCAAGTATTGAATTTTGGAGTTACAAAAGAATTTTAATGGGTAGGTAAATTTACAAATATCCATAAATAATGAGGATTGACCTTATTTTCACAATGGGAACAAAAAATGTATGTTTGCATGAGTGTGTGGAGAGAGAGAGAGAGAGTTCTAAGGGAGAGATCCAGGCGGATATGAGAGGCAATATATGTACGTTAACTTTCTCATCTTTCTTGGAGGGAATTAGGAGAGAGAAAAGATACAGTAAATAGAACAACAACTGTGATCAATGCATCAATACATAGAAGCTTAAATATTTATTTTTAAACTAGAAAAGTGATCACTAGATGAATGAAAAATAATTTTGTAACTCATAAAAGTCAGGATAGACATCAGGTCAGTAGGGAGAATGTTAGGCAAATGCTAACAAAAAAAGGGCCCAGTTATGATAATATCATTTGGTGGAACTCAAGGCAAATAAAGCACATTAAAAATGATAAAAGATATAATACATGATATTTAAACCAATAGTTTGGGGAACTTGAATTGCCCCTCAATGTATTGTTGTTACATTTTGCAAGAGGAATCTCCCATTGCTGGCAATTAAGTACATTATTTCCATTTGATGTAAGAAAAGATTCCTGACTTCAAGACCAGGCCAAACTCCCTACCTTTAAATTCTCATTTTATACTATATGTCTTTTACATGGCATATATCACATGTTGCAATTTTATACTTATTTGTATGTTTTATTTAATTAATACATGGCTCTCCCTCTAAAATGCCACATGACACAGAACATAGGATAGCGTAAACTCTTGTTGAATGAATTGCACATTTCCTCTGAGGATGAGAGATAATGTATGTTAACCTGTTAAAATATTTAGTACTGAGAGAGAGGAACAAGGAAATCTGTTTTTCACTCAGTGCATACCCTCGACTTTTCCAAAGTCCAATACCATTATAAAAATAACCAAGATATTTAAAAATGAAGTCAGTGTAGCTTTGTCAAATGAAAACTAAAAATCCATTTGTTCTGCCCTTCTTGCCTTTCAGTAACTGTCTATTTTAAGGGCTTCTCGTAAAGACTCAGCAAGTCAAGGAGGATGGTTGAGCCATTCCATAGACATTAAAGTTGGGAGTCGCTGCTGAAAAATAGCTCTGGACTAAACTCCATGACTCTTCTGTGAGCCTTCCAAGGGCTCAGACATGTGACTTTTGACACACCAGCTTAATACTGCTCATTTAACTCAAATGAACAGGCAACCTAGCAATTAAGCAGTCCCCCTCTTTGGAAGGGATCTCTTATCTTCTCCAGTATGACCTCGTTCACAATATGCACAGCATTCCTCTCTTGGGCAGGTAGGTGGCAAGTGAAAGATGACATAATTTCCCCAGGCCACCTGGTGAGTCAGTCACACAACCAGAAGCAAAACAGTTTTACTGATGGCCAAGTCAGAGAAGCTCAGCCCTATCTTGTGCCCCTCCTACTCAATAAAATGACAAATTAAACAGTCAATTATTTATTCTGGGCCTTGCTCTACAAGCGCCAGACAAGTTTCAGTCCATTTCTCCAGAAGCATGCAATCTACAGGAAGAGAAAACTGAAAGGGGCCAAAAGATGGAGAAAATATGTACACAGATGAGTAAATTCTGGCATCTAACGCACAGCATTGTAATCAGAGTTAACAACGCTGTATTGTATACTTGAAATTTGCTAAAAAACTAGATCTTAACTCTCCACACACACAAAAAAGGTAACTATGTGAGGATGGATGTGTTAACAACTAACCTGAGTGTGGCAAACATTTTACAACACATACATATATCAAATCATCATGTATACCTTAAACTTACACAGTGTTACTTGTCAATTATATCTCAATAAAGCCTGGGGGAAAAGGAAAAGAGTATTCACCTGGGAGCGTCCCTCTTGCACATGCTACTTGATGGTGTAGAGTAAAAGGAGTCATGTGTGAATTTGAGGCCCAATTTTTAACCACTATTTTCCAAGTGAGGGATTTCAAAGCCTCCTTAATTTTAACCTTCTATCTCAGCTTCTTTTGCTTATTCTATTTTGGAAGTTCAGTCATTCCCAATCACCAGAGCCTTTGCAAGAAGTTTTAGATAAAGCATATATGAATGGACCCAGGTTATTAAGAAAGGCTAGAGACCCCATGATGAAGGCTACTCCAAGGCTCCGAATGAGAGAGGAGCAATTTCTGAGTGTGGAAGTTTAGACTGACTAAGAATAGGGGCCTAGGGCAAATGGTACCTAAATTCCTGTTGGAGGAAGTCAGACAGGTATTTCCTAAGGCACTCCTGTCTTCTCTTGAGCAGTTTCAAGTCAGCAGTCTTCCCCTTCTGTTCCCTCCATCCCAGAACATTCATAGGAGGACCTCACCACTCTCCTGAGCACCCTAAAGGGCTGTCTCCAGCTCGCAGCTAGGGATTGTTTGTTGTTCCACGTTACCTCCTACTTGGCTGTTCTTTCTCAGCCAAGGGGATAGTGGGTCACAGCACAGTTTTAAATAATTCTTTTTTTTTTAAAGGAAATTCATGTTTATTTACAGGTATATGATTCATGCATTGATAACAAAGAAACAGCAATATGATTGCTTTAGGGTGCCTGGTCTATACACAAATGAATGAATCATTATAAAATTTGTATGGCATACAGTATCACAGTCATATTCATAACACAGTATTAGAAGCATTGTTAGATTTTTTATATTATTTTTTTATTAAGGTATTATTGATATACACTGTTAGGAACGTTTCACATGAAAAAACAATGTGGTCACTACATTTACCCATATTATCAAGTCCCCACTCATACCCCAATGCAGTCACTGTCCATCAGTGTAGTAAGATGCCACAGATTCACTGTTTGCCTTCTCTGTGCTACATTGCTTTCCCTGTGATCCCCCACACCATGTGTACTAAACAAAATATCCCCCAATCCCCTTCTCCCACCCTCCCCACCCACCTTCCCACACCCCTCCCCTTTGGTAACCACTAGTTCCTTCTTGGAGTCTCTGAGTCTGCTGCTATTTTGTTCCTTCAGTTTTGCTTCATTGTTATACTCCACAAATGAGGGAAATCATTTGGCACTTGTCTTTCTCCACCTGGCTTATTTCACTGAGCATAATATCCTCCAGCTCCATCCCTGTTGTTGCAAATGGTAGGATTTGTTTCTTTCTTATGGCTGAATAGTATTCATTGTGTATATGTACCACATTGTCTTTATCCATTCATCTACTGATAGACACATAGGTTACTTTCATTTCTTGGTTATTGTAAATATGCTGCGATAAACATAGGGGCGCATGTGTCTTTTTGAAACTGGGCTCCAGCATTCTTAGGGTAAATTCCTAGGAGTGGAATTCCTGGGTCAAATGGTATTTCTATTTTGAGTTTTTGAGGAACCTCCATACAGCTTTCCACAACGGTAGAACTAATTTGTTCCCACCGGCAGTGTAGGAGGGTTCCCCTTTCTCTGCATCCTTGCCAGCATTTGTTGTTCCTAATCTTTTCTATGTTGGCCATCCTAACTGGTGTGATTTTAATTTGCATTTCCCTGATGATTAGTGATGTGGAGCATCTTCTCATATGTCTGTTGGCCATCTGAATTTCTTCTTTGGAGAATTGTCTCTTCATATCATTTGCCTATTTTTTAATTGGGTTATTTGCTTTTTGGGTGTTGAGGTGTGTAAGTTCTTTATATATTTTGGATGTTAACCCCTTGTCAGATATGTCATTTACAAATATATTCTCCCATACTGTAGGATGCCTTTTTGTTCTGCTGATGGTGTCCTTTGCTGTACAGAAACTTTTTAGTTTGATGTAGTCCCATGAGTTTATTTTTGCTTTTGTTTCCCTTGCTCAAGGAGATGTGTTCAGAAAGAAGTTGCTCATGCTTATTCAGGAGATTTTTGCCTATGTTGTCTTCTAAGAGTTTTATGGTTTCATGACTTACATTCAGGTCCTTGATCCATTTTGAGTTTACTTTTGTGTATGGGGTTAAACAATAATCCAGTTTCATTCTCTTACGTGTGGCTGTCCAGTTTTGCCAACACCAGCTGTTGAAGAGGCTTCTCTTTCTCCACCTTGTCATATCCCCATTGTATGTCCATAGCTCCTTTATCATATATTAATTGACCATATATGGTTGGGTTTATATCAGGTCTTTCCAGTCTGTTCCATTGGTCTATGGGTCTGTTCTTGTGCTAGTACCAAATTGTCTTGAGTACTGTGGCTTTGTAGTAGAGCTTGAAGTTGGGGACCATAATCCCTCCAGCTTTATTCTTCCTTCTCACAATTGCTTTGGCTATTTGGGGTCTCTTTTGGTTCCATATGGATTTTAGAATGATTTTCTCTAGTTTGTTGAAAAATGCTGTTGGTATTTTGATAGGAATTGCATTGAATCTGTAGATTGCTTTAGGCAGGATGGCCATTTTGACAGTATTAATTCTTCCTATCCATGAGCACAGGATGTGTTTCCATTTATTGGTATCTTCTTTAATTTCTCTCATGAGTGTCTTGTAGTTTTCAGAGTATAGGTCTTTCACTTCCTTGGTTAGGTTTATTCCTAGGTATTTTATTCTTTTTGATGCCACTGTTAATGGAATTGTTTTCCTGATTTCTCTTGCTGCTAGTTCATTGTTAGTGTATAGGAGAGTGCAACAGATTTCTGTGTATTAATTTTGTATCTCGCAACTTTGCTGAATTCAGATATTAGATCTAGTTGTTTTGGAGTGGATTCTTTTGGGTTTTTTATATACAATATCATGTCATCTGCAAATAGGGACAGTTTAACTTCTTCCATGCCAATCTGGATGGATGCCTTTTATTTCTTTGTTTTGTCTGATTGCCATGGCTAGGACCTCCAGTACTACGTTGAATAAAAGTGGGGAGAGTGGGCATCCTTGTCTTGTTCCCAATCTTAGGTGAAAAGCTTTCAGCTCCTCGCTGTTAAGTATAATGTTGGCTATGGGTTTGTCATATATGACCTTTATTATGTTGAGGTACTTGCCCTCTATACCCATTTTGTTGAGAGTTTTTATCATGAATGGATGGTGAATTTTGTGAAATGCTTTTTCAGCATTTATGGAGTTAAGTAATTCTTATAATAAAAAAAAACACTCTTCCCCATAATTATATAATTGTGCCTGAATACCAGTGTTGATTTGAGGTCTACTTTTAACTTTCATTTGATCATGGTTCTTGATCAAGGGCTTCTATAATGTTGCAAAGTAACACTGTCTCAGTACCCAAGGACTCCAAAGTCTTCTTTCCTTCCTACTGGCTCTTTCATCTTGCGTCTTGATCTTTCCTTTATTTCCAACTCCTTGGTCCCTTTCAAGCAGAAGTCTTCAGCATTCCTATCTACTTTTGTTTTTTGATACCAGAACTCAGAGCCTCCCTCCCACTTTGTATGTCATTGATAATGCCCTGACCCCTTTCTTTTGTCTTTTATTTAAGCTTTTTATTTGGAAACCAATTTAAACTTGCCGAAAAGCTACAAGAATAAAAACATACCCAGAACATCAATAACCTTTTATACAGATTCCCCTATTGTTTTTTTAATTTAAGTATCATTGATACACAATCTTATGAAGGTTTCACATGAACAACCTTGTCAGAATCCACTATTGTTAATATTCTGCTACATATATTTTATCATTTGCTGTCTCTCTTCACCCCTAATTTTTTTTGTCCACCTGAGAATAAGTTGGCCATTTACATATAAATGCTTCAGTTGTATTTCCTAAGAATTAGAATTTTTCTCTTACATACCCATGGTATAGTTATGAACCTCAATTAATTGAACACTGATATCATACTTTTATCTAATTTAGTGTCTGTGCCCCAATTTTGTCAATTGACCCACTAAATCTTTTATAGCATTTATTTCCTGCCATTATGGGATCTAATCTAAGACAAGATATTGCATTTATTTATCCTGTCTCTCTAGTTTTCTTCTTTTTTTTTGGTATCATTAATCTACAATTACATATGCAATATTATGGTTATTAAACTACCCACTTCAACAGGTCCCCTCACCAACCCCATTACAGTCACTGTCCATAAGCATAGTGAGATGCTATAGAATCACTACCTGTCTTCTCTGAGTTGTACAGCCGTCCCCATGCCCCCCCAACATTACATCTGCTAATCGTAATGCCCCTTTTCCCCCTTTGTCCCTCCCTTCCCGCCCATCCTCCCCAGTCCCTTTCCCTTTGGTAACTATTAGTCCATTCTTGGGTTCTGTTAGTCTGCTGCTGTTTTTTTCTTTGCTCTTACGCTCCACATATGAGTGAAATCATTTGATACTTGTCTTTTTCGGCTTGGCTTATTTCACTGGGCATAATACCCTCTAGCTCCATCCATGTTGTTGCAAATGGCAGGATTTGTTTTCTTCTTATGGCTGAATAATATTCCATTGTGTATATGTACCACATCTCCTTTATCCATTCATCTACTGATGGACACTTAGGTTGCTTCCATTTCTTGGCTATTGTAAATAGTGCTGCGATAAACATAGGGGTGCATCTGTCTTTTTCAAATTGGGCTCCTGCATTCTTAGGGTAAAGTCCTAGGAATGGGATTCCTGGGTCAAATGGTATTTCTATTTTGAGTTTTTTGAGGAACCTCCATACTGCTTTCCACAATGGTTGAACTAATTTGCAGTCCCACCAGCAGTGTAGGAGGGTTCCCTTTTCTCCACATCCTCGCCAACATTTGTTGTTGTTTGTGTTTTGATGTTGGCCATCCTCACTGGTGTGAGGTGATATCTCATTGTGGTTTTAATCTGCATTTCTCTGATGATTAGCGATGTGGAGCATCTTTTCATGTGCCTGTTGGCCATCTGAATTTCTTCTTTGCAGAAGTGTCTATTCATGTCCTCTGCCCATTTCTTAATTGGATTATTTGCTTTTTGTTTGTTGAGGTGCGTGAGTTCTTTATATATTTTGGATGTCAACCCCTTATCGGATATGTCATTTATGAATATATTCTCACATAATGTAGGATGTCTTTTTGTTCTACTGATGGTGTCCTTTGCTGTACAGAAACTTTTCAGCTTGATATAGTCCCACTTGTTCATTTTTGCTTTTGTTTCCCTTGCCTGGGGAGATATGTTCATGAAGAAGTTTCTCATATTTATGTCCAAGAGATTTTTGCCTATGTTTTTTCTAAGAGTTTTATGTTTTCATGACTTACATTCAGGTCTTTGATCCATTTTGAGTTACTTTTGTGTATGGGGTTAGACAGTAGTCCAGTTTCACTCTCTTACATGCAGCTGTCCAGTTTTTCCAACACCAGCTGCTAAAGAGGCTGTCATCTCCCCATTGTATATCCAAGGCTCCTTTATCAAATATTAATTGACTGTATATGTTTGGGTTAATGTTTGGATTTTCTATTCTGTTCCACTGGTCTGTGGGTCTGTTTTTGTGCAAATACCAAATTGTCTTGATTACTGTGGCTTTGTAGTAGAGCTTGAAGTCAGGGAGCGTAATTGCCCCTGTTTTATTCCTCCTTCTCAGGATTGCTTTGGCTATTCGGGGTCTTTTGTGGTTCCATATGAATTTTAGAATTATTTGTTCCAGTTCATTGAAGAAAGCTGTTGGTAGTTTGATAGGGATTGCATTGAATCTGTAGATTGCTTTAGGTAGTATAGCCATTTTGACAATATTGATTCTTCCTAGCCAAGAGCATGGGATGAATTTCCATTTGTTAGTGTTCTCTTTAATTTCTCTTATGAGTGTCTTGTAGTTTTCAGGGTATAGTTCTTTCACTTCCTTCATTAGGTTTATTCCTAGGTATTTTATTCTTTTTGATGCAATTGTGAATGGAATTGTTTCCCTGATTTCTCTTTCTGTTAGTTCATCGTTAGTGTATAGGAAAGCAACAGATTTCTGTGTGTTAATTTTGTATCCTGCAACTTTGCTGAATTCAGATATTAGCTCTAATAGTTTTGGAGTGGAGTCTTTAGGGTTTTTTATGTACAATATCATGTCATCTGCAAATAGTGACAATTTGACTTCTTCTTCACCAATCTGGATGCTTTGTATTTCTTTGTTTTGTCTGATTGCCGTGGCTAGGACCTCCAGTACTATGTTGAATAACAGTGGAGAGAGTGGGCATCCCTGTCTTGTTCCTGATCTTAGATGAAAAGCTTTCAGCTTCTCGCTGTTAAGTATGATGTTAGCTGTGGGTTTGTCATATAAGGCTCTAGTCTTCTTTAATCTAGAACATTTCCACAGCTTTTCTTTGCATTTATAACGTTCTTTTTTTAAGAATACAGTCCCTTCTTAAGAAAAAATATAATAGCCCTCATTTTGCATTTGTTTGATTCTTCCTCATGGGTAGATGCATGTTATGCATTCCACCCTGGAATACTACTAGGTGATGTGTCCTTCTCAGTGCATTATAGCTAGAGACACATGATGGCCATCTGCCCATCTTTGGTGATGTGCAGTTTGATAACCTAGCCAATGTATTGTGCAATTTCTCCACCATATAGTTACCACTCTTCCCCTCATTACTAATAAGCAATCTGTGGAAGACTTCAAGAGCATACACATATGCTTCTCCTCAAAACACTGCCCACCCTTGTTTAGCATCCATTCATGATCCTTGTTTAACCAATCTTTATTATGGTGGTTACAAATGATGAGTTTCAACTCCAGCATTTACTCCACATTTACCAGTTGGCATTCAGCATTATACTGGAAGTTAAGAGCCCTCCTCTTTCCTCCACGTATTTGTTTGTTGGTTTATTTATTTGTTATAGGGTCATGGTTTCCTAATTTTTTCCCAAAGGCCCATGATTCATTACTGTTCTTAATTATTTTATGCTCAAATTATCCCAGATCTGGCCAATGGAAGCCCCTCTAAGGTGGCTTCTTTGTCCTGTGACATGTATTTGAACGCTCCCTTATTTTCTGCCTGCAGGCTGTCTAATGCTGTTGCCCTTTTGATCCCCAACCTTTCTTCTAAGGCCATCCTAACAGCCTACTCAGCAGGATGAGCGCTTGAAATGGTGCCTGAGGAGCAAAGAAGAGGGTCCAAAAAAGGCCACCGTGGTCTGTTTCAGATGCTACTGAAAATCTCAGGGCAAGGCACATCATTTTGTCCACCACTGTTCTAGGCGGGTGCTCTTGACAAGGCAAGAGGTGCTTGTACTATGCAGATTCAGTTACCAAGTCACCTACTATGTGCTGGGCACTGTGAAGGATACAAAAGCTTATAAAACACCATTCCAAGGAGATTGTGATCTAGCAGGATTGACATGCATGTGCATAAATACCCGCAATACACCCCTGAAAGTGTTTTCATTATGCTGTCAGTGAGATACACAGAGGGTTTGGGGGAGTTCTGCGATGAAGGACAGTACTTAAATCTGGGAGAATCAGAGAGCTTCTTTGAGGTGACTTTTGGGTTAGACCTTAAAGGAAGGTAGGATTAGAAAAAATAGTCTTCCTGGTGAAAAATTAGTCACTGTGAAATCTGAATCAGGTGTGACTTTGCAACTTCCTTCAACAAGATCCAGCCTCCCGCTCTATGCCACAGAAAAGACTCCAGCGAATACAGAACAGTACTATTGTTTGATAGTATTAAGGGAAGAACCATCACAAGGCCACCTGATTTTTATTTGCAGACACGGATGAAATATGTCCTTCATTCACCAAACTGAGCTTTCACAGTGCAGTGGTTGGCACGGGGCTAAATGTGAAGCTGATGCTCTACACAAGGAGAAACCCAACCTGCGCACAAGCGATCAACTCCACAGTTTTGGGGAATTTGAATGTGACCAAGAAAACCACCTTCCTTGTCCATGGATTTAGGCCTACAGGCTCCCCTCCAGTTTGGATCGGGGACTTGGTACAGGGTTTGCTGTCTGTAGAAGACATCAATGTGGTTGTTGTTGATTGGAATCGAGGAGCCACAACTGTAATATACAACCATGCCTCTAATAAAACCAGGAAAGTAGCAAAAGTCTTGAAGGAATTCATCGACGAGATGTTGGTAAGTGAGAATTCTCTTAGATGGTGCAGAGCCAAATTGAAATTGGCCAATTATCTGGAGATTTAAAGTGAAGAGGTATCTGCAGTGAACAAGGAGACTGATTTGCAAATCCAAATAAGCCGTAGAGAAGGTGGAGGGAAGGCCCATATGTATGGTTGTGCGGGTTGTGCATTGCACATGTCACTCTTCTAAAGGAGCACCATTGTCATTGTAGGCATTGTAGATTTATATATTTATTGTGACAGTTTTGCGGTGATAACAGCAAAATGTCCTAAGGAAGGGGTATCTTTTTCTAATTTACATAAAGGTGTCTTATGGGTAGGAGAGTTTCCATCTAGAGGGTTCCTGGCTTTGATGCAGAGAGCTTCCCCAACTTCTATTATTGTTTCTTTTCCTAGAAATGCCAAAAGTTTAATGATCAGATTGTGCAAAAGCAAAACTGATACACATTATCTGATGAGAAAGTTTCATATGGGTATGATTGATATTTTTTAGAAGATTTACAAAGATTAAATAAATCTTAAATTTTATCTAGTGATCTACATCACAAATTGCCCCTTTAATGAAAAAAAAAGTGACTTGAATTAAGGACAGTTTCATAGAGAGTCAGGTCTGGTGGTCATTGTGGCCATGGGTGGCATACGTTCTATACGCACTCCCCACCTAAGGCACAGCCCTGGGAAAGTGAATATTAAGATGACTCATGGCAAGCTGTCTCAGCAGACTATGGGCAGTGTTGTGTCCACCCCCCTACTTTCCCTCCCTCTCCATGGTGATTTCATTAACTGAGCCAGTATGAAGGTAAAGGGGTTCATCAAAATGTTTGATTGCCCCACTCCCCAGCTGGGGAGGTTTTAAAGATGGCTTGGTTTCTACAAGCATGAATGGAGACACCCTAGCATAAAAGTTAAGGCACAGGTTTGGAATTGGACACACGGCTTGAATCCTGCTCTGCCTACTCCCTGGGCAGATTACTTCAACTCTGGGCCTCAGTTTCCTCATCTGTATAATCAAAAGAATAGGATTTACTTTGCAGGAGTGTTGTGATACTTAAATGAGGTCATGGATGTAAGGTGCTTAGAAGTGTTTCTCTAAAGTCAACGAACAGGAAATTTCTCCAAGTTTTGTCAACAACTGGCCCCTCACAATTCATAATAATGGACTTCTTGAAATTCCAGGCAGAAGGAGCTTCTCTTGACCACATTTACATGATTGGAGTAAGTCTAGGAGCCCACATATCTGGATTTGTTGGAAAGATGTACAATGGGAAGCTGGGGAGAATTACAGGTAAGGCTTCCTATGAATAGGCACAGGTAGTCAGCTAGGCAGATTGCTCACTGGGGGAGCATAAGGCAGGCAATTCAAGTCCTTGGGTTCGAGGCCAGCTCCTCCAATTACTTAAGCTCTCTGAGCATGTGTCCTTTTTTGCAAAGGGAATATTGAATTCAGGTTATTATTTAATAAAATATGTGAAAAGCACTTTGTAGATTGTATATGCCCCAGAAAAGATTGGTGGTGACTCTATTTCTCTTAGGGATAGAAAGTAGCTGTCCCATGGGGATTTGAGCTGTGCCCCCCAAAGCAGATAGCCACCTTCTTTTCATTTAATCCAGGATAGCTTGAACTACATACCTAATACTTTCCACCCCCAGGCACAGCTGGAGTCTCATGATAGGAAAAAGAGATAGGAATTTTGATGGCTGGGGCTTACTCTCTCAGCTTTAGTCTGAAAGCTGAATATCAGCTTTCAGACTAAAGCTGACTGACAACACTTGAAACCCCAAACAAAGGCTCCCTTGCTGGGTTCTCCAGCCTAGGTCTCTAGTAACTTTCCACAGCTACAAAGGAAGGCTTGAGGGAGGCTTTCTCTTTCAGAGACTAAGGGCTTCTCCCATTCAAACCTTTCCCAGAATCCATCCTCACGCACAGATAGCTATTTTAAATCTAGGGAATTTGGAAGGTAGAAGTGAACAGGAAGGAGATTTTCAAACAAGCTATACTTGGGAGGTCACCCTTAGGGTCACAAGTCTGAATGTGCTATTTAACTTGAGAGGCAGCCCTAGGCAAGTCAATCTCTCTCTCTCTTTTTCCCTCTCCCTCCCTCTCTCTCTCTCTCACACACACATACACACACACACCACATGGCTCTCTCCTCCAGCCCTGGTACTTGAGGTCACATTGTTTTTTCTGGCCGTTTTTCTCTCACTTTCATCCCAAAGGCCAAGGTTGCCCTCACCTTCTTATTTACCTGCTTTCCCAGGGAGGCAAAGCTCTTTTTAAGTTTTTTCAATTACTATTAGTATTATTTAGAAAACAATGTGTCCCTTTAAAAATTTTGTTTTCCCTTATGGGTACAAAGGACAGACAGCCTGAATATGCCCGTGTGCCTCATCTCTTGGGAGCTATCTTCTGGTGGGTGGGACTTTTCCCAGTGATGTGGTTAGAAGCTGACCGGCTCTCTAAAAAGAAAGAAAGAAAAGAAAAAAGAGAAAAAAGGAAGAGAAAAAGAAAGAAAGAAGGAAAGAGAGAGACAGGGAAAGGAGGGGGAGAAGTAAAGGAAGAAAAGGAGGGAAGAAGGGGAAGGGAGAGGAAGGAAGGGAAAGAAAAAGAAGGAAGAAAGGAAGAGGCAGTGTTTGCTGATAGCACTAGCCACGAACTTTGGGAAGAGAGGAGCAAAATCTCCTCCCCAGTGCTGTCCTCGATGGGGCTCCAGCCCACCACTACCTTATTCCATCTACCCCTCAGTTTTGCTTCTCAGCCTCCCAGCAAACTGTTCCCACAACTACTTTAAATGTGGATGCAATGTAATCTGGTCTCTGTGGAAATTCCCCAATCCTTTCTTCCACTCTGGGCCCACGTGGCCCTGCTCTGCAGTATGAACTCAGCCAATATTCAGCTTAATTTCCCGACCCCCGACTTCCCCATGTTCTCCCGATTCCTCATCTTCTCTGAGCCCCAGGTTAGTCTGTTATCTACAAGAGCAGTTTCAGGGGTCAAACGTTTCCCTTCCCGACTCACTTCCCATGGCCTTGCCTGAGTGGGCTCTGGATTGTGGAGTGGGCATCTGGCTTGTTATCCTAGGACAAAATTCACTCCCAAATCCCAAGAATTGGACGGCTCTGCCTGTTAATTACCTAAGCTGGAATGGCTGCTTCACCTGTTCCATTTCCTTTTCCCCGGCCCTTCCTTTCGCTTCTCCTCTCCAGGCACATCTCCTGGTTTTACTTCTCATTAACTTCTTCAACAGAAGATGGCAGAGGATGAATGGGTTTAAAAATATTTCAAGTGCCTACATCACTTGATAATATATTAAATTTGATTCTCAAACCTAAGGCTGCATAAAAATCACTGTGGGTGCTGTTACAATGCTGGCTTGCTGAATCAGCACGTGGGTTGGGGTCCAGGGGTTGTACATGTCACCAGATGCAGGTGGTCTGAACACCGCACCTTGAGAAATGGCCACAGAGCTGTGTTATCCTGTAAAGTAGTTACTAGCCACGTGCAGCCAATGAACACTTAAATGTGGCTAATGCAAACTGACATGTGGTATAAGTGCAAAATACACACAGGATTTCAAAGGTTAAGTACAAAAAAAGAATGGTTTTTAAAATCTCAAAATGTTTACATTGATTACATTTGAAATGATATTTTGGATATACTGGGTAAAATAAGTAGTACATTATTAAAATTAATCATCCTTCTACTTTTTTAAAGTGGCTTGTAGGAAATTCCAAACTATACGTGTGACTCACATTATCTCTCTACTGGACAGCACTACCTTAGAGAATTCCCGGTAGACTTGGGAGCGATAGGAGAGGCCTCTCTCAAGCTGCACCTGAACTGCAGGCCTCTCTGAAGCTGCTCTGTCCTGGGGAGAGGTCCGGAGCTTTCGCCAAGTTCTCAAACCAGTTAATGCTGCACTAAAAATCACAAATCACTATCTGGGCAGTTTTCTGGTGATCTGTGAGCAATCAGAAAGAGCTCTACTTTCCGATTTTGTTTCTATTTATTATGAAATAGATCTCAAAATGTTCTGGATTCAGATCCAGGAGCCCTTTTATAAGTCTTCTCAAATACTATTAATGCTGCCTCCATTTTTCAGGTAAGCAAACTGAGGTTCAGAGAAGTAATTTGCCTAAGGTCACACAGCTGATTGTTGCTTGGCTGGGGGCTCCACGTCGCATCTCTCTGGCTCCAGTGGTCTCTGCCCATACAAAATACTCTGCTTTTGAGGGCAGTTTAACTGTGATATTTGGCTGACATTATAAGCTGATCATTTGCTATGGCTTATCATTAAGGAGATAAGTCCATGTTTACCATAACAGCCCCCATTTGTGCCTTTTGTGTTGGTATAATTATTATAGCACAACTCTCAAAACTGCCCTGGTTTGAACATTAGTGAGCTAAAAAGTGGGCCTCTCACTGTTCATTTTCTTAGACCATAAGTGATGCTGGCGAGGAGGCAGAAGCTTCCCCAGCAAACTCTTTCCAAGGTTAAAAGTTTTTCATGCTGTGTTGAGAATATCCTGTGGGTAAGATAGAGAAGGAAAGGAAGCAGATAAAGACAGGTGTCAAGGGAGCAAAGAGTGTTGGGAGAGAAGAAATGGAGAGATTGAGACTCAAAACAGGAAAGCTGAGGTAAAGATGCTATCTCTTTGATTTTGTATATGATACCAGGGGGTGGGCGATGTCTTTAAAATGACATTCACAAGTAAAACTTTGAGACACCCCTTAAAACCTTCTTCACTCCAGGTAGGTTTCTAGCAAGCAGGGCTCTGGTGGTTTTCTGTTGTTGAGTTTTAAGTTTTTAGTTTGTGATTACAACATCCCGGGAGCTGCTCTCCTGTTTTTCCAGCTGTTTCAAACAATAATGAGGAACGCCCAGCTAACAATGACCAAGGGCAAATCAGTTCAGGCCTTTATGGGCATGTTAATTCTGCAGGACTAGACAGCCACTTTCTTTCCGTCTGATACCTGGCCTGACCAGTGAGTTTCTCATGTGCTCACGGAACTGGCCAAACTCAGTGCAGTGAAACCAAGCGCTCACCAGAGAATGGTGGTTGCATTATGAAGCTGTGGCTCTGGTCAAGACACCTGATCTCCCTGAATCTCAGTTCATTCATCTGTAAAATGGGAATGATCACAGCTACCCTGCCTTCCTCACAGGCTTATGATATGGGTCATATGTGCTAGAATGAACAAAAAATGGAAACTGTAAGGGAGTTTTATTAATAACAAGAAGGAAAGGTTGAGTGAGGTTTCTGGACCATTTAAAATGGGGTAAAGACAAGAATAGCATCTACTTTTTCTGTGCACTCTTAGGTAGGTGCTTTTTTCCTGCAGAACCACTTTATCCCCATGCTCTCGTGCACTCTGTGCCACTGAGCCCTGCCCAAGATATACCTTCTGATGGAGTGTGGGTGCTGCTCTCAGGGGGCACTGCCAGGGAAACCATCTGTACCGTGGGAAAAGGCCACAGGGTGGTGGAAAGGAGCCCGACAGAGCGGGATGGGAACGTAAGGGCTTGCCTACCTCAGGGTGCTCGGCAGCCTGTGAGTTCTCCTCAAGGGGAGGGATCAAAAGGCCAGCTGCAGGTGACTCATGGCGTGAGGCTGCCAAGTGGACTGTGTTTTCATTCTAGGTCTCGACCCTGCGGGCCCTTTATTCAATGGGAAACCTCCTGAGGACAGATTAGATCTCCGTGATGCACAGTTCGTTGACGTCATCCATTCCGACATTGACGGTAACATTCCTATCCTTGTGGGTCACTGGCCCCCCAGACCCCCAGAGTCTGCCCTGTGGGGATCATCATGCAGGCGGGATCAAGTTCCTCCAGATTCCCTCTTTTTCTATGAGGCAGGGTCCCAGATCCACTGAAATACTGAAGGGAAGCTGGTTTAACACAGGTGCCCAGGACCTCTTGCTGGAGTGGATGTGCTTTTCTCATCGTCTCTTATTTTTAAAGTGATCACCTTGACCAAAGACAGGCCAATTTGCATGCTGTGTGGACAAATGCTCCAATATGTGCAGTTGGGTTTGGATGCATGATTCCTTAGTTTTTGGTCCTTTCTCATGATTTCCTTAAGCTGAAAGATACGTTCAAGTGCTGTGTCTCTATGCAGAGTGATTCTGAAACACCTACAGCTCCCCGGCAATCTGTGGATCTTCCTGGCCGTTTCTTTCATAGTGCTGGTTTCCTATCTGGGGTTGGGTACCTGACATGGGAACCGGAATGATGTTAAAGATGGGTCTTTACATCAAGATGTCTGGGAGAAGAGCTAGAGCAGGGACTTGTGGAGGGCTGAGGGGACAGAGAAGAGCGGCTGTTCAGAAGCACACCCTCTCTGCAGTACGACCGCCTGGACAATCACTGGCCGTCTCTCACGGGCTCTCTGCTGTGGTACCCAGTGACCGTGTGCCTTAGAAGAAACGTCTCTGTAAAACAGCTGTGTTCTTACTATGTAGTCTGCAAATTATTACCTTACTTAAGTGCAGTACCTCAATGAACTTTTTAATGCTTGATGGAGTAGAGTAATTTATTCTTTACTCTTGGAGGGAAAGTGAACTTTGAGGGAAAGAATATACGCTTTGTAGCTGGGCAGAGGTGGACTCAAATCAAAGAAAGGTTTTATGCTTTCTGGTGGCGTCATGTTTGTTCTGAATGTCTTCTGAGCCTTAGTATCTTTATCCATAACTTCTTCATCTGATTTAACCAGTGGCTACTTTTCAGACCTGGTGAAAATTAGAAGGTGTGTAAAACACCTAGTATCATGCCCAGAGACACACGTAGGTTCTTGATGTGTAATAGGTGTTACTATTGCAATGAAATACTATATATGTATATATATATTAAAATAATTTTTGTAATCAGTCAACTTACTGATTATTTTGGGGTACGAGTTAAAGAGAATAAACAATGATTAACACAGTAATTCCTTTTTTCAGTCCCCATTTTCTAGAACAATTTCTAATCTACTATCCTAGATTCCAAATTTTTAAAGACTTTTTCCAACTAAGTAAAAGTTCACTTTTTCCTGTTTTGTATTCACTAAAGACTTACACAAATGCAATTAGAGGCTCAGGAAGTACCTGGCAATTAATTAGAGAGTTCTGGCTGAATATAAAGAAGAAAAATATTTTACCACTGCCTGGCAGTGAACGAGTGACCAAAAATAGCACTGCCTGGAAAACAAGTGAAAAAACTTTCCTACATTCTTTAGAAATATTGGAGATAAATCTCCATTACCATCTTCATAGTCTCTTAGTTGGAAATCACTGCTGTCTAACTAATTACTTGGGTAACTTTGGACAAAATACTTAAATAGGTACAACAATAATAATAATATAATCCCTGCCTATACCCTGCATACAAATGAGCTATGAAATGCGAGACGCTCAAAGCAGTGTAAAAACATAGTATATTCTCTTTTAGCACTGGGCTACAGGGAACCATTAGGAAACATAGACTTCTACCCAAATGGAGGATTGGATCAGCCTGGTTGCCCCAAAACAATATTTGGAGGTAAGTGCAGATACTTTGTGAAATAGTGGTTTTAAAAAAGGCACATTTAAAAAATATGATATTATTCCATGTGGAATAGTTTTTAATAGAAAACAAATTCCTGAGTGATAGAGGGGGTATAAATATAAATACAAAATATAAATTAATACTTATAAATTATTACTCAAATATACTATGTTTAAAAACCACAACCATATGATTAAAAGCTATCGTGAATTATTTCTCTCTCTTGAAAAGGTGTGTCTTTGGCCTAGAAACTCCACATCTGGAAATCTCTCCTAGAGAAATAATGGAAAATGTTGACAAAAATCACAGTCCAAACATATTCAGTACAGCATTATTTATATAGGGAAGTTTTCAGAAAAAATTAAACATCCCATATAGGAAAATCATTAAATGACTAGGGCATACCCACATAAAGAAATACAATTGTTAAAACCTGTTATCTTTAGATTAATGAAAATGCTTATAATATGATGTTAAGTGAAAAAGACACAAAAGTATAAAGTGTGATCCCAATTTGTTTTTTTAAATGTGTATTTGTATGTATATAAGTACAGAAAAAAACTAAAAATAAGTGTTAGTGGTGAACTCTGGATATTGAACTTCTAGGTGATTTTTGCATCATTATTTCCTATTCTTTTATATTTTCTAAATGAACATATATTACTTTTCTAGTGAGAAAAACTCACAAAACAAGAATAGGTAGTTGGAGTGTAATGTACAAGTGGAGTGGGGTACAGAATAAAAAAATCCGTCCTTAAGTGCTCTGAATCTGTATTTCACCATTGCTACAGAAAATTAAACAATCATGGAAATGATTCTAGAAAAAAATGACCTTGTTACAAAATAGTATATGGCCCTGGAAATGACATATTTAAAAATGATCCGGATGAAATGGCATAAGTAGGGCCAACCGTATTCTATCATAAATGGTGTGGGTTCAAATCCCATCCTGTGTGATGATGCAGTGTAACTACATCCGTGAGCAGCCGAGGAAAATGTACTTCAATTATAAAGGACGTTCTCTGTATTAACTTCATGGTTTCTGCAAATAGAAGATCCAGGAACAATAAGTAAATATTGACTTGCAGATTTTATTTCAGTCTAGCGTGGCCCTATGCCAGCCCCTTGCTTCCCTTCTCTTGCCCAGTTTATTTCTCTTGTCCTTTGGGATCTCTTCTCTGGCATATGAGAGCACTGGAGAAAGGGGAGACAGTCTGCCTCCGGCACCCCGCTCATAAGCCTAACTCCTCTTTTCATGGGGTTCATTGCTGCCTATTCAGATCCTCACCTCCTTTGATTATCCATCTCTGGGACCCAGGCCCCTTGTCTGAATGACTTAATCATCTGACCATCATTCTTCTGACATCTCCAACAGTCTGCGCGGTGATGCTGCATCACCAGCTCTTCCGACGCATATCCCCGTGCCTCACCAGCTGCCTCTCTCACCATCACACCACGTGGCACCCACTAGGGCTTCACTGGAGGCTTGCTTCTCCACTCTTCTTGCTGGGCCATGGCTTCAAGTACCATCTTCTATTGTTCAGCCCCTCTCGCTTCACCCTTCACCCATGAGCAGAAATGGAGGCCCTGCTCTCATGAATGCCCTGTGCACGCCCAGGCCCTTAGGTCTCTGCCATGTCAGCCCCCACATTTGCTTGGAAACACTCTAGAGAAGTCATGGAGCTTTGCTGATTGAGAATAAGGCCCAGGCAAACTTGCTAACTTCTCCAAGGCCCTAAACAATGCTAGAGAATCCTCATGTTTATCTCTTGCTGACACCGTGATCATTCTTCATGCTTCCATTACAAATTTCTACCCACCTATAAACCGTAACTATTTAGAGATGAGCTAGATTTGAGTTTTGTACCTAGATCAAGGCCCCACCTCAGGGAGCCATTTGATTTATCCTCACCTTAGTTCACAAGGTTGGTCTTTACATTCATGTTCCCTTTCAGCCCAGGGTGGGGCATCCTTTTGCAAAGCTGTCTCCTTGCTTGCCCTCCTCGGAGGACCTTCCTCTACTAGTACTCCCCAGTGCCTTTTCCTCTCACGTTTTTACTAGTTTAAATGTGCTTGCTTTCTGCTGAAAACTTCTAGGGAATCTCTGACTACCATAGAATTTTTCTCCTCTTTTTCACTGACAAAGGAAGTCTGGGTCTTCCAGAGATGGATAATCAAAGATAATCACTGACATAGGTTGAATTCTGACCCGATTCCACCCCATAACAGCTGTGTGACCTTGGTCAAGTCATTTAACCTCTCTGAGTCTCAATGTCTTGCTAGTAAAATGGGGATAATCATGCCTATCTTCTTTTCTCCTGCCACTTGCCAGCATGAATCCTGATCAATTGGTTTTTATATGGATTAAGTGGAATCAAATACCTGAAGCTGTTAGCACAGTACCTGGCATTTGGAGACAGGTGATAAATTGTGTATGTATACAATATGTAATGCACTATTATTAAATAATACAACCACTCTACTCCTTAACCATTCCTTTTACAACCAAGGAATGCAATACTTTAAGTGTGACCACCAGAGGTCCGTGTACCTGTACCTCTCTTCCCTGAGAGAGAGTTGCGCCATCACGGCATATCCCTGTGACTCCTACCGGGACTATAGGAATGGTCAGTGTGTCACCTGCGGCGTGCCACAGAAGGAGTCCTGTCCCCTTGTGGGTAAGTCCAGCAAGCAGTTTCCCCCTCTAATTAACAAAGAGCTAATTTTTAATAGGATTCCAGCACCAATTTACTATCTAAAAATGGGCCTGAAGGTTGTGTGTGTTTTTTTTTTAATTCATTTAGTAAGCTTTTTCTGCCAGTTTGTTCTGTGAAGTACTCCGGGTCTCCTGATAATAAGTAGTGTTAGAAGAGCAATCTGTAAAGGATTTCATTCAGAAGGTAGTGTGATCTCCCTGGACACTTTAGTCTAGCATGAAAAAAGAAGGTTCCAGAAGAGTTTCCAAGCCCACTGAAGGCACAGTCACCTTACATAGCCCGCTCCCATGGACACAGGCACACACACACACACACACACACACACACACTCTCTCTCTCTCTCTCTCTCTCCTCTCTCTATGTACACAGTCTCTCTGCTGGGGGAGGGTCACAGTGAACCCAGGGACTCTCCTGTCAAATGAGCCTTGCAGAGTGATCCCTTCCAAAGAGTCATGTCTGTGAATGCCCTCATGCCACCCCTGGGTCTTGTGAGCATGTATGGGAATGGGGTGGCGTAATAAATGCTGTGGAGGCTGCTTGGACATTTGCTAAGGGTTAATAGAAATATGCCAGGTGGTGAGGGCTTTGAGACTGGATGATCATGAAAATTTTCTAGTTGTTCCCTAAGGAAAAACCCAAGTTAATATCAGGACATGCTATAGACAAGGGGTTCTCAACCTTGGTTATGCATTAGAATCATTTGGGGTCCCACTCCAGGTCAATTAAGTCAGAATGTGGAGGCTATTCTCTAAGGGTGGCGCCCAAGTCCCCACTGATGGCACCCAACCTTGGTCCTGTAGGCACAGACATGAAGGAGGACATTCCCCTGCTTGTTGGCGTAATCACATGGCAAGCCCAGGTTCTGTACAATTTAGGGGTCCGACTGTAGTTCTTCAAGAAGCACAATGCTTTGCAAGAATGATGCTATTCTAGGTATAAACCTGAATCTGTTTTCATCTATAAAAAGATTATATTAATGAAAAATATCAGTGCTATTTTTAGTCCACCCAGTGTGTGCCACTCCCCACTCCCCCACCTCTATTCCTGAAAACCAAGGCTGGGTGAGGTAATGTCAGGAGAAAGGGGGACAAGCCACCATAGGGTCCTTCTGCAAGCCCCAGCAATGAGGGGTAGGGCACCAAGCAAGGTATAGCAGGTGATGGGGAGGCACTGCCCTTTGACCCTGCAGGTCCTCACCACGGGGGTGGGCACGAGGGAGACTGGCTGGCTGGTGGTGGTGGTCAAACTCACTGTTTTCCGTACCCCCCGATTGCTTTTTCACTTACATAATACACATTAATGTTGCACTTTTCCAACTTGTTCTATAGGTTATTATGCTGATAATTGGAAAGACTATTTAAAGCAGAAAGACCCTCCTATGACTAAAGCATTCTTTGACACAGCTGAGGAGAAACCGTTCTGCAGTGAGTGGTGAATGTGGTTCTTGGCTTTGGCCAACCCTTTAATTTTAGAATGGCTGAGTCTCAGCTCCCTGGCTACTTCTTGGTAAATAAAGGCCATGGTGAGTGTGGACTTTGGAGCTGGAAGGACCTAGGTTGAATCCTGAATCTACCACAAAATAGCTTTGTGACCTTGGTCAAGACATTGAATTTCTATGAATCTCCACGTCCTGTGACATAAAATGGGGATAATAAAGCCTATCTTCTAGATTATAAGGATTAAAAAAAAATCATAGTTGTTGGCTTCTCTGGATGACCATTGCAATGACTAAGATCTTTCAGAAAATTTGCTTGAGCCGCAAGAGACATGAAATCACGGCTAGGAAAGATCAGGTGCCAGCCACATCTATGGGTCAGTTCCAGCTCCAAAGACCATGACGGCCTCCTAAAGACGCTGAGAGGTCGGTATTCCGTATGGGAGTTAAATGGGTTGGCAGACGATTAGATGTCCTGGGAAGCAAGTAGGCATTTTCCTGAGCAGATGTATGTCTTGCAATCAATCTTGTCTCCCTTTTCATTTTTCTTGGGAGCACTCCTTATAGAAGAGGTTGCAGATCACTGGGTTTCCCTCTGCTTTAGAGCCATGTGTGGTATCTGAGGGTTTGGTGTCTGCCCAGTACGAATGACACAAGCCCCTGAAAAATAATGGGCCACAGAGTGGCAACTCCAGGGCTGACTGTACTCCTTTATGGGGCTGTCGTCTTCCTGAGCCTCTTTTCCCTTCTCTGCAAGTTTGACCAAGAGATAGCAGATCTGACTCTCATGGTGGGACCCATGCATTCCCATTTATTAAGTAGGGATTTATTGGGTACCTTTAAGTATTACTGTTAGGATTACAAAAAAATCCCTTCCCAGTTATTGTTGTAGTATATTTTAGTTTTATTTTTTTAACCCCACAAGACATTACTCAGGCAATATTTGTATAGGTACCCATAGATACCCATAATGTACCAATTTTTTACTCATTTTTTCTTGAAATTTGCAAATACAGTAAAGTGTGCAGGCTAATGATGGGAGAATACCAGAGCATGATAAGAACTCTAAGAGGAAGACCTTAGTCTGTTGGTCAGTGAGGGCCTCCTGGAGGAAGGGACATTAAGCGGAAGCCTGAAGGATGAGTTGGCACAGGGGGCACAGTAAGAGTGTCCCAGAGAGGGGAGGCCCAGGAGCAAGGAGAGCTTGATGGTGTGGGTAGTGTGGCATGACTTGGGGAGAAATGAGGGAAGCTGGATAGGCTGATGGACATGGCCCAGACGGCACAGGACCTGTCAGCTGCGGAGGTCTCTACATGGCCACCTGGTTGGTTTATTCTAATATGGGCAGGGATTGAAGGGAACCAGTCATACTCAGCAGTAGGTCGTGAGACCTCAGTCAGTAGGGTGGGAACTGATCCAAGAGTGATGCCTAAACATCATGACTGGATACCATTGAATTCTGCTGTCACTCAGGCCATCTTCATTGAAAAGAATATTATAAAATTCTGCCCTGGATCTTTGCAGAGGAACTAAAGAGGAAGAGAAAAACAGACACAGCTATTGGGGAGGTTGGGTATTTAAAAATTGGCCCTCAGGGGAGCAGTTGGGAGTACCTTTCTTATCATGTTCTTTCCCTGTTTTGCAGTATATCATTACTTTGTGGATATCATAACTTGGAATAAGAATATAAGAAGAGGGTCCATTACAATCAAGTTGAGAGACAAAACAGGAAACACCACAGAATCAAAAATCAATCAGTAAGTTGGGCTGGAATAGCTTGCAGTTTGCTGTTTCCCTTTTTTTCTCAGAGAAATTAAATCCCAAATACACTACTTTGTTATTTATAGATCTGTACTTTCTTTGTTCTACAAATGATATGTGGCATATTGCTTAGTTGCTTCTCATGTCTCTTGATCTTTCAGGCTCTTTGAAATTGGTGCAAGGATCTCCTCTCTCCATCCCCTCCATCCATCCTACTTTGCCCTTCTGTTTCTCCCTGTCTCCCTCCCTCCCTTTCCTCTGTCCCTCCATTCTTTTGCTTAAACGTTTAATTACAAAAGTCATGCTTGCCTGTTGTAAAAGATTTAAATGGTAAAGATGTAACATAAAAGTGCAAATCCTTGCCCCATCCTAACAATCCCACACCCAAAGGTAACCCACCCACCCACGTTTCTATTCTTTTATGAGCTCATAATATACATTTATATATCAACATATATGTGTATATTTCTGAAACTCAGAAAATTGGAAACACCCTGAAAATCCAACAGTGGAAAAATGGTTAATTAAATATTCCCATATAATAAAATATTATTCATATATTGAAGTTATTTATGATACATATTACATTAAATTATATTATGCTAAGTGAAAAAATATAGGATATCAAATTATATAAAGTGTAATATTAGCTCAATAGTGTAAAAAATAAAGAAGAAACATGCCAAAATATGTTAGATTATCCCTGGATGGTTGGGATATGAGTGATTTTTCAGCTTCTCATTACTTTTTAATTTTCTATGAGGCTGTGAGAGAGAGAGAGAGAGAGAGAGTGTGTGTGTGTGTGTGTGTGTATACCTAGTTTAAAAATGGTTAATAATTTTTTATCTATTACTTTTATAATCAGGAAAAAGGGGAAAAAAACCCAAAACCCTTTACTTTAAGCAAAGGAATCTGAGGCTTATTTTATTCATTTAGTCAGGAAACATTTCCCGGATCCTATTATCTACTAGGCACTCTGCTTGTCTCTTGGCCACACACAGAGGACCATGTAGAATGTCATCTGAGCCTGGAGATCACCTTATGGGTTTACTGTTTAAAAGTCCAACCTCTAATAAATAGAGAACGTGTGGGTGGGCAGTTTGGAGGTGACTTTTTTAATGCATCTTTGAATCATAATAGCAACAGCCTTTTTTATTGAACTAAGCACACTGAAGACAATGGCTAATGTAATCTCACTAAAATCCTGTGAGGTGGCATTAACACCCCCATTTTATATTTGAGAAAACTGAGGCCTGGAGAAGTCAGGTGATCTGGCCAGTATCACACTCTCTTCAGTGTCCATGTCCCTAAGTCCACAGAGGCAGCATGATGAGGGAGGGCATCGCTAGGGGGTGTATCTTGAGGAACCAGCCTCAGGTGCATTTACAGACTGTGACCTTCAGTGAGGAAGCTGGGCGAAGACCTAATCTGGAGAGCCTAAGAAATGGCATGGGAGATTGTACAGTTATATCTTGAGGACTCACCTAGTAAAACTGTGCAGTCTTGCCAATAATTGCTTACATACTTGCTTTACATATGTCTTAAAAATTTTAATTTTATATAGTGAATTTCTCCCAACTATGAATCCCTAAATTTGTAAAAAATTCCTAGATTTATTTCTTGGTTAAGATAGAGACATCTTTAATTTAGTCATGTTTAGTCATTCTTACTTTAGTCATGTTTGTGAAAAAGTCATCATCAATCAAAATATATGGAAAAAAAGGAAAGAGTTGTTCTACGCCACAGTAAGATTATGGCTACTTTTCCCTTTTTTGCAAGGTAAACTCTAACATTTTAGTATTTAGCAATTTTACAATTAAAGAAAAGGAAAATAATATTAGAGTCTGTACCCTGAATTCATTCAGTCTTACCAGACTATGGGTATAAATGGAGTCACATTCAAAGATATTATTGTCCTGGTGACTCTCCCTGTTTCCACGTTTTAGATGTATTTTTTAAACCTTTTAAAGAAAATTGAGATATAATTCACATACCATAAATCTCATCCTTTTAAGGTTTACAGTTCAGTTTTGTTTTTTTTTTTGGTGTACTCACAAAATGCAACCATCACTACCATCTAATTCCAGAACATGTCCAATAAATGAACCCCCATACCTGTTAGTAGCACTTCCCCATTCCTCACTCCTCCCCAGCCCCTGGCAGCCACTGAACATCTAAAATAAGCTCAACAATGGGTTTGCCTTTCCTGGGCATCTCATGTGAATGGAATCATACAATCGGTGGCCTTTTTTGTCTGGTCTTTTTGGCTTAGCCAAATATTTTCAAGGTTATCCATGTTGTAGCATGTATCAGCACTACATTCCTTTCTATGATTGAACTATATTTCACTGTATGTATATACCACATTTTATTTCAGTCCACTGACCTCTGGGCCTAGCATGTTTCCATAGTTCCACTCTGCTCACGTATACATTTTACTTATCCATTCATCAGTGGATGGACATTTGGGTTATTTCCACTTTTTGGCTGTTGTGAATAATGCTATTTTGAACATACATGTACAAGTTTTTATGTGGATATATGTTTTCATTTCTCTCGGGTGTATACCTAGAAGTGGAATTGCTGGGCCATACAGTAACTCTGTGTTTAACCTTTAAGGACCTGCCTGCCTAATTGTTTTCCAAAGAGACTATACCATATACTACATTCCCACCAACAATGTGTCAGAGTTCCAATTTCTCCACATCCATACCAACACTGCTAAGGTCTTAAAAATTTTTTTTCCTTTTTAATTGTGATAAAAATATGTAACATAAAATTTAGCATCTTCATCCTTTTTAAGTGTACAGTTCAGTAGTGTTAAGTATATTCACATTGTTGAGAAACAGTTCTCCAGAACCTTTTCATCTTGCAAAGCTGAAACTCTTATTCCATCAAATAACACCCCCCACTTCCCCTTTATTCCCTAGCAACTACCACTCTACCGTGAACTTGACTACTTTAGATACCTCATATCTGGAATCGTACAGTACTTGTCCTTTTGTGATTGGCTATTTCACTTAGCGTAATGTCCTCAAGGTTCATCCATGAGGTAGCGTGTGATGGGATTTCCTTCCTTTTTAAGGCTGAATAATATTCCATTGTATGTATATACCACATTGTGTTTGCCTGTTCATCTATGTCTCTCCTTTTTATTGTAGCCATTCTAGTGGGCCTTATGTGATATCTCATTATGGTATTGATTTGCAATTCCCTAATAATAATGTTGAGTACATCTCATGTGCTTATTGGCCATTTTATATACTTTTTTGAGAAGTATCTACTCTTCTTTTCCTTTTAAATAGACTTAATCTTTTAGAGCAGTTAAGTTCACAGCCAAATTGAGCAGCAAGTACAGAGATTTCCAGTATGCCCTTTACCCTGCATATACAGAGCTTCTCCCACTATCAAAACCTGGTACCGGAGTGGTACATTTGTTACAACGGAAGAACCTACACTACCACATCTTTACTACCCAGAGTCTATAGTTTACGTTAGGGTTACTCTTGTGTAATTCTGTGACAACTGTATGACGTACATCTACCATTATAGGACCATGGAGTAGTTTCACTGCCCTAAAATTCTCTGTGCTCTGCCTGTTTATCCTACCCTCCCCTAACCCCTGACAACCACTGGTCTTTTTACTGTTTCCTTAGTTTTGTCTTTTACAGAATGTCATATAGTTAGAATCATACAGTATGTGGTCTTTTCAGATTGGCTTCTTTCACTTAGCATTAAGCATTTAAGGCTCCTCCATGACTTTTCATAGCTTGATAGCTCATTTCCATTTAGCACGCATTGTCTAGTTGTACCAGTTTATTTACTCATTCACCTACTGAAGGACATCTTGGTTGCCTCCAAGTCTTGAAAATTTTGAACAAAGCTGCTATAAACATCTGAATGTAGGTTTTTGTGTGCTTTACCCATTTTTAAATTGGGTTATTTATCTTTGTTGAGTTATAAGAGTTCTTAATATATTCTGAATACAAGTCCTTTATAGTTTTAAGTCTCACATTTATGTCTTTGATCTATTTTGAGTTAATTTTTGCATATGGCGTGAGGTATATCTTTTGCCTGTGATATCCAGTTGTCAGCACCATTTACTGAAAAGACTATCTTTCTCTGTGAATTGTTGTGACACCTTTGTCTAAATCAATTGACCTTAAGTAAGGGTTTTTATCTAGATTTTCAATTTTATCCCATTTATCTATGTATCTCCTTATGCAAGTGCTGCATTGTCTTATAGCTTACTGAAGCATTACTGTGGGTTTCTCTTGAGAGGCAGGACTTAAAAATATATCTGCTTAAGCACAACTTCTAAATTAGTATCTAGTTTGGCTAAAAATATATGTATGTGTCTAGCAATGCAGTTTAATGGACAGACCATAACTTTGAACTCAGCCAGAACTGGGTTTGAACTGCACTGCTACAGATAAGCCCTGTGACCTGGCTGAGCCTAAGCTCTCTGAGAATCTGTTTCCTTGCCTGTAAAATGAAGATAACAATACCTCACAGAATTCTTCAGTGGATTGGAAATGTGTCAAGAGGGAGAAGGCTGTCTGGCAAGTAGTAGGCAGCACATGCCTCTCTAGTGTCATGGTGTCTCGTCAGTCCTGGGGTCAGCAGCTTCACTTACACAGCCCTTTGGAATTCAGCAGACTTTGCCCATGGATGTTGTCTGGGGCAGGCTATGGGGTCAAGTGGCTATGAGTGATCTGTAGGCTTCAAATTGTTTTCTTTCATAAGCAATGTATTTCCACTTAAAAATATTTCTTCCTTCCAGTGAACCCTCAACATTTCAGAAATACCACCAAGTGAGTCTGCTTGCAAGATTTAATCAAGATTTGGATAAAGTGGCAGCCATTTCCTTGGTGTTCTCTACAGGATCTGTAATAGGCCCAAGGTACAAGCTCAGGATTCTCCGAATGAGGTTAAGGTCACTTACCCATCCCCAGAGGTGAGCCATGGGCGGGGTTTGACAAGCCCCTGTTTTTCAAAGATGTTATTGGTTCCTGTCCAATCTGCTCGGTCTGATGGTTTAACAGGACTTCATCAATCACAATGAAGGATGTGAGAGTCTTTCCAAAAATACACTTGAGAAAAAACAAGTAGCCAGTAATCCAAGAAAATTTTGCTGGTAGGCACTTAAAGATAAGTGGCCCAATCACCCAAACAAATAATGCTGCTATTACATGCCTAGAAATATATAATTCCTCCCTAACCACTCCACCCACATTGCTTGCAAGTTGATAATTTTCTGTAGAAAATAAAGCCTCACATAATTTGGCAAACTGGTAAAACAGAGCTTACTATTAAAATAAGCTGCAGGAAATTGGAATATGTTATCCACTGATACAGTATTGATGTTAAATTTGATAACTGCACTGAGAATGTCCTTGTTTTCAGGAAATAACACACTGAAATACTAAGGGGTTAAACAACCTATTCTCAATTGGTTCAGAAAAAATAAACAATGGTGTGTATGTGTGTGTGTGTTGAGAGAGGCAGGGAGAAAGAACAAAGCTTCGATGGTATGTATGTTTTGTGACTAATGCCACTGCAACATGCATTCCTAAATCTGATCTATGGTCAAGGAGAGACAGGAAATGATGAGAGCAGTTAGTACTGTCTGCGTGTTCCTTTCTCCTGACAGTTTAGGGTACCAGAAAATGATACAAGTTTCTTTTAAAAGGGTAATTGTTACATCTTAAAACTGGGACTTTATAATATTTTTTTCTGATTATTAAAGGAATACACATTCATTTTATAAAATCTGGGAAGTACTGAAAGTAATAGAAAACAGAAAAATATCACCCATAATTATTCAAAGGCAACCACTGTAATATTTTTGGTTATTTCTTTCTATTCTTTTTATTACTGTTTTTACACCTAACCGAAGTTATGTGGTAAATAAACTTTTACATTCTGCTTCTTGTTGTTCCTGATGTTGCTTTGCTTATTTGCTGTAAGCATTTTCCAATAACATTAGAAATAACTGCTAGAAAATTTTACAACCTAAAGACATAAAACAATTTACTTTATTTGAATGGGCTATTGCATATTTTTTATTGACAGGGATATTTTGTCTTATTTTTACAGGCCCCAGTTGTGTCGGTATGACCTTGTACTGATGGAAAACACTGAAACAGTCTTCCAACCTATTCTTTGCCCAAAGTTGCAGATGTAACTGTTGTCAGGACACATGGGCACAAGTAACATCAAGAAAGCTACAACTGAAGGCTTTTTTAAAGCTTCATCTCACCTTTTCCTCAAGGAACAGAAAGTACGGAATAACCAGGGTTTTTCCAGTAGTGTTCTGTCGATGTCACACTGCAAAATGTCAAATGACCTTGACTGATAGAACAGTTCTGGGAAGGGAGCCCCTAGGTAGGGCGGGCGGGTCAGAGATAGCCAGACTCCTGACAGCCCGGCGCCTGTGTCCTGGGGCCTCCTTTCTGGTCGCTGATTCAGCTGCCTGTACTTGGGTCATTCTGTCCGTGCCAGCAGCTAGTTGAACATCTTGAGGGGAAGGACTGACTGGAGACCTCTTTGGTCTCAACCCCACATTCCCTGTGCCAAATTCCTCCAGGCCCCACCTGCAGAAGGGAATGGAGACCACCCTACCTCACAGGACTACTGTGTGGGTTTGGGAGGCAAGTCTGTGAAGGGTTCTTTGAAATCCCATGGGTGCCACATTCATGAGTGGTTTGATAAATGTGAATATGCTTTTATTTATTTTGACATAATCTAATATGCAATAAGAACTTCTCTTTATCAAAACCAGCCTCTCTCGGCCTATTTGCTCTGAGAAGGCAGGAAAGTCAACGCCTGGCTTTCCTGCCTTCTCTTAAGTGGGGCTGGTACAGGGAGGAGGCGGGGACAGATGGACAGCAGAGGGGGCAGCTGCTGGGGCTAGACAGTAAGTGGGTGAGGGGGAAGGGCAGATGGAGCCGTGGGGCAGCCTCGCTCACAGGGACAAGGGATGAAGTGAGAGGCACAGAGGAAAAGCAGAGCTTGTTTTTCCTGTAAGGTGAAGAACAATCACTTTACAAGCAGCCCTCCTTTTACATAATCCTTAAGAGATGTTTATTTTTCCTTGTTAATAATTCAATCCATAATTATTGGAGGAAAGTCAGAAAATGCATAGATGCAAAATGAAAATATGCTTATTCATGATTCCAGCTGTTGGAGGTAATTAATGTTGACTCTTTGGAATGATGCTAAATAGCTTCTGCTGCTAACATATGAATTCAAAATATAAACCAGTTTGTTCTTGGAGCATTGGAAACCTCCAGTTTGAAGCATCCTTAGGCTTTCCCAGTAGTAGGTGTTACCCATGAATCTGGAGCGACAATAGCAGCCAAGTCAAGCAGGCCTGGAGAGCCAAAGCCAGAACCAAGGGACGTCCACCCCTGGGGCCAGCTGCCTAGTGTGGGCACAGAGCCACAGAGGTGTGCACCAACCCATCCCACAGCAGGGGCCACTGCAGGAGGTTGCTCTGCAACTGTGGGCAGAAACCAGTCTGCTCATAGGCCTGATTTTTCGGAGTTTTATTGGTCCTCTCTTTTGATGAGCACAGTCACTTCTTTGTCTTCTTTTCCTTGCTTGGTATGCAGGGGACAAAACAACCAAGAAAATGCCAGGACTTGCATTTCTATCATTTATAAACTCCTCAGGTCAGTGGGTGTCTCTCAGCTTCTCCTCTTGGCATCTCCTGGCATGGTAACTGGCTCACTGTGGAATGGGTGGGCAGATGAACAAACGAATGAATGGATAAATGAATGAGTAAAGGAAAGAAGGAAGTTTGTTCACTGGATGGAGACGAATTTCAGCGAGTCTCATGTAACAGGAAAGATAAAAGCAGGTATAAGTGTGGGCGCTCTCCTCACAGAAAGTTCCTCCTAAGGCCTCTAGAACTCGACTGTCTCTTGTCATCCTCACCTTTCATCCATTTTGTCAGTGAATCCAAATCCAAGATGCGGTTAAATTGCACTCTGCCCTCCTCCCTCCCGTCTTCACCAATTATCTCCTACTCAGCAGTTGGATCTTAGCTCGATTGTCCCATCTTCAGGGAGTCTTCTTGGACCTCGTTTCCCATTATGGCACACAGCACCTCTCCTTTGTAGTATTTTTTAAGTTTGGGTTTTTTTTTACATTTATTTGTGTGATTATTTCATTATTGTCTGTTGTCTCCCTAGACTGTTCTGCGAGGCAGGGGCCGTGTGCTTGGGTGGGGCCTACTATATAGTCTGTGCTTAGGAAATATTGGATGAACTCTCCATTACCTTCTGAGCCCTATGAAACTATGTTCAGTTGTGAGTGAAGACCTCCTTCAATTCCCAGCCATCACCTATTTCCACTGAGGCACCCTCCCCCTTCTCTGCCTCAGACTTCTCTCCCAGCCCCTGTGTGACTATTGTCTCTGTTATCTCTGGAGACCCAATGCCCATTTCCCTGGTTCCCTAGGAAAAAGAGAGGTTGGCTTTTTTTTTCATTCCTCTTCAAACCTTTCAGATGATCCTGACACCATTCTTCAGCAAGCCCACCTATCCTGAGCCTGGATTTTGCTCTCCTCCACCCCCATTTTAGCACCTCAGCTAAAACCATTCAGGACCCTCCAGCATTCCTAGATGACTCCAAACTGTGGTTCAGAGACCCCCTTGCTTGCCTTTCCACCACCCACTTCTCCACTCACTTTGTATGTGCTTCTTCGCTGCTTCCCATATGCCATATTGCAATGTTTCTGCATCAGGACCCACTCCGAGACCATGAGCAGCCCAAGAGCAATTGCTGCTTATTTGTCTTTGCTGCCCCCGTACCTAACAAAATGCCAGGTGCAAAGCAGGTGCTCAATAAATGTCTGTTGAACAGCACGGAGTGGACTCATCCTTAGGATCTGAGGGATCTCCATTCTGATTTAGACTCTGGCACACTTAACTGTTATTTCCCAAACCCGAAACTTAGAGCCTCCCCTCCTTGGATCCCTGCCGCATGCCCTTGGTCCTGCAAAACCCTATGTTAGCCAAGGGGACGTTGGATGTCAGCAACAGAAATCTACTTATTTGAACCCAAATTTTATCAGAGAGTGGACTCATGGAAACCCAGGAGGAGCTGAACCATCAGTCCTCAAGAAGGGCAGGATGGGGCTGTCCAAAGCCTTCAGCAGCAGGAGTTCATGGGCCTTTCTTGACCCTTAGGCTCTGCTACGGGCCTCTCTGCCTCAGCTCAGCTCCCTCCGCAGGGCAGCTGCGCACCTCTGGGCTCCTTGGAATTTAGTCACCAGATGGTTCAATCCCACAGTCCAGGGAGATCCTTCTCCTGTTGTTGGGGAAGGTGTCCGTCCTGTTCCAGTCAGTTATAGCTGGAATGGGGATGGAGAAACAAAATCACGTGGTCTTCAGAGCTACTCCTTTCAACCCTTCTGTGTAGATTCAATTCAGCCAGAAAAGGAGTCTGCATACTACTGACAGAGCCATGGTGAGTACCTGGTGGATTTACCCTGACCGGAACCTCTTGCCTTTTCTTCCCTCCCACTTCAGTGAGCCGCTGGCACTCACCTGCTTCCCAGTCCACCATGTGCCCCTGGTGGAGGCGGCACTTGTCCTCTGCCAGGCTGCCTGGGCACGTGCTATAAATGAGCAGTCCCAGTGGAGGCTGGTGCAGCTGGCAGCTGGCACCCTGGCTGGTTAAGGGTCGGCTCTGCGGGTGGGGGCTGGGGGCCAGGAGTGTTGGGAAGCCGGAGATCAGCGGGGAGGTGGGTTGGGAGTGGGGAACACAGTCCAGGGCTTCTTCCCCAAGCTGATGGGCTACTCAGGAGGAATCAGAACAGAATTCCAGGGGGGCAAGTCAGGGGCAGCAGGCAGAGGCTTGAGTAGTGAGTGTGTAGGAAATCATGTCTGCATCTCCAAAAGAGCTCTGTCAAAGGCCCCTTACTACCTTGTGTTGGCTGAATTCTGAAACCCTAAGGTCTCCCTGCTGGATTTATCACAGACTCTGGCACTGCACACCGGTTCCTTTTCTAACAGTTTTCTTGGGCTTTAAGGACTCCCCCAGCCCCACCCTATCCCATCCTGCTTCTCATTCAGCATCCCAGTATGAGCCGTCTTGTTCTCTTTCATTGGTTCCACTGTTTTCTTACCATCATTCTGCTCTCAGTCTTCTCTCTCAAAAAGGTAGTGTAGGGAGAGAGATCACACTCTGGTATTTGCTGGTGTGTGTAACTGCTGTCGACTTACTAAACTCTTCCTAAGCTTCCATTTTTTGGACTGTAAAGTGGGGGCTGTTAAGAGTCCATGCTTCATGAGGGCTGTTATATGGAATAAATATACTCATGCATGTAGGACACTGGGGTTTGGAGTGTATTGAGTACTCACTGAAAGTCAGCTGCTATTACTTCCCTCTCACAGTTTCTCTAGGAGACCTTCTCCCTTCCCCTCGTTCAACTCTCTCCATTAGACAGATGACCTCCAAAACTGAATGGTCAGCTGGAGCTCTGGATTTTCACCTGCTTGTTGAGAGGCAGTGTGGGGGCAGAGGAAAAAGCATGGGCAGACGTGGGCTTGTATCCTGTTCAGCATTCACCAAGTGGCTTCGCCTGAGCACCTGCTCATCCACTCACCCCAACTGCACTGTCTAAGCACACAGAGAGTTGCCTTCCTCCTTTAGGAAGCTACTTGGTATTCCGTTTGTGGTAATTAACCTTGCTAGTCCCCTGCTGATGGGTACTTAGGTTGTTCCCAACTCTTAATATCAAAACAAAGCTGAAAGAATACACTTGAACATACATCTTTGTCTATGGACATATCTATAGCCTAGATTTCTGGATGTGAAATCGCTAGGACTTGTAATTTTGATAGGTGCTCCCTATTTGTCCCAAGAAGTGGCTTGAATGATATGACAAAGAAGCTTTCCCTCTTGTCCAGGCTCGTGACATTTTGGAATCCACTCTGTCCCGTTTCCATTTAGTCAGTCAAATATCCTACCAAACCCTTTCAGGGTGTCCCTCTTACTCCCTTCCTTCCCACTGCTGCGGTCCCGGCTCAGGCTGACAGCCTTTCTCACCAGTACAGCTGCAGCTATCAGATCAGTTTGTATTCTAATCACCAGCCAGAGCAAATATCCTAAAATGGGAACTGTATCATTCTCTTGCTGAAACATTTCTGTTGTTGTTTCACTATATACAATATTAAAAAATCCAACTCCTTACCTTCCTTTCAGTTTTCCAGTCTGTCCCCAAATTCTCACTCATTTCTCATACACCTTAGCTTCACGGAAACTGGACTCTGGGGCCTTACTCGGACCCTCAGCTCACGCCCTCCCTCCTTTCTCTGTTGTGAAAATCTTGCTCATCCTTTAAGGTCGATTCAAACCCAAACCTCCTTCATGAATGCACGCAGCGTCAGGCTACTAGTTCGGAACCGGGTCAACCTGAACTGTGATGCTGGCTCTCCTTTGGGGGATGTAATAATCTTTCTGGGACTTGGGCTTTTCATCTGTTGAAGAAATACAAAAACACCAGGTCTGCGGGGTTGTTTTGGTGTTTAGGGATAATGGGTATACACTAGGTGTTCAATAAAAGGTAATTCCGATTATTTACGTGGTCACTGTTAGCTTCCCGCTGCACTTGTTTGCAGCACCTGGTTCTACACTGGCTGCATTTGTGTTGTGTTACAGCCTATTGTGGATAAGCTGTCTTGACTACCACCAGAGTGCAAGCTCGCTGTGGACAGGGCTCGTGATTCAGGACCGAGAGGCTGCAAATAAGTGGAGAATGAACCAGACAAAGGCAGAAAAAGATACACTTACAGAGGGCGGGCTGACCGCACGCAGGGGGCGGGAACACGCGTGAGCACTACGGTCGCGGCCCAGGGACAGGCGGGCGGGGGCCGGGCCGGGCGGGGCCTGGACCCAGGGGCGGGGCTTGGCGGGGACCCAGCGCCCATCCGTCCGCGAATGCGCTCCTTAGGCGCAGTCCGCGCGCAGCCGCGTCCCGGCCCTGCCTCTCGGCTCCTCCGCGGCCGGCGGATCCGGGTATGGCCGCGATGCGCCCCCTGCTCGGCCTCTTCCTGGTCTTCGCCGGCTGCACATTTGCCCTGTACTTGTTGTCGACGCTGCTGCCCCGCGGGCCGACACTCGGCTCCGCCGAGGAGGCTGGAGGCAGGTGCGTGGCGGGGAGCGGGGTTCGGGTCAGAGGAACGGAGCCGGCTCCGATAATGGGGTCTGGGAATCGGAGGTCGGGGTTCGCGGGTCCGAGTCGTCGGGGGTCGGGATCTGGGGTTCTAGGACTTCAGATCGGGATCTGGCATGCGGGCCGCGTCTGTGTACTCGGTCTGGGCAGGCCGGGTGCCGGGCGCCGCGGGCTGCGGGCTGCGCGGAGGGCTGTCAAGGCGCCGCGGTGCCCTTGGGGTGGTGATTTGCGAAGGGAAACGCGGCGCCTCACCGCGGCGGAGCCTGCTCGCGCATCTCTGTTCGCGCAGTGGCGTCGCCTCCGAGCGGGGTCCTGGCGCCTGCCCAGGCCCAGCCCAGACCCCCATTTGCAGCCTACTCTACCCTGTGTGGCCCCGCAGCCCCTTCTTCCCGACTGCTCTCAGCATCCCTCCGTAGGCCTCCCCACCCCACTTCAGTCAAGTCTGCCCTTGGGACTTTAAGGCATTCGAACTTCAAGAGAAACGCGGCAGGGACAACTTTAAGTTATTCACGAATTAATTATCGTGTCTGCCTGTCTTCCCGGCTGTCTCTACTTTTGCCCACGACCCAGTGGGTGAGGCCGGGGGCGGCACAATACCTACAGGGCTGGTTTGTCGTGAGAGCTGCATTCTGCTTGTGAAGTTCATGGGAGTATGCCTGGCACAGCATTGCGCTGTCAAGGATGTTACCGATACTTGAATTTTAGGACAACTGTTTTCAGTTACTGTATTCTTTGGCTCTAGGTGAGAAGACTCCGCTGTGGGTGTCAGACATGCTAAGAAACATTCTGATGAGAACTAGGAGGGTTTGCTCATAACTGATCACTGATGGATTCAAGAGTTGTTCAGATGGCAGAGGCAAAGTAGCCTTTACACTGTAGCCCTTGTACAGGATTAAGAGTACACAGAGAACCAGATAAAGAGCAGGGTGAAAAGCAGGTGCTTTGCAAAGGGTTGGCTTCATGCCTGACATTCTATCAAGAAGGTTTTTTTTTTTATGGTATGGGACAGATATACTTTCCCGGAGAATCTCTAATTGGCATGTCAGTGAGTGATAAACCAGTCTTTTTTATATCAGTAGTTATACTCATACCTAGTAACTCAGGAACAGTGCGAAGTTTGTATGGTCCTTGGCTTGAAGCTTTTGGGGGAGGAGGAGTTCCTTCAAAGGAAAGCAGTTCAGGGCGTTTAGTAACTGCCTGGAAATTAATCCATTTGCCTTTTAGGAATAGATCATAAAACCTGAGAGATGAAAAGAAACTTAGTGACTATCCAACACCAACCCCTCATTTTTCAAATAAGGAAGCTTGCGGTCCAGGGACTAGCTCAAGGTCACACAACTGGATAGTAGCAGAGTTGAGATGTTAACCCAGGTCCCTTGCTTCCAAGCCAGGGCTCTTCTGTCTGCCTTTGCTGTGTTGTGTCAGGTCACCCGTCATCCTGGGCTCCCCTTATGTGTGTGTTTCCAGCAGACACATTTATAAACCTGTGGAAAGAAGATACACATGACTTTCTTAGCTACTGGGCTGATCTAGACTCATGTTTCCATCTGCTTTTCCAAATCCCCAGGTCACTGTGGTTCCCCTCAGACCTGGCCGAGCTGCGGGAGCTCTCTGAGGTCCTCCGGGAATACCGGAAGGAGCACCAGGCCTACGTGTTCCTGCTCTTCTGCAGCGCCTACCTCTACAAACAGGGCTTCGCCATCCCTGGCTCCAGCTTCCTGGTCAGTGCCCTTCTCTCCTTCTCTGCCAACCGGGAGGCCACCTTCTGTCTTTGTGGAGGCCCCTTAGGCTGTAAATCATACAGTCCAGGAGACAGACTACGGTGGCTACCATCTGCTGACAGCTTGCCCTGTGTCAGGCACTGACTTTATTTAATTCTCCCAACAGCCTTACAATATGGGCATTATTACCCACATTTCACAGATAAGGAAACGAGTGGAGAGAAGTTAAGTAACTGTCCAAGGCCACCAGGTGAGGAAGGGGCAGGCTGGGGTCTGAACCCACATCCTCCCAGCCCCAGAGCCTGCCTTTCCTCTCGGGCACACTGCTTCTGTTTCTAAGGCGTTGATAGCTATGGGGTGCTGTCCTTCAGACACATATGGGGAGCCCCCCCCACAGCTGGGTCACCTCTTCCTCCTCAGAGACCCTGTAATGGTCTGCATTTTGGCACTGGTTTTTTGATTTTTTTTTTAAGTTTTCTTTACTAATCTGAGTTCCTTGAAGACTGGACCTGTTCCTTATTCTTGGCCATTGAGGTGCCTTCATAAATGATGGATGAACAAATGCAAGTTGTTCATGGTGATGTTAGGATGCAGAGGATTAGAATGTCTCCCTGGTGTGGAGAAGACAAGTCATTCTGATGTTTTCAGGCAGCCTCCTGGCACTCAGGAGTCACAGTGCTGGACCTGGGCTTGTGCTCTGGCTCCTGGATGCTTCTCACCAGTTGCCATCTCAGGTCATACATAAGAATCTGTGCTATCCTCCCAGCAGCACTTTAAGTTGTTTCATGTAAATGTATATATAGTGTAGAGGTTAGGTGGGTTTGAATACCAGTTGTGTAACCATGGGCAAGCCATTTAACTTCTGCAATCTTCTTTCCTCACCTGTAAAATGGAAATACTCTTATGCAGTGCCCTGGGAAGAGTAAGTGAAATAGTGGGTGTAGAGCAGCTGGCACTGTGATGGCACCTGGCACACAGTGGCCCTTAGCATTTGCTGGATGATTGAACACCCGAGCAGGAAACCCTTAGAACTTCCTGCTGTCCTGCTTCTTTCTGCTGCTCTAGGTTCTTTTCTCTACTGCAGGCTCTGGGTGAATCCATTAAGCAGGGTCTTTGTTGGAAACTGGAAGGAAGGCAAACATGTCCATGCCAAGAGAGCTGGGGGGTGCTTGGGGTCTGCGGCTGACTCCAGGGCTGCCCCTGTATCTGCCTTTCCTCTTGAGCTGAACCCTCTTCAGGGCAAAAAGCCAGCTGCCACCTGGGAGTGAATCCTTTCTCTGCCTGGTACTTAATGTCTCACCTGTAGAATGGGGTAAGGATAGTATGCTACACAGGGTCACAGTAAGGAGGAGATAAGATGTACTCAAACCCTTAACACATAGTAGGTGCTCAGTAGATTCCCATCTTCTCAATTCTAAGTTCCCCTTTTTCTTTCTCTCTTGGATCCCATGTTTGGCAGGGTGATAGCTGTCAATCAAACTGCTTTTAGGATGCATTGGTTCACTGTTCGTTTTTGTTAATCTGAGACTTTTTGAGTATCAGCTAGAACTCTGGTCAGCATGAAACCCCCAGTGTTAGCATACTATATAGATGTACTTCCAGCAAAAAGCAAAGAAATAAGATGTTCTAGATAGCTTGTGTGATCTTACTGAAGGACAATTCATGGTGTTTGCCCATTAAAAATAGTAAAAATAACTTGAGAGTTTCATCTCTGCCTTCCCAGAGAACCTGTGTCTGCAGGACCTACCCAGCCCGTGCAGGAGCCTGGGTGCTGTGTACACATATTGTCTCCTGTCCTTGAGGTGAATCCTCATCTCAGTTGTAAGGTGACAAGACCAGGCCAGGGTTGTAGTTCCTAGCTCTTCGACCACATTTTATTTCTTTTTTAAAATGTGAGTTGGGTTTCGGCAGGGAAAATCACTGATGGAAGAAGGAACCCAGGACTTTTAGGCTCCAGATGTTCTAATGGCTGAGGGTTCGTTTTCTTTGCAGAATGTCTTAGCAGGTGCCTTGTTCGGACCATGGCTGGGGCTTCTGCTGTGCTGTGTGTTGACTTCAGTGGGAGCCACAGGCTGCTACCTGCTCTCCAGTATTTTTGGCAAACAGCTGGTGGTCTCCTACTTCCCGGATAAAGTGGCCCTGCTGCAGAGGAAGGTAAGGGGAGGGTCCGCGCCTGAGTGCCGGGCCCCCAGAGAGGCACCCTGAGGCCCTGAGGGGAGAGAGGGGATCTTCCCTCATGGCGCTCCTCTGCCCTGCTGCAGAGGTCCTTGGGGTCTCCAGGAGGCACAGACCTGGGATCAAACCCCAGGTCCATCATTATCAACTCTGACCTTGGACAAGTTCCTGACTTCTCTGAGCCTCAGCTACTTCCGTTTTTAAAATGAGGAAAACATTATCTACCATGGAGGGTTGTTGGAAGATTCGGGAACAGAATATGTAAAGTATCTAGAATAGTGCGTGGAAACAACACAGTTTCAATATCTAGATATTCTTTCTGCTTCTAAAGGCCTTATCTTCTTTGGCTGCAGGTGGAGGAGAACAGAAACAGCTTGTTTTTCTTCCTACTTTTTTTGAGGCTTTTCCCCATGACACCAAACTGGTTCTTGAACCTCTCGGCCCCGATTCTGAACATTCCCATCGTGCATTTCTTCTTCTCTGTTCTTATCGGTAAGAGGCTGGTGGGGTAAGTTGGAGTCCTCCAAGTTGTCATATTGGGGGACTGTCCTGGGCCACCAGCTACATGGGCATGTGCCCGCCTTTGAGAGCACAGGCTCGTGAATAGTATGGCCAAGCCTTAGGACCTAAAGGAATTATTCCTGATTTCAATCCTGCTCAGGTTTGAACATGAAAATCCATAAAAATACCATTGAAATAAATAGGATTGTTCATTGTACAACCGTGTTTCGTGCCTGCCGCTCACTGGGCACTGGGATTGAAGGCTAGTCCGTGTGTAGCATATGACTCGGCCCATCGAGAGGGCTCAGTGAGCACTAGCCAGAAAGCAGGGTTGGAATGAGCAAAAGTGGGCAGAAGAAAGGAGCCCTGCAAAGGACTTCTGGCTTTGGCCCTTGTTTTGATTAAGGTCTGCCTTAGGAAGAGCTTGTACTAGTGAAGTTCTTTCTTGCCTTTTGGTAGTTGTGTGACCTTAAACAAACTACTTCCCCTCAGTGGGCCACTTGACCAGATGAAGGGCTGGGACAGAGCAGTGTTTCTCAAAGTATGGGCCTTGGATTGCCTTTATCAGAATGGCACAGTGCTAATATCCTATAAAATTAGTGACTTTCTCCGCAGGGGAAGTAAACCACCTCTTTACACCTAAGGCACGGACTGCCTCTTTCAAGCCTTCAAGCCTAGAGAGAAAGACTGCTCTGGGGTTCTGGGCCAGGACAAGCTGTGGTTGAGCAGCTGCTATTAATAGGGGATCCTTGAGAGAAATTGAGATCTTAAATTGAAGCAGAATCTGCCACAGCTAATTCTGGTCATCACGGCTTTCAGACAAAGTGCCTTAGTACCTCAGTTAGCCTGTTAATTGCCCAGACAGCACGAAGCTTGGAAAGACTTGAGACCAGACCAGCTTGTCTGACAAGCTGTGTGACCTTGAGTGGTCTGTGGTCTTGAGGCATCTTCTAACATGGAAGAGGAGTGGGGCCAGGGGGGTCCCAGACAATGCAGTCTTGGGTGGGTGGGGTGGGCAGTTGAAAGAGGCTGTTCGGATGCGGGTTCCTGAGCTCTGCCCAAGACCCTGGGAACTGGACTCTCTGCAGTGGAGCCCCAGGATGTTCTTAACTTCGCCAGGGGACTCTCACGCAACCAGCCGGCCTCGCCACCAGGTGGACTTTTGGGATCCAGTGCATTTGATGACTTCTTAGAGACAGTCTAGACTATGAAAAGAAGTACTACTTCTGAGACACTGGTTTGTTTTTATGTCAGGCACACTGTAGATCTCATGGTTCTGGTGCCTCTCTGCTTTGGCTGTTGGGCACTTGGAACCAAATTTCAGGGCACCTCTATGCAGTTTGTACTAACTATACTCTTTGACTTATTCTTCACTCATTTGTTTATCCTATATAAAAATTTTTGTCTTATTCTATTTTTGTAAACCATCTCAAGTCCTTTGGTTAAACAAGGTAGATGTGTAAGGGAAGTAAGAAAAGGAGGGGAAAGAGTGGAAAAGAAGAGAAAGAGGTAATATGTTTAGGGGTCAGGAGTTGGGCAAAACAAAACAAAAAAACCACTGGAGTCACTGTCGTGAATTCCTGGTGACAATTCTGAGAGGTTATTGTTCTATTTCCCAGTAACAGGCGTTTTCCCTTTTCTTCCAGGTTTGATCCCATACAATTTCATCTGTGTGCAGACAGGCTCCATCCTGTCCACTCTTACCTCTCTGGATGCTCTTTTCTCCTGGGCAACTGTCTTTAAGCTGTTGGCCATTGCCCTGGTGGCCTTAGTTCCTGGAACCCTCATTAAAAAATTTAGTCAGAAAGACCTGCATTTGAGTGAAACAAGCAACACTAATCTAAGCAGTAGAAAGGACACATGATCTGGACTTACGGTTGCAATGTCCCTGGACTCTGTTGCTTATTTTTGCAATGGGTGTGGTCCTCTACAGCCCCTCATTGTTTTTTAATTACCATCAGCAGGTGATTTGGACAGTATTCTTCTGTATACAGTGTCTACATAGAAGAAACTCTACGCTCTAGAAGGTGAATTATATCAGGCTCTCAAACTTACCCTTGTTTAGCAGGATACTCTGCAAAATGGATGGCCTTGTAGAAAATCCTGCTGATATTTTATTGAGTAACAAAGAACTCAGGATGGTGTTGAACTTGCCCTTGCCGAGCCCTGCTCTGCCTCCGGAAGCGATGCTGGTTGTCCCTGTCTGGAGCGCCTCTTTTTGTAAAGCGATAGGCTATGGTGACAGGTGTTCCCCTGTTAAGTTCCTAGTGGATGTTATTAGTGTAAATGATGACATGTGAACCCACATCACTGACCTCACTGTTTATCTTGTGAGTCTCTTGAAGAGTGTTGTATACTTTGGCTGATGACCTACCTCTTCCATAAACCAAGGGAAACAAGCTGACAAACTGCACTGAACTTCCACCTACAATTCAATTGCCCAGTGATTTCTGTGATGCTCTTTCTGTTCAGACACATTGATATTACCTTTTATGTCAAGTCTCCTCTTAGTTGTATGTCCTGGTAATTAAGCTGATTGCAGATAGACTACTAAATGCAAATGGAGCAAACTTTGTATGTTATGGTATGTTCTGGACTCATTGGGACAGGGAGGTCCCTTGACTGACCTGAACCAAATGACTATCAGTACATTTTCTAATCTGTCCTTGCCATGTGGGAATCCCTTTTCTGTCCTCTAAATCTGCTAGGATTTAATACACTTGGATATCAACCAATGTACCCTGTGAATGTTTTTTCCATTTTGTCATTTACCAACAATAACAGAAATAGTTCTATTTTATCAATTCAAAGAGAAAACCTAGTTTTGGATTACTTATTTGTATTTTAACTATCTATATACAGTTGCATATTGAATTGGCACAAACCTAGGATGGAAGGACCTTGACACCTAAACTGACCGCTCTGGGATGCTGTACCTACGGGAGTCATTTACCATATCTGAGCAGAGCGGTTGCCCTTCAGCATCATCTGCTGTTTTTGATTTTGCTTGGCCAAGTGTTTTGCCAAGACTTTATTTTAATCTAGGTCCTTTGTTCTATATGAATTCTTGGGAGTATTCATGTTCAGTAGGAAGAATGAATTCCTTAGCAGTGTTTTTTGGACATCATACGACCCAAAAAACACAAGGACTTCATTTTTTAAAATGTGTTGTTTTAAAAAAAAACCTTGATAACGAGCTGGGGTGAGGAGAAGGCCAACTGGACTTTGAAATCCCTGGCTCTTCATGTTCTAGAGGAGGGAAGAAGGGATATGTATGTTTCCCACACTACTGCAAGTGCATGCCCTTTGCCCTTTATCAGAATCCTTAGATTTGTCTCTCTCCCTCCTCCTCCATGGTTTTGCAACAATGTGCCTTACCAATTGTGCTTTTGCAGACAAAACAATTTCCCAAATAAATGGATATAAATGTTATGTGTGGTGTGTGTTTGTACATGTTACTAACTTTCAGTTCCCTTTGCCAGTGGGAATCAGGAGTGGCTGAACATCAAACAATCCAAAATGCTGTTTTAGTCTTCCACTCTCAGTAGGCTTATTGGAAGCCAGGCTCTCATTTTTGCCATTTCCCTCTCTGTGCTCACGGTATAGTGGGGTCACTAATAACAAGAGAAATAGTTGTAAGGTGGGCAGCAGGAAAGCCATAGAAGAAGCAGGGCACCTTTCTAGGCTACGACAGAATAATCAGGAAGATACTGTAACAAAAGAATGGTTGTCTCTTCTGTGGATGTCTGAAATGCTGAGGCTTATGAAGGCAGCCCTTGAGATACAGAACAGCACCTTTAGGCAAAGACGACCAGAAAACAGTGAAGTACACTTTAATTTCATGCATTTGTTTGCTTTGATAGTTGCTGTTGTTCCCATCGCTGTACAGTTGTCCAGTGCAAAGGGAGCCAGCACCCAAGGCCGACACAGACAGCATCGGAGGCCGCAGGGGAGACAGATGAGGGGCTTCATTTTGAGACTTAACCACAAAAGAGTTAATTTGTTCCAAACTGATAGGAACGCAAATTATTGCAAGAAAGTAGATCCTACCCCTCCCAGAGTCTGAGAAGTGGTCACTCTGGAGGTGGAGAGCCACCTGGGTGACGTGGTCAGTAAGGACGTCTTCCCAATAGCTTGGACATTCTGGCTGGGATTCCCTCTGGCCTGTAACCATTGGAGGGCCCTGTCTGCCTGGTCACTAGGCAGCAGCCTGGGGCCAAGAGCCTGCACTCCCCTGAGTGCTGGGAAGTGGCTCTAGAGGGTAAGTGGGATTCTGCCAGAAGTTTCCTTACAGTGGCCTTGCTATCTGCTTAGGGGCTTGGCTTTTCTGTAGAATCCCGCCATCATGCCCTGGCCATGTGACAGTTAACAAAACCCTTAACCCAACTCCTCTGGGGAGAATTTAACCTAACTCTGTTTCTCAGAGCACCCCTCTTGTGCCACCTGTCCCTGAGAAGTGTTCCAGGCTCCACTAGGATCCTCCCTGGGCAGCCTAGTTCATTCCAGTTTGAGTAGGGGCTTGCAGTATAACATGCGAACAAGCAGACTAATGTATTTCTTATGTGCTGGTCTGTGTGGTTGCTAACATTGGTGATGTGACTAAACTAAGACATTTATTCTATGAAATCAGCAAAGAAGAACAATCTTGCTGCCTAAAAAGGCACTAAATTCATACTGACAGTACAAGTCGAAGTCTTAAAAATATGTCACATTGTTTTGGTACATTAGTCTCACAGAGTCCAAGGAAGAAGCAAGTGGGACTTGACATGTTAACTTCTTGTTACAGAAGGTGAGGGAGGAGCATGCTCATTTAACACAATGAAATGATGTAAATGAAGACATTCTGGAATTCAATCTGCCAGTAACTGGAGATTATTCAGGGGAGTTGTAGTCCAAAAGGGCAGTGGGTGGGGGCAAGTGGCTTTTTTTCCTGCTAGTGGTGTTTCCCAACAGCCACAGCGTGGGAGATCCCTGCACAGAACCATGGTGTGATCCTGTCATTCTCCTGTCAGCACTAACGCAAGACCACCTTTAGGAAATTAGGAGCTCAGAACTGGGAAGGCAGACAGATACCTCCTTGTACAAATTCCAATCAGGTGGGTAGTTGTTGCTCCAAATGTTGTGCTGAAAGAGGCTCTGAGGCTGTATCCAGGCTCAGTAGGAAAGAATATGTGGTGATCAATAAATAACATTGGTCTTGGGTATTTAGGGTGGAGGTGGTAGATCGTAGATGATGGAGGAAGGTATGTGGTGGGATTTTGGTTTCCAACTTAGTGGAAAAACAAAATAAAACATAGCACGCTATACTGCAGAGCAGGGCAGGAATTCCTTGGATTCCAAATATGATGATCTATTCTGGAGAATTCAGTTCCAGGAAGTTCAAGTAGGAACATTTCAAGGAAAGGGGAAAAAGACTACAGGGCGTGGGAAAAAGAGAGTACATCATTCGATCAATAAGGACACATTCACCCCTAAAGAACGCCAGAGCTGCACCATCAGGGACAGCGTTTAAAAACCGGGTTGGTATCAGGAAAACCCCAAACCACCACATCTATTACTTAGCGCAAGAGGGAAATGTAGCCCAACGAAGTCCCGAAATGGATGTCCAGTACTTATTACATCTCACTAAAATTAAATCAAACCTGAACTCAAGTAGGCCATCCCAAGTCATCTTACAATAGACTAGCATCCTCGCCTTTCTGAGTACAAACTCCCCACACTCTGCAAACAGGTCTAAACTTTTGTGGGGATAAGGTCTATTATAATTTCAAAATAGATGTAGGCCTCTCAGTCCCTCTGCTAAGCAATTTTAAGAGGAATTATTATTCAGAGAAGATGATCTAGAAATAGAAATCAGAGCCAAATGTTCTGTAACACAAATTAGAACTCATTATCTTGCAGTCAAAAACAGATGTTAAGTCAATGTGGACATTCATCCCAAGGTGGTTAAACTTTCAATCAACAAAGCTTGGAACCCTAGTCCTGTGAGGTTCCTTAAAGCACTGTCGCACGGTTGTCAGGACTGAAGAATTAGCTCGTAAATTCCCTGAGCTCTTGATTCAACACTCCTCAGATGTTCTAAAACACACCAATTCAGAACCGTCTTGGTCAGCTCCAGTGAAGGGCAAGGCCAGGACAGAGAAGGCATTTCTCTTTTCAACCGGGATTAAGGACACTATTCTCTGAAGCCTCTAGTCACTTCCAGTAAAAAAAAAAGTTCGCTGAGGGGCTTTAATCAACTCTTGACAAAACAGTGAATGACTGAGGATTTAACATTGTCTGCTAGCCTCCTACCTTGACACACTCTGAATGGTTAATCCAGATAAGGTGTATGGCATTATCATGAGAGACGGTCAAGATGGGAGTTCAAAAAATTTAGCAAAATTATGAGGTATCAGGTATGGTTTTTCTAGGAAGACCATCACTGATGGGTTTAAGACAGACGTTGACCCACTTGCTTCTCTTTTGCCATTACAGGTGGGCAAGAACTGGTCAGGCTGAGGTGTGTTTTATGTTGGACAGAAAGAAGACAGAGTTGTAGCTTCTCTGTTCCCAGAAGTAATGAACCAGAGATCCACAGAACAGTGTGGTCTGAAGTCCTAGGATGGAAACTACAGCCTTTGAAGGTACTTTTCCAGCCCTGTGACCCCCTAAGCAACAAGGCCTCGTTCTGGAATTTCTCTAGTCTTGTTATGGGATGACATCACAGCTAGGCATTTGATGTCATGCCATATATATACCTTTTTTTTAGTTTCCCTGCTAAATCCAACTAGGAGGAAAAAAGGTTGGTTTTGTGGGGTCTGGCCAGACGGAGATTACAGACTATGTTGCCAGTGCTTGAAACTCTCTACCCGTAAGCCCTTGGTAGAAACTTCCTAGGTCTGTTCCTCTCAGGGCATTAAATAATTCTTTTTTGCTTCTAATGTAGTCCCATGATTTTATTTCTTAAGAAAGTTGAGAAAGTTTACAGCTTTAAAGTATTTGTCCATCCCCTCAGTCATCTGCCCACCGGGAGCTTTGAGCAAGTCAAAATCACAGCGTATCCACTGGGCTCCGGGGCAGAGCACCACCCCGCAGACGGTTGTTGTTGTACAAAGAGAAAGCGGGAATACAAGCAAGACGAATACCAGGGAGCTCCCAAAGGGCAGTTCCATCTTCATTCCTTCATAAAAATCATAAAAATCCATAATAATTCATGGTTAGCAATAAACACATTGTGCTACACTGTAAACCACACCTTCTGATCGACAGAAAATGAGAATGATAGTAATTATTATAAAATAAAATAACAATGATAATGCCATAACTTAAGATCTTTCGTGTAGTCCAGCTACAGAATTTATACAAAATGGAATAATTTAATGCAAACAATACTGCTCTCTGTATAAGTTAAACATTTTCCTTCATCCTACCTACCTAAAATCTCTAAATCATAGACATTAAATTTTAAATCAATGTCACAACATAAAGTGTAAACAAATGGAGGGACTGAACAAGCAAAAGGAACCGCTCCACATTCCCTCCTGCCTTTCCTTTTTGGTTGATGTCATCAATGAAACCCAGAGGAGGGCAGCATTTTCATCTGCATCGGAAATGGTTTAATACCTGTATGTGTAAATCTTTCCTCATGTTCAATACGATGCAATATCAAAGAGGCTAGCTATCTTCTTCAGGTCTGGAGCCGAGAGAGGTTGTCTGACAGTAACCTCTCTTGGAGACAGGCATAGGAACTAGGCCAACATCTGTGTTTATTTAAAATTCTAGATAAAAATTTCCTTAAGGCCAGTGAAGTACCTTGGGATGCTTTTCAGAGCCCATAATCCTGGCCACAGGAAGGACCTCATGCCTCGGGCAATGTAAAGTCTTTCTAACTGCTGCTCAGCATCAGTTCTTTTGTAATTTCCAATCCAGATATTCAGAACTGCATTGATCCAAAGTGAAGTAAAATACATTTTACAAGTAGCATTTAACAAAAATGCTATTGTGGTGGGGGGGGGGGTTGCCTTTTGCAAGTTGCTTATTTTGCTTTTATTCTGATAGTGTAGCCAGTCACTAAAGCTTCCAGGATGGAATGAATTAATGAATAGAAACAAGAGGGATGGTTTGGGATCGGACACTGGACAGACTCACACACATCCTAGCGGCCTCCAAAGTCTGTTCTGTTTGAATCAGTAGGACTCTTAGCAGACAAGCGACCTGATCCCCGAGAGGGGTGATCCCATCTTCCCCACGTAGCTGAACTGAGACATTCTGAGAATATGTACTTTTACAAATCCCACGTTTGCTTTTCGAACACTGTTGTGAATTTCCTTTTCCCCATTCTTCTCTCCTCCCCAGCCCCCTGCTCTTTTTTTCCCTAAATGAAGTAGTTAATAGGTGGAAAGGAAACAGGCTGTAAGAAAGTGGCACTTGAGTCTGAAAAACCAACACATTGGTCAAGGTAGCACATTTGGCAAGGTGGTGACACTGAGAGCACGGAAGTGGGAAGTATTTGTCAAGGACAAGGTTTGAAGTTATCTTAAGTCTCACTGCCAAATGCTGCTTAAAATTTTAAAAATGAAATCAGCTTCTACATATACAGTTTTCCTTTTCCTCCTGAAGGAAACACATGCCCTTAGAGACCTTGGGTGAAAGAACCTGCTCACAAACCTTTTCTAAGCCATTTCCATCACCCATCTGGATAAGCTGGTTCAACTTAATGTGGTCTGTTCACGTTACCCGGGATAGCTTTTCTTTTGCTGTTCTTTGTTTTTCCTAAAATGCTCAGTATGTCTTTCTCTGGCTCTTCTTCAGTTACTTACGGCCAAAAGAACTGGTCCCCTGTTCAGGTAGCAACAATACCTCCTGGCCCCACAAATTCCCAAGGATGTTGCTCCTAAATTCCATTTCTTTTCTTTCTTGCTTTCTTTTTTTCTCTCTCTCCCCCCCTTTTTTTTTGCAAGAAATTATTGTGTCTCTCTATATCATATATAGTTCATTCTTTACAGTACAAAGTGTTAAAATGTCAAACAAAAATAAATATCAATGTTACAGTAGCTAGAATATTCAATAAAATAGATCCCTGCCATTCTTGATTGAAATGTTCGGTGAGACTTAATTTCATTTGGATATTTTTTTCCAGAGATTTGCAAAGTCTCATGTTCTTGTTATTGCAGCTCATTTCTAGGGGTAAGAAAGACGGGGCAGCTCTCTTCCCAGACAAAAAAGCAGGGAGAGAGTGGGAAGAGTCTGGGGGTGGGGTGGATTTGAAATGCCAGCGGAGCCATGAGACCTCCAGGATGAGGGCTCCTTCATCACCACGTGGCAGGGCTGTAGTGTCTGCTGGTCCTAACCGTGGCGTCAGAACGCTCCCCATCTGAAGAGTCACAGTCCGAGTCTTCAAACTGCATAGGATTCTGCAAAGTCAACACAAAATGAGACCTTAATTCATTTCTGCAGTTCCTCAGTCAACATGTATTGAATGCGTCCCACATGATAGGCACAGTGCTGGGCTGTGGCTAAGGGGTGGCAGAGATAAGTGAGCCAGGGGCCCCTGGAGAAAGGAGACATAAAAAGACAATGGCGACCATGCTAAGGGACCACTCAAAGCCCCACCCACGCAGCACTTCCTACGCCTGGCTCCAGGCGGAGCTGTCGGGGCTTTACATTTATTAATCCATTTAATCTCTGCCAACTCTATGAGATAGATGCTGTCATCACACCCATTTTACAGATAAGGACACTGATGTGCACAGAGAGTAAGGGTGTGGCCCAAGCCGCACAGTTCAGTGGGAAGGCTAGGATTTGCACCTAGGCAGCTGGATTCCAGGGTACCTATTCTCAAACACTCTGTTATCCTGTCTCTCAGAAGGCAGTACTCTACTTGAACTAAAGCGTTATGTGTGCTATGATAGCAACATCCATGGGACAGTGGGGACGTGGAGGAGGGAGGCGCCTACCCTTCGTCAGGGTGGGAGAGGGGGTTGGGAGGAGGTGATACCTGAGTGGGATTTTGGAATGGAGGGTTCCTGGGCAGTTCAGTACGCCTCATCTGAAGAACTGCCCTCATTTCAGGGAGCTCTTTTGATCTCTGCACTTCTACTCACTCCCTGAAGGCTACTGTTTTATCTTATATACTGAGGGATAACTATAAGGCCCAAGGGACCTGAGCATGTTTTAACAGAAAAGAACTACAGGAAGGGAGGAGAAGCCCCCACCTCATAGCCCCGTTCCTCTGCGCACAGCTTGCCCAGAGACATCTGCGTCTTCACGCGGCGCACAGCACACTCCTTGTCAGAGAGCCCATCTGAGTGGGGGGATATCTCAATGGGGATCTCCGGTGTCTGGGACAGCAGGTCATCTAGCTTGTCCACCAGGCGGTCTTCAAGTTCGTCCACTAATTCGTCAGGACTGTTGGAATGGTCACTGGTATTTCCCTCTTCTCCGTCAGACACAGAGAAGTTCTCGGAGCTGAAGGTCGAGTAGGACTGGCAGCTGCTGACCCAGCGACGGGGCCTAGAATCGCAGAGAACCAAAGGCGCTCAGTCACAGGACAGCGCCTTTCCTCTCCTTGTCTGGCGGCCACAGCCGTGGTGACAGGGTATCTAGGTTCTTCCTGCCCCGGAGAGATTCAAATCCAAGTAGGCAGAAACTATTTAATTTTAAACCAGCAGAAGGGGAAATTTGGTTTATATGTTGATGTGGCTAACGCACACTCCAACACTAATGGCTACCACTGGTCTGAAAAAAATCAGCTGGTCTGATCACACTGTGTACACTTATGCATGGGATTGCAATGTTCAAATAGAAATTATGTTTCCTATTCATGGAATCCTAGGTGCTCACAATAAAGAAGCTTGGGAGATGCTCTAGTCTAATTCATTTCCCAGATAGAAAACTGAGGCCAGAGAGGGGAAGTGACTTGTTTCAGGGCACACCATCAGAGGAGGTGGAACTGGGGCTTGGGCTGGGTCTGCTCACACCCCCTTCAGTGTCCTTCCCTGCCCCCTGACTCCACCCCAGCTGTACTGCCCACTGAGCTTGGCAGCTGTGGAAGGCAGAGTACCTTCACCACCCCTGACAACTGACCCATAATGGAAATGAGCTTGGAAGGAAGAGTCACCCTGTAGCCATGGGTACTGCCCAGTCAGTGAATGGCTCATTCCAGTTAACATGCGGGTTTAGTTCTGATGAGGCAACACTTTTGGGGTGGGGATGTAGACAGAATTTGTCAAAGTTCCTTATTTCTTTTCCATTGTTTATAAGTAGCCTAGCAAATAAGAATGCTGTTAGCCTACACTGGTTTAAAAAGCAAAGCAAATAATAAAAAGAAGACTGCCATTTCCCTCTGTCATTGTCTGATCCCTCTGTATTTCTTAGTCTAAAGTGGTTTTGATATCGTATGATGTAAGCCTGGATGATGACCAGGCCAGGTGAGGGGCTGAGGTCGGAGGACCAAGGACACGTGAAAGCCCGTGCGGGAAAGGGAAGTTAAAGGAGGGCTCACACGACCTCTCAAGGCTGGTAATCCAGAAGGGAGACAGAGAAGAACCTTATGATACAAAAAGCAAAACCATGCATCACAGAAAAAAATAAAGGTGGGAATCCATTAGTTCATGGAGTGTCATAGGAAAAAAAGCTGGAAGTAACATAATTGATGTCTGTAGACTGAGTTCAAAGAATAGAAAGATATTTCACTTGGGCCCATTCTTACTGCATAGGAGAAAACATAGTGTCCAAGGAGGCAATAAGATAACGATAGCTATGTGTCAGGAATGCTAAGGGGATAAGGACAGATTTCAATTTTGTGCATAGCACGGGGACCCAGAGTACAATTTACCAAAGGATTAGGAGTTCCTTGGTTTGCAGAAAATTTCTATTTCTGGGTAGGTACATAAACCTTCCTGGGGGATTCTAAGAGCTTTCTTTTCAAGAATAGAATGCCTATTATCAAAAAAGACCTCCCGGGAGGAAAATATTTTCCCTACTCCTAGTCCAGATGTAGGGGGATGTGCTCATTCCCTAATCCTACCAGCAAAATTATTATCAGGGGCTAAGAGGGAAGGTATTTCTAAGGCCAAGTTGAAGGAGGACTCAACCCATCTAATAATACTTAACTTGAGGCATAACATCCTAGGCACGGAGAGTGCTGTGGTCTGAATTGTGTAACCCCCACCCCCTGCCAAATTTATATGTAGAAGCCCTCCATCCACTGTGACTAAATCTGGAAACAGGGTCTCTAGGAGGTAATTAAGGTCCAGTGAGATCATAAGGATGGGGACCTAATCTCAAAGAACTGTAACCTTATAAGAAGAGAAAGATCTCCCTCACCTCCCCTCTCCTTCCCTCCCTGTGAAGACGCAGCGAGAAGGCTGCTGTCTGCAAGCCGAGAAGACAGTCCCCACCAGGAACCTTGATCATGGTCTTCCCAGCCTCCAGAAGTATGTTAAATAAATTTCTGTTGTCTGTGCTACCCAGCTGTGGTATTTTCTTATGGTAGCCTGGGAGGTATGCTAGAAACCAGTAAAATCACCTGCAAAACAGCATGGCCATCCCTCATAAAATGCCCACTGTATTCTCAACTGTAGCCTTGAATCTGTATTTATGCTCTTTACCTTGAAGTTCCTGTGAAATGAATTCTGATGAACTGGAGTCTGCTGTGCATAGTCAGCTGCCAAAACATGGCAATGGGAAAACATGAACACAGTGAGTTCGAATTTCCCTGTAAGGTGGCTGTTAGAAAGTGCCCTGTGACTGAACAGGAGGTGGGGCAAATGTGGGATTTTCCCTATTACTCTGAAAGCAGCCATATATGTTCATTGGTGTTACCTCTGTCTTCGTGGAAATTCAACTTCACTATCTACTTCCCCTTCTTCCTCTTCTGAGGAATCATCTCCACTCTGAGAACAGGAGAAAAGAGTTTTATTTCTCTCTCTCTCTCTCTCTCTCTCTCTCACACACACACACACACACATACACACACACACGCACACACAGACTCCCTGTAAAAGATTTAATTATCATCAAGAAGTGTTGGGTAGTAGCTTGCTGAGTGCCATCTTTAAACTTATTTTCATTCATTCATTTGGCAACTTTTCCTGGGTTTCCATGGTGATTGGCCCTGTACTAGATGCCAGAAGACAGCATCTAACTGAATAAAATGTTATCTTTGCTCTCAGGGACGTGGGGGTCCATGAGACTGTCTAAGATGAGTGATGGAGAGGGACAATGGGATTTGGGAAATCACCATTGCTAGTATCTCCAGGCCCTGACATAGAGACTCCACCAAGAAGTGATCTGTCAGTTCTGACAAGCCCAAAGGCTACTTTTTCCCCTCTTATGTACCAATTACCTTTTCACTAATATTATAGTTATGATGCTTATGTCATCTCCACTACTAAAGCATACTTTATTTAAGGGTCAAGCCATATCTTGTGGTATTGTATTCCTCACTCCACCACTAATACAACACTGCACACAAAACAGGTGCCAAGTACATTATGGAGTCATGCCGGCGGGGGTAAGAGGGCTCTGACTGGGACATCTGAGGCCTCATGATTACGGGGCTCTGTGGCTGATCTGGAAGGCTGGGTAGGTGTCCTGTCTGATGAGGTGACCTTCCTTCACAAGGAAGATTCCATCTCTATTCAAGGGCATAGGAGCAGCCACATTTGAGACCAACTATCCTTAACCACAGCATCACCAGATTACTATGATCCCTGTGAGTTAGGTGACTGGGGCCAAGTAATTGAGCCAAAGATTGAGGATAACTTGCTTTTAGAGTCAGTTCTCATCTACCATCACTCTTACCCATTAGTATTCTGATATGCTTTTCTGAGTAGGAAAGACAGGGATAGAGTTAATCCTGACTGCCGAGATGTGCACTTTACCTTGGGCATACCTGTGGGGGCTTATCTCTGGATAGAAAAGTTGAACTGCTCTGTGGCAGTGCAATTCTAATGAGGCCAGATGTATGAGGTGTGCGTTCCGTAGCCTGGCGCCCAGATGGCACCAAAATGGCATCAGACTGGTTCAAAGATACATGTTACTTGGGAGGAGACTTAGGATGGGGTGATTGCTAAAGGGTATAAGCTTTCTTTTTGGGGAGATGAAAATATTCTAAAATGGGTTGTGGTGATAGTTACACAACTGTGAATAAAAGCACTGATTCATACACTTACTGGGAGAACTGTGGTGTGGTATGGTGAATTAGATCGCAGTAAAGTTGTTACTGAAAAAATACATGTTACTGGCCATAGGGGTGGGGGGAGCAGAGAACAGATTGCCTCAAATCCACTGCACCACCTGAAACAATTTAATCTCTGGGATTGCTTAGTAGCAGAACTGCATGTGGAGGAAGAAATACAGTTCTGAGATAGTAGCCCTCAGTTTCAGCTTCTTTTCTATTAAATGCTAGTTGACCAAGACATACTCATTTACATTTTAGTCCTTTCATTCCTTCACCTAAATTCCTGAAGGGTGTGGTGAGATGAAGCAGTACTTAGAACTGAGTGGGTGTTTACTGTGCACTAAATACTTTTCATACATAATCTTATTTTTAACTATTAGCTAACATTTTTGGAAGGTAGCTATATGCCAGGCCCTGTTCTAAATGCTTTATATGTATTAACTCATTTAATCTTCACATCAACCAATGAGACAGGGTCCACTATTAGCCCCATTTTATAGACAAGGTCTAAGTGGAAGAGCCTGGCTTTGAGCTCAGTTGCAACTGACTCCCAAGCTCATGCTCTTAACCACTACGGTAGATCGCCTCCAAGCTAATAAACCCAGGCAGCCAGTGCGCGAGGAGATGAGGAACAGGTTTTAATGACTGAGAACTGGCTGGGTCATGATGGTTATTAGTAAAGGCCATGTTTCCCAAAATGTACTGAAGAAAGCTCGTTCCAGGGGGATTAATAGATGTTATTTTTAAAAGCTGGTATGGCCAAATAGGCGAGAGAAATGCTGTGTTAAGTAAGGTCAGTGCATGATTTCTCAAAGCCTGGGATTCGTCGATGCGCAGTAGGAATCTCCACGAGCGCACAGAGGATGCTGTCTCCCGGACTGCTATACGATGGGGTCCTTCCTTCTTACGGCATCTGTCAGAACCAGGCTGGGGCAGTAGTTTCACAACTACTTTGATTGAATATCCCTAATATGTGGTTATTAATCTATTTATAAATTACATATATCTGAATCAGTCCTCTGGTTCATTAGTTCCTGAAGTGTAGTCTCTAATCCATCACTTAAGAGAAAGTATTTAAAGAAACTTCTGTTTAGGATTTTGTTATCTTATCCTTTTACAAAGTGAACAACTGTTATGTATGTTTTATAATGTGCACAGTGGGCTCTGACATTCCACGAAGGCAGTGATGTCATCATAGCTTACCTTCTGAAGGGGCCTTGTCTTTCGAGGTAGCATGGCGGGGGTGATGTGATGAGGGATGCCAAGAGATGATGCAGACCTACAGCCACTGAATTCATTTTTTTCCATTTTCTCAGGAGCATGGCCATTTTCTGAGATGGAATTGTGTGCTGGTGACTTGGAAAGGTCTGGGCCCCTCCCCACCGGCTCAGCAGAGGGCATATCTAAGGTCCCACACTGCTCTGGCCCGCACTGGAGGCAGGGGTCACAAGGGTCAGCCTGACAACAGCCCCAGGGGCCAGGCAGGCCCTTGTCAGGCTCAGACCTTCTCCAGCAATCCGCTGCCATGGCTGTGGAGATGAGGTCAGGGCTAGAGCCGGGCATCTGTCTTTGAGCATGGTTGCTAAGTGGGCTCCGCAGGGCTGCTGCTGGGCCAAAATACCTCAGGTTGTTGGCACAGGCTGCAATGTCCTGTCCGTGCATACTGAGTCTGGGATGGTGGCTCTGAGAAATGGCAGGAGGTGGCCGCTGGTATTGCTGCTGCAGAGGACTATGGTGATGGGGAGAAGAGTACTGGGACTGAGCTTGGCTCAGGTGAGTGGGATGGGGTGAGTTTTCCTGGGCTGGTTGGTTTCTCAGGATTGCTGCAAAGTCACTATGGCTGCCCCTACTATTCCCTCGGCGGTGGCGTGGTTTGCTTCGGTATCGGCTCTTGCTGCTAGAGGTGGACATTTTGGGACTTCCGGACAAAGGGGATGCGGCAGGAGCCACCTCCATACTGGGGATACCTTCAGATCTCAACAGATCTGGCCTGGAAAGAAAGAACAGGTTTTTTAATTTTTGAAAACACACTTAAATTTGTGGAAATATAAGCCAAGCCTTAAAACACACACACCCTTTGAATCAGCAGTCACATACACAGAAGAGATTTATCCAATGGAGATAATGGACGTGCACAAAGATGTATGCTTGAAGATGTTATGTTACAATGTTGTTTAAAATAGCAGAAAGAAACAACCCAGATGTCTACTTTAAGAGGATTCCCTTTATTTTTTCTGGACTTCATTCTGTATCTCACTAGCTGAGGTACTCAATCCCCTTTAAATTCTAGTTCTACCCTACAGGTTCGATCTCCTCCTCATAATTTCAGCCATCAGCCTGGTGCCAGTATGTCCAGGCAAGGGCACGGGATTTGTCCACAATCAGAAATCAGTCTGATGACCTGGGTAGATCCCACGAAAAACCACAAAAGACAGAGATCTGCTACTAGAGAAGGAAACTTTAGGTTAATCAGGCGAGAGGCTAACTCGGAGTTTGATCGAGACACACTGTCCTTGAGGGGCCGGGCCTGTGTCATTATCCATCTTTGTATGTGAAAGAACCTAGCAAGAAGTCTCTGGCTTATAGTAGGTCTTCAAAAATGGTTTAAGGAAGGAGATAAAAGGGGTGGGGGCAGAGGCAGAAGGAGTAGAGAGCCCAGGAGATGAGCAGAGCCAGCAAGGGAAGGGCACATGAGGAGTGACCTGGCCTTTTACTAACTCTCAAAAGAAATTTGTTCCTTTCGCAGCCTGCTTTCAAGGGCCCACGGGGCTGGTCATGCAGGAGGAAGCCAGAACCTGAAGGTCAGCCTTAAGCACACTGACTCCAAGGCCCTTAGGAAACAATGAACGGGTTTTGAACTGACGGACTGACTCAGGGCAGAGAGCCTAGGGTATCAGGTAGTGCCACTCGTTTCTTCCCATCAGGGAGTGGCCTCACCCTCTGGGACCAAACAGACCCAAATCAGCAGGAGATTTCAGAACTGGAGGGCCCAAGCTTTTTTTTTTTTAATGACAGAATCCTTTTCTCAAATGAATTATTATGAGAAATCCAGTATATAAGACAGATACAGTAAGAGAACAAATTGGTGGTTGCCAGAGGTGAGGTGTGGGGGATGCGTGAAATGGGTGAAGGGGTCAAAAAGTACAAATTTCCAGTTATAAAAAAAATAAGTCCTGGAGATAAAATGTACAACACGGCGACTACAGTTAATAATACCGCATTGTATATTTCAAAGTTGTTAAGAGAGTAGACCTTAAAAGTTCTCATTTTTTTCCTCAAAAGAAAAAAAATTTAACTATGGGTGGTGATGGATATTAACTAGACTTATTGTGGTGATCATTTCACAGTACATACAAATAGGGAACCATTATGCTGTCATTACACTGTACACCTGAAACTAACATTACATGTCAATGATATCTCAGCCCTCTCCCCTCAAAACCCAGATCTAGGGGAACAGTTGGAGAGGGTGGGAGAGCAGAGCCTCTCCCTGAAAGACTCCCCACTCCTTGTCCTCTCTACCCTTGCAGTTGTCTCCGAGACTCCTGTACACAAGCCCTAGGGTGTCCCAGATCTTGCTGGGAAACCAGATGGAGTCCTGCCTACCATACCCACCCCAAGTGATAAGGAACCTAAAGCCCAGCCAAAGTAGCTTATGGTCTCACAGCTCATTACTGGTAGAATACAGACAAGAGTCTCTCCTGATTCCCAGTGTGGCTTACTGGACAGTCAGAGTACAAGCTTAAAGTTGTGTAGAAATCAGCTGGGAGCTTATTAAAATGGCTGAGTAGGTCCGAGATGGGGTCTGAGATCTGCATTTCCAACACACTCTTAGGGGATACTGAACTAAGGACCATACTTTGAAAAGTCAGGGCTTGTAGGAAATTCGTAGGCATCAGGCTGTAGGAGATGAGGTTTTCTTCTCTCTCAGGAGAAGTGCAGTTACCAGCTTGTCTCAGCACAGAGGTTCCAGGTGCTGTTGGTTTCTGATCAGGTTCGTAGGTATTGTGCTACTCTTGGCCTCTTCCCGCCTCAGATCCACAGTTCTGTGCTCAGCTGGCCAACTTGTGCCACAGAAGGTATCTGGATTGAGGAGGTCCTGGGGCTTTTACTGAGGCAAGAGCTCTCTGGGGACATTAGGGGCATCTACTTACACAGTGACTGGCTATTGGGGAGGGGGGGCTCTGAAAGAGACTTGAGGGGAAAGCACTTTACAATTTACCTAGAAACACCTGTTTCCTACTATTACAATATTCATTTTACAGATAAGGGTCCTGAGGGATCAAAGGGGCTAGCTTTGTGTCCATCACAAAGGAGTAAATGGCAGAACTCACAACGTGAAACCATCTTTTGACAACAAGGAATAGTTCTTTCCCCATTCCAGGCTTCTCCTTTTTATGAGACATTTACATTATGGTATTGGATAATACTCACTTGTGACAGGCTTGGTGGATCCATTATTGAACTCTGACTCTCTTCTTTTTAGTCCCTAACTAAACACAAACTGAAACCTAGGCTAAAGGATGGTGGATGGTTTCTCTTCTCTGATCTCCTCAGAGGGCACTGGACTTCAGACTTGATAATCATTGGACCATCCAAATAATCTGCAAGTTAAATCCTTCCAGGGACAGTGAACTGAAAGCACAATTCTTTGCAGCTCAAATACCCATGCCAGGCTGCCTTCCTGGATAAGTTCAGTTAGCTTGTTGGCTGAGCATCTGATGGTGCGGCAAACTCAAACTCATTTCTCACAAAGTAAAAGGAAGTATGAGCTCATATTTTGAAAAATTAAACAGTGCTATTTTTTCCCCCAGTGCTCTTAGTTTTAACTGTAACAGAAGGCAGGGAGGAGCCAGTGAGTGAACTCTGTCTCTGTACACCCAGAGAAACAGGTGTTGGGATTCCCTGAGGGTTTTGCCAGGTGCCATTTGAAAACAATTTCAAAGAACTTGACTAGAAGATGGTCAGGGGTGATAAGTAAAAGCAAAATTGGAATTAATTGGAATTAATTTATGTAGTCACTCATTAAGAGTTTAGATTTATATTAGTTATGCTATGGTAGGACAGCCACCACTCTGAAAACCTTAAGATATATTCTTGGTTTGCACTTTGTCATTACTTTTATTCTTACTGCATCTAGCTCAGGTCTCACTGATGGGTCTACACCCCAGGTTTACAAACATTTCTTTCCTTTACATTAGGTTAGCTGGGATAGAGGCAACTCTTCATTTTTGAGAGGAATGAGGCTCTAGTAGAGCTTGCTAATAAAAACTGACTGCAAGAGCATTAAGGTTAAACAAATAATAAGGAAAATGTGATATATTAGAGGAAAGGGCAATTAAAAAAATCATCCAAAACCAGTTTTTTGAACATTTGTAATTTGTGAGGTGATTTTGCATGTTTGTCTTATTTAAATTTCATAAAAGTTCCATGCAGGAGTGGAATGAGGGGAACCATATGGTTAAGTCTAGGTAATTATCAAAAGCCCTTGCTTTTGTTTTTGGTGGTGGATTTATTATTTATTATTATTAGGCCCTTACTACATTGTTAAAAAGAACTAATTAAATTAATAAATAATAGTGGGACATACATGGACCAACGGTGCATAAATCAAGAATTATAATGAATCTAATTCTGGACACTAGAGGTCAAAAAAAAGAAAAAGAAATCTTACGTGTTAGACAGTAATCAAGACAATTTGGTACTGGTACAAGAACAGACCCATAGACCAGTGGAACAGAATAGAAAGTCCAGATATTAACCCAAGCATATATGGTCAATTAATATACGATAAAGGAGCCATGGATATACGATGGGGAAATGACAGCCTCTTCAACAGCTGGTGTTGGGAAAACTGGACAGCTACATGTAAGAGAATGAAACTGGATTACTGTCTAACTCCATGCACAAAAGTAAACTTGAAATGGATCAAAGACCTGAATGTAAGTCATAAAACCATACAACTCTTAGAAGAAAACATAGGCAAAACTCTCTTGAATATAAACATGAACAATTTCTTCATGAACATATCTCCTCAAGCAAGGGAAACAAAAGCAAAAATGAACAAGTGGGACTATATCAAAATAAAAAGCTTCTGTACAGCAAAGGACACCCTCAGTAGAACAAAAAGGCATCCTACAGCATGGGAGAATATATTCATAAATGACATATCCAATAAGGAGTTGAAAACCAAAATATACAAAGAGCTCATGCACCTCAACAAAAAAAAGCAAATAATCTAATTAAAAAATGGTCAGAGGATCTGAACAGACACTTCTCCAAAGAAGAAATTCAGATGGCCAACAGGCACATGAAAAGATGCTCCACATCGCTAATCATCAGAGAAATGCAGATTAAAACCACAATGAGATATCACCTCACACCAGTGAGGATGGCCACCATCCAAAAGACAAACAACAACAAATGTTGGTGAGGATGTGGAGAAAGGGGAACCCTCCTACACTGCTGGTGGGAATGTAAATTAGTTCAACTATTGTGGAAAGCAGTATGGAGGTTCCTCAAAAAACTCAAAATAGAAATATCATTTGACCCAGGAATTCCACTCCTAGGAATTTACCCTAAGAATGCAGCATCCCAGTTTCAAAAAGGCATATGCACCCCTATGTTTATCGCAGCACTATTTTTTTTTTTGAGGAAAGAAAAGAATAGTTTATTGACTTGCTAGCAAATGAGGGAGTGGCAGGCTCCTGCCTTAAAAGAACCACCGTCTTCCTGACACACAAAGTGGCTGGGGCTTTTTGAGGGGACATTGTGGGAGAGAGGCTGGGGTGCAGACACATGAAGTAGCAGCTTGCAAGGGTCCAAGCAGACATTCGTATCACAGCACTATTTACAATAGCCAAGAAATGGAAGCAACTTAAGTGTCCATCAGTAGATGAACAGATAAAGAAGATATGGTATATATACACAATGGAATATTATTCAGCCATAAGAAGAAAACAAATCCTACCATTTGCAACAACATGGATAGAGCTAGAGGGTATTATGCTCAGTGAAATAAGCCAGGTGGAGAAAGACAAATATTAAACGATTTCACTCATCTGTGGAGCATAAGAACAAAGAAAAAACTGAAGGAACAAAACAGCAGCAGACTCACAGAACCCATGAATGAACTAACAGTTACCAAAGGGAAAGGGACTGGGGAGGATGGGTGGGAAGGGGGGATAAGGGAAAAAAGGGGCATTAACGATTAGCACACATAATGTAGAGGGAAGGGCACAGGGAAGGCAGTATAACACAGAGAAGACAAGTAGTTTCTATAGCATCTTACTATGCTGATGGACAGTGACTGTAATGGGGTATGTGGTGGGGACTTGATATTGGGGGGAATCTAGTAACCACAACGTTGGTCATGTAATTGTATATTGATACCAAAATAAAAAAAAAAAGAAATCTTATGTGTTAGAATTATAGTCATAGCTCAGAAATATTGCAGGTTTAGTTCCAGACCCCCACAATAAAGTGAACAGTGCAATAAAGCAAGTCAAATTAATTGTTTGGTTTCCCCGTGCAGATAAAGGTTATGTTTACTCTATATTCGGGTCTAATAAGTGTGCAATAGCATTATGTCAAAAAAACAATGTACATACCTTAATTAAAAAGTACTTTATTGCTAAAAAACGCTAATCATCATGAGGTTTCAGGAAGTCATAATGTGTTTGCTTGTGGAGGGTCTTGCAGCGGTGCCGGCTTCTCACTGATTCTCACTGATCAGGGTGGTGGTTGTGGTAATTCCTTTAAAACGTTTGCCACATCAACGGATTCTTTCTTTCATAAACAAATCTGTGTAGCATACAATGCTACTTGATAGCATCTTACCCAGAGTAGATCTTATTTCAAAATTGGAGTCAGTCCTCTCAAACCCTGTTGCTGCTTTATCAACTAAGCTTATGTAATATTCTTTATCATTTCAACAATCTTCACCAGAAGTAGATCCCACCTCAAGAAACCACTTCCTTTGCTCATCCATAAGCAGCAGCTCCTCATCCATTCAAGTTTTATCATAAGGTTGCAGCCATTCAGTCACCTCTTCAGGCTCCACTTCTGTTCTAGTTCTCTTGCTACTTACACCACATCTGCAATTTTCTCCACTGAAGTCTTGAACCCCTTGAAGTCGTCCGTATGGGTTGGAATCACCTTGTTTCAAACTCCTGTTCATGTTGATATATTGACCTCTCCCATGAATCACAAATGCTTTCAAGAGCATCAGAATGGTGAATCCTTTCCAGAAGGTTTCCAACATATTTTGGCCACATCAATCAGAGGACTCACTAGCTATGGCAGCTACAGCCTATGAAATGTATTTCTTAAATAAGAAGACTTGATAGTTTAAATGACTTCTTGATCCAGGGGCTGCGGAATGGATGTTGTGTTAGCAGGCATGAAAACAACATTCATCTAGCTGTCCATCTCCATCAGAGCTCCTGGGTGACCAGGTACATCGTCAGTGAGCAGCAATATTTGGAAGGAATCTTTATTTCTGAGAAGTAGGTCTCAACAGTGGGCTTAAAATTTCAAAAAAATTATGTTGTAAATAGATGTGCTGTCATCCAGGCTTTGCTATTCCATTCATAGAGCACAGGAGTAGATTCAGCATAATTCTGAAAGGCCCTAGGATTTGGGGAATGGCAAATGAGCACTGGCTTCAACTTCAAGTCACCAGCTGCATTAGCCCCTAACAAGAGTCAGCCTGTCCTTTGAAGCTCTGAAGCCAGGCATTGACTCCTCTCTAGCTATGAAAGTCCTAGACAGTATCTTCTTCCAACAGAAGGCTGGTTCTTCTACACTGAAAACCTGTTGTTTAGTGTAACCATGTTCACTACTCATCTTAGCTCCATCTTGTGGTAACTGGCCGCAGCTTCTACACCAGCACTTGCCGCTTCGCCTGCACCTGTATGTTATGGAGATGGCTTCTTTCCTTAAACCTCCTGAACCAACCTCTGCTGGCACAAACTCTTCTTCTGCAGCTTCCTCACCTCTCTCAGCCATCACAGAATTGAAGAGAGTTAGGGCCTTACTCTGGGTTAGGCTTTGGCTTAAGGAAAAATTGTGGCTGGTTTGATCTTCTACTTAGACCCCTATAACTTTCTCTATATCATAAGCAAGGCTGTTTCACTTCTTATTATTTGTATGTTCACTGAAGTAGCACTTTGAATTTCCTTCAAGGACTTTCCCTTTGCACTCACAACTTGGCTAACAGTTTGGCACAAGAGGCCTAGCTTTTGGCCTGTCCTGGCTTTCCACATGCCTTCCTCACTAAACTTAATCATTTCTAGCTTTTGATTTGAAGTGAGACATGTGACTCTTCACTTGAACACTTAGAGGCCATGTTGGGTTATTAATTGACCAAATTTCAATATTATTGTGTCTTGGGGAATAGGGAGGCCACAGAGAGGGAGAGAGATGGGAGAATGGTTGTTTGGAGGAGCAGTCAGAATACACACAACATGTACCAGTTGAGTTCACCGTCTTATACGGGTGTGGTCTGTGGTACCTCAAAACAATTACCAGAGTAACATCAAACACCATTGGTCACAGATCACCATAACAAATATAATAATGAGAAGGTCTGAAGTATTGTGAGGACTACTAAATGTGACAGAGACATGAAATGAGCAAATGCTGTTGGAAAAATGGTAGCAATAAACTTGCTTGACTCGAAGGGCTGCCACAAGCCTTCAATTTGTAAAAACTGCAGTGTCTGAGAGGTGCAATAAAGCACAGCGCAGTGCTGAGGTGTGCCTGTGGATCATTTCAGCCCATGGAGTTGGAAGAGTCAAGTGACGTGGCCCAAATCACACAGCTTATAATAGGCAGAGCTAGGATTTGAATCTGGGCCTGTCAGGTCCCCCGTTTCTCTTTCCACTATTCTATGCAAAGATAATAAATATGATTCAGATAGTAAAAACTATTTTCCTCAGGTTCATGACACACACTGTCTCATTTTTCTGTTGCGCTGTGTTTTATCTAAAGGCCAGGATGGTAATGATGAGGTGCAGTGTGGCCACCCGCCACCATCATTGATTATGAACTTTTAGGGGGCTATTTTCCCATTTATCTATCAGGTCGGTACAGATGTCTCACCGTTTGGTCTGCATCCCAGATTTGTGAGGCATGCCTTTTCTCTTCATGAGTTTCTCCATGGCATTGGGGTGGATTATTGGACGGACAGGGTGTCGTTTGTAGGCTCCAGGATACTTCTTTTCCACTGCTTGCTCACGTCTACAGAATGGAAGAAAAAACCATGTCTCAGTCATTGCAGACAGAAAAGATGGGCAGGGTGTTTTCCCATGCTAATTCCACTCACAGATTCTAGCCATACTTAACAGCTAAAGGCTACTTAAATAACAAGGCTGTTATTCAGGTTAAAAAGGGGAAAAAAGATACTAAATCAAATGAATTTGACTTTATTCTGCTCTTCAGCTGATTGGCAGACTCAGAAGCAGAGGCTGACCTTCCCTTCTTCAACACACCTCAGGGGAGAGACAAAGCGATGGTAGAAGACCTACTTACTTTCAGTTACTGTTCTGTACCACAGGCTTTTCCTGTCATTGTCGGGAATACCTTAAACCACTGTCATCAGCACCTTACTTCCCCAGGGGGCAATAAGCTCCCACCCATCCACACCCAGCTCTTCTTGAAGGAGGACCCATTCAGCAGACAGAAGTTGCAAATGTCTGTCAAGTGCACATTCCCCTATAACCAGCTCTGCAGCAACTCTACTCAACTGTAACCTTCAATGGGGACAGGGATCTGCACACAGCACATGCCATAAGGGTGAACGCATAAACCATATGCCAGTTTTGAGTGGCAGCCACACAGAATAGTCATACATTTCTGCTGATGGATAGTCCTAACGCAGTAAGACAGACAGTGGTGTGGATGCATACTTAATGAGCTCTTTCTCCCGCATTTCTAGCTGCAGCATGATGGCACTCAGTTCCATGTATAAATTATTAGCCCGCTCAAGTTTTCTCTCATAGTGTTCACGAATATCCAAGGCATGCCTATCAAAGAAAACAAAGGATCAGTGAAGTTAACTTGGGGGAGAACAAAGGTTAGCTCTAATGAAATAAGAGCCAGGATAGTTTATCTCAAAGGCATTGTCTGAGGGCCCTCTAAATTTAAGGTTGCCTCGTCTGATACAATGACTCAGATAAGATGGAGCAGGAGATGGGAAATCCAAGCTTTCTACTTGGTTTATCCTTAAGGGCCATATCCAGCCATACAGAATAGTCAAGAGGGCCACAGATAAATCTGAATGTGATACATGTATGATTTGCAGCCTTTTCTGTGTAGTGTTGGCAATATCTTAAGAATATAGTATAATATGCTCACATGTTAACGGAAATATGCAGCTAACTCTGACATCGTGATCACTCGTTTAAACTTCTGATGGCACAGATGTTGCCTGATACGGTGGTTATCTATGACTGTGTCTTGTATCCCTGAATAAATTATAAGGATCTAGACCATGGAGTACATCTTGTAAGTTTCTGGCCTAAGACACCTGGGACAGGTGCTGAATGAACAAATAGCAACACTCCAGGAATCATTGTTGCAAACACACAATAAAGAATGATGACAGACTTGAGGGGAAAAGATAAGGCAGTGAGAAGGGCTAACTTTTAGGGCAACATTCAAAGAAATGAATGATACATAGCAGAGGTGAAAAGTGAAATGTGATTCACAAAGAGGGCTCCTGCTAGTGTCTGAAGATTTGTGGATGAGAAGAGGTGGTGAAGGAGAGATCAGCCGACCTGAGCTCTTCTCTGCGCCTTCGAATCAGTTCTTCATCTAATCGGTGTATACAAGTTCCTTCACTTTTGATCTTCTCAAAGTGTTTTTTTACTTCTTCTCTCCATTCAGCCTGGGCAAGGACAAATTAGACTTTGTTAATATTCTAGGAGTTTCAATCCCTGATATAGCAAAAGGATCACGTATAAGATTTTTTCCCCTGAACACTTCTACTGAAGAACCTTAGAGAATAGATGCTCAATAAATATTAGCTGAGAGCAAACTATCTCATGCTACTGCATCCACACACCCCATCTATACTCCATCCTATTTTCTGTCCAACATGCAATGCTCTTTTCCAGTTTCCATGCAGTGCTGGCTACCAGAAACATCACAGCTGGCATACTAGCCATCACCTCTGGAACAAGAGTTCAACTCTAAGTTAAGAGAGTGGCTCTAATAGTCTGTTCAGAAAGAACAACTCTTGATAACCATTTGGTACAAGTATGTGTCACTGAGAATATGACAGTCTTTACAACTGGCACCTGAATTCTCTGAGGCTTTGTTTATGAAAATATCTTGAAAAAACATTTGGAGTAGAAGACTCAGGGGTATGAAAAGCAGGAGATGGGACTAAAATAGGAAAATATACAGGAATTTGAGAGCAAGGGAAAGACCAGAAAAAGAGAAGGCCGGCAAGAGAAAGAGTATGGCTAAACAATTTAGTAGTTTGACACAATGTTTAGAACAGGGATGAATGTCTAATATGTGACTTAACTTGTTCAAAATGTAAGCCTCTTCCAATTTCCTAAACCTTTAGTAAAGCCTCTGACATTCACTGTGACTTTGGATGAGTGTTCTGTTTTTTTTTAGAAATCAAGGAAAAATGCTGAACTTCCTGTTTAGGTCAACGATACGACAAAGATAAAGGAACGGCCACAAGACAGCAGGGATGGGGGCCAAGAACTTTAGGAAGGCAAAGTTAGAGTGGTCATGAAATTATAAATCTCCCGGAAATTCACATAAGTGTTAGGACACTGGACTTCCCACAGGGCATGGAATTTCAAGCCAATTTTATCAGGCAGGAAAACCATTGCTGGGATAGAGTCTATAGGAAGTTTCTAGAAAAACAGCTAGAGGAAATGTTTCCTCAAAGTATGTAGAGACTATTATCCCAAGAAGCTAATAAGATTAAGATAATTTCCAGTGAAGACTAGATGTATAACTAAATGTTTCTAATTGTTTAGTCCTTTTCTAGAGCTATTCTACTACCTTTGGCTTCATGTTAACTATGCTCTCTCTAGATCAAAGAAGTATGCTGAAGTAACTGTGCGATTGCAGAAGGTTTCTTCCCAAATTTGCTGTTCCTCACTCATTTTTATAGAGGAAATTATACTGTGATTATTTAGAAAGTGACCATCCTGCTTATATGATTATAATATGCTAGACCTTCATATATATGTATGTTGACTGACCATTGGAGAGAGATTTCTGTCAGTCAGCTGACTTTCGGGCACCAAACCAACCAAACCATGCCATCAGAAAGCCAAAACGCAGAGGGCTGCGCTCACTGTTCGGCAACAGTCTTTGATGGGACCTCAGCCGTAAATGCAGGTGTGGTTAGGCCCCGGGCAATAATGTTCTCTCAATCACTGGTTGTGATGAAGGATGAGTATTTAAGCTCCAAAAGGCCAATGGTTGACAACCAAGAGCTAAACCAAAAAGGATGGGGGAGAGGGCCAAATTTGGGCCTTAAAGCGTCCACTTTTTGGGTAAAAACATGTCAGGACATCTCAGTCCAATACAGAAGGGACCAGGAAAGGAACACTTCCCTCTGGTAGTGAGGAATCACACATCACAGATCAGATTTTTTAATTCTAGGGGAAATAAATCTCCTGATGTCTAGCTTATGAGCATCGGAAACTTAACAGAAGCTTTTAAGATTGAAACCTATTCAGAAAGTATATTTCCAAATGGAAGTTCCCCAAAAGAACAGGATATGTGGGAAAACACCAGATACTGATTAATAATGTGTTTTCCCAAAGGTATCGTGTTACTGGTAGATGTTAATTTTGGAATTCCATCACATATATTTAGAATCTTTATGTAACAGGAGGTCCAGTTTGCACTTAATGTGCAGTTCAGACAAATTTGGGCATATGTGGAGGGTGTGAAGGCCTGAAGCCAATTTGCACAGAGACTGAGGAACTTCTGAGAGAAAACATGTTATGATGGAAGTAGGGGTCCCACATGACCCTGACCTATAACAAAGCCACCATTATAGGAGTGGAGAGGCATTTCCCACTGTTTCATTAAAATACCTGCAAAGCATTAGGCCATAGCCAGCACTGCTCTGTTACCTTTAAGAAAGTAAAAGTAACTCAACAGGGAAAACAAAGTAAAAGTAGCTCAACAGGGAAAGTAAGAGTTCACTGTGTAAACAGACCAATGAGCAGATTTGGAATCTTGAGAAGTCCAGAGTTCTGGTTACATCAGGAAAGGGCAGCTGTGGTGGGTGACGGCCGTACCTTAAAGATATGGCAGCATCCAGTAGATGCCAGTTGGGGACCACAGTCTTCTAGCAGAAAACTGTGCTGATCAATAAAGTGACACCAGATGCTCGGCAGGAGACTGCAATGTCTAGCCACAGGCAGTGGAAAGCAGAGCAGACATTAACAGGAGGCTGTTTTAGATGCCCGCTCTTCACCAGGGATTCCCTCCAAATGCATGTGGGGGTGGAAGGAGGGAGCAGAGGTGCTTCACAAGGTACTTAACTCCTGTGTAAGCAAGTAAGGGAAAAACTCAATGAAACTTGCATTATTACCATGTGTGAGGTCCTCTTTATGCCCCAGATAAGGCCTGGGAAAGGCCACAACACTGAGAAGGTTTTTGCCTTCTCCAGCCTTCCAATTATTCAATTAATAGACTGAAGCTCTGGGACCCAAACCTTGTTTCTTTTCTCTCCCATGATGCAGGTGTCAAATGAAGTTAACAGATGATTGGAGAAGTGAAATGTGGTATTTCCATACAACAGAATATTATTTAGTCATAAAAAGGAATGACGTTCTGACACATGCTACAACATAGGTCAACCTTGAAAACATGCTAAGTGAAACAAGCCAAACACAAAAGGACAAATATTGTATAATTCCACTTAAATGAAATGTCTAGAACAGGTTAGTTCATGGAGACAGACAGTAGAACAGAGATTATCAGGAGCTGTGGGTAGAAGGGAATGGGAAGTCATCGCTTAATGGGTTTATGAAAATATTTGGAAACTGACAGCAGTGATAGTTTTCCATTGCTGTTGATATAATTAATGCTACTGAACTGTATGCTTAAAATAGCAAATTTTGTATTATATATATGTTATCACAATTTTTAAAAAGTAAAAAAAGAAGTTGAGAGAGAAGATTAAAGATGGCGGTGTGAGAGGTGAGACAGAGGCTTCCTCCTAAAACCCATATAATATGAAAATATAACTAATAGAACTAATCCTGAAAGAGCAACAGGAAAGAGGACTGCACCAAACTGCATACACCTGGAGAAAAGAATAAACCCCACGGAACAGGGTAACGTACCAAAGCCGTGGCCCAGCGGGACCCAAGCCCTTCCCCAACCCCAGCTCTCTGTGGGGAGGAAGAGAAACAGAGCAGGGAGGGAGTGGAGGCCTGGGACTGCTGAATACCTAACTCTGGAGATCTGATCTGGGAACACAAACCTACATTTCATGGTGTTTTCATGGTACTGTTGTGATTAGGGGGTTGGAAAGCAAAGACAGGCAGAATACCTGGAGAGACTGTGATTCCAGCTGCTTGTGGAAAGTAGGGACCCATATCCGGCTGCTCTGGGACAAAAGAAAGGTGGGCAGTCTGAGAGACTCCTAACAGCAAGAGGACTGCTAAAGGGGAAAGGATTGCACAGAGCTTATTGTTCAGGAGAAAGGACAGGTAGACAAAATTGTCCAGGTGCACTCTGCCCAGCAGGTTGGGAACTTTCACGATCTTCAGGAGCTCCAGCTCTCTGGCTGGCTACACAGCTCCAAGGACCCCCTCTGTGATAAGCAGCCCCACCTGGCTTGCAAACCGGCAAACCCTACTGCGGCATTAGGCCGGCCAGTGGAAAGCCCTGTCTACAGCAACTACAAATGCAAAGCAAAGAGGCTTATACCTCTGTGCTTGGCCCACTGGTTCTGGCAGTGGAGACAGGCACAGTAGCCGGGAAGCGGGAAACAGCTCTTTCCTCCCCCCAGGCACCAATACCGCTCCCCTATCACCCCTGACATTGCTTCAGGGGCTGAGCAGCTCCAGAGAGTTGAGCTTCTGGGCACTAGAGGGCGCCATATACAAATATGAAATGCCAAAGGAACCTGGTTCAAAGTAAAATTATGAATATGAATACAACCCCTCAGAAAGATTCAAATGAAATAGACCTCATGAATCTGCATGAAAGGGATTTCAAAATAAAAATCATTAACATGCTCATGGAGGTACAGAAAATTATTCAAGAACTCAGGAATTCCGGTTGGAGATCCAGTCATTACTGAACACAGTATCAGAAATAAAACATACAGTGGAAAGTTTTAAAAGCAGATTAGATATGGTGAAGGAGACGATAAATGAAATAGAAATTAGAGAAGAGGACACAAAGAAGCTGAGGGCACAGAGAGAAAAAAGGATCTCTAAGAATGAAAGAGTATTGAGAGAACTGTGTGACCAATCCAAACGCAACAATATTCGCATTATAGGGGTACCAGAAGAAGAAGAGAGAAAAAGGGATAGAAAGTGTCTTTGAGGAGGTAATTGCTGAAAACTTCTCCAATCTGGGGAAGGAGATAGTCTCTCAGGCCATGGAGGTGCACAGATCTCCCAACACAAGGGACCCAAGGAAGACAACACACAAAGACATACAGTAATTAAAATGGCAAAGATCAAGGATAAGGACAGACTATTAAAAGCAGCCAGAGAGAGAAATAAAATCACATACAAAGGAAAGCCCATTAGGCTATCATCAGACTTCTCAACAGAAACCTTACAGGCCAAAAGGGAGTGGCATGATGTATTTAATGCAATGAAGCAGAAGGGCCTCGAACCAAGAATACTTTATCTGTAAAGGTTCTCATTTAAATTTGAAGGAGGGATTAAACAATTTTCAGATAAGCAAAAGCTGAGAAAGTTTACCTCCCACAAACCATCTCTACAGTATATTTTGGAGGGACTGCTATAGATGGAAGTGTTCCTAAGTTTTAATAGCTGTCACCAGAGGTAATAAAACCACAGTAAAGAAAGTAGAACAGTTAATTACTAAGCAACTGTGAAATTAAATCAACTATCCCCAAACTTAATCAAGGGATAGACAAAGAGTACAGAATATGATACCCAATATATAAAGAATGGAGGAGGAAGAAAAAGGAGGAGAAAAAAAGAACCTTTAGACTGTGTTTGTAATAGCATATTAAGTGAGTTAAGTTAGACTCTTAGAAAATAAGGAAGTTACCCTTGAACCTTTGGTAACCATGAATCTAAAGCCTGCAATGGCAATAAGTACATACCTATTGATAATCACCCGAAATGTAAATGGCCAGAATGCATCAATCAAAAGACATAGAGTCACTGAATGGATAAAAAAACAAGACCCATCTATACGCTGCCTACAAGAGACTCACTTTAAACCCAAAGACATACACAGACTAAAAGTGAAGGGATGGAAAAAGATATTTCATGCAACTAATAGGGAGAAAAAAGCAGGAGTTGCAGTACTTATATCAGACAAAATAGACTCCAAAACAAAGAAAGTAACAAGAGACAAAGAAGGACATTACATAATGATAAAGGGGTCAATCCAACAAGAAGATACAACCATTATAAATATCTATGCACCCAACACAGGAGCACCTACATATGTGAAACAAATACAAACAATTAAACGGGGAAATAGAATGCAATGCATTCATTCTAGGAGAATTCAACGCTCCACTCACTCCAAAGGACAGATCAACCAGACAGAAAGTCAATAAGGAGACAGAGGCACTGAAGAACACATTAGAAGAGATGGACCTAACAGACATCTACAGAACTCTACACCCAAAAGCAGCAGAATACACATCCTTCTCAAGTGCACATGGAACATTTTCAAGAATAGATCATATCCTAGGCCACAAAAAGAGCTTTGGTAAATTCATAAAGATTGAAATTGTACCAACCAGTTTCTCAGACCACAAAGGTATGAAACTAGAAATAAATTATGCAAAGAAAATGAAAAATCCCACAAACATATGGAGGCTTCACAACATGCTCCTAAATAACCAATGGATCACTGACCAAATAAAAACAGAGATCAAGCAATGCAGGGAGACAAACGACAATAATTCAACACCGCAAAATCTGTGGGATGCAGCAAAGGCCGTGCTAAGAAGAAAGTGTATTGCAATAAAGGCCTACCTCAGGAAAGAAGAGCAATCCCATATGAACAGTCTAAACTCACAATTAATGAAACTAGAAAAAGAAGAACAAATGAGGCCCAAAGTCAGTGAAAGGAGGGACATAATAAAGATTAGAGCATAAATAAATAAAATCGAGAAGAATAAAACAATAGAAAGAATCAATGAAAGCAGGAGCTGAGAAACAAAAGCAAAAATGAACACATGGGACTACATCAAACTAAAAAGCTTCTGTATTGCAAAGGACACTATCAACAGAACAAAAAGACATCCTACAGTATGGGAGAATATATTTATAAATGACATATCCGACAAGGGGTTAACATCCAAAATATATAAAGAACTCACATGCCTCAACACTCAAAAAGCAAATAACCCGATTAAAAATGGGCAGAGGTTATGAAGAGACAGTTCTCCAAAGAAGAAATTCAGATGGCCAATAGACACATGAAAAGATGCTCCACATCACTAATCATCAGCAAAAGGCAAATTAAAACCACAATGAGATATCACCTCACACGAGTAAGGATGGCCAACATCCAAAAGACAAGGAACAACAAATGCTGGCGAGGATGCAGAGAAAGGGGAACCCTCCTGCACTGCTGGTGGGAATGCAAATTAGTTCAACCATTGTGGAAAGCAGTATGGAGGTTCTTCAAAAAACTAAAAATAGAAATACCATTTGACGCAGGAATCCCACTCCTTGGAATTTACCCAAAGAATACAACTTCTCAGATTCAAAAAGACATATGCACCCCTATGTTTATTGCAGCACTATTTACAATAGCCAAGAAATGGAAGCAACCTAAGGGTCCATCAGTAGATGAATGGCTAAAGAAGATGTGGTACATATACACAATGGAATACGATTCAGCCATAAGGAAGAAACAAAAACCTACTACTTGCAACAACATGGGTGGAGCTGAAGGATATTATGCTCAGTGAAACAAGCCAGGCAGAGAAAGACAAGTGCCAAATGATTTCCCTCATTTGTGGAGTATAACAATGCAGCAAAACTGAAGGAAAAAAATAGCAGCAGACTCACAGACTCCAAGAAGGGACTAGTGGTTACCAAAGGGGAGGGGTGTGGGAAGGTGGGTGCAGAGGGAAGGAGAAGGGGATTGAGGGGTATTATGTTTAGTACACATGGTGCGGGGATCATGGGGAAAACAGTGTAGCACAGAGAAGGCAAACAGTGAATCTGTGGCATCTTATTACACTGATGGACAGTGACTGCATTGGAGTATGAGTGTGAACTTGATAATATGGGTTAAAAGTAGTAACCTCATTGTTTTTTCATGTGAAACCTTCATAAGAGTGTATATCAATAATACCTTAATAAAAAAAAAAAAAGAAGTTGAGGCAGTTTCAGCCTAGCTTGAAGAATAGAGTAGTGGGATGCTGGGGGGCTAATTAGTGGAAATCATAGATTTTGAGTCAAAAAAGACTTAGAGGACATCAAGCCCACCTCTTGCTTGTCACTAGTCCTCTTTACCACCTCCCTAGGTAAGTGCTCAGCCGCTGCCTCACCGCCTCCTTGCTCATGATGAGATTACTCTTAAGGCAGCAGAGTCTATCCCTCTAATGAGCTCAGCGTGTCTCCAACTCCCAGCCCTGGACTTCTGAGTGGTCACAGGGGCCCTCAGAAGGAAGCAGAATGGCGTGGAGGCAGGGAGTGGTCGAGGGCTTAAAGCAGGGCACATGGTCCACCTGGCCGCTGGGATCTGGGGCCGGGTGAAAATGATTTCTAAAGACTGCTATCAAATATAATTGAATACCGGGAATAATTGCCTACTTGGGAAATCGGGTTACTGTCTAGGAGGGAAGGAAGCTTTGGCAGAACCTCATATCGTACTGAAATTGGTTGCTTTATTCATCTGTTCTGTACATGCTGCATCTTTACACATGTACTGTTGATGAGAAGCAGATGAAGCATTTTCTCTCAGGAAGGAGTCTGCTGGGCTCCTGGCAGCACCCTCGGCTGGCAGCTTTGGTGAAGGTGGAGACCAGTGGCTAACAACCATTGATTGAGAACTGATGCTGAGAGAATTTTTGTCAGTGGCGAGGCCTGAGGTATAGACTGCTACAGAAAAGGCAAAACCATGTGCTCAACACTGGAGTAGCATAAAGTCAGAACACAGTGAAAAGGAGCTCCCTATGTGCCATCCTATCATGTCAGGAGGTCACCAGAAAAAGTACCCAGGATGTAACAACCAAAAGGAGGCTTAATTTGTGTAGCTTTGTGGGAGATGAATAGCATTTTACAATTAAACTGTTCTTTTCAGTTTACAGTACAGATGCATTGTTATTGTCTCATTTGCTCCTCACTGACACTCTGCAAGGAAGATACAACCATCTTCACTGCCAGATGTGTAAGCTGAGGTTTAGAGACATTTAGTGACTTGTCCAAGATCACAGGACACGGGTTTAGACTCAAGGTCTGTTGCTCTTCCTAGTATCTCACTAGCTGGTTTATAAACACTTTATTATCATATGCCAGAGATAGTCTGAATTTCAAATCAGACAAATCAGCTGGTATTTGACAATCAAAAATTGTAGGAACTAGCAAGGATAGTAGATTTAAGGCTATTTAAGCAGAGGTAGAATTTTATGTTGGGGGGAAAAATGTGGAAGAATTAATGAATCTTAAAAGACATTCAATGTACTAAAATTTTCTCCTCCTTCCTTCTCCTCCCCATCCCTTCATCTCCCTTTCATATTCTTGCTCCAAAAGAACCCTTCCTTTTCTGAGTCCAATTTTCACACTACATATGCTGATAAAAGTGAGATGGGACTGGCTCTGGGTGCTGAGCTGCACTTCATGGTGCCTTACATAGGGTGGGTGCTCAGAAAATGCTGCACTTTTACTCCTTTTGCTATTACCTGGGTCTGGTAGGAATTAGAATGTCATGGATCCTTGTTTCCCCCCACTCCCTATCCATACTGATAGTGATTTGAACAGACCACTAATCCTTGTAACATTCACAGGATTTTTATTTAATAGTCACCAATTCTTCCCCTCTCTGCACCCATTCCCTTACAATGTACTGTGGTAGATTCTCTCATCAAGAGGTGAAGTCTTTTTCTTAATCTGGGTTGGCCTGTGACTTGCTTTGGCCAATAAGTTATTAGCATGCATGATGTACATACAGGCTTAAATATCCTTTGTTCACTGGAGCTTGCTCTCTTCCTGCATTTGTTCCCTGAAGACACCATGTGGACAAGCTCAAGCTAGCCTGCTGAAGGATAAGAGGCCATCTGGAGAACTGAGGTGCTCTAGCTAACAGCCAGCCAATCACCAGACTTGTGAATGAGGCCATATGGAACCCGCCAGCCTGCCAGCTGACCTGACAACTGACTGCAGACATGTGAGTGAGCCCAGTCAAAGCCGGCAGGAGAACTCCCTGGCCCAAACTGCCAACCCACAGAACTGTGAGCTAAACAAAAGCTTATTGTATTAAGCTATAAGTTTTGGAATGGCTTGTAATGGAGTAAAGGCTAACAGACACATTAAATTATATTTTATTTGGTGCTACTAGGTGACACATCAAGTTAGAGAAGAGTTCTCTCTGGGTCTAATCATGGGCTCTCACTGGTACTTAACTTCCCTCCTCTTTACGTTAGCTTTTTTACTTCAAGGAAAGCAACACTTTCATGAAGGTCAGCAGTGATTCTAACTCAAATATACTTAATTACACTTATCATACACGCAATAAGGATGACATCTGGTACATGTTATTTTCAAATAAGATAATAACATGTGTTAACTGCTTAAAAAACTCTAAAATGTCATACATGTGAGGTATTTTAATTATTGTTTCACAATGAATAGTTATATAATTGTTATAGGAATCAGAATGGCTTTCTTCTAAGGGTTACTCTTTCTCGTTGAGCTCCCAGTCTGTCTGTTCAGTAGCACCCAGTCGAAAGTTTCCAGACTTACTTGAGACTTGAAGTAAGTTTCTTGTGGGGTGGCAAGAACGTCTGCTGATGCGATGTCTAAATGCAGGAGCGTCTGCCGAAAAGAAGGGCGGTTGCGAGGCTTACTCTGCCTAAAAGTACAAAGACACAACTTGTGCATTCCAGAAGAGTGTCCAGGAGGATAAAGATTTTATCTACTTTATGAAAAACATTTCTGATTCCATTTATGGCTATATCTCAGGCAGTGTTGATATACTGAGGAGCGAAAGGAAAAAGGAATTATGAGACACCACTATTGATGAAATGAGAATCTCTGGGATTGTTAGAGTAGACAGTTAGTTAGACGTAAGCAGGAGCAAAGGGTCAGCACATCACTAAGGAAGACTCCTCCTTGGCCAACCCCTAAGCTCTCCTTAGTTTCCAGTTCCACAGTCAAGGATGCCTAACTTATCAGGAGGCTCAGACAGTCAAGGACACGTAGATTGTCAAGAGGCCCCAGATTCCAGTGTTCCCAGATAAGAGGCCATACGCAAGGAAAGACCTTGTCTCAAAGTAACCTCACCTCATTAAAATAACATCTAAACCTAATTAGCATTGTGGTTTTGGTCCCCCTGTGGACTTTGCTTAGGGACTTACGGGTAAAGGTGCTTGCGCACTGCAAAAAGCATTATGTAACTGAGACCTGTCAATCAACCTGTCAATCAAAGGATGTAAGAGGCAGGGCAGGGCTTCCTGCCATCTTAAAAACATAAAAACCAACCTAATAGCAGGGCTGCTTCTCGTTTCCCAACAGCTTGCTCTCCACCCTTCATGAAAGTGTGCTTATGCTTTGCTTAATAAACTCCTGCTGTTTAAAACTGTCCTAAGTCTGTCTCTTGATTGAATTATTTCCTTTGAGAAGACAAGAATCGGGAAACAACGCATTCCTCAGGTAACAGGATCAGTGGCTTGTTGGATGGTAACAGTCCCTTAGGACTGGTAAAGTAGTGACTGCTATCATTTATTAAGGCATTCTATTTCAAGATCCACTGAATTCTTTATTAATAAATAGCTCCAAGGTGCCCAGTCTTTACACTATCAGGTGATTCACTCCAAATACATGTTGGAGTCTTCCTTACAAGTGTTAGGGAAACTTTAAATGTGGTTTTGAGGAAGAAGGTAGAAGTGAATATTAGAAGAAATATATTTCTTACCATGTCTGTTTCATGAGGATTTTGAATCCATCAGGGCAAGTGGAAGGAACTGGAAGGTGTAGGCTATTGCTTCCAACACCCCAAATAATGGCTGAAGAGTCTACATCTTTGTAAGGGATCTCTCCTGTCAGCAGCTCCCAAAGCACCACTCCAAAAGACCTAGAGTGGTACCAGGAACATGGACAGAAGATTACTTCAAAATGACTGATTTGTATTCTAGTTCTTCATTAATTTTTAACCAGATATATATACTCAGCTTTAAAATTTAAATACTGCTATAAGAACAAAAACAGCCAGGAAAACTCTGCAAAAGAAAATCAGTAAGGGGTAACCAACACTACTTAGATATTAAGACATTTTATAAGGCTTTAATAATTAACTGTGGTGTATGAATAGACAGACAAATAATGGAATGGACTAGAAATCCAGAAATAGGCCAAACACATAGAGCAATTGAGTAGTATAAGATAGAAGTGACATCTCAAACCAGAGGGGAAAAACTGATTATTCAATAAATGCTGTTGGGACAACCAGGGAAAAAATTAAATCTATACTTCATCTTACATCAGGATAAAAATTCAAAATGAGTCAGAATTAAATGTGAAAAATGAAACTCCAAAAATCCTGAAAGAACACATGGGAAATTAAAAAATAAAACAAAAAACTCAGAGTGGTGAAGCCTTTTCTAATTATGAAATCCAGAAGCCATAAAAGGAGAGATTGATAAATTAAGCCACATTTAAAAAAATCTGGCATGGAAAAAAAACTGCATTATAAGCAAATTAAGAAAATGTGAAAAGTATCTATAATTCATATACACACGAGGCTAATGTTCTTAATATATAAAATACTCTTATAAATTGATAAGAACAAAGATTAGAAAGCTTAGCAAAGGATAAGAATAGTACACAAATAAGAAATTACAAACGGTTTGTAATCATATAAAAAATGTACAACCTTACAAGAGGAGGAACGCAAATTAAAACTGCACCCAAGACATCATTTTTTATCTATATTTGGCAAAAATCCAAAAGTTTAATACATTTTGTTGGTGAGACTAACAAAATACTCTTACATATTTCTTTTTGGAACATAAATTGGTATAATCCCAAAGGATAACACTTTGATAATAATCACCCAAATTACAAATGAGCCCACATTTCTACTTTATTTACTCTGGTGTTCCATGAAATTTTAATACCTGATATTATTTTGGTTTTAATACTGAACGTTATATCAGTAGCCAATTTCAAGAATAGTAGAAAAGCAACTACAGGGAAATAAATATACTGCCAATAGCAAAGATTTGTAGACTTGGAGGAAAAGTTAATAAAGATTTTAAAAATGCCCATAGGGGCTGTTTAATAAAATGGTGAACAGCCCTATACACCTCAAATAGGCCTAAAGTACATAACTGTATCATAGCAAAGTACATCACTCATATAAGTGATGGTCTGAGTCACCAGGAACAAGTGAACTTGATTCAATGTATTTTATTTAAGAAGGAGAGCATTATGTAATATATTTCAGAAAGACTTTTCTACTAAAAGGTTGTTTGAAGTAAACATTCTGTTTTCTGTAAAGTTCAACATATTCTCGAGGGTCCCCCAAACTGATATTTAGTGAATGGATATTCACCCTAATTCCTCTTCCAATCTTTCTTACCATCTATCTTCACACTGGGTAGTACCTCAGATAATAAGATTGAAGTCAACCAGGAGTGAGTGGCTAAAGAATATTTTGGAGGTACATGAGAGGAAGGAGAAAAGGGCTAATAGGGTGGAAGTGGGGCAGGACGTTCTGGTTGGCACAGATGGCGCCACTCACCATATATCGACTTTTTCAGACACTGGTTCATTGCGTATCACCTCTGGTGCCATCCATGCAACTGTGCCAGCAAAGGACATCTTGGTGCTTTTATCGCTGAGTTCCTTAGATGTGCCAAAATCTGAAATTTTTACTGCATCTGTGTGAGTCACTAAAACACTTTAAAAAGAAATAAAGAAAACATTCAGATCATTAGTACTAGTGAAAACCATGACTCATTGGCAACTGAAGATTTTGTCTGCATACTCCTGCCTTGTAGAATTCAGCTTGCGAGTTCCAATATTACCGGGGCATCACCTATATACTAGAAACAGCATCATTCAAACTTGTGATGCATCTTGGCGACAATGCATCATTCAAACTTGTGAGGTGACATAGTATAGTGGGCCTTTTATACCTGGTTTTATCCTGCCTCTACCACTTGCTAACTGGGTGACCTCTGCCAAGTTATTTAATTCTTCTAATTCAGTTTTCTCATCTGTAAGATGGACACAATTTAGGTATCTTATACACAGTCAAAATCTTATCTACAGTATCTTACCCACAATTCAAAAATGCAAAAAGTTCTGAAAACGGTGTATCAATAGTTTTCCATATATATATATATGTGTGTGTGTGTGTGTATATATATATATATATATATATATATATATATATATATATATATATAAAGCAAACTCTAGTTGTCCCACTTTGTGTAACTGTCATAGGTTTTGCTACAGAAATATGAATGTGACTGATTATAGTATTTGGCCCAGACTTTGTTGGGGGTGTAAGATAACATTCTATGTTACCTTTCTGAAATCATCTGACTCTAAGAGTTTGGATAAGGGATTATGGGTCTGTAATAATGACCTCATAAGATGTTCATTTGAATTAAATGAGGTAAGATGTGTAAAGCACTCCTGCTCAATAACTATTGGTTTCCACTTTTGCTGGTCTCAGACAACCTACTAAGAAAAACACTTATTTTAAAACACTGTGTATAGAAAATCCAAACATTAACCCAAACATATACAGTCAATTAATATTTGATAAAAGTGCCTTGGATATACAATGGGGAGATGACAGCCTCTTCAGCAGCTGGTGTTGGAAAAACTGGACAGCTACATGTAAGAGAATGAAACTAGACTACTGTCTAGCCCCATACACAAAGGTAAACTCAAGGTGGATCAAAGACCTGAATGTAAGTCATGAAACCATAAAACTCTTAGAAAAAAACATAGGTAAAAATCTCTTGGACATAAACATGAGCAACTTCTTCATGAACATATCTCCCCGGGCAAGGGAAACAAAAGCAAAAATGAACAAGTGGGACTATATCAAGCTGAAAAGCTTCTGTACAGCAAAGGACACCATCAGTAGAACAAAAAGACATCCTACAGTATGGGAGAATATATTCATAGAAAACGTATCTGATAAAGGGTTGACATCCAAAATATATAAAGAACTCATGCACCTTAATAAACAGAAAGCAAATAATCCAATTAAGAAATGGGCAGAGGACATGAATAGACACTTCTCCAAAGAAGAAATTCAGATGGCCAACAGGCACATGAAAAGATGCTCCACATCGCTAATCATCAGAGAAATGCAGATTAAAACCACAATGAGATATCACCTCACACCAGTGAGGATGGCCAACATCCAAAACACAAACAACAACAAATGTTGGCGAGGATGTGGAGAAAAGGGAACCCTCCTACACTGCTGGTGGACTGCAAATTAGTTCAACCATTGTGGAAAGCAGTATGGAGGTTCCTCAAAAAACTCAAACTAGAAATACCATTTGACCCAGGAATTCCACTCCTAGGAATTTACCCTAAGAATGCAGCAGCCCAATTTGAAAAGGACAGATGCACCCCTATGTTTATCGCAGCACTATTTACAATAGCCAAGAAATGGAAGCAACCTAAGGGTCCATCAGTAGATGAATGGATAAAGAAGAGGTGGTACATATACACAATGGAATATTATTCAGCCATAAGAAGAAAACAAATCCTACCATTTGCAACAACATGGATGGAGCTAGAGGGTATTATGCTCAGTGAAATAAGCCAAGCCGAAAAAGACAAGTATCAAATGATTTCACTCATATGTGGAGTATAAGAAAAAAGAAAAAATACTGAAGGAACAAAACAGCAGCAGACTCACAGAACCCAAGAACGGACTAATAGTTACCAAAGGGAAAGGGACTGGGGAAAATGGGCAGCAAGGGAGGGATAAGAGGGAAAAAGGGGCATTATGATTAGCAGATATAATGTTGGGGGGGCACGGGGAGGGCAGTACAACTCAGAGAAGACAAGTAGTGATCTATAGCATCTCACTACGCTGATGGACAGTGACTGTAATGGGGTTGGTGGGGGGTACCTGATGAAGGGGTAGTTTAATAACCGTAATATTGCACATGTAATTGTAGATTAATGATAATAAAATAAATTATATTAAAAAAAAGATAAATTAATTGCTTTACAGCAAAAAAATAAAAAAAATAAAATAAAACACTGTGTAAATGACAGCCAACTAAAATCATACATTAGACCATGACACTAGGGACCCATTGCATTTAAAAGCTAGTAAGTATGCTGGGATCCACTAATGTTGATAAGCGAAAGCAGGAATAAATTTATGCTTAAGTAGATTCCACAAAAGTTGTGCTTCACTTCTCACAGTAGTTAGCTGAAATGTGACCTGGGGCGAGCTGCTTTTGCTAGCCTTAAAGATGAATACAGTCCGGTACCAGTTGAGTCCAAAGTATTAACATCCTCTCCCACTAGACTGAATGCACTTGATAAAACCTGTTTAGAACTCGATAATATTAATGAATAGGATTTCGGAGGCCAAATGATACAGAGACCTATTTTTAACAACTGAAGACTTAGTACTCAAATAGTATCAGAATCAAAGTGGCTAGAAAGCAGAAAACTTCTCAATCCTCCCAGATCTTCTCTTCAAACAGTTCCTTCTCTGTTTGAACCAGGGACTTCACATTTGTCCTCCTTCTCACAAATGTCAAAAGGCTCTCTATTTACCAAACAGCTCAATGCTTACAATTGCTTTAGAATACCTTCACCCATGCCCTTCTCCTGGTTTTGTACCTGACATGTAAAATGTACATAATTTAGGAATTTTGATTTAATGGTGTTAGTCTTGGTGACAATGCATAAGGATTTAAATATCATGAAATATCTGAGATAACTGGAGAATTGATGGTATCAGTCACCATAAAAGTCAGAAAAGGTGGTAAACGCCTAGAAAGAAAAACACTAAAACTTCCTCTTCTGCTCCTTCTGTGCTGCTCATGGGCCCTGATGGCATGACAGGAGGGAGTGGAGCATAGAGAAGATATGATATGTGAAATTTTGTGAAATCTTCTCTGAGACAAAGGTGGGTCACACAGCCTAAAGATTTAATGTAGGTAATGAAATCCCTCTTTACAGCAAGTCAGATTGATTGCCTTTTCAAAGTTAGCTTGAACCCAAAGAGGCCAAGGCCGCTGGGGGCTTGGGGTGGTGCTGATAATGGAAAGGCTTACTAAGCAACCAACTTATTACTCTAAGTTTTAAATGACAGCAGTAGAGCAGAATAGGATTTTATGTATTTTTTAATTTTCTGAATTTGTCCTCTAGAATTAATTCTCAGGGAGAACAAGAAAGTTAAGGAGATCATTTAAAAAGGACTTCGGCAACTATTTGGTGTACTTTCTGCGTATGTAGGTATAACAAAAGCACCAGGTTATATTAATGTGAACAGAAAGAATGAACACTATAATAAAGTTTATTTGTAAGTAACACAAGAAGGTTATTCAGTGAGCTAACAACCCTAATAAACATTGTTGAAAACTGTAATGATAAATAAGAGCTACTTTAAAGTTTATAATCAAGGACTGATTTGTATCGTCCATGGAGAAGAGGCAGGATTCACGGAGAATCCCTTACCTCCACATGATGAAGTAGGATGCAGTGGTCTTCGGTCTAAAAGTTCTGAGTTCAAGTTCTAGTTCTAGGACTTTGGGCTCTGAGCCCTAGTTTTTATTATATAGAACAAGAATTATGATACTTGTTGTATTTGTCCCACAGAAGTTTTGCTAAGATCAAAGCAGATGTGGTAATGGATATTAAAAAATGTTGTAAACCATGAAAGCACCATGCAAATACGTCTTTTGAAAGAAGATTAATTCTTCTCTAAACCAAATTATAATGAGAAATAATAAAAATGTTTAAAAACAGGAACTACACTGAAATATACCTTTTTTTCAATTTCTTGCTTTCTGTCATGTAATTTGAGGAACTAAATAGGCACTTCTCTTAAAGCAGTTATTAGTAGCCAAAGAATTACTTTGAAGATAGCTAGCTAGAAACAGTTCTGTTTCTCTTAAATAACCAGTTTATAGTATGTTATGAACATTGTGAACCTTATAACCATTTATTTCCTCTTTTCTTGGACTCTAGGAAGCTCAGAGCCATGTTTATAGCCCACCACTAACAACTGCAAGGAGTCTTATGGCATACATTTTGTGAACAAGCTTTAGTTTTATGTTTTTATTTTCTCTTTGCCTCCATTTCTTATTCATCCATTTTTATCCTGTTTATACATTTCTGAAATTCATTTAAAAAAATGATTTTGGGGGAACATACTAAGAAAACTTCAAATCAAGCCTTCAAGTGGGAAAGTTTGGCATTAATTATCTGAGATGATGGGAAGTGAATACTTCCGTTAATAATGAATTTTGTTTCAGTTGTACATTTAAAAAGCAACAAAAAGGAGAAGCTAGTGTCAGGTGCCCAGACATATCTGCCATATGAGTAAGTAGGTAGGTAGGTCAACAACAACTCCCCAAACAGGCAAACAGAATTAGCTTCTGTGCTGGTTTAAACTGAACTGAAAGTATGATGTCTGAAAACTTCAACTATAGTTGATAAAATTCTTTATTCCAAAGCAATAAAACAAGGTGGCTGAAAAATTAGCCCGAGAACTCACTTAGGTGATTTGAGATCACGATGAATAATTTTATGGAGATGCAAATAATTCATTCCACTTGCAATTCCTGTGGACCAGTCTACTAGCAATCGAGGCGTGATCTTCCTGCCAGCTCGCAAAACCTCGTAGAGTTGTCCATGGGCACAGTATTCCATGATGATACAATAACATGGGGCCTGAGTGCAAACACCCCTTTCAAGAAAACACAAACATATGGATAAATATAAATACAAGTACCTGTATACACATTTATATTTTTAAAGAATACTTATTAAATTTAATAATTAAGACAAGTTCTCTATCAAGTTCATTTTTAAATACATAATCTTTCCTGATTCTTAAATTACCATCAAAACCCCTCTAGTCTACAGATTTCTCCTTTATGCATATAGACAACTTTAGTTTGTTTTTGTTCATTCCACATATCTATATGCTGTGCTGTATCTGGTGCTTTTTCTGTGGGACCATTCCATCCTGGCACAAAGAGCACTTTCCGGAGACTTGTGTAGGCTGGATGGTGTGTTGTTCTGTTAAGAATAATTTAAATGCCTTACTTTTAAAATTAAATAGAGGGATTTATACATAGTATACAGAGAGAATTCAAATAAAATACCGTTATTCTTACAATGTTTGTTGAAAAATTTCTCAAATTTAAGATAACTAACTAGACTAAAGCCCCAAAAGAGCCAATTTTCTGTATTACATAGTCTTTGAAAAACATTTCTGTTGAGAATAAAAATATTATACAATGTATTATATACATATGCAGCCTGTATTTCCATCAGTTCCTACATCTTTAGTGAAGCTTTTCCTGATTATTCCAGTCCAAAGAGCTCTTTCTCACTCTAAATTCCTATGCTGAGGAAGAGCCATTAGTTTTGCATGTGTAATTTTTCTGTCCCCATATGGGCTTTTTGCAGGGAAAGGTCTTCAAAGTCTTTGCTTTCTACAGCATGATCTAGAAGTCTAGAGCAATTCCCTGACAAATAATTCTTAACTGCAACTTAACTTTCATTGCTGTAAAGCCTTCACACAAACACGCACAGAGGCAAGGGGTAGGAAGAAGGGTGCTCACATGAAAGAACATCTATTTGTCAGGCATGTTTATATTAATTTAATGTACCATGAACCATATTATCTTTTCATTTTTATAGGTAAGTTTCAGAGAGAGAAACTGAATCGTCCTAAATCATACAATTATAAGTGACAGAACTGGGACTCAAATCCAGTCTGTTGGACTTCAAAGCCCAGGCTCTTTTCACTCACTACGCTAAGCTGCCACCCTTTTAGCTTTTTAACCTCTGTACAGACAAAGTAGGGATTCCTATGTTAATATGTTACCTCACAAAAGTGGAACTAATCATATTAATTCTGCTTCACAGTTTTGTTTGAAGGATGAAAACAGAGAAGAAAAATTGGCATATGCAATTTTCTGTGTCCCATCCCTTAGTGGTATGCATAACCTCCTTCAAAACTTTAAGTGGAGAGTATTTTATCTTCAAGATGCCCAGCTAAAGTCCTCAGCCAGTTCCCAAGTCATGTCTTATCTCTTAGGCTGCCAAAGTGATGAAAGAATTTAAAGGCCATGGCTCGTGATCATGTGAAAATCTTCTAACAGTAGGTTATGAAGCATATAATTAATCTTCATTCTCTGCTTTGATGTCCCCATCAAATGCCACAAAGCTATTTCTATTACTCTACTATCATTTTCTAAGTTACCCAAATTCTCATGTTGATTTTTAATGAAAAATTTTTTTCCAAGTTTCTATTACTTGACTTTTAGGAAACCTCAGTGGAGCATAAGTATACAGCAACTAAGAACAGAGAATTTAATTTTCATTACAGAAAAATAATGAATAGGCAGGGATAATGTAATATGCTTAAGAATATCAAATAAAAATAAATATTTATTTCAAGCTCCTCAGCATCCAATTCCACTGTTTAACTTGTCACGCAAACTTAGACAGAAAGGGTCTAACAGTGATAATGTTACGTGCTTTTCATCTTTCCTGACTGACGAATGAGAAGCAATCATTCCATCAACCATGTACTATGACAAGGCTTCTTAGTAGCTATAAATAACAGCCTGATAATCACTTCTAATTGCTACCTTTTCTTCCCCTCAGCACTCAACTCCATTAGGAACAGTCAGGTTAGGTTTTCTAAAAAGACTGATTTAAAAAACTGAAAGAAAAAAGAATATAGTATTCTTTTCTTTCACTTCCCATTCTATATATGGTTCTTACTTCAAAAGAAGCTGTAAGCACAGAAATCAGTATCCAGAGAGAGGTACTAAATCTAATCATGCCTTCAAATCTTCCAGACGGTCCTGAATGATTCATTGGCCAAGCAACACATGGCACAGATGGCTGCAAACATAACACTGCACAATGCTTCAAGAGCGTGGGGTAATGGACCAGGGACACAGTCTCACTATTGTTTTCCATGTAGAGGTAAAGCAAGCATTTTCAACTTAAAGAGCAGGGACCAGCAGCATAATGCTTGTCCAAAATGCTGAGACCTGCCTAAGAGGGCAGGAGGGTCAGAAGAGGAAGGTGGGGACAAGATTGCAAGGTAAAAGGTAATAACAAAAGAAAAGAAGGAAAAATAGAGTCCTCATACCAATACTCCTAGGAGACATTTCTGCCTTCAGTTACCTAGGACACCCTGCTGGAAAGCTCTCTTACCTGGGACACACAACTCTGTTCACTGCAAGAGGCCCAAAAGCCAGGCATATCTACAGAACCTGCCTCACACCCAGCATCCGAGTGATAAAAGCTTAAAAGTTTAGTTGAATGGCAGTTAAATAGGCTCTTCCTTCCATTTAGGACGGTGTAGCATACTGGAAGTGATATCCCCTCAGTGAAATAAAATGAAGGAAAGAAGTGAGTCTTTGATAATAAATCTGCTTAAAATGATCCTTCTATTGCCTTTTGAAATGTATCATCTTTGGAAAGATTATAATTTGTCACTATAGTGTTTCATTTTAGTCTCACATCCTCCTGGCCCTATTAGGGCAGCCGGTGATAGAATCTTTACAGCAAAAGAGGCTCTCTCCCTTGTCCGCGGCATGGATGTTCCCTCTACAAGGAAACAAATCAAAGCATTTTGTTTATTATCCCAGTTGAATGCTACTCTTCTTTTCACACCTCTTTCCTTTTCTATAAGGGGTCTTGCTTGGAAATCAAAACTCAACCTCATTACTCATTTAAATCCATTCTACAAAACCTGTACCAAGATTTCTATCCCTTACTTTGGGGATGTGATTCCAATGAAAAATTATCACATGGCATGTTTAGCTTTATAATGAGAGCTTTATCAAGAAAAGATCCTGTTGGGGGCTGGGTAAAGTTTAGGAAAGGGAGATTTTTAAGCTATTCTACTTTCAGCTGTAGCCTCATTGGTTATATTATTTTCCAGGAGTGAAACATATATATATATAATATACCAGGAAGCCCTAGTTTCTAAACTTTCACCCCACCTAAAGGCTAGCTTTCCTATTCTCTACCTTCCCTCCTCTAAAGCCACTCACCATTCATTTGCTCAAGCCTAGGGCAAAATTAGAAGGCTGGTGAGAGAGGGAATTCAAGGGAAAGGTACTGGTAGGAGAGATTACACATATTTAGAGCTCAGCATGCTAAGTTCGGTGACTTCTACAAATTTACCTTTGAGTGTCTCCCTTTTGCTAGGGATTCCTGTCAATATAAAAATAACAGTCTGAACTAGAAAGATGTGTTCATACACTCTTAAAAACGTGAAATAAACATAGCATATAACTTACTGTCATCAATAACTCTACTATCATTAGATTTGGAAAGCTGAATGTTTGGCATTACTTGAAAAAGGATAGGAAAAACCTGAGGCAGGGAGAAATATTCTGAAGGGCACCTATATTATTACAAGTTAGTATTTAAGAAGGGACACTAATAGAAATGAATTTTAAAAATGTATCTGTTACTACAGGGACTAATTGCTCTCTGATCACTTCAGATGACAGCTTTCTTTTCTTACTGAATTCTAGGCTATTCAGGTTATCTTGGAGTGACCTCTGTCTTCCTATTCATAAATGAGGTCAATTCAGCAGATCTGACTGCTTGGCAGGAATTCCCCCCAACCCCCCTGCCCCCATCCCATGTACATCCCTTCCAAACAGGGCTTGCTCTGGCAAAAAGAACTGCTAGATTATAAGATCCTTAGAGACATGACTCTAATTGCTTTTTGGTACTCTCCCAAAGCACCTAGCACAGTGCTAAGCCTCTAGAGTGCTCTTGATATGTCTTTCAAAGCAGGAACATGCATGTAGATACTGGGGGAAAGAAAATCTATTTCTTAAAAAAAAAAAAGCCTTGACCTACTTGAAAGCGATGATGTTAGGGTGCTTCAACTTCCTCAAATGCTTGATATCCGTCTCATTCTGTTCTCTCACTTTCTTGATGGCCACCTCCTCCGCTCGGAACTTGCCCAAGAAGACAGCTCCTTGGGCTCCACTACCCAGCCACTGCAGTTCTGAGATCTCCTCAAACGGCACTTCCCAAGTATCTAGGCACACAAGCAAGAAACAAACAGATCTTGGAATTTGCCCAGAGACCATTCTACAAGACCACTCCAAAGGTACCAACTTTATCATCATCCAAAATGATCTCTAGTCTTTGACTCCCACCTGGTAAACACCCCTCAAAATATACCCTTTCTGGGACTGGGGAAGACCGGTGGGAAGGGAGGGATAAGGGGGAAAAAGGGCTATTACAATTAGCTCACATAATGTAGCGGGGGTGGAGGTGGGGTAGGGGCATATGGGGAAGGCAGTGTAACAGAGAAGACAAGTAATGATTCTATAACATCCTTCTACGCTGATGGACAGTGACTGCAATGGGGTTATGTGGTGGTGAATTGATAATAGGGAGAGTCTAGTAACCATAATCTTGCTCGTGTAATTGTATATCAATAATAGCAAAAAAAAAAAATATATATATATATATATACTCTTTCTATAGGCCTTGATAGTATAGACAGATACTCACATGTGTTAGTTTGTATCAATTTTTAACCAGTGAAATCAAGCAGATCAGAGATCTCCAATATACTCTCTTCCAAACAAAACATATCTTGACATTCCCACGGCTCTACCTCCCGACCTCAAGCTTGCATGTTCAGTTTGCCTATCTGTCTCTATACCACTATCCCTACCTCGTCACCCATTATAAGTGTTGTTTTAATAATTGTCTTTGAATTTCTAATGAAAATGCTCAATTAATCCTTGCTGAAATGAATTTTCAATGATACCCTCCTAAGGTCCTAATTGTGCATAAAACTTGTATTAGTATTTACCTTTTATCAAGTACTTGCTATATGCCAGATATTAGCATTGTGCTTTACATATCTCATCTGTTTATCCCTTCAACGATCCTGTAAGTCTGGCCTTATTATAGTTAAAGATGAGGAAACTAAGACATAGGGTGGCTAAGTGACTTACCCAAAGTCACATAGCTGGTAAGCGGTGGAACTGGGCCCAGAACTTCAGAATTGATTCCAGGGACAGCAATTTCTCTATTATACCATATTGCCTCTCATGAAGTAATTGAGAGGGTCATTACGCATGATATATTTACTCATATAGATGCAGCATTTTCAAGTTTCTCTGTTTCTTAGGGTTTGATTTTTTTTTGTATCAAAAATTTAATGGGGCTCATTTCTAAGTGATTGCATTATTGATGGTTCATATTATGTTCTTTATTGTTTTCTGTATTATATTTCTTTAACCAAAGACTGTATTACTTTTATAATAAATATAAATAAAACACTTCATAAATTCAATCAATGTGTGCTTTAAGCTCATGAAACTTACAAAGAAGAGTATAAACCATTGATCCTTCTCCTTGTCCCCTTTTTACCAGTAAATTATCAATGCACTGGCAAGAAATGAACATCAAAGAGCTAAGAGTCCCACAGTGAGGAAAGGATGATGACAGCGTTAAAGGTTATGAGAGAGTCTCATCAGATCACCAGTCACTAAAAGGCCACTGTTCACAGAACACTGAACAAGATAGTGATGATTTGGCTCTGAAGATATTCTGGTCTTGAAAGCAAATCAACTCACCATCTACTATGTTGTTGATGAAGCAAGAGTAGAAAGAGTTCAGTATCCAGAAGGGAACTACATTTCTCTCCTCTCCAATTTTCTCTGTCTTAAGAGACAAGTAATTCTGTAGATTCTTAATAAAATGTGGTTTCTCATTACAATGGGTAAACCATGGCCTTCCAAATATGAACACATAGAGCAGAAAAAATCATAGGGTGGTTTATAGCATGGGCATTTGTCTCATTCTTCTGCTAGGAGCAGTATTAAAGGTTTCTGCTCTATTGAAATGAAACAGATACTGTTCAGAAACAAATCTCTCTGAAATCCAAGTAGCTCACAAATGAACATGATGCCAAGTGAGATTTGGGAGGAAACAGTAAGTTACAGGCTTGACTGTGGTCAGTGTCTTTCTGGCTTCTCAGGACTGACAAGTGTTCAGGGTCTTATGCAGCCCTGCTTTCATCCCCATAGGCTTCTCTGTGCAGCACATACAGGACCCAGATACTGACGGAGTTCTGTAAAGAGCTGTACCCATTAGGGGTGCAGTGAAGAACTAAACTGTCACTTTGCCCATTCTAGGAGCTGAATAAAGTACTATTACTGGATTCTGGGCCAAGAACGTAACTGGGGAACTATTTCTCTGAAAAACTTTAAAAAGCCCAATTTACCCTAATTTTTAATACAGTAACTACTAATATTAGTTAATTTTTGGGTGTCTTTTTTCCCTTATTCACTAAATTTTTATTTACTGTTAAATACCAGAAACATTTGAAAGAACAGAAAAAAAGTACTTTATTCCATCTAATCTTTGTTAGTTTTCATCTGATCTTTGCTCATTTGCACACAGCTATGTCAGTTGTAATATACATATTTTTTCTATTTTTTCACGTATATGTATTCCCCATGTATTTACAGTTTTTATTGTAAGCTTTAACAGTTGTTTACTACCCCCTCTTACTTTTTTGTGTATTGTGTTTCCATCTTTCTGTTTGCTAATTTAAATTTGGTACTCTCTTCTTTCTTTATATTATTTCCTGAGACTCAATCCTTAGGTTAAATAGCTCAGTTTCCTGGCTGCAGGTATACATTTTAAACTGCTCTCCACAAGATTTTGCTGGTTTTTGCTGACAGTAGTATTATATGAGTATGTTCTTTTTTACTGGAACTTTGCCAGCAATTAAACTGTCAATTATTTTTTGGTGCTAGTTTAATTAGGTATAAAATAGTTTTATTAGTTTATGCTACTTTAATTTCCAGTAATGTAGAATATTTTCTCCACGTTTGTTTAGTACTCACATCTGCTTTGTGTGAACTGGCAAATTTGTCCTTTGTGCATTTATCTATCATGGTCTTGTAGTTCTCATAAACTAGGAGCTTTCTCTCTATTTCTTTGATATATATGAAAAAAATACTTTTACAAAAGCCTTTTTCTTTTAATTTTATTATTTTTGAAAAACTTATTTTTATAGTTGCCTGTCATTTCCTTTGTAATCTTTTCTACTGCCTAATCTATCACCTAAGAGTCATCTATAGCTGATTTTTAAAAAGTTGAACCTGTTCATCTAACTGGAGTTTATTTTGGTGTATGGTGTGAGGACTGATGTAAATTATTTTTTTCATAGTGTTATTTAGTGATTCCAAAACAATTTGTTAAGTAATCCTCTTTTCATAGATGTTTATATTTTCATGATGTTTATAATGTAATTTACAATATTTAAACAAATAATGCCTATTATTTTGTATTTTGATAAAATGAGAAATGAGTTATTAAAATAAAATTATAAATTCACTTGGCACTCAAATATCAAAGGTTGAGGGTATTATAGTAAAGAGTAAAATTTTCGTCTACTACAGGAGCTCATGCCTGTTACTCAGCTATGTTCAGCCAAGTCTTAATTATCCATGGAAAAATAAAGGGGATAGCAGCATTGTTAATTCTAGAACACAGAGTAATACTTCAGTCACCTTTCCATCAACATTTTCACTAGAACTGATTGCCGGACGTAAAACTGACTGATGTGATTTAGTCATCCCATCCTATCCAAATGTCCCTGTCAATATCTAGTAGAAGGCTATGGAACAGGAAAATGGCAGGAAAAAGGAATTTTTAGCAGTAAGTGTGTGTAAAATCAAGGGCCCAGATACTTGAAGAGTGAGATAACCTTATAATACTGGAAACTGCCTATGCACTCTCCAGGGTTAGTCCCAACTTTCTGCTGTTTTGACATCTGTCCTATTGGTACAGCTTGTACATTTTCCAGCTTGTATCTTCTGATTCATCACTATGATGACTATTTGAATTCCAATATTCATCATGAACTCCTAGGACTAAGAAAAAGCCACATGCCCACCCACTTTAATACATAAGTTCTCTTTGGTCCGTATTTAAATATGTCTATGACTGGAAACTACTTAGTAATAAAAGATTTCATTTACACATACTACCTTACTTGGACTTCAGTATCAACATACTAACTGGGAGTTGAAGACATTAAAACATTTTTAAATCTAATGGAATTTCCTCCTAAGTACCAAATGCAGGGACACATCTGTTACATGTGCTATCCTCTGGTTGACTGTAATCCAGGATTAAAGATTAGCTCCTGATCCCACAGCTGACGAGGAAAAAACTACACTTAAGTTTCCAGACAGCAAATCTCTCCTAAGGCCCACAGCAACACCAGCCCACAGGAGGACATCTTACATCTGCTGAAGAGTTGGGTGGCTGCTATGCCCTGGTAAGCTTAGCTGACCAGGTCTAGCTCTTATTTCTGAAATAAGCCTTTCTGAAAGTCACCCACTCAACTGGAAGACAATTAAATATTAGTTTACAGAACAATATAAAAAATTTAAAGGCTCCTTTTAACAGAGATACAGGGTGTGTCTGTTGCCCCTCTTTATGAGCCTCAATGCTGCATCTGGATCTCAAGCCCTTCATATTACCACCAAAATAATGATTAGACTGGACAAGTAAGACCCTAAAAGCCAAATATAATTTATCACATAAGCAGATATTAGGTGTGTCCAAGCAGAGAAGAGGGAACTTAATAAGGGCAGTTATCTCTTAGTTGTGAGATGACAAGTGAGTTTTATTTTTCTCTTTGTGCTTATCTTTCTCCTCAATTTTTAAAATAGTAATAGTGTTTGACAGAGTAGTCCCCAGTCTTTGTGTGACTTAATTTTCTTGAAACCTTACGATCATAGAGGGGAAAAGAGAGTGGAATGTGCAGGGTATAGGAGTATGTATGAGAGAGAGAGTGAGACAGACAGACAGAGAGACAAAACCCAGAGACTGACAAGGAATACCTGCATGGAGCAGGAATGGATGATGTGGTTGACAAGTGCTAAGAAGTATACTTAGAATTGATAGATTTATTGGTAAATCCCAACATACTTATGGGGAAGGGGTATAGAGGGAGAGGTTAGTATTGATTTAAGAGAAAGTATTTCTGAAATAGAAAAAATAAAATGCACGAGAAAAGTGGATAATGGTGACTGATGTTGACTGGCTGTTGTGGAAGATGTTAACAGTCTTGACTAAATGAGAAGGGTATACATTTAAGGGACGGTCAGAGAGTTCAACACTCAGTTATGAAGTAAATAAAACAATCTCATTTCTGGCCCATATTTCTCCTTTCCAAATTTCTTGCTGAAAGAATGCATAACAACTGAATCATTTACATAAGGCAACAAAGATATGTATCAGAAGCCTTAAAAGTAACAATCCCTTTGAACCCAACCATTCCTCTTCTAGGAATTTATCCTCAGGAAATTAAAGATATAATAAAAATAATCATAGATGTGTGAAAATTAAGTAATAGATGCAGCGTGGCTTATAATCACTATAATAGCAAACAAACTGTCAAGCAAAGGAGGATTACTTAAATAAAGGGATGTTCTCACAAATTACTATTATGCAACCATTAAAATGATGCTGAAGAAGTGTATTTATGATATGGAAATTGCCACAAAACAAAGTGAAAAGGTGTTACAGAACAATACGACTTCTTTTTTTAACCACACACACACATAAAAAGAGTAACATAATATATACCAAAAACATTAATGGTGGCTATTCTCAGAAGACTGGGGATCATAGATTATTTGACTTCTGGGGGGGAACTTACCTGTATGTTCCAATTTTTCTACATATATAACTTTGGTTATCAGGGGAGAAAAAGTTCTTTTAAAGAATGTAAGTGAAGTTATAAAGAAGACCGGGGCCATATGTCCTCTTTACTTCAAATGCATAATGTTTGAATTGAAATATATGAATATACATATTATACAATGATGGGAGCTAAAAATTTATGTTTTAAAAAGCTGTGAAATCTTGAAATAATAATGCCTCTCAAGACTAGTTAGACATTTTGTCCTTTCCTCAAAATGTAAGCTTTCTGTACTTGACTGTAGGAAAATAATTCCTTTTTACTGTAACCTAAGGCAGCTTGCAATCTTCAGGGCCACCACCGTGTGGCTTCTGTATGGTTTTGAATTAGTCCAGCAGCCATCAGACTTTTTGATTGCATAAACTTTCAATAAAAAATTTTTAAACATTTACTATGTGATGTATTTATAAATCATATACCTGTACAACTTCATTAAAATACCAAATGTAAATGAAAACATCCATGAAAATAGAAATTTACAATGATGAGATAAAAGGAACGGAGCCTTAACATTTTCCTCCTCATAATGAGCTCTGCATTGTCTTATCCATATTCTACTTTGGACACCACTGGACTGGTCAACCACAAAAGATGGGCTTTGACCAAAACAGACCAGCCAAATGTGAATCTGTTCCATTCCGAAGGTCTGTAGGACTTGATATAGGGTATTCACCTGGCTAGCTCTTTAATTTGCCCACAGGTAATGATGGTGGTGTGTTTACAAAGGAAGTATCCTCCAGGTCCATGCTCTGGCTTACCTTGCTGCTGCAACTTGTAATCAGTGGAATATGCCTTCCCAATGATATTCCATACAGGCCGTAAGCATCCAAATAGTCCTTCAAGAAACCCACCACTGCCACTGCCCGACCTGCTGAACTGAATCTTGATGTCTTCAGTGCCACTCATGCTCTCTCCATCCCCAGTGCTGCCGTGCTCCTGGGAAATGGCCAGCTCTGACTCGTCTTGTTCCCTTAGCTGGAGAACGCTGTTCTCAAACTGGTCCCTGCAGTCCTCGCTCACACTTGTCAACACTGTTGTGATGATGGGGCTGCTCACACTCTCAGTCAGCTCTGTTTGCACCACCCCCTTTCCCTGCTGGTCCTTAAGGAGCTTGGGTGAGGGCTGGCTCCCCATAGGCGCGAGTTCATCCTGTAGTCTATGAAAGGTTTTGTTTTCACTTGAGGATAAGTGTGGGGAGGAGGAGCAGCTCAGGTGCTCCTGAGGGTTGGCCATCGTGCCATGGGTGTGCCCAAGGTCCTGAGATGACACTCAGAGGCTTATTAGGACAGAGTGCTGATGTAAGCCTCGGCTCCAAAACCTGGGGAAAAATGGGAGGACATGAGGTCACCCTTTTTTTTAGTCATCCACACTATTACATTTTTGCTTATGAGAATAACAACACTGAAACAATGGGGATTTATATATATATATCTACATTATGGAACACTGGGCAGCAGTTAAAAATCATGTTGTAGAAGAGTATTTAATAACATGAGAAAATGTTCATGAAATATTAAGATAAAAAACAGGTTGAACAATATATACAACGTAAGTCATTAAAAAAATTTTTAGAGAATACATACACAACACATATATAAGAAAAAAAACTGGATGGATATAGCCAAAGAATTAACAACAATTAATTCTAGATAGTTAGATTTTTGGTTTATAGTGTTGTATTTTTCAAGGTATTCCATGCATTCTGCATTGATATGTTGCTATGGAGTAAATGCTTGTGTTTTCCCCCAAATTCCTATGTTGAAATTCAACCCCCAAAATGAGGGCATTTGGAGGCAGGGCGTTTGGGAGGTGAGTAGGTCATGAGGGTGGATAAAAATAAACCATCCCTATTATATTAATTTCTCATTTTAATTATTATTGAGACCCAAATTTTAAGTCTTTTTTCCCCCATTGCCATGCACTATGAATAGCTTGTGTGAGAACCAATGAAAATACCCTATTCTTTGAACTCTCATACATTCCTTTAACAGTTATGGAGCTCCTATTACATGCTATACAATGTGTTAGGCATTAATGAATGGTATATAGGTTCCTACTTTTTAGGAACTTATAATCTAGAGGGCAAGGCAAATTGCTATCAACAGCCAGATGGTTAGAGATGTGTACAAGGTATTGTGGGAGTTCAGAAACACACATCAAATATGCCTACAATGTCATAGAGTAAATTTTGTTTGAGTTGCAGGGTGAACCATGGGTCACTAGGAAGGTGAAACTAGGCACTCCAGCCACTACTGCAGAGCAGGAGTAGGTAAGTCTTACAAAAGATGGACCAAGTTCAGATTCAGGGAGACCTGGATGACAATCTAGAGCTTTTGGATCTTATCCTTATTACAACAGGAAGCCATTAAGGAATTTGAAGTGAGGGAGTGATTTGGTCAAATTTGTAATTTAAAAATCACATCTATAGAAATAGAGATGGGACTGAAGGGAAAAATACCAGGAGAAAGAGGTCAAGTAAGAAATGATGAGGGCCTGAGCCAGGGCAGTAACAATGGCAATGAAAAGGAGATAAATTTAAGAGGTAGAATCAGTAAAATCTAGTGATTGATTATAGACATGGGGGTTGGTGAGGAAAAGGGAGAGAAGAAGATACTTGGGATAATGGATAAATGGGCAGTGTCATTAACTGAGATATCAAGTATCAGAAGAAGAGAATGTTTAAAAAGAAGGTAATTCCTTCAGTTATAGACAAAGGGTCTAAGCCTACTGTGTGTCTTATGCACTGGACCAGGATTTATTTATGTCATCTGATTTTAAAAAGACACTTTATAGAGAGGTATTTGAAGAAAGGTGAAGACGGGGCTCCTTTAGCTCAGTGGAAGAAGTATCAAAATAATATAAGGGTGACCCAAGTTAAATTAAACAGGTATTTATTAAATCATGCTAAGAGCTGTGCCATGCACTAGGCTAGGTTCTATGGATACAGAACACTACTGTTACCATTACTACTTTTAATGATAAATAAGACAAAGTGCTTTACAATTTACAGAGACCTATTTACAAATCAATGATGTGCTAGCAAATTAGCTCTCCAGAAAAAAAGAAATCCAACAATCCGATCTGTAGTGTTTGCCTATTTCCCCATATAAATATTCCCACCATGACATATTTCAAGCTAGTAACTGTTTAATAACCTTGCAAAGTTACTAAATATTTGACAATTGGCTCTTACAAATCGGTGATTAAACCAGCACCAGCACTATAATCCTTGTAATAGTGTCATTCTCATTTTGCAAACAAGTAAGATTTTCAAAGGTCATGTATTGAGTAAGTGTTAGGGTGGGAATCAAAATTTGACTCAAAATTCAGATTTCCAAATTTCCTAACCTCTGATAATAACCCCTTACTTTCTTAGAATGTTTCACAGGTTATAAATGCTGTTGCCTATGATCCTGATCTAAACATGTGATCCCCAGTGTAAGGAAGCTAGAGCATGGAATCATTATGCCTGCTTTTCACAGAAGGACACTAAAGCCTAGAGAGAGGTATGCTGAAGGTCACAGCACCAGAACTGAATACCAGATTATTTTTCCTCATCCCCAAACTCTCTTTTACCATATTGTTGCTGTAAGACATAGTTCTTTCCTTTGAAAGCTTATTGACTCCTTAAGGAGTTAATAATTACATGGAGGGCATCACATGCTGCCCACCCCACTCCGGTCATGACAAATGTGTCATGTCCTGTTACAGAGAGCCGTGAGAGGAGGGAAACCCCTAGGGGGCAAGAGTAGTTAGCTCAGAGTGGATAAAAAAGGTAAGGCTTGAGATGAACCTCTGAAAGGAAGATGTGTCTGGGCCTGACAGAGGAAAGGAAGTCGAGAAGGCTAAGAGCATTAGCAGAGGGAGGGAAGCAGATATGACCAGGGCACACGAGAGGGTTGGTAACCCAGAAATAAGGAAACAGCTGGCTAAGGCTCGGGAGCAGTGCACAATGAAGGCAGCTCGTGCCTTCACATACGGGCTCTGAAAGCTCGTGAAATAATGCAGGCGATTTTTCCCTTTTAACACATCAGAGAGATAACTATCTGGATGAGGTGAAATTAAACGGGACTTAAATTCTAGGACATGGAGAACTTTAGGAGTTGGGAGGCTGCCTGGAAATATAAGGTTAAGGGAGCAAAAGAAAGAAAAAGAAAAGTCAGAGCCCTTTGTCACACTGTTTCCTGAGTTGATCCTCATTCCCCTCACCCCGTCTTCCCACTCTGATCCTTTTGTGCTCAGCTCTAAGCTTTGATATTATAGATCCCCTCGTTTTGCTTTCTTGCTGATCCCCTGCCACAACCTTGGGCTGTCTCTTGCCTTTGGCCTCTTTGACCTTGCACCACCTGGTGTCTTGTCTTTGAAGACTGCTGACTTCATACCATCTGCCCTGGCCATTGTCTTAGCCATTACTCCCAATCATCCTTTGCCATTGGGACTCGTGGTTATCCTGTACAGCACAGGGCATACATTATGCTATTGGTTCACACCAAACTTGAGGATAATGCAAACACCCAAATATGTATGTGAATTACAGCCAAACACCTATTTGTGCTATTTGTTCATTGCCTCAAACTACAGGGCTTTATAATTAATTCCTGGTAAATTTCCATTTTGTCCATTTTTACCTGAGTTTCTCCCTAATGACATCACACTGGAATGAGCTCATACACAAAAAGTTAGAAAATTATGTTTGTTTTGTAACCTCTCCCCATTTCTAAGAGGTTATGGGTGTACATGAAGTGGACCTGTTCCCATTGACATTGGGAACAAATCTAAGGAAGAGAAAGGACTTTGGCTTGGTCTTCACACTCAGTTTGATACTATTAAGGAATATAGTACAACCTACATGTTATGCACGTGAGAATCAAATTCCGGAGAACTGCTGACTTGTTCCATACAACTAATTAGTGGCAGAGCTGGGGTGAGTCCTCCTTACTCAGCTTATACTCTTCCTCTAGTTTGATTGTTTCTTTATTCAGATAAAGAGAAGCATAGAGGCATGATACCATGACCACTGACGACAAAAACAACAGTAATTCAGTGTTATTCTAGAGGCATAAAGCTACTCTCAAGGAGACACTGCACCCACCTAGGGGGTGGCTCTGTACCTGTCAACAGAGCAGTGACAGGCTACATCGCTCTTGGTGATTCTCACTGCTCTAAGAGTTGGCAGAGGCGGGGAACCATACGGTGTGTATAAAGATGCGTGGTCAAAGAGGCTTCCCTCCACTCACCAAGAATATCAAATTCAATCTCAACAAGCAAAGGCAAAGAAATGGAGAGGCACGAGAACAAAGAAAGAAATCATCACCACGACTATATTGAAATATGATGAGAGGTGACTCTACCTTTAAGCTGAGCGTAGGAGGGTAAAGAGATGTAAATTTTACCTGTGTCTGTATGCACACCCACACCCGGCCACTGCACAGCAAGGAGCTGCTAAGTGGCAGCTGCCCCACTATCTCTGCCTCTGTCTCCTGCTCTCTCCCTGTCCAGATTTGGCTCAGATACCCTCATGCAAACTGTTTGCATCTTTTGATTCATGAGAAATTAAAGCTAGCATTTATTAAAAGGGGATGGAAAAAGAAATGAGGCAAAAATTTAAAACACTGAGAGTCAAATGGAAAAGACGTGGAAGAGCAGTGGGACAAGAGTGCAGGTTGGAAGGTCACCCTTACCAGCAGGACCCTCTATGGGCAGGGCTGCAGGTTGGGGGAGACTGCAGCAGCCCTTGTACAAGGGCTCCTGAATCAGCCAGGATGCTTCCATCTGCCCTGCAGGCACATTTCCCTGTCCTGGGAATTTCTCAGCCTCAAGAAGAGGAGGGGGTTTGTGCAAAATTAGTAGGCAAGGGTTGGAGACAGCAGCAGCTGTGCATTTGCCACAGAGCTGCCAATTTCTGGAAATTACCCTGGCTTTGTGCCAAGGTGGATTCGGCACAGAGAAAAAGAGGAATAGAAGAGGCAATGTGGCCAAATGGCCCTTGGGTTCTTGTGTTTTTATTATACAATTCACTTTTCCCCATGTTGCTTGTAAAGGATAACTTGATAGTAGATCAGATTTTGAGTTTTATGTCATAAATATGAGTAAACTAGAGATTTTGGAATATTTTGCGCCACATATAGTTTTCAGTGTGACTAAAATCGAATAAAAATTTAAACATTATTGCTGAGATTTTTTGATTGATGCTGAGCTCTTCCCAAGCTGCCTTCTCTTTACTTGGCATTTTCTTGCCTTAAAATGAACATATTACAGCCATTTCAACCTTCTGGTCATTTCTCTAAATTTCATATAGCAGAATTCACTACAAGAGATTTCTACAATTAGGACATTATTTCTATTTGAAAACTGGAATTAAGTTACTTCTGCATAGTAATAAAATGATATTCCTAGGATAGAGGTCTGTCACTGAGATCTTGATTTGAACTTTAAAAAAATTAGGTAGCTGTTTCTAATGGAGTTACAAAATCATAAGTATGAGATTTAAAATCAGATTAAAAGAATGGCCTACAATTGTGCCTCTACCCCAACTTGATCTCTTAACTGTAAACTGTCTACTAAAATTCCTATTTCAAAGGATAACAATACCCTTATATCAACCAAACTGACCTATCTCATTCCATATCCTTTATAACATTTCATTCAGCAATCATGCATTCAAAAATACTGATTCAGCATCTACCATATGCCTATATTTTTGGTTAAGATCATGAATGCTTAATAATGTTGAAGTAAGCTAGAGCCAGCAAAAAATAAAGATTATAAAAAGACAAATCCTCCATGGTGAAGGATCACCTTCTGAATACTGTACCTATAAATATAACATGATTAAACTTAAAGTAAGTTCATAATGTAGGTTTTAAAATGAATAAAGATGCTTCATCTTCAGAATTGTACACTACAAACTTAAAGAAATAGAAACTTGAGAGGCTTCAAATATACCTTAAGTCAAAGGCTAAACATATTTCTTGACAAAAGGAATGATTTCTCATTAAATATGGTGGCATGGGACATGAGACACAGGCTTCCTCCTAAAACCGCATATAATATGAAAATATAATTAATACAACTAAACCTCAAAGAGCAATAGGAAAGAGGACTGTGCCAGACTGCATAAACCTGGAGAAAAGAGCAGACCTCACAGAACAGGATAACGTCCCAAAGCTGTGGCCCGGCAGGACCCAAGCCATTCCCCCACCCCAGCTCACCGGCGGGAGGAAGAGAAATGGAGCAGGGAGGGAGTGGAGGCCTGGGACTGCTGAATACCTAACTCTGGAGATCTGCTCTGGGAACACAAATCTACATTTCATGGTGCTTGCATGATACTCTCATGATTATGGGGTTGGAAAGCTAAGACAGGCAGAATTCCTGGAGAGACTGAGATTCCAGCCGCTTGTGGAAAGCAGGGATCCATATCTGGCTGCTCTGGGACAAAAGAAAGGTGGGCAGTCTGAGAGACTTCCTAACAAGGAAGCCCTTAGCAAGAGGGCTGTAAAAGGGGCAGGGATTGCACAGAGCTTACTGCTCAGGCGAGAGGACAGGTAGACAAAATTGTTCGGGTGCACTCCGCTCAGCAGGTTGTGAGGTTTGCCATGTAGATGCTCATATTTAAGGAGGAAAAAGAAATCTTCCCCCTTAGACGATCTTCAGGTGCTCCAGCTCCCTGGCTGGCTACACAGCTCCAAGGACTCCCTCCGTGATATGCAGCCTACTGTGCCTTTCTCCAGGCCAACCCGACATGGCTCGCAAACCGGCACACCCTACCCTGGTGTTAGGCCAGCCAGAGGGAAGATCTGCCTACAGCACCTACAAATGCAAAGCGTAGAGGCTTATACCTGTGTGCTCGGCCCACTGGTTCAGGCAGTGGAGACAGGCATAGCACCCAGTCAGCAGGAAACAGCTCTTTCCTCCCCCCAGGCATGAATACCTTGATCTCCAACATTGCCTCAGGGGCTGAGCAGCTCCAGGGAGTACAGCTCCTGGGCACTAGAAGGGGCCATATAAAAATATGAAACACCAAAAGAACCTGGGTCCGAGTAAAATTATTAATACACCTCCTGAGAAAGATTTAAATGACATTGGCCTCATGATTCTTCCAAAGGGAGTTTAAAAAAATCATTAACATACTCATGGAGGTACAGAAAGATATTCAAGAACTCAGGAATGAATTCTGGTTGGAGATACAATCGTTGAAGAGCACAATGGATGGTATTAAAAGCAGATTGGATACGGTGGAGGAGACAATAAATGAAATAGAAACTAGAGAAGAGGAATACAAAGAAGCTGAGGCACAGAGAGAAAAAGGATCTCTAAGAATGAAAGAATATTGAGAAAACTGTGTGACCAATCCAAACGGAACAATATTTGCATTATAGGGGTACCAGAAGAAGAAGAAGAGAGAAAAAGGGATAGAAAGTGTCCTTGAGGAGGAATTGCTGAAAACTATCCCAATGTGGTGTGGGGAAGGAGATAGTCTCTCAGGCCATGGAGGTGCACAGATCTGCCAACACAAGGGACCCAAGGAAGACAACACAAAGACATACAGTAATTAAAATGGCGAAGACCAAGGATAAGGAAAGACTATTAAAAGCAGCCAAAGAGAGAAATAAAATCACACACAAAGGAAAGTCCATTAGGCTATCATCAGACATCTCAGCAGAAATGTTCCAGGCCAGAAGGGAGTGTCATGATGTATTTAAAGCAATGAAGCAGAAGGGCCTCAAACCAAGAATACTTTATCCGGCAAGATTACCATTTAAATTTGAAGGTGGGATTAAACACTTTCCAGATAAGCAAAAGCTGAGAGAATTTACCTCCCACAAACCATCTCTACAGTGTATTTTGGAGGGACTGCTATAGACGGAAGTGTTCCTAAGTTTTAATAGCTGTCACCAGAGGTAATAAAACCACAGTAAAGAAAGTAGAACAGCTAATTACTAAGAAAATGCAAAATTAAATTAACTATCCCCAAAGTCAATCAAGGGATAGACAAAGAGTATAGAATATGGTACCTAATATATAAAGAATGGAGGAGGAAGAAAAAGGAGGAAGAAAAAAAAAGAACCTTTAGATTGTGTTTGTAATAGCATATTAAGTGAGGTAAGTTAAACTCTTAGATAGTAAGGAAGTTAACCTTGCACCTTTGGTAACCATGAATCTAAAGCCTGCAATGGCAAAAAGTACATACCTATTGATAATCATCCTAAATATAAATGGACTGAATGCATCAATCAAAAGACATAGAGTCACTGAATGTATAAAAAAACAAGACCCATCTATATGCTACCTACAAGAGATTCACTTTAAAACCAAAGACATACACAGACTAAAAGTGAAGGGATGGGAAAAGATATTTTATGCAACTAATAGGGAGAAAAAAGCAGGAGCTGTGGTACTTGTATCAGACAAAATAGACTTCAAAACAAAGAAAGTCATAAGAGACAAAGAAGGACATTACATGATGATAAAAGGGTCAATGCAACAAGAAGAAGTTATAACCACTGTAAATATCTATGCACCCAACACAGGAGCACCTACATATGTGAAACAAATACTAACAGAACTAAAAGGAGAAATAGAATGCAATGCATTCATTCTAGGAGACTTCAACACTCCATGCACTGTGAAGGACAGATCAACCAGACAGCAAATAAGTAAGGAGACAGAGGCACTGAACAACACAATAGAACAGATAGACCTAACAGACATCTACAGAACGCTACACACAAAAGCAGTAGAATACACATCCTTCTCAAGTGCACATGGAACATTTTCAAGAATAAATCATATACTAGGCCATAAAAAGAGCCTCAGTAAATTCAAAACGATTGAAATTGTACCAACCAGTTTCTCAGACCACAAAGGTATGAAACTAGAAATAAATTATGCAAAGAAAATGAAAAATCCCACAAACACATGGAGGCTTCACAACATGCTCCTAAATAACCAATGGATCAATGACCAAATAAAAACAGAGATCAAGCAAAATATGGAGACAAATGACAACAGTAATTCAACACTGCAAAATCTGTGGGACTCAGCAAAGGCCGTGTTAAGAGGAAAGTATATTGCAATACAGGCCTACCTCAGGAAGGAAGAACAATCCCATATGAGCAGTCTAAACTCACCAATAATGAAACCAGAAAAAGAAGAACAAATGAGGCCCAAAGTCAGTAGAAGGAGGGGACATAATAAAGATTAGAGCATAAATAAATAAAATTGAGAAGAATAAAACAATAGAAAGTATCAATGAAAGCAACAACTGGTTCTTTGAGAAAATAAACAAAATAGATAAACCCTTCACCAGACTTATCAAGAAAGAAAGAGAGTCTACTCACGTAAACAGAATCAGAAATGAGAAAGGTAAAATCACTACGGACACCACAGAAATACAGAGAATTATAAGAGAATACTATGAAAAATTATATGTTAACAAACTGGATGACCTAAAAGAAATGGACAACTTTCTAGAAAAATACAACCGTCCAAGGCTGACCCAGAAACAAACAGAAAATCTGCACAGACCAATTACCAGCAATATAATTGAACTGGTAATCAAAAACCTACCTAAAAAAAAAACCTACCTAAGAACAAAATGCCTGGTCCAGATGGCTTCACCGCAGAATTTTTATCAAACATTTAGTGAAGACTTAATACCCATCCCCCTTAAAGTTTTCCAAAGAGTAAAAGAAGAGGAAATACTTCCAAACTCATTCTATGAGGCCAGCATCACTCTAATACCTAAACCAGGCAAAGACACCACAAAAAAGAAAATGACAGACCAATATCCCTGATGAACATAGGTGCAAAAATACTCAACGAAATATTTGCAAACCGAATTCAAAAATACATCAAAAAGATCGTCCATCATGATCAAGTGGGATTCATCCCAGCAGTGCAAGGATGGTAAAACATTAGAAAATCCATCAACATCATCCACCACATCAACAAAAAGAGGGACAAAAACCACAAGATCATCTCCATAGATGCTGAAAAAGCATTTGACAAAATCCAACACCAATTCATGATAAAAACTCTCAACAAAATGGCTATAGAGGGCAAGTACCTCAACATAATAAAGGCCATATATGACAAAACCACAGCAAACATTATACTTAACAGCGAGAAGCTGAAAGCTTTTCACCTAAGATAGGGAACAAGACAAGGATGCCCACTCTCCCCACTTCCATTCAACACAGTACCGGAGGTTCTAGCCACGGCAATCAGACAACACAAGGAAATAAAAGGCATCTAGATTGGCAAGGAAGAAGTTAAACTGTCCCTGTTTGCAGATGACATGATATTGTATATAAAAAACCCTAAAGAATCCATTCCAAAACTGGATCTAATATCTGAATTCAGCAGAGATGCGGGATACAAAATTATATGCAGAAATCCGTGGCATTCCTATACATTAACAATGAACTAGCAGAGAGAGAAATCAGGAAAACAATTCCATTCACAATTGCATCAAAAAGAATAAAATACCTAGGAATAAACCTAACCAAGGAGGTGGAAAACCTATACTCTGAAAACTACAAGACACTCATGAGAGAAAGAAGATACCAATAAATTGAAACACATCCCATGCTCATGGATAGGAAGAATTAATATTGTCAAAATGGCCATCCTGCCTAAAGCAATCTACAGATTCAATGCAATCCCTATCAAAATACCAACAGCATTCTTCAATGAACTAGAGAAAATCATTCTAAAATTCATATGGAACCACAAAAGACTCCAAATAGCCAAAGCAATCCTGAGAAGGAAGAATAAACCTGGGGGATTATGCTCCCCAACATCAAGCTCTACTACAAAGTCACAGTAATCAAGACAACTTGGTATTGGCACAAGAACAGACCCATAGATACCAATGGAACAGACTAGAGAGCCCTGATATAAACCCAACCATAAATGGTCAATTAATGTACGAGAATGGAGCCATGGAATTCAATGGGGTAATGACAGCCGCTTCAACAGCTGATGTTGGCAAAACTGGACAGCTACATGCAAGAGAATGAAACTGGATTATTGTTTTTACCCCATACATAAAAGTAAACTTGAAATGGATCAAGGACCTGAATGTAAGTCATGAAACCATAAAACTCTTAGGAGACAACAGAGGCAAAAATCTCCTGAATATAAGCATGAGACGTCTTCCTTCGAGCAAGGGATACAAAAGCAAAAATAAACTCATGGGACTACATCAGGCTAAAAAGTTTCTGTATGGGAAAGGACACCATCAACAGAACAATAAGGCATCCTACAGTATGGGAGAATATATTTGTAAATGACATATCCGACAAGGGGTTAACATCCAAAATATATAAAGAACTTATATGCCTCAACACCCAAAAATCAAATAACCTGATTAAAAAATGGGCAGAGGATATGAAGAGACAGTTCTCCAAAGAAGAAATTCAGATGGCCAACAGACACATGAAAAGATGCTCCACATCACTAATCATCAGGGAAATGCAAATTAAAACCACAAGGAGATATCACCTCACACCAGTTAGGATGGCCACCATCCGAAAGACTAAGAACAACAAATGCTGGTGAGGATGCGGAGAAAGGGGAACTCTCCTACACTGCTGGTGGGAATGTAAGCTAGTTCAACCATTGTGGAAAGCAGTATGGAGGTTCCTCAAAAAACTCAAAATAGAAATACCATTTGACCCGGGAATCCCACTCCTTGGAATTTACCCAAAGAATACAACTTCTCAGATTCAAAAAGACATATGCACCCCTATGTTTATAGCAGCACTATTTACAATAGCCAAGATATGGAAGCAACGTAAGTGTCCATCAGTAGATGAATGGCTAAAGAAGAGGTGGTACATATACACAATGGAATACTATTCAGCCATAAGAAAGAAACAAATCCTACCATGTGCAACAACATGGATGGAGCTGTAGGATATTATGCTCAGTGAAATAAGCCAGGCAGAGAAAGACAAGTGCCAAATGATTTCCCTCATTTGTGGAGTATAAAAGCAAAACTGAAGGAACAAAATAGCAGCAGACTCAGAGACTCCAAGAAGGAACTAGTGGTTACCAAAGGGGAGGCATGTGGGAGGGCGGGTGGGAGGTTGGGAGAAGGGGATTGAGGGGTAATATGTTTAGTACACATGGTGTGGGGGATCAAGGGGAAAACAGTGTAGCACAGAGAAGGCAAATATTGAACATGTGGCATCTTACTACACTGATGGACAGTGACTGCATTGGGGTTAGGGTGGGGACTTGATAATATGGGTAAATGTAGTAACCACATTGTTTTTTCATGTGAAACCTTCATAAGAGTTTATATCAATAATACCTTAATAAAAAAAGAAAGAAAAAAGGAATGATTTCTCCATAACCTTCAGAAATCTTTAATAAATAAAATTTACTGTTATAAGTACTAATATTTCAAATTGAATTAACATTTTCTGACCTATATCTGACTTGGCATATGAAGAAGAAAATTGGTAACTAAATAAATTCCCTTAAAATGACTTTAAAAGTAAGTTACAGGGATATATGTACACTTAAATATATAAATAAGTATAAAAATAATTATATAAGCATTCCAAGAAAATAGGAAAACAGGTTTAAAACATCAACCAGTGGTTATCAGTTGTTCTTTTAAATTTTCTACATTTTCCCAAATTTCCATTATTAGCATGCATTACTTGTTTAATCAGAAGTTTTCAATCCAAATATTTGTTGCTTTAAACCCATAGACTCATGAGCCAACTTTACTACACTTGCACATATGAAAAATGATATGAAATGGTAAGGCCATTGTCAAGAAACCTAATTGTCAGTGTGTGTTTGTGCTTGCAAACAGGCTTAAGAATGATCATAAATACAAAACAAAGAGGAAAATGAATACAAAACAGATGACAATGACCTTAAGTTGACAACTCCTATGTTGTTTTTACCTTTCCTAATAGTAAGACTCATATTCAAGCTGGAAAAGGAAGAATAATAGTAACTAAGAGAAATGAAACTCAAGAGAGATGAAGAGACAGGACATTTTGATTATTTCTAACTTCTTTTTTTATTATTTCCAAGATTTAAGGTCCAAATAAATTACATGCTACGGCACTTAAACTCTTGCACTTGGGATCACAGAAAAACCTTTGATAAAGTATATCTTTATGAACTATGAACAAGACAAATTATTCATGGAAAAGCAGAAGATGGAGAAATACCCTAATCAAAAAAAAAAGAAAAAGGAGAATTATAGAATATATAAAGTTCTGAACTTAAATTAGTCCCTGATAAATGAAGTATACAGTAAACAATAAATGCCAGCCCTTTTCTCCTTTTCCTTTCCTATTATTTCATGCCTTTCCTTTCTGTTTTTGGAAATCTATGACTCTCAGGATAAATATTTCTGAAGGACAATTGAAATTACCTTAAAATTATTTGAAATCAAAATTATTTTTTAAAATTTGGGCTATAATGTATACTTTAAAATTGCTTCCCAATCAATCAGTTCAGAACCTTCTATGTACTTCTTCATGTTCAGAGCAGTGTCGTTAAGCTGAGGGACATGAAAGGAGGGCAAAGGGAAGACAAGCTTTTCTTTAACTGAAAAATTGAGAGAAGGGGGATAGATCAATATACTTGGAAACTGAGGCACTATGAGCTTTTAACATTCATTTAAAATTACAAATGAAAGCACAACAAATCGATAAACAGAGATACCAGATCAAAAGGGCAAAAGAAAGTTGGAAAATAAGAGAGAAAAATCCCAAATATATGCAACTTCCTTTTCATATTCAATTTGCTTTATCTTTAATGTAATTACAGCAGTCAATTTTACATTCCAGCTTTTAATTAAACAGAAAAAAACAGGAGGCTTTATATAGCAATAATATCTGGGAGAATATTAATGGTATGCCATTTTAATATTTGGGAGAAAAAACTAATTCCCATGGTTTTAACACTGCTATGTGAAATTAAATGGCGATTTTAACTGATTCAAAAAAATAAATCTAGGAAAAGACTTATGCTTTAAACAGTTTTTAAAAAGGAGCATTCAGAACACGGAGCCATTGTGGAATTGTGCTTCCAAGGGTGACTGTGGAATTTTCTTTCCTAGAGATCCACATGTTTCCACATCACTTATGTGCATACCAGGATGTTCTGCCTTTCAGGGACTGCCCAGTTCTACCGTTGCCTCACCCACTTTCTGGGCAACATGAAACTCTTCTTTTGAGACAGCTTGCCTTCACTTGCCTCAGGAAGACAAGATTTTGTCCCCAGAACAAAATCTAAACCTTTTCTGGAGCTCCAGGCCTACAGTACTCTACAGCAGGAGCTTCTCACAAACTTACAAACATCATAAAGAAAATAGTTCTTAAATGATAAATTTTAACATTTATCTACAGCGAAATCCAGCAGCTCTGGATTCAAACCCTCTGGGTCCTAATACAGTTCCTCTCCCTGTGGAAGTTCCTTATTTTGTGTGTCTCAGTTTCCATAATCAAAAACTGGATAAGAAAACTATCTACTTCATAGGGTTGTAATAAGGCCTAAATGAGATAATACGTGCAGGGCACTTATCATTTTACCTGGCACAGTGTAAGCACGCAATATAAGTTTGCTATTTAAATTTAAATAACACATTTTATTCTTAAGGTAAGAGAGTATACCTTTTATTAATAATAATAACCATATTAAGGAGTAAGATCAAAGGAGAACACGTACTTTATTTTTTTTTTATTGTATCCATTTCACAGTTAAACAGGCAAGAAGAGTTTATTCAAGACTGTTGATAGAGGACAAAAGGGGACAGAGATTGAATTCAAGTCTCCTGAAACAAAAAGCACGATTTTTTTTATTAAGGTATCATTGATAAAAAATCTTATAAAGGTGTCACATGAGCAACATTGCGGTTATTACATCACCCATATTATCAAGTCACCCCCACACACCCCATTGCAGTCACTGTCCATCAGTACACTGAGATGCTATAGCGTCACTACTTGTCTTCTCTGTGTTATACTGCCTTCCCCATGACCCCCCTACATTAAATGTGCTAATCATAATCCCCTTAATCCCCTTCTCCCTTCCTTCTCACCCACCCTCCCCATTCCCATCCCCTTCCCTTTGGTAAGCACTAGTCCCTTATTGGAGTCTGTGAGTCTGCTGCTGTTTTGTTTCTTCAGTTTAGCTTTGTTGTTAAACTCCACAAATGAGGGAAATCATTTGGTACTTGTCTTTCTCCATTTGGCTTATTTCACTGAGCATAATACTCTCTAGCTCCATCCATGTTGCAAATGGTAGGATTTGTTTTCTTCTTGTGGCTGAATAATTTTCTATTGTATATATTATGTACCACATCTTCTTTATTCATTCATCTACTGAAGGACACTTAGGTTGCTCTCATTTCTTGGATATTGTAAACAGTGTAGTGCTGTGATAAACATAGGGGTGCATATGTCTTTTTTTCCTGGTATCATTAATATACAATTACATGAGCAACACTGTGGTTACTAGATTCCTCCCATTATCAAGTCTGCACGACATACCCCATTACAGTCACTGTCCATCAGCGTAGAAAGATGCTACAGAATGACTACTTGTCTTCTCTGTGCTATACTGCCTTCCCCATGCCCCACCCCTACATTATTTGTGCTAATCGTAATGCCCCCTTTTCCCATTATTGCTCCCTTCCTACCCATCCTCCCTAGTCCCTTTCACTTTGGTAACTGTTAGTCAATTCTTGGGTTCTGTGAGTCTGCTGCTGTTTTGTTCCTTCAGTTTTTTCTTTCTTCTTATACTCCACAGGTGAGTGAAATCACTTGATACTTGTCTTTCTCCACCTGGTTTATTTCACTGAGCATAACACCCTCTACCTCCATCCATGTTGTTGCAAATAGTAGGATTTGTTTTCTTCTTATGGCTGAACAATAATATTCCATTGTGTATATGTACCACATCTTCTTTATCCATTCATCTACTGATGGACACTTAGGTTGCTTCCATTTCTTGGCTATTGTAAATAGTGTTGTGATAAACATAGGGGTGCATATGTCTTTTTCAAACTGCACTGCTGCATTCTTAGGGTAAATTCCTAGGAGTGGAATTCCTGGGTCAAATGGTATTTCTATTTTGAGTTTTTTGAGGAACCTCCATACTGCTTTCCACAATGGTTGAGCTAATTTACATTCCCACCACGCGTGTAGGAGGGTTCCCCTTTCTCCGCATCCTCGCCAACATTTGTTGTTTGTCTTTTGGATGGTGGCCATCCTAACTGGTGTGAGGTGATATTTCACAGAGGTTTTAATTTGCATTTCCCTGATGATTTGTGATGTGGAGCATCTTTTCATGTGCCTATTGGCCATCTGAATTTCTTCTTTGGAGAAGTGTCTGTTCAGCTCCTCTGCCCATCTTTTAATTGGATTATTTGATTTTCGTTTGTTGAGGTGCATGAGCTCTTTGTATATTTTGGATGTCAACCCCTTATTGGATATGTCATTTATGAATATATTCTCCCATACTGTAGGATACCTTTTTGTTCTACTGATGGTGTCCTTTGCTGTACAGAAGCTTTTTAGTTTGATATAGTCCCACTTGTTCATTTTTGCTTTTGTTTCCCTTGCCTATGGAGATGTGTTCATGTAAAAGTTGTTCATGTTTATATTCAAGAGAGTTTTGCCTGTTATCCTCTAAGAGTTTCATGGTTTCATGACTTATATTCAGGTTTTTGATACATTTTGAGTTTACTTTTGTTTATGGAGTCAGACAGAAACCACATATGTCTTTTTAAATCTGGGGTCTTGTTTTCTTTGGGTAAATTCCTAGGAGTGGAATTCCTGGGTCAAATGGTATTTCTATTTTTGGATTTTTAAGGAACCTTCATATTGCTTTCCACAATGGTTGAACTAATTTACATTCCCACCAACGGTGTAGAAGTATTCCCTTTCTTCGCATCCTCGCCAGCATTTGTTGTTCCTTGTCTTTTGGATGTTGGCAATCCTAACTGGTGTGAGGTGATATCTCATTGTGGTTTTAGTTTGCATTTCCCTGATAATTCCTGATGTGGAGCATCTTTTCATGTGCCTGTTTTGCCATCTAAATTTCTTCTTTGGAGAAGTGTCTATTCAGGTCCTCCGTCCATTTTTTAATTGGGTTATTTGCTTTTAGGGTGTGGAGGCATGTGAGTTCTTTATATATTTTGGATGTTAACCCCTTATCAGATATGTCATTTACGAATATATTCTCCCATACTGTAGGATGCCTTTTTGTTCTACTGATGGTGTCCTTTGCTGAACAGTAGCTTTTAGTTTGATGTAGTCCCATTTGTTCATTTTTTATTTTGTTTCCCTTGCCTGAGGAGATGTATTTGGGAAAAAATTGCTCATGTTTATATTCAAGAGATTTTTGCCTATGTTTTCTTCTAAGAGTTTTATCATTTCATAACTTACATTCAGGTCTTTGATCCATTTTGAGTTTACTTTTGTGTATGGAGTTACAAAATAATCCAGTTTCATCCTCTTACATGTAGCTGTCCAGGTTTTCCAACATCAGTTGTTGAAGAAGCTATCATTTTCCCATTGTACATCCATGGCTCCTTTATCATATAATATTTTGCTGTATATGTTTGGGTTTATATCTGGGCCTTGTATTCTGTTCCATTGATCTATGGGTCTGTTTTTGTGCCAGTACCAAATTGTTTTGATTACAGTGGCTTTGTAGTAGAGCTTGAAGTTGGGAAGCATAATCCCCCCCTGCTTTATTCTTCCTTCTCAGGTATGCTTTGGCTATTCTGGGTCTTTTGTGGTGCCATATGAATTTTAGAATCATTTGCTCCACTTCGTTGAAGAATGCTGTTGGTATTTTGATAGGGATTGCATTGAATCTGTAGATTTCTTTAGGCAGGATGGCCATTTTGACAATATAAATTCTTCCTATCCATGAGCACAGGATGTATTTCCATTTACTGGTATCTTCTTTAATTTTTCTCATGAGTGTCTTGTAGTTTTTAGGGTATAGGTCTTTCACCTCCTTGGTTAGGTTTATTCCCAGGTATTTTATTCTTTTTGACGCTGTTGTAAATGGATTTTTTTCCTGATTTCTCTTTCTGCTAGTTCATCATTAGTGTATAGGAATGAAACAAATTTCTGTATTAATTTTGTATCTTGCAACTTTGCTGAGTTCAGTTATTAATTCTAGTAGGTTTTGGGTGGATTCCTTAGGGTTTTATGTGCAATATCATGTCATCTGCAAACAGGGACAGTTTAATTTCTTCCTTGCCAGTCTGGATGCCTTTTATTTCTTTGTGTTGTCTGATTGCCTTGGCTAGGATTTCCAGAACTATGTTGAATAAAAATGGGGAGAGTGGGCATCCTTGTCTTGTTCCCAATCTTAAAGGAAAAGCTTTCAGCTTCTCACTCTTAAGTATAATGTGGGTTGTGGGTTTGTCATATATGGCCTTTATTATGTTGAGGTCCTTGCCCTCAATACCCATTTTGTTGAGAATTTTTATCATGAATGGATGTTGAGTTCTGTCAAGTGGTTTTTCAGCATCTATGGAGATGATCATGTGGTTTTGTCCTTTTTGTTGTGATGTATGATGTTGATGGATTTAAGAATATCGTACCATCCTTGCATCTCTGGAATAACCCCACTTGGTCATGGATTATCTTTTTGATGTATTTTTTACGTTGTTCTGCTAAATATTTTGTTGAGGATATTTGCATCTATGTTCACCAGGGATATTGGTCTGTAATTTTCTTTCTTTGTGGTGTCTTTGCCTGGTTTTGGTATTAGTGTGATAATGGCTTCATAGAGTAAATTTGGAAGTATTCCCTCCTCTTCCACTTTTTGGAAATCTCTAAGGAGGATGGATATTAGGTGTTCTCTAAATGTTTGATAAAATTCAGCAGTGAAGTCATCTGGTCTAGGAGTTTTGTTCTTAGATAGTTTTTTGATTACCAATTCAATTTCATTGCTGGTAATTGGTCTGTTCAGATTTTGTTTCTTCCGGAGTCAGCCTTGGAAGGTTGTATTTTTCTAGAAAGTTTTCAATTTCTTCTAGGTTATCCAATTTGTTAGCATATAATTTTTCATAGTATTCTCTAATAATTCTTTGTATTTCTGTGGTGTCCATAGTGATTTTTTCTTTCTCATTTCTGATGCTATTTATGTGTGTACACTCTCTTTTTTTCTTGATAAGTCTAGCTAGGGGTTTATCTGTTTTGCTTATTTTCTTGAAGAACCAACTCCTTGTTTCATTGATTCTTCCTATTGTTTTGTTCTTCTCAACTTTATTTATTTCTGCTCTCATCTTTATTATGTCTCTTCTTCTACTGACTTTGGGCCTCATTTGTTCTTCTTTTTCTAGTTTCATTAACTGTGAGTTTAGACTGTTCATTGGGATTGTTCTTTTTTCTTGAGGTAAGACTGTATTGCTATATACTTTCCTCTTAGAACTGCCTTTGCTGCATCCCACTGATTTTGGGGTGTTGAGTTGTTGTTTTCATTTGTCTCCATATATTGTTTGATTTCTGTTTTTATTCAGTCATCGACCCACTGATTATTTGGGAGCATGTTGTTAAGCCTCCATGTGTTTGTGGGTTTTCTTATTTCTTTGCGTAGTTTATTTCTAGATTCATACCTTTGTGGTCTGAGAAGCTGGTTGGCACAATTTCAATCATTCTGAATAAACTGAGGCTCTTTTTGTGTCCTAGTATGTGATCTATTCTGGAAAATATTCCATGTGCACTTGAGAAGAATGTGTATCCTGTTGCTTTTGCATGGAGTGTTCTGTAGAGGTCTGTTGGGTTCATCTGTATTAATGTGTTGTTCAGTGCCTCTGTCTCCCTACTTATTTTCTGTCTGGTTGATCTGTCCTTTGGAGTGAGTGGTGTGTTGTAGTCTCCTAAAATGAATGCATTGTATTCTATTTTCCCGTTTAATTCTGTATTTGTTTCACATAATTGGGTGCTTTGATGTTGGGTGCATAGATATTTATAATGGTTATATCCCCTTGTTGGACTGACCCCTTTATCATTATGTAATGTCTTTCTTTGTTTCTTGTTACTTTCTTTGTTTTGAAGTCATTTCTGTCTGATACAATTACTGCAACTCAAAGCTGGAGGATTTTTAAACTCTGTGTTAATATAATGGAAAATACTTGGAGGGCTGTGGTGGGGGAGGGAAAGGAGAATTTTGGTCCCAGTGATTAGGCCATCTGTGAGAACATATACTTTAAAACACATTTGTCTTTGGTTATTTTAGGGATATAACCATGGAAAAAGACACCTTAAAGTTATCCCAAAGGATGGCTTTCTCCATTTTATAATGAAAAACCTCTTATTTCCAAGAGGTTAAGTTGAGCAGCTTAGTCCAGAAATAAGCAGTGGCCTAGCCTGCAGGATATGAAATTACTTTTCATTATTCCTAGTCTCAGAGCCCACTCTGAATACTCTTGTAGTTTCTCTGCCTTGTCTAGTTTGCAAAAAAAATTTTTGGGATGTACTTGAAGATTTATAGATGTTGAGAGATAAAAACAGCTTTAATAATTACTTCTAATAAATACCATGTTATTAACACATATAGTAATTACACTCATTTACTGTCATGTATAGCTTCCTTTGTAGATTAGGTATGTTTCTAAAGATAAAATAAGCAGAATCTAATTAGAGATTAATTCATATTCTAAATGTACTACGGATTAAATGGAAGGAAATTTTTTATGCCGTACATAAAACTTTTCTGAATTAAGATTTTCTGAAGTCTGTGTAGACACATCTGTATGATGAGCTAGCTGCAGAAGCCAGCACTATCACTGAAGTTGCTGTAGGACCCCCTGTATCAGTCCTGGCAAGAAATAGATGGCACTCAAATGGGGTAAATGAGAAGAGTTTAATAAGAGAATTCTTACAAAAGTAGGGGCATGAAAAGCCACAGGAGCAGTGCTACGCCCCAGAGTTATTAACAGCCAAGAGGCTCTTAACAGCAAGAGAAAGAATGATTACCAGAACCTGGAAAGCATAGCCATAGAAGAAGGTTGTCCACCAAGAGCTGTGGCACTTAATAGAGGAATACAACCAAAGTGCAATGACCCAATAGGGAGGGAGCAGGGGAATTAATATTGAACTCTAACCTCACTCTCCTCCTGCTTCCTGAGGTCCTGCAGGTGCCTCCCACTGGTCAAACTCAATAGCAAGTTAGAAGGCAAGAAGTCCATTGATGCAGTCCATAGAAATCAACCCCTAGAGGCACAGAACAGGGTGTTTTGAAGAGAGAGAGTGGATCTGATCCTAAGCACCCCACGGTGGAGATCCTGCAGCTCAATGCAGAGACATCATGGCCAAAGCTGGAAGTGCAACCTGGAAAGCTGAGCCCTGCTACTAAGAGGCCTACCTCTGGCTTCTGGATCTTTTGGTTTGGTGAGAAACCTCGAACTCTGGTGTCAGTCATGGGCTCTATAGCAGTTAGATATCCACTGGACAACTGTTCTTTCTACTTGGGCTAACCTAGAGGGAATATTTTTCCCTCTGGATATGTAAAATTCTATTTAGGTCATCCATGAGTCTAAATACTATGTGATATGTTCCCCAAAAACCTTTCATCAGTGAAAACTAAATGATATGCATATTGTGATAAAATTCTTATAGCGGAGGCAGCTTGCTATTCATGGGTTCTGAAAAATGGGCATCCTCATAGGATTTATGTGAGTATTAAATGAGAAAATAGATGAAAGTGCTTGTTAAGTTATGAAGTAGTATCATGATGCTAGCTGTTGCTATTAAAATACATGCCACCCATAGGGAGGTGGTGGACAGTGTACTGCTCGGTGAGAACTGGTTGGTTCTGCTGACAGGAGCTTCTGTTCATGACTTTAAGCAAATGAGAGGGGAGGGAAAATCTTTTGAATGAAATTATATTATGAAAGTTCTCTTTTCCCATTAAATTTACTGTCAGTATTTGGACTGTTTACTTGGACAGTAAAATATAACTAAAGCAGAGATATGAATATATTCTGCCCTTATTTTATACTATGTAACATTAAAACCAAATAACACATTGTCAGCTTGGTACAAGAGAGCTACTGAAGAGCACTGGTAACAGATTTCCAATGATATATTTGGAATTTCCCATAATACAGCAGATCTTACATCCTGTTCCTGGGCAAGTCCTCCCTGTGCTTGGCAGGCAAGAAGTCATCAAGGGTCCTTCTGCCATCCTTGCATTGGTTTTTTTGGTCTTGCTTAGGAATGAGAGAATCATAGACTGTTAGTATTGGAAGGAGCATGACTAGGTCATGGCTTCTATTTTTTGAGAGAAATAACTCACTCTCATTGGTCTGTGAATTCACTAGGAGTGGAACCCAAGTTTTATTTATTTCTACCTTGTCCCTTCCTCTCTTCTTCCTCATCTAGCCTCAGCACCTAGTACAGGACTGATAGAACATGATAAATTTATTTTGGGGATGAGAGAACTTAATACACACACACACACACAGCAATGTGATAAACAATATATTAATAACAACACCTAACATTCACTAAGATTACTGCCAGTCACTCCTCTAAACACTTTTCCTGTACTAGTCTCTTTATTTCTCACATCATTCCCTTCAGAAGAGTACTGTTATTACCCCTGATAATGAGTGATAAAGATATTGGGGCACAGAGAGTTTAAATAACTCACCTACAACTACTAATTGGTAAATACAGGAGTTGAGCCCAGCTCCACTCCATTTTCAGAGCCTTGGCCTGAGCCAGAGGCCAAGCGCATGCCCTCGGTCATAATATTCTCCTGTCAATAGTACAATGGGTGTCTATTTAATTAAGAAATGTTTAAGTCAACAAAACATGGACTAGACTCACATCTTACCTCAACCTTACATTCTATGTTTAGGATGAAAGGTAAAATTCCTAGCAAGAAATAGTAAGTGGAGAATTCTAAAATATGCCCACTCTCTGTAGGTTTTACTCCATTTTAACATTAAACCTCTATAGCCACAATGTTCAATCCAGTAGCTTCTAATCATGTCTATTTAATTTAAAAATTCATTAAAATAAAATAAAAAATTCAATTCCTCAGCTGCACTAGTTTGTTTCAATTGCTTCAAGTACCACATGTGCTAGTAGCAATCATTTTGGACAGTGCAAAATAGAACATTTCCATCATCATAGAAAGTTCTATTGGACAGCAGTGTTTTATATGCATTATTCATATTAATAGAATTGTTTATAGTGAGATTTAATAAAGACTATGGCTTTCCTTTGTACATGAGGATTTGCTAAATGCATACATCTTTATTACCTCCTTTAAAATAACAGGTTTGCTACCAAATTTTAGTAATACCTGTGAATTATATTTGTACAGCTCAACCTAATTGATGATTCATCAGGATTAAAGAAAATTTTTTCTAAAGGATTTTTCCAAGGGACCATAGCTAGGTGTCCAAAATCACCAGAAGAACCAAAGGAGTAATTTTCAAATACCTAAGTAGTTTTAATAGTCTTTTGTAGATAATTTTAAAATTGAAATGGGATTATTGCTATTCTCATACTCACCCTTCCTTGAAGTTCCCAATCATGGGACTCGTGCAGGTGAAGGGCAGAAAACTAGGGGAGGGCTAATGGAGGGAGGAGTGAACAGGAGCAGAAGTTTCTACCAAAACACCAACGGCTCTTGTCACTTCTCAAAGACTGTATTACAGATAACCAGGATAAAAACTCTAGGAGAAGCAAGGAACTCTAGACCTGGATCCATAGTCCAATTTTAATTGAGAACTAATTAAAAAGAATTGATTGCTCTAGACTTTTTACATTTCTCCTTACTTAGCATTATTTTGCTCATAGAAGTAGTCCTGAGTTTTAATTTTTTAAGGTAATGATTCAGTCAAGATGATACCCTAGAAAACATATGACTAGAACATTTTGGGCTTTGCCAAAAGTAGAAATTTGAAATTGGCGAAGATCAATCATTTTTTACCTGTCTCATGTCACTGTTTTGGAATGTGAATTTGACTTTGTGCAAGAGAGCAATCCAAATCTATTATTTAATTATTCACTGGGGTAGTTTCCATTACTACTCACAATATATAGCTGAAATTTGTAGACTACTAAAGGATTCTTGGTAAGTCCCATCTGTCCAAGGTGAGGATGACAAGGAAGAACATCAATAAATATTAAATATTTATTCTAAGTGTTAAAAAATAATAAACGTACAAGACAGTACGTTTCTCTAATGGAAAGAAAGCTAAATGCAGAATAATAAACTATTTGTGACTGAAAACAGGATATAGCCCCTCAATACAAAGATTAACATTCCAGAGGATGGAATTTAAAAACAGAATTAGGTGTCTTTCTTCAGAAATTATAATTTGAACCAATTATAAATGCACGTGTTTTCAATATGTGTTCCTAAAAAGTTGCATATGAAGCACATTTTTAAAAAATTTAATATTTGAAAATCCCCAATAGAAGTTACTATTTGAAGTAACACTGGTGCATCTATTTCCAAAGTGGAAAATCCTTTTGATATGCTAATGCTTGCTTTATTATTGCATTTGTTTCAATTTTAATTTTATTCTGTCCCAATGTGTGGTATAAAGCCACTAGTCAACTCATTAGTCGTCAATTTCACTAGCTCTTAGGAAATACACCTCAGTAGTTACTATCTCCTTATAATCTGCCCTAGTTCATAAACCAGATAACCAAACTTATTAAAAATGTGTGCAAGGTAATGGCAATTAGGTGCTGTACAAAAGCTTGAAGAATATTCTTAAGTAAACCCTGAAGGTTGGTACGTGGACTTGATGACATCTATTCTGGCTATGTGAGAACATTATTTCTCCTCATTTTCTGGTTCTAAATAATTTCATAAATTTATGTGTATGTGTGTCTAGCTGTTCTTAAATCATTGCCTGATGTAAAGTCACAATGCCTTGTAAAGTGAGAACAAGAGAAAACCCCACCCGAAGAAATCTATGAAATGCCAGTGGCCCTTTTAGCCCAATATACTCCTCTGCTAATAGCTTTGAGGGGGGCAAAATAGTTTTTTGAAACTTCTACTTCCAAAAGGAATGGACATAACACAAACATCACTTGCTTCCCTACATACCATTAAAGAATCTTACTGTGTTGAACTTATTTTGTATTAAACCTTAATGACTTTATCACTATCACAATATTATACAAGATCTCTTCAGCACCCAAGTTTTACTATAAGAGAAGCTTGTTAAGGGTAGAGACTATCTTATTACTGTGTTTGTCAACACCTAGCATGGAGCCTGACATTAATAAAGTTTCCTATGAATTAATGAATTGAGGTAAAAAAAAAAGCCTTTTCAAAACTTAAAAGTAACACTAAAAAATTTGTCCCCAAACACTTGCAAGTTTCAGCTGATGTTCTTGAAGTCTAGAATTCCAGAATTTGTACATCATGATTTACAACTATTGACCTTTGTTCTTCAACATTGATGGGTCTTAAAAGATGCAGCTTGCATTCCTAAGACAGGACACATACATCCCTTGAATCATTTCAACTGCCTTGGATCAATCTCCAACTTCACTTCATCTTTCCTTAAGTTTACCACCCAGAATCATGCTCCAAATGTCCATGCCCCTCGGTTGTGGATTACAGGAGAGGATACTGTTTTCTGTTTCATTGCTAGACCCCTTCTGATGGTGCCCAATACAGTAAGTAGTACACTGAGCAAATTTCATCAGTGAATAACCTGCCATTACTGCAAGGTTCCTCCTAGCACTGTAGTGAATAGGACCAAGCCCAATATATTATAAATAGTTCTTTTCCTATGTTCACTATGTTTGTAATAGGAAAGAAGCGGGATTTCAAGTTGGAAAGACCTTATTTTAATCCTACCTCTGCCACTTACCAGCTGTGAAGCCTTCCAACAAGTTATAGAAATATCTCATTTATACATTGGAGATAATAAACCTCCCTTTTGGGTTGTTGTAGATGCAAATAAAACTCACAGGCATCCTTTACTTATAAGAACCAACACATGGAAACAACCTACGTGACTATTGATGGATGAATGGATAAGGAAATGTGTTATATATACATGATGGAATATTACTCAGCCATACAAAAGAATGAAACCTTGCCATTTGTGACAATATGAAATGATCTTGAGGGCATTAAGCTAAGTGAAATAAGTCAGACAGAAAGATAAATACTGTATTTTTAAATTTTAAGTTGGAGTATAACAACCCCCTAAAACAGCTCATATATGCAGAAAATAGAGAACAGAACAGACTGGTGGTTGCCAGAAGCGGGGTGAAGTGGGGTGGGTGAGGGTGTCAAAAGGCACAAACTTACAGTTATAAAATAAATAAATCCTGGGGATGTAACGTATAGCATGGTGACTAGAGTTAACAATACTGTATTGTATATTTGAAAGTTGCTGAGAGAGTAAATCTTGAAAGTTATCACAAGAAAAAAAAAATTTTTGTAACTATATATGGTGATGGATGTTAACTAGACTTATTGTGGTGATCATTTTGAAAGGTATATATTGTATACAAACATCAAATCACCATGCTGCACATGTGAAACTAATATAATGTTATATATCAATTATACCTCAATAATAAAAATAATAATTAAAAAAATCCTGATAGGCATTTTACTGAGTGCTTACTATAACCAAGACCCTGAAATCTTCAAATGGTTTCTCTCTGTAGTCTTGGCATTTCTCACCCAAAATAAATTTAATTTCAACTGCAAAACAGGAATATTTCACTCTAAACTCACACTTCCTGTTTTTTTCTAAAATTGTTAAGTAAGATTTCTAGTTAAATGTGGTAGATTGAGCACAAACATTTTATCTCCGGTTCTCGCCCTCTCCATACCAAACCACACTATGATGAAAGTAGGGCAAATTAAAAAAAATGGATACAGCATGCAACGACATGAATGAATCTTAATGTGCTATGCTAAGAGACTAAAGCCAAACAAAAGGCTATATACTGTCTGACTGCATTCATATGAAACCCATTTATAGAAAAGATAAAACCATAAGGACAGCAAACAGAACAATGGTTAACAGGGCAGGGTTGGAGGAGAGGGCAGCGACTTGAGCTTTTCTTTCCCTAACTCCAGTACTGAGATCTATAAAAGGCATTCTGAAGGCAAAGTTCCTAAGCTGTCCTGAGTAATGGCAGAATGGCCAGAACACATCAACAGCTTTCCAACAGGTTCCTTGGAAACTATTAATGTTCTGAGGACACTTAATGCTTTTCCTGACACTTTCACTAGGATGCCTTTGATAAAGACAACGTCCCCTTGGCTGTACAAGCTATAGCAATCACATTGTTTTACAGTTAAAACTTTCCATTTGTGTCTACATTAGAATTAATTTTGTATTGGAATATTTTTATATCCTAGATAGAGATAACTTTGAGTGTTTCTAAATCAAAGTTAATAATTGTGAATCTAGAGAATAAAATGAGGTAAGAATTTAGCACAGTCAATGCTACATGCCCTTAGAATTAAAAGCCATCACTAGATTTTTCCCACTCCAGAATCAGTATTGAGTTCAAGGTCGAGGTAAAGATCCAGGGTCTTGTGGCAGAAAATGGTTAAGGAAGGAGAAATCAGTTATATCCTGAGGGTTCACAGATATATACATATAAACTCATGAATCCTTTCCCTCATTTACAAGGGCAAATCAAAGCGCCCTCCCCATAAAATCCTTAGAATTTCTATTGTCCTATTATGATTTTCTTTCCTTTCCATGCATGCTTTCAATATAAATTTTTTAAACTTTATTTTACCTGTTAAGAATTTTGTGGGAACATACCCCACATCTCTTCTGGGATGATCCCATTCCACTATAACTTCCAACTTTCATTTGAAACGTTTTTCCACAGATCCCTCTCTTATTTGCCCAGCAAAAAAAAAAAAAGCAGATTAGTGAGAATGGGTTTTGCAAAGGGGTTTCCATTTAACCTCACTGGACTGAAATGAGCACCAAAATATAAAATATGAAAATAAAACGGAAAACACCTATGAGGAAAATAAATAATTAAATACCATTAAATAGAATTCTAAATAGTCTATCTAACGGCCTTCTCATAGGCACTGAAATGACAATACAGCTAGGATCGTGCACCATTTATACAAGTTAACTAGCCATGAACCCACTTACAGTATCTTGGACAATCCAGGTTTTGGGGTTAGTGGCTTCTTCTGTTAGCCCACATATGTCTAAGCCCATGGGACAAAATCAAAGGCATGATTGGCTGTGGTCACAGAAAAGGGAAAGAAAAGTCTGGTTATTTTTTAACTCAAGTAGATTTATTAATCTGATTTGTTCTCTTTTTCCCTCTCTCTCCTTACAGCCTAAGGAGAATCAAGAGAAAAGGCACCTTTCACAACAGCTGGGATTTGGTTTGAGAGTCAAAGTAGTAGAACAAAAATGTACTTATCTTACTCCCAAATAGGTCTGGCTTTATTTCAAGCTCTTTCTTGACATGACAGTATAATTTAATTAAAGGAAGGTATTACAAAAGGAAAAGTTGAGAACTAAATTGCTGGCTAGAGATGGCTAAATTGAGAGTCAAATGGTACCTTGAGGCTTCCTGTTTTTCTGACTTCAAATGGTTTTGGGTAATTTTTCCTGACTACTCTGGGGCTCTCCAGTCTTTTTGAACTATTCCACTACTGTACTCTCACTACTTTTACCAAAGGTCGCTATATTATAACAATTCTAGGGTGTCTCATTCCCAGTGGCAGCCCTCCTTTCATTATTTCTCTCTTCCACAAATGACTCTCAAAGTCACACCTATTTTCAACAAGATCAACTGCTGTCAACTGGTTGTTTTACTTTAGGAATTGCAACCAAGTGCTTTAAACACACAAGGTAATACTATAAAGGAACTAGAGTAGTCTTTCCACTTCACTCTGCTATGGTCTGAATGTCTGTGTCTCTCCCAAATCCACATGTTCAAATCCTAATCCCCAAAGGTGGGGCCTTTGGGAGGCAATTAGATCATGACGGTGGAGCCCTCATGAATGGGATTACTGCCCTTAGAAAAGGCTCCAGAGAGATCCCTTGCTCTTCTGTCATGTGAGAACACAACAAGAAGAGCCCTCGTCCAACCATGCTGGTACCCTGATCTCAGATTTTTCAGCCTCCAGAACTGTGAGAAATAAATTTCTGTTGTTAATAAGCTACACTGTCTGTGGTTTTTTGTTACTGCAGCCCAAACAGACTAAGACACTCAGTAAATATGTGCTGAGAATATGCCAGATGTTATGGTGCCATGGTTAATGGAATAGACAGATCAGACAGTCCTGCCTCCAAGGAGTGTACAACCTTGGTGTCAGATAGGCAAGTGAACAACTAACTACAATGCAAGCCCAGATTAAGTGAGCCTCTGAGAGCTGACAAGCCCTGGCATGGCAGGGGGTACAATAACTATTGCTGATGGAGACAATCAGCGACATCTTCACAGAGGAAGAGACATTCGAGCCATCAAGTGGACGCTGAAGGAAGAGTAAGAGACACCAGTGGAGGAAGGGTGGCGGACAGGGAAGCAGGGGTGCTATTTGGAGGAAGCAGACATTCTTGTCAAATAAAATTTCCTAAGGAAAAAAATGAGGGCAAGAAAACAAATGGCTATGCAGCAAAGGACACCATCAGCAGAACAAAAAGGCATCCTACAGTATAGGAGAATATATTTGTAAATGACATATGCGACAACAGGTTAATGTCCAAAATATATAAAGAACTCACATGCCTCAACACCCAAAAAGCAAATAACCCTATTAAAAAATGGGTGGAGGATATGAATAGACACTTCTCCAAAGAAGAAATTCAGATGGCTAAGAGACACATGAAAAGATGCTCCACATCACTAATTATCAGGGAAATGTAAATTAAAACCACAAGGAGGTATCACCTTGCACGAGTTAGGATGGCCAACATAGAAAAGACTAGGAACAACAAATGCTGGCAAGGATGCGGAGAAAGGGGAACCCTCCTACACTGGTGGGAATGTAAATTAGTTCAACCATTGTGGAAAGCACTATGGAGGTTCCTCAAAAAACTCAAAATAGAAATACTATTTGACCCAAGAATTCCACTCCTAGGAATTTACCCTAAGAATGCAGGAGCCCAGTTTCAAAAAGACATATGCACCACTATGTTTATCGCAGCACTATTTACAATAGCCAAGAAATGGAAGCAACCTAGGTGTCCATCAGTAGATGAACGGATAAAGAAGAGGTGGTACATATACACAATGGAATATTATTCAGCCATAAGAAGAAAACAAATCTGACCATTTGTAACAACATGGATGGAGCTAGAGGGTATTATGCTCAGTGAAATAAGCCAGGTGGAGAAAGACAAGTATCAAATGATTTCACTCATCTGTGGAGCACAAGAACAAAGGAGAAACTGAAGGAACAAAACAGCAGCAGACTCACAGAACCCAAGAATGGACTAACAGTTACCAAAGGGAAAGGGACTGCGGAGGGTGGGTGGGAAGGGAGGGAGAAGGGGAATAAGGGGCATTACGATTAGCACACATAACGTGGGCGGGGGGGGGCATGGGGAAGGCAGTATAGCACAGAGAAGACAAGTAGTGACTCTATAGCATCTTACTATGCTGATGGACTGTGACTGTAATGGGGTATGTGGTGGGGACTTGATAATGGGGGGAATCTAGTAACCACAGTGTTGTTCATGTGATTGTATATTAATGATACCCAAAAAAAAAAAGAAAGAAAACAAATGGCATTTTCCAGGAACAGCAAGCAGTTTGGGATCCCTGGAACATAAGGTGCATGGACAGCAATGATGAACACAGCAGTAACTACAGCATGGTGTCACATCATGTGAACACTAAGAAGTCTCTTTTCTCCAATCAGAAGAATTTGGCTTCATAAAAACCACTGCTCATTACTTATGCAATGGTTTGTTCAAGACCATAGTAATTGGAATAAGCAACATATGTAGTTTCTGAAACCATGCTATTACATTAAGTAATGTATACATATACCTTATTAGTGAAATAGCATTGCTTTGGGGCATAAAATTGAGTCAGTTTCCCTTAGGTCATTCATTGCCACAAACGCATCCTTCAGCGCCATTTCCAGAAACCTAACAGTAGCCAGGAAGGAAAAAACATGCTGGCCTTGGAGCAAAAGGGGGCATGCCACAGGAAGTGTCCAACATGCTGAGAGGCAGTAGCAGTGCCGAACACCACCTAAGGGCTTAGGACAATTTTATATATTGCCTAATGTAGGACTGGCTACAAAATTTGCAGGACTAGTGACAAAATGAAAATGCAAGACCCCTTGTTCAAGAACTATTAAGAATTTCAGGATAGAGGCAGCAGAGTATTAAACCAAGCACAGGCCCTGTGCAACTGTACAGGTCACATCCCTGTGAGGCTGGCCTGATTGCCAACTCTTAACTATTAATGATAATCCACTTAGTTTTCATAGTTTTGTGTGTGTAAAGCAGCTCTCACATTCAAGTGTGAACTTTTGCCACCAACTGACCCCCTAGAATTTATGTCACCCCACCAGTGTGCTTTCTTCTTTGCTTTCACTGGCAGTGGTGACTATCAATGAACCCTTCCTAGAGAAGTGCCAACTCCTCCACCTGTGCTTATAATGCCATTCTTCTGCTCGCTGAAAACGAGTCTGTCTCTCCTTCACCTTTTGTGTTTAAAATCTACCCTCCTCATAAAGTCATCATTAATAGGAGGTAAAGCAGTAAGTTCCTAATCACACGCAGTATTTAATCTTAAGTGGAGGCAATACTTAGGCTACTATTTAGGCACCACTTAGGCAGCGTGTCAGTGTAGTTGTTTTGCTACTGATAATAATGATGACGGTGGCTGAGGGCCAAGGGACGGTGCTAAGCATTTTACAGTCCTGGAAATTGATCAGTGGATGATCCCATTGCTTTCTGATTTCCTTGTTCTTTATATTTTAGTTCTATTCCTCAGCATATTAAGACTTTTGCCAAAGAAAAAGCAAAGGAAGGAGGGGGAAAACACTCAGGTCCGACAATTCTGCTTCTTGTTAATAGGGTTGGTAAGAAAAAAACTGATAATGACTTTTAAAAGCAGATCTGAAATAATCACTTAATTACAGTTCCTACATTATCTGTGCATTTCACTTATTCTCCCCCATCATGAGTGGATAAATTGACTGTTAGGTTATGTATATCAATAAATTGGCTATCTTAGGCAATAAAATCATAGAGAAGACACCATGCCTCTTTTGAAATTGTATTAATACAACATACACAGAGCCTTAGTTGTCAGCAGCAAAACTGAAACAGATCATTTACTGTAACTGTGAATTCTACTCGCTCAACTCGTATGTACATTCTGCTGAGTGTTATACTTCATGCTGTGTGAAAATTTTTCATATTACTAGTGTCCTATTAATTGCTGAAGAACCTCAGACAAGACTCTCCTGTGCCCCTGAACCTGTATTTGTTTCAAAGTGCTAAGTGAGGTTAATTTGTTTAGACGTCACCAATTTCAGAACAGCTGCAGATCTAAAGTCAGATACTCCCTGCTGATCTGAATTTAAACTCTTTGGATTAGGTTACTCCTATTTACTTTAGCTACAGAGGAATTACTGTGGTCTACTAATGATGACCAAAGCACTTAGATGTAGCTGAAGTCTGGCACACAGTTTATCTTTTTTTCCAATTTGCCTTTTTATTTTTGATTGGAGAAGACTATATATTACTATCCTATGAATATAAGGAGAAGGAAGGCTTTCCCTTTCTACATGCGGAAGATAGTACCTGAGGACATTCTGTCTCCTGAGCCACAGCTTAACAGCATTAGCAAAAGCAGTTCAGCCAGAGGGGAATTGCAAATTGGACAGCAGCTGAGTACAGTCTAATAATTTACACTGGGGAAAGCCCTTGGAATTCAGAGGCACATTGCCCAGCTGGAGAGACAAATCTAATCTCTGCTAATGATGTTCCTCCTTCTCTTTCCTATCAGGGCTGGGCTTTTTACACATGCGCACATAATTACATATGCACACTCAGTCCAGTGAAGCCAAACAACACAGAACCCAGGATTAAATTACACAGTGAGACTTCCAGGCATCATATGGCTTCCACATGCTGTCCAATAAATGCTGTTCATGGTTTACATTGTGGAGCTGTTAAAGATCTTAAGAGTTCAAAAACATATATAGCTAAATACTAAAATTCAAAAGGGATAATAGTATGGTTTTATTTGAGACTGAATATAAGTATGACTTCTTACATTGATTTAAACAAATACATACTAGGAGACAGACACATGGACTTTGCTCTCAAAAGGACTTGAGACTGTTGACAAAAATGCATATGGTACTATACGTAAATAGGTTAAGGTGAAAATAAGAAAAAACCAGTAGACAGAAATAATTTGTGTACTAAAAACTGTTAAAGATGGTACAGATTTGGACCAGAGCTTTTTGTGGATCAGTTAAAGAGAAAGACACAATTAATTATTCAAGTAAGAAAAGAACATACCAGTTGTCCAGGGGAAGCAGTTTATACTTGTACTAAGGCTTGAGAGACCTTTCTTCCTCTGATCTGCACAAAATGAGGCAGATAGAAGAGCCTCAACAATACCCTCACAGCAAATGCGGTAGCATTTTTCCTAGGACGGTTTTTAGAGCACATCTCCACATAAGGTCAGACTCTCAAGTATTCCAGAAAAGCAATACCTACAATAAAAAATTCCAAGTAAATAGCAGTTAGAAAGTCTGATTTCATCCAGAAGGTCATCTGCTTTAGGAAATCTTCCCTGACTGTTATTTGTCACACTTGATCTTTCAATAAAATAGAGCAACTATTCTCTATTCTCTGGCAGGAACCAGGAAGGCAAATATTCTGGGTTTTCACGTAGGAGGTAGACCAGATGCTTTAACAATCAACCAAGAAGAATGAGCTGATGCCCTCCTATGAAAATGCAGAATCTGACCAGAATTTGTGTCTCAAAACTTCATTTTCACACAGAAGTGGGCCTTGAAAAATAAGCCTGACAGTGTGGTTGTTTTTTTTTTTTTTTTGGCTGTTTATTTTTTATTATAATGCACAATGTTCTTCACATTCTGATGAAACTTCACTTTTTCAATGTTTTATAGCATCAATTATTTTAAAAAGAGGGAAGCATTTTAATAGTTAATTCCTCTGGTGCTTTACTGAAGTACATGGGAAGTAGTGGGGTGGTGAGTCACCATCTGGGGCTATAAATTATAATCCTGCCACACGGTAATGGACAGAGGGCTGATCCATGGAGCCCCCCTAGGAGAAGCCATCTATCAGTGCAGCCATCCATAAAAGGAACTGAAGAAAGGGCAGCTCTCAGTCCAGACAAGGGACTCTGCTATGGCAGAAGGATACAGTGCTGTCTGATTTTCAAAAGCAACTCTCAGAACTCCCAATCCCCATATCAAATTTCTGAATTCAAGAAATTACAGGGAAAATTCTCACACTTTAAATATTGGCAATTAGAAGGGAATTTAGGGCTCTAAAAGCTCTGGGGAAAAAAGTCCTCCAGTGAGAGAGACAAACAACAAGTCCAGAGCTGCTTCATCTATTCTTAATGAACTTACAAATATGTCCTGAAAAGAAAAAGGTGACATTATTAACCACAGAATGAAAACTGCTAAGAAGTTAAACTTAGCAAGAAGCGACACGATTTTGCATGCACTTGCATGCATAACCTTGCATGGTCCAAAGAAGGTGTTCTGACTATTTTCTTCTGCCTCCTGCTACAAGCTAAAGGCTTAGCTGCTTTAGACTATTTCCTCCAAATCTGATAATTTCAAAGATGGCACAAGGTAAAAATAAAGGACAGAAGACAGGAATGATTCTACTAAGAAGGAAACCAGTAGAGAGAATCAAGTTTATAAAAATAATAAAACATTACAAGTTGAATAAAAAACTTAAAGGTAGGATAGTTTTTGAGACCTTACATTAAGCCTTGAAGGGCAGCTGAGATCATTCTTAGAAAGAGATTACAGGCCAGAAGCGCTAAAACAGCTGTTTCCTTTTGTTTGCTGCTTAAATACCTAAAGCTTAGACCTGTAATGTCTTCTAAGATATTCAGGGACTTTTACAGACATCCTCCAACCAGTTCTCACTACAGCTATCTGAGAAAGGCACTCTTCAGATTTGCCACTGAAATCCTAGGACTACACCGAAAATCTCCCATGTCTGTGAGGAAGGTGGTTCTTATCAGATATTTTCTATTAGGCTTATTCATTGATTCAACAAACTGTTAATCACTGAGGGTGCTGGCTTTGTATCAAGCAATAAGAATGATGCAGAGATGAACAAGACAGTGGATCCCTGCTCTGGAGGTGCTTACAATTTTTAGAGGAGAAATATATAAATAAATGATTACTAGGTAACATAAGCTCTCTAAGAGAGATGGTACACATTTTGGAAATACAGCAAAGGGGAAGTTGCTGTCCAGGATGAATGGGGTAGGGGAAGAAAGACTATCAGTCCGAGGAACAGGTATGCACAAATGCATGCGTTTGTGAAAGAAATCTCGTATTTACTTGGGGAGAGGGACAAGTGTCAGCGGGACTGGTGTGAAATGAATGAGAGACGTAGAAGATAGGGCTGAAGAGGAAGACTGGAGGATTTTTTTCTCCTGCTAGGGGGGTGGATGGAGGACAGAGTATGGAAAACTGCTACTACGGAGAGAATGGAAAGAGCTGAGAGATACCCAGCTGACAGAAATAGGAGTTTATAGTGCCTGGCTGGCTGTGATGGTGAGGCTGAGAAAAAGTTTTCCAGTGGGGGCGGAGGGATGCTAGATGCTACCACTCATCAAAGCAGAAAATAGGTGCCAGCTAGGGAACTGCAGGGAGGAGGTAGCAAGTTAGGGTTTATATCTTCACCCATACTCTTCGGCAAGGAAGTTGGAAACGGAATAAGGAAGTAACTAAACTCAAACTGGGACAAAGGGCTACAATATTGCTGGGGAGACAAATATGAGGGCAAAGTTCACACAATTATTACTAACATCAGGAGAGTTATAAATTTTATAGGCTCACTTTAGCCTGGTTTCAATATTATTCCTTTCTCTGGGGTTATGTTATCATTTTCCTTTGTCTCTTTAATGACCCTCCTGATTCTACTACCAAGCTCCCATACACACACGAATGAACTCCCCCTATCCTTTCCTCAACCCAGACTGCTCCTGTCTTCAAAACCATTGGTTTTCCCCAATCCCCTTTTAGATCTCTTCTAAAAAAATAATGGCTAAAGGGTGCAACGGTGAACACAGATAACAAGCTACTATTAGCATTTAAGGCCTAATCCACATTCCCATTAGTAATTTACACCTTTATTGTTTCATTCCTTCATTTAAACTTAAGTCTTCTGCATAGTACTACTTCTGAGTTCTAATGACCATCCCCAATTAGAGCTGTCTAATGTGGCACCACTGTTCCAAAGGCCTTATCAGAGAAGCCACTACTACCATGAATATTGGAGTGTATGTGCATAAACCTTGAGAGCTTAGGCCCCAGTAGAAAATGATTCTGAGAAAGAACGACTGCACGGGTCTAAGAAGGAAGTTAGTACTGCAACTCAACAAACCTTTCCTGAGTGCCTGCTGCATGCCAGGTACTGTGCCGTGCTTCTCAGAGGCTACGCAGGAGATAAACGTGTCAAGATGGCATCTTCTTTACCTTTTGGTATGTTTTACCTATTTCATAATTTTAAAAAACGGTCCCTGCTTTTTAGAACTTGAGTTCTAGTACGGGAGATAGCCACAAACACAAATGAAGCCAGGCCATGATAAGTGTTCACAATAGAGGTACAAATTTCAGGAGGATAATAAATAATAAACTTTCTGCTTTGGGGAAACAAGCGTCCAATCATTTGTCTTTACAAGGATGTGAGACCAAAAGTTTGTATTTTGGGAAGAAAATGTCTTTTTTGTTGATGCATCCAACAAGCTTTAAATAAATGTTTTTTAATCTAAAACTGAAAAGACATTCAGTTTAGCCATTGGGTGGTAGGCCAAAGCTGCTGCCAGGGCCTCTTTCTAAGGCTCCTGGTTACTTCTCAGAGCAGACAGCACTGCTTTTGGCCCTCTACATCCCACCATTTGTGATGCTCCTTCGCCCCCCGTCTGTCCACATACTGCAAATCCCTCTGAGTCTATCAGTTCCCCCATCATAGCTAATCAGTGCTCTGCCCTCCCCTTCCCCCTGTCCCCTTTCCACAATGGACAAGGGGTGACCCTAAAGCTTCCAGAGAGTAATTTCACAGGACAAAATGTTGCAGATTTCCTTTAAATTAGTCCTTCCAGAAGACAGGGATAGGCCAGGCTTTCAAAGTGCCCCTGGCATATGGGCAGGCTCTACTCCTATCTCATCCACATTGCCACTGACAAGCCTGGGACAAAGCCTAACAGGAACATTAAGAAGTTCCAGTCCACTGGAACATGAAAAGTCTCTGGTTCCAGTCCACTCCACAACCCTCATGTGAAGAAGAAAAATGTGTCGTTTCCCTTTTTTGCCCATATGACTTCTTAGATATAAGAATCAGACTGATATTTTTTTTCCTCCTTCTAAAAAACAAAGCAAAGAAAAAAATGTCCTGTTTGAAGCAGGGAATTTCTCACAAAGCTTTAAGGAGTCATTTGTACTAATTAAAATGAAAGATTTTCTCCATCAAAAAAAAAAAGACTTATCTATATTACAATATAATTGCTATGCTAAAATATGCATGTTAAAGCACTTATATACTGCACAATAGCTATCTAACACTTATGACTTCAGTGATTTTTCAGTTTAATGATTTGGAAAGAAGCTATAAAGAGTTAGGAATCATAAAATAGTTGCTTGGCTGTGGGCAAGTCACCGAACCTCTCTGGGCCTCAATCTGCAGGAATTGGACTAGAATGGTCTCTAAGGTCCCTTTGAGCAATTAAAAAAAACATTCTGAAAATACAAGGAATCCGAACAATCCAAAATGGAAAAGGGTTTCTCAAGACTGATTCACTCTGCTCACCACTAGAAACGCTCAATCTATCATAGAAATTATAAGACTCTTGCTTCGGTAAAGAGAATTGAACCAAATGACATCTCTCATGTCTTTCAATTGTAAGATTCTTTCATGTTACAGATGACTTCTGGAGACTATACAACTAGAAAATGACATTCATTTAACAGTTAAAGAGAGAGGGAGGGAACGCCATCTTGTAGGTGCAGTAAATGTTGGCTGTTAGGTTAACAAGAACGATGACAGGTATAGCAAGTCACTGTGTAGCTCAATAGGGATTGTTTGCCTTGGGCCAGGTTGCTAGGTGGTGTAAATAACTCTGCAAACACAACACCCAGCAATGAAAAGGTCTAAATGCCTTCAGTCACTCCAAAGGGAACATACAGGGTTTCACCACATAAAGCCTTCTGATTGCCAATCAGAAAATCTCAGGAGAGCAGAGGGACACAATCAGCTCCCATTGTTTCAGGCCATGCTGACACTCTCTACCACAGCGTGATCCATTGGCTTATTTTCCTAGGGACACAGATCAAGAGTGGCAAATAATAACAATCATCACAGTATATTCTCTTACATTTATATATTGAGTTGAATTTCCAAAGTGATTACATGTATTTTATCTCATTTGAGCCCCATGTGAGGTGGGGAGAGCATGTATTATTCCCTTCTCTGAGGAAAACTGAGGCTTAACAATATTTACTAACATTCCCTTTCCTCAACAATGGGACTCTGATCAAGTCCTTATTACATCATCTTCAATTTCCTTAGATACTTTTGTCCCAAGAGGTAAAGCAGGATATATCTATCTGTTCATAATTTCCATATATTTGCATATTTCAGGAAATGGAGGAAGAATATAATACCATTATAAATTTCAGGAAATAACTTTAAAAAATAAAAATAACAACAGCAATCGTGCATTGTAATAGTATTTTTAAAAGTTGAATTAGAAATGCCTGTTGCATCTGAGGAATAATAAAGGGAACCAAAAAGCTATAACAACCCAAACCCAAGTTAAGTTGCAATCCGGTGATGTGATTCTGGAAACAGGTAAGGGTAAAGCTTAGTATACTGGGAAGAAAGAAAGAAAAGAAAAGTATCTGAAATAGCTGATAGATATCAAGAAACAAAGATCTTTCTCCAAAAATGATATTAAGAAACTAAATCTAAATTTGGTACTGGCACAAGAATAGACCCATAGACCAATGAAACAGACTGGAGAGCCCAGATATAAACCCAAGCATATATGGTCAATTAATATATGATAAAGGAGCCATGGATATACAATGGGGAAATGACAGCCTCTTCAACAGCTGGTGTTGGCAAAAATGGACAGCTACATGTAAGAGAATGAAACTGGATTATTGTCTAACCCCATACACAAAAGTAAACTCAAAATGGATCAAAGACCTGAATGTAAGTCATGAAACCATAAAAATCTTAGAAAAAAACATAGGCAAAAATCTCTTGGACATAAACATGAGCAACTTCTTCATAAACATATCGCCCCAGGCAAGGGAAACAAAAGCAAAAATGAACAAGTGGGATTATATCAAACTAAAAAACTTCTGTACCACAAAGGACACCATCAATAGAACAAAAAGATATCCTACAGTATGGGAGAATATATTCATAAATGACATATCCAATAAGGGGTTGATATCCAAATTATATAAAGAGCTCATGCACCTCAACAAACAAAAAGCAAATAAGCCAATTAAAAAATGGGCAGAGGAGCTGAAAGACACTTCTCCAAAGAAGAAATTCAGATGGCCAACAGGCACATGAAAAGATGCTCCACATCACTAATCATCAGAGAAATGCAGATTAAAACCACAATGAGATATCACCTCACACCAGTGAGGATGGCCAACATCCAAAACACAAACAACAAATGTTGGTGAGGATGTGGAGAAAAAGGGAACCCTCCTCCACTTCTGGTGGGAAGGTAAATTAGCTCAACCATTGTGGAAAGCAGTATGGAGGTTCGTCAAAAAACTCAAAATAGAAATACCATTTGACCCAGGAATCCCACTCCTAGGAATTTACCCTAAGAATGCAGGAGCCCAGTTTGAAAAAGATAGATGCACTCCTATGTTTATCACAGCACTATTTACAATAGCCAAGAAATGGAAGCAACCTAAGTGTCCATCAGTAGATGAATGGCTAAAGAAGATGTACATATACACAATGGAATATTATTCAGCCATAAGAAGAAAACGAATCCTACCATTTGCAACAACATGGATGGAGCTAGAGGGTATTATGCTCAGTGAAGTAAGCCAGGTGGAGAAAGACAAGTATCAAATGATTTCACTCATCTGTGGAGTATAAGAACAAAGGAAGAACTGAAGGAAGAAAACAGCAGCAGACTCACAGAACCCAAGAATGGACTAACAGTTACCAAAGGGAAAGGGACTGGGGAAGATGGGTGGGAAGGGAGGGACAAGGGGGAAAAAGGGGTATACAATTAGCACACATAATGTAGGGGGGGTATACGGGAAAGGCAGTATAACAGAGAAGACAAGTAGTGATTCTATAGCATTTTACTATGCTGATGGACAGTGACTGTAATGGGGTATGTGGTGGGGACTTGATAATAGGGAGAGTCTAGTAACCATAATATTGCTTATGTAATTGTGTATTAATAATTGCAAAAAAAAAACCTAAATTTAGACTGGTCACAAATTAAGCAAAGGAGCTAAGCACTGTATATAGCCCATGTTCAGATAAAGGCAGATTTTGGTGTAAAGTAAACATGCAAAAGCTTTAAACCTTTGAAGAAAAAAAATGTCAACATCTATTAAGGCACCTATTATACTTACAATTTTTATATACTTTATCTCATTTAGTCTTTATCCTTTCTTGGAGGTCAATATCATCGTCATTTTACAGATGAGAAAACTGAGGCCCCAAGAGGCTAAATAACTTTATCCAAAGTTACAGTTAATAGATGGCTTATTAGGTACATCTGATATCAAACTAGGCCCTTTTAGAAAGTTACCTTTGTTTAGAAAAAGTATATCTAAATTTTGCAGTTTTATTTAGTTACTAGAAACTTGAGAAATTAAAAAATAAAGAAATACCTTTTTATCTTTCCTAAAATTGGTAGGCTGCAAATTCCATGAGATGTTGTAATTTAACTCACTCATCCTAGTGACTAAGCTTTAGAGTCAAAAGAATTGGGTTTGATTCCTTACTTAAGTAGCTATCTTATGTAGGGTAAGCCCTTGAACTGTTTTGGCCATAATCCAATATATTAGTCTTTTTTCCTATATATTTATAAAATATAATTACTGGATGTTATGCTAGGCATCCCAGGGATAGAAAGATACACAGATCTGGTTCTCCACCCTCAGAGTTTATTTTCATTAAACCAATTTAGTTTAATCAGAATCACTTTCTTCATTCTTAATCAGTATCATTTTTTAGGATTCTACTCCAAGCAGACAGGTATGCAGGCACAAATGCCCAGAGGCACATAACATAAATGAAGTTTTAACACTGACACTTTAGGACAGAGGACTACTGGGAATAATTCTTCAAACCTTGTAGCCAGCTAATCCCACCTTGCATCACATTCCTGTTCTCCTTTGTTACTGTCCAAGATGTAGAGCATCTCTGATTTATATTCTCAACCCTGAACTGCTCTGTGATCCCCTTCTCTGACCTCATCTCCCATTGTCCCTCCTACTGTACCCTTCTCTTCCATTTTAACATCTTGGCTGAATGCTCCCTCAACCTCCTTGAATGGATGAACAATTACAGTTGACTTTTTTCTCTTTTTCTTCCTTTCTTACCATCACTGAATCCAACTAATCACCCAAATCCTGTGCATATTTTCTTCAGGGAAAATTGTCAAAAGGTTTTGCAGTGGGTAAGAAGAATATTGAGTACTCTTGCCTAGGGCTCCAGCCCCACTTTATGTGAGCCTTTCCTCGTTTTTGAGATATTTACAACTCTGAATATTGTAGCAAACATCAAGTAATGCAACTGATTCTTGTCCACAGATATGCAAATGAATTGTATCTGGTGGCATGTGGTTATTAATGTCCTATCGATATGAAGTGGTTTGCCCCTAACTGCACACTCATTTCAGCATTCCTTATTGCCTACATATTCATGTGTTCTTTGAATTTTCCTTACAACATCTTACTGATTCTCTCATTAATTAATAAGTGAAATATTTGATACACATTCATTTTATACGTGTATGAACCATTGTTTTACCCTTTAAAAAAGTATCCTTTAACATTCTAAGTATCTCTGAGTTTGCACACTTCTTTCCACTGTAGTAACTCTTTCTAGCATTGTCACTGTTATCTTCACCTAGATTATTTCAACAGGTCCTTAATTTTACCTGTTTCTCTAGTCTCTTCATCCTATTTCATTTGCTCCATAGCCAGTGTGCTTTCTCTAACATGTAATTCTGAACATACTATTCAACTTCATAAAATCTCTTAGAATGAAGCCCAACCCTCTTGGCCTGATTTGCTTTTCTAGCTTCGTGTTTGATACAGCCCTGCAATTCACCAGTCTGATTCACTTCAGTCTCTGCATTCACTACCTTCACTCTCACTTCTGGAATTTAGCACTTGCAGTCCCCTTTGCATGCAAACACACTCTGTATACCTCTCTCCACCCAACTTCTGCTTGTTCTTCCTTCAGGGTTCATGTCTGTTACCACTTCCTTCCTGCATCTGTCAAGTGGGGAGTTAGATGCTACACGTCTGTCCTCCTCTAGCAGCCTGTACTCCTTTACTCCTTTGCCACCTCCCCCAACAGCATATATCATTATATAGTAAGCACTCCTTGTTGTTCACCATTATATCCACAGTGCATGGCACAGCAACCAACATCTACTAGTCACTCAAGAACATATTCTGAAAGCTGAAGTCTCTGTATGGTCGTAGGAGAATAATGGAAACTTTCCTCCACAAATCCTTCTCAACGACCATGACCCACTTCATCCACCTCACCCCATCCCCAGCAATAAAAGCACAGGTTAGACTCAAAATAGAGTGTACTTCAGTGTGTTTTGCTTTTAATTTATAGAGTCAGAGTAAAATACAGTTGAACCTTGAACCACAATGTATTGCCTCTGCCTCTCAAGGAGGTAAAACGGTGGTCCCTCTCAGTACCTCATGCCTTTGAAAGAACTAATAAAACACAATTTTAAAGTGTAACATTATAAAAGCAATATAACAATATTACAAAATTTGAGAAATAGAGAAAAAAATAATTCTGTCACCCTAACTCCAAGATTTTTCATGTACTTTAACTTTTTACTTGAAAAAAATTTAAATGTAATTCCAATTGTGCTGTACTTCAAACATTGTCTCCTGTTTCTTTTCTCTTACCACTACATCATACACATTTTTCATACAATTTCATGGATTTCATCACCATCATTTAAAATGGCAGCATATATTCTATCAATTGGCTGTTAAATATGCCTAATTCTTGTTATTCCTGATAGTTACGTTCTATAAAGTCACTACAAACACTGAATTAGTGAATACCGAACCATTGCTTGTAGGAGAAATACAGGGTTAGGTTTCTGGTCACAACATTCTCAACTGATTAATATGTAGCTTTGTTTTATGTGTATTTCTGTTTAAAGACACTTTACTTAATATATATTGTTGATTCACTAACACCAAACTCACAGCCAGCAGCACAGTAACTCATGCCTAAGTGAAGCATATCTTCTCTGTAAGACACGTCACAGCCTTCCTGCACTTAAGACTACCAGGCAGCACTTCAGCATTAAGCTTGGGGGCTATTTTAAACAGTAAAAACACCAAAGAGCACAAAAATGCAAAAAACAGGGCACTAAGTCGTCTTCTAGAAGGACACCTGTTTACAGTGTGCGCAGTGAAACAAGAAAGCACAGAGCCTCACCTTGTTCTCTCACAGCTGAGAGCATGTACTTCATTCAGGCAAGTCAATTTTTTCATTGCTCTGCACGTGTCTGCAAATGATTGTAAAAGTGCTGCAAGTATTGATTTGGGGATTAAAAATATTTTTTAGTGAGTAAAATATACTTAAATTCACAAATACAGGATCTACAAATCATATAAATAATAAATCTACAGAAGTATCAACTGTATTTCCCTATTATTCAATGGGTAGACTATTGCTTTCTATTGGAATAATGCTGTGGTTAATATTGTTATGCATAAAACCTCTTCCTCTTTTGGAGTATTTCCTTAGGAACTACAGGGATAGTTATAATTTTGATAGAGCCTTCTTATTGCAGTAGTACTTGGAGTGGCTCATGCCAATTCTTCAGAGCCTTGATACTTACAAAGTGTGGTCCCAGGACCAGGAGCATCAGCATCACATGCGAGCTGATTAGAAATGCCAACAAAATCACCCCAGACTAAGTGAATCAGAATCTGGTTTTTAACCAGATCCTCAGGTGATTCTTATGCATTACAAGTCTGAGACACCTAGCCACCTTGTTAAAACACAGCTGCTCAGCCCCACCCCTAGCAGTTCTGATTCAGAGCATCTGGGGAGAGGCCTGAGAATCTGCATTTCTAACAGGCTCCCGGGGGATGCCGATGCCCCTAGGGCGGTCCTTTGAGAACCACCACATAAGCTGATTCAAGGGTCGGTCTCTTGCAGGTTTCACGTTTTTAAACTGCTAATGCATCTTTTTTTCATGGAAGGGAGGGAAAAAATAATCTTTATAGCTCACTAAAATAAATCCTCACTGAATAGGGCCAAGTTTTGTGAAGGCAGCTCAGCTAGCTAGATGGTTACACTTAGTCATGGCTGGAAGGGGCAGGCCAATATGGATGGGTCAACCGAGAAACAAAATAGAGGGGGCAAAAAAAAGTGTATCTAGACACAATCTATAAAATAATCTGTCATTAAAGTATCTGAAAAAAATTCTTAGGTGGTTTCTCATAAACTATATTCTATGAGTTAGATACAAAAATTGACGGATCTGCTTGGTAAAAAGTGTCAAAGAAACATTTCTTTTTCAGTTTCCTGTGGTAATAAATAACAACGAGAGACTAGGTCCCAAAACAAGGCCCCAAAGCGCAATTTCCGCAGCTCTGGCAAACCTTGCCTGCAACTACCCAGGAATAAACCAGAGACTTCTCTTAGAAGATGGAAACCTGGAAACTAGTTTCCTCACTCTGAACCTTCAAGTCCACCACACAGTCAATTCCTGCATAACTATTCTCCAACATAAAGATATTTCAGGGTATATAAGCCATACGCATTTCAGGTACATCACAATTACCATTTCATACTGCTCAGGGGCTTGGCAAGGCTTTAACACAGTACAAACTCTGTGGTTGGTACTCTGGTGGAGTGACTTCCTTTTCCTTCCTGTAGGGGCCCTTTTGCTCTGCATTTATGAAGAACTTCTCTTAGTCAATTCTTTGCTTTCCAGTCTTGGACCAAGGCTTCTAGAATCTGGGTGGCTAGCTGTTCTTTGTTTTTAAAAGTATTCCATGGCCTTTTGAACAGTTAGCAGAAATAAGGGCTTTTTTTCTTTATAAGTTATTTTGGTATCATTAATCTACAATTACATGTGTAATATTATGATTATTAAACTACCCTCTTCATCAGGTCCCCCCCACCAACCCCATTACAGTCACTGTCCATCAGCGTAGTGAGATGCTATAGAATCATTACTTGTCTTCTCTGAGTGGTACAGCCCTCCCCGCGCCCCCCCCAACATTATGCCTGCTAATTGTATTGCCCCTTTTTCCCCCTTGTCCCTCCCTTCCCACCCATCCTCCTCAGTTCCTTTCCCTTTGGTAACTATTAGTCCATTCTTGGGTTCTGTAAGTTTGCTGCTGTTTTGTTCCTTCAGTTTTTTTCTTTGTTCTTATACTTCACATATGAGTGAGATCATTTGATATTTATCTTTTTCCGCTTGGCTTATTTCACTGAACATAATACACTCTAGCTCCATTCATGTTGCTGCAAATGGTAGGATTTGTTTTCTTCTTATGGCTGAATAATATTCCATGGTGTATATGTACCACATCTTCTTTAGCCATTCATCTACTGATGGACACTTAGGTTGCTTCCATTTCTTGGCTATTGTAAATAGCGCTGTGATAAACATAGGGTGGCATATGTCTTTTTCAAACTGGGCTGCTGCATTCTTAGGGTAAATTCCTAGGAGTGGAATTCCTGGGTCAAATGGTATTACTATTTTGAGTTTTTTGAGGAACCTCCATACTGCTTTCCATAAGGGTTGAACTAATTTGCATTCCCACCAGCAGTGTAGGAGGGTTCCCTTTTCTCCACATCCTCGCCAACATTTGTTGTTGTTTGTGTTTTGGATATTGGCCATCCTCATTGGTGTGAGGTGATATCTCATTGTGGTTTTAATTTGCATTTCTCTGATGATTAGTGATGTGGAGTATCTTTTCATATGCCTGTTGGCCATCTGAATTTCTTCTATATTTTGGATGTCAACCCTTTATCAGATATGTCATTTATGAATATATTCTCCCATACTGTAGGATCTCTTTTTGTTCTACTGATGGTGTCCTTTGCTGTACAGAAGCTTTTCAGCTTGATATATTCCCACTTGTTCATTTTTGCTTTTGTTTCCCTTGCCCGGGGAGATATGTTCATGAAGAAGTTGCTCATGTTTATGTCCAAGAGATTTTTGCCTATGTTTTTTTCTGAGTTCTATGGTTTCATGAGTTACATTCAGGTCTTTGATCCATTTTGAGTTTACTTTTGTGTATGGGGTTAGACAGTAGTCCAGTTTCATTCTCTTACATGTAGCTCTCCAGTTTTGCCAACAGCAGCTGCTGAAGAGGCTGTAATCTCCCCATTGTATATCTAAGGCTCCTTTATCATATATTAATTGACTGTATATGTTTGGGTTAATGTTTGGATTTTCTATTCTGTTCCACTGGTCTGTGGGTCTGTTTTTGTGCCAATACCAAATAAGACAAAGGCTATTTATAAAATAATCTGTGGCAAAAGCAGTTTGACTCTAACAAAAGCTAGTCTCAAAGGTATAAGATTCAGTTAAAGAAACTCCTTATGAAGGTAGACAACATTTTGCTCAAAGGAGAGCAGGTGATGGGGAGTAAGTGTTTCAGAGTGTTACAGCAGAAGCTCTGACTGGAGAAAAGATCATTATGGAAAAACAAAGGATTATGTGGTTGTTTTCTTTTTCAAAGAAATTCGTACTAGTTTCCAGGTGTCTGAGAATACTTAAGAATTAGATTAGAGCCTAGCTTTGATCATTAACACAACCAGTATAAAGCAAATGTTCAATTATTTTCTATTAGACAAACAGATGGAAGGGGTTCTGTTCAAAAATGGCCAGCAATAGGAGGGGGAAGAAGAAGAGAGGGGAGGGAGAACCTGGCAAAGTAGTAAAATTTCTTTTCAAATTGGCTCTTCAGCCCTAGCAGCTGCAATATCAGGTGGGTATTTCCCAGGAGTTTCTATGCTTAGCCAAGAAAAGATTTTAAATGAGTATGTAATTTAGGTCTAGAAAGTTGTGACTGGAAATATCCAAAGGTATGTTACACCTGTTTCTTTGAAGCATGCATATGTATTTTAATTTGTTATGTGAGAAGTAATAATTGGTGGGTAATTAGTAAAATGCTTAATCTTACCTTAATCAAAAGATTATTTTCCCCAGAAAAAGCAATCACAGCCTTATATTTTGGTGGGCTTGATCTCGCTGGTCTCAATTATCCATGATTATCCACGCCTGCAAAGAGCCTAATGTGTCTCATTAAAAGGACAGCTACTACAGACACAGGCACAGTGCCACAGGGGTAACAAGCCTCAGTGGGCTTATTTTGCAAATTGAACCCTTTTAGAAATAGCAACTGTGACAGCCCTCCTCAGGACTCTAACAGAATCTTCTTTTTTTTTTTTAAGTTTGGGTCCCACATCCACTCTTTTGGGCTTAAGGGGGAAACTGTTATCCTGTTTCTGAGTGATCCATGAGCTCAGCCAGTCTTCCTGGGCCTTGCTGCCTTTTTTTTCCTACCCCCTTTCTCCAGTCCTCGGTCTTTGGCTATTTCCTAAGCCCTTCACCCTCAGTCAACTCATTCTTTCACTTCTCTGGCCTTTTTGGAATATAAAATTTCACTAAAATGTCCTTTAGTACTGCTCAACTTGACTATTACCCCCAGCCTAAGAATTCAATACAAATTAGCACCCTGAAATTACCATCTGTCAGTGGGAAATCCTACACAGTTTTTCCCTATTTTTTTAAACAATTAAAATTGCACAGTTACTACACATGCTTAGGGTTGCCCTGCAAAAATTCTTTCTGCAAGGTGTTTTTACCACACCACTACACATGTAAGGTACTAAATGGAAACACTATCTGAAATTACAAATTATTATAGCTATTAGGACTAGATATGAGACCTCTCTGCTTGACTGTTATACAAGTAAGAAAGGATATGAGAAAAAGTATAGATTAGTGAAATGAACTCAAAAATGACAAGGAAGTTTCCTGTTTCATAACTGTTAAAATTATCTTTTTTTCTTTGACAAAATCCACAAACTCAAAGCACCAGTTCATTAGCCAAATTGTAATTTGGAGAATTCTGAAAAGAATAATTTTCAAAAGCTAGTAATTGTCATGGAAAAAAAAATCTTGTTTTTTCAAAGACTGGTTTTTCAAATCCATTTATGGATTTAGCAGGTCTTCATTTTCTCATTTACCAAATCCTTCCGCCTGAGTTAGACAAAGATAGGAGGTAGTAAGAGAGGGACAGAGCCATTACGATGAATTTTGCTTCTTAAGAACACTGATAGAAGTCTGGTTAAGGAAAAGGCTACCACAAACAACCAAACTGATATTATTGACTGATTATCTGTTACCACATCCCCTCTTAGCCCAGACCATCAGATCACTAGTCTAAGGGAGGCTTTCCCTTGACTACAAAGAACAATGGCCAAGACAAGTGACACTTACAATGGGCATGCCTAAGGGTGGCAAGGTCTGATCTCATCAGGACTCTACAACCTGCTTCTAAGGAAGGCCTGGGCAAATTTGAACATAATTTAACCTTTCTGTGTCTCCCCCAGATACCTCCACCTGAAACACTTCTGACACTGTCTCCTCCTCCTCAGCTGTAGAGGCATCCTCACAGGGACTAAACTTCTATGCAAATACAGTGAAAGAACTGGAATAAAGGCAGAGTTTAACCAGACTGTCTTAGAAATTGTCACTTGCCTCTCTGATGTTGGTATTAACCAGATTCCAAGAGTCCTACAATGTTAGAGGTAGAAAAAACACATAAGATCACTAATTTCATCTCATACAGTATAAACCAAAGCTGAGGACAATTTTTAAAAAGTTGAGAGAATAATTGTCTTGCTAAGGATGACCCGAGACTGTTACACACTTCAATTTCAGTCCAGCTCTTTTTCCATTGCATCTGTGCCTAAGAGCAGATAAACAGAAAGCATGTTGATTTTATCCATTTTAACATAACTAATCTTCTAGATAAAGAAGGCAGGTAAGTGGTTGCATAATTGAATGTTATTATTGAAAACTTTACATCAGGGGTTACAATTCACCCTCTGTTCAAGGTGGTGCATGTAAATCTCCTGCTAATGCATAAAAAGTAAAAGAAAATGTAAGTGTTTCCAGTGTTGCCTACCCTGGAGGTCCTCTGCCCAACTCCTCTGGGAACTAGAACATATCCCCCTCATTCACTGTCACTCACCATGCAGGGATTCTCAGTGGTGACATTATGGAAGGACACCCCTCTCCCCCTCCACCCCCTACACACATCCACACATTACTTAGAAAGATCTATCCTAATAGGGCAGCAAGCAAAGTTTGAAAAAGCTTCCCAAGCACCACCCCAGCCCTGGCCTCCGCACAATGGAAAAATCACTGATCCAAAAAATTGGTTTTTATACAATGAACAAGTGTGTATGGAGTGTCTACTCTGTGCTAGGCACAGAGTATAAAATGGTGAGCAAAAATTTAATACTGCATATTCACTTTGAGTTTTAATACTTAGAGGAAGCTCTCTTTATGCACACAAGTGCCTGACTTGGTCAACGACCAGCCCCTGAATTTGCTAGTTCCTTAATCTCTTTGAGGAATCTGTATGTGCACACACACCATACAATGGAAAAGTCCCTCTTTGACTTTACCCCATCTCCAGTACTCTGTAGTTCCTTCCCACCTTTATTTCTCTCCTTAACATTTATCACTGTCTAAACACAATTTGTTTATTATTTGCCTTCCCCAACAGAACAAGCCCCCAAGAGGCCAAGAATTTTTCCTGTCTTTTTTTCCACTGCTGTTTACCCAGTACCTAGAACACATAGTAAATGCTCAATAAATATTTGTCGATTAAATGACTGCCAACACTTCTACATCTGCCAATTCTATTCAATACATCCTATTTCCCATTAAGTTCTCCCCACCATTCCCTTCAGTTATTCTCTCAAGCCCCATATATTGTCCCTGGCTTCTTAGGATTTTTCCTGCCAGCTATATTTAGGCAGAATATAGCTAGCCTGAGCCCCATGATTAACTTGTAAGTGATAATATTCATCTTCCCCACACTCTTATCTTCTACTGTACTTGCTATGCTGACACTTAACCCTATATTACTCACACCATCCAAATTATCTTATTCTTTGTCCAGTCCAGAGCATTCCAAGATATCTTAGATTCATGCTGGACTGGACCAATAACAATTTAGAGTAGTACTCAATGCACAAAATCTGTGGCATACAGAAGAAAGAGAATGGGATTAAGAATTAGAGCTGGGTTTGAAAACTGGGTATGATGTGCACTATGAACTAGTGTCTTTGGCTGAGCCAGCAACATTTCTGAGCCTGTTTTCTTATCTGCAAAATGAGAGTAATAGTTCCTACGTCATATCTTATCTAACTTTTTCTCTCTCCCATATCCTTAAGGAAGAATAACAAACATAGAGCAGGAGTGTGGTATCTTTTAAATGACTTTTTTTTTAATAAGAGTGTTTTGGTGGATGTTTTATATTTTGATCAAAATTGCAAGAGTCAGGCTGCCACCTGGCAGAACTGGTCACCTTGACTATCTTGATTCATTTGAGCTCCCCAAGCAGTCAGTGTTGCTGTAGCACACAGAGCGAGGGTAGGTAGACAGTGCAAACCAAACTGACCGGTTCTGCCATCCAAAGTATGGTTGTTCGTCATATACCAGTGGATATGGCCTCTGGCCCTTAGGAACCATTCTTTTGACAGTCCCCCAGGACATGGCCCTGGTTTGACTGACTTTGTTTACTAAATAAATTAATTCCTACTTCTGGAGTAGCTTCAATTTTTAAACAGAAAGCCATCTATTGACAGTCACTGATACACAGGATTTTATTGTTTGATATTAAACAATTAAGAGTTATTGTTTTTTTTCCCTACAAGTACACTATACATGAAAATAAATATAATCTAGAATACAGCCACTAGGAGTGGAGAGAGAAGGGGACTCTATATCTGTGCCTTAACAGGATAGTTTTACTTTAACAAATCCACAGTATGGACTATAACTCTTTCATGGAAATAAAGCTCTCCCTTAGCAAAATGTACATAACAGTCTGTGAATGCTTCTCAAGGTGAGTTTGATTATGTAAACACATTTTAAGAAATCCCAAGAATTCAGTCTTTGATCTAACAGTGATCTGGTAAACTTCAATAATTTAAAATGACTTTGAAATTGCTACTTTCAACAAAGTCTCTGAAGGTACACAAAAAAAGAAAATGCTCAAATAAGTCTAGATATTTACAAACATATTGTCATTTGTTCAACCCAGCAAATAAAAAATAGTAAAATATGAAACCATAGTTGTCTGAGTGTGAGGCTAACAATCTGGTTTAGAATCAGGCAGAAGTTTTCCCTTCTGCAACTAGTGAAATCAAATGCATTCAGAAAAACAAAATAAGGGAGGGCAATGCCAAGCTGAGAAACAAAAGAAAATTCTAAATCCTCAGGTAATTTTGAAATGAAATTAGTTTGCAGTTGGAAGATACATTAGTTAAGAATAATTTAAAAGATATCATTAGAGCCTTAATTCAGAAGATGTTTCATGAGAAAAGATTACAATATGAAAATCTTAAAACTAAGTATTCATCATACAAGGTAAACATGACAAGGCTGGATGGTTAAGACCATCTCTCACTGGAAAGAGCAGCCGTACACCCCGCAGACTAAAAAGCGCTCAAAGTGAGGCAGTTGGAAAACGTTATTAGATTATTTGGGTTGAGGGGCTACCCCAGGAGTAGAAGAGTAGAATTTGTCACAGTGTCACATCCCTCTTATTACAACTACTGCAAGTTTCATCAGAATAGAGCAGAGCCCTAGGAAACATATTCAATAACAGATACTTTTTGCTAAAACTTCAACTGAACTTTCAAACCAACTTAATACATCAGAACTTTCCCCATCGTTCCCCAAAACAGTGGAATAAACTGAGAAGTTGGAAGTTCACTTTAGAAAAATATTGATGTGTATTTTTATGTAATCTACCCTATGGAATATATCAAGAAACCACTTCTTAGTTTTCATTAGGCTATATTTTTAAAAATCAGAGTTTAATGCTAATTCTCCTTTTGCCTCTGGTATAGGCTTTTAGGTTTTGAAAATGTAACTAAAATGCACAGAGTCACACAGAGATGCATATTGCAAATATGTATAAATACACCACTGTAGGTCCCATAATAAAAGCTTTAGGAAAAAAAATGGTGGGACAAGTATTCATCTTTCCCAAATTGCAATTTCAAGGTGTTATACAATTATGAAACAAAGGCAAGGTGAAGGGTGAGCACAACAGAAAGGACAGCAGAGGAAGACAGTGCTCAGCAGGATAGAGCCTGCTCTGTCTAGCTGGCCCAGCGTTTCCCAGCACCTTTCTGGTACCAGTTTTGGGCTTTTCCTCTAATACAATACCCATCATCTCTCAGAGAAATGAATCTCCTTAAAGGAAAACCTTAAAGGAAAAGCATCCAGCGGTAACGTGCAGAACCGTAAATGAAAAATGTCCACGTCTAGCAGGCAGACATGCAAAGGAAAACCAGCTGTCAGTTTCAGAGGCTCTTAGCTGTAACAGGGTTTCAGGTTTCTCTTTGCCTCTGTCTCTGTCCGTCTGTCTCTCTCACCGTGTCTCCCTTAATATCAGCTTTCTAATCACCTCAAATCACAAATACATTCTCCATCTGTCCTTGTGAAATAAATGCTGATGAAACCGGAAAATAGAGTGCGATACTCACAATGAAGAATTCCTACACATGCAGTTCCATTTTCTTGCTTTAAAAGATGGAAGGTTAATTTAAAAAGCCTTGCAGAATTAGGAAAATAAGGGGGAGGTGGATTCCACCCACACAATCCTCCAGCCCACCGCAAAGGAGCCCAAAGGCTTGCTGACGTCACAGATTCATGAATGGATGTAAATTGGGCTGGTTGAGGATTCCGCACAGACCTCGCAGTGGTGTGTGCCATGAAAAAGAAAGGGAGGGTTCAGAGCAGGCCCAGCCAATAGGCTGCACGCAGTCATGGCCTGCCTTCTTTTAGAAGGAATCTGGTCACAGAATAAACAGAGCCCGCCAATCAGGTGTCTGCCACTGCCTCAAGACAGACTGGCAGCTTGAGGAGTGTGTGTGTGTGTGTGTGTGTGTGTGTGTGTGTGTGTGTGTAGTCATGAAAACATTATTATTGCTATTGAATGAGTGAATCAAAATAGAATTTTGGTGGAATTCATGCTACAAAAATGCATATAGAAGAAACCAAAATCTTTATTCATTAGAGCTATTTTCTTTAGCTCTTTTCTTGCAGTTCAGCAATGTGCCTGATCTGGTGTGATAAAAACAAATCAAAGCCAGGGAAATCATTTCAAAAACTGGTAACCAGTAGACATGTATACCCTGCAAACCAAGACTTGTAAAAGCAAAATAGTAGTGAAATGATGGGAAAAATAACCTTGATTAAGGAATATAAATATGTGAGACAATATTACATAAATGTAATTATTTTGTAGAACAGTATCTGCTGACCTTAGTGATGTATCAGAAGTGGGTGTGAGAGAGTAATTTACTACTACATTTAAGTAAGGTAGAACAACTCCTCACTGGTTTATTAAACTTCTGACATTCAATTAAGACACAGCTCCTTAAGAGCCCTTAATGATTCTTAGGGCAAATTTTGCTTTTAGTAAGATGCCTTACTATTAACAGCAAAAACAGCTAAGTTAAATTCACTCAAAGAGCTCATGACATTTAAAAATTTTTTCTAATTAAAAAAATTTTAACAGTTTTACTGAGGTATGATTGATATACAAAGAATGACACATATTTGATATGTACAAATTGATGAGCTTGGAGGTATGCAAACACCAGTGATACCATCACCACAGTCAAGGTAGTAGATATAGCCAACATCTCCCACTTTCCTTTTGTTCCTTTGTGTGTGTGTGTGTGTGTGTGTTTGTGAGTGTGTGTGTGTGTGTGCAGTAAGAACATTTTACATGAAATCTACCCTCTTAGCAAATTTTGAAGTGTACAATATGGTATTGTTAACTATAGGCACTCTTTTGTACATACACAAGTGGGACTACATCAAAATAAAAAGCTTCAATCAATAGAATGAAAAGGCAACCTACAAAATAGGAGAAAATATTTGAAAACCATATATCTGATAAAGGGTTAATTTCCAAAAAAATATAAGAACCTCATACAACTTAAGAGCAAATATATAAATAACTTGTGACATTTCTTTACTCTTTATTTAAAAAATTTTCAAAGTCACACAAAAGTGGACATTAATATAATTTGTTGTCCCTGTACCCCATCATGCCACTTCACAATTACCAATACTTTAGAAAATGGCCTCAAATCCTTGAAACTGGAACAATATTATTAATAAAAGGCCTTGGTTATGAGATGTCCAGTGACGAAAAGCATACTTAACAGACATCTACTCTATCTCTCATCAGATTATTTGTATAGCTGAGAAGGAAAGTGGTTGCCTGTTTCTATGTGGTTATGGAAGGCTCAAACCTGACACTAGTAAGTATTGCACGCTGCTTAGCTCATTTGGAAAAACAAAATTTCCAGGACTACTTTACACACAGCAAAGATGTTCAGTGTACTGTTCTATATACTCAAGAAATAGCGTATCACTGGCAAACAACATATTTAACAAATTTCTCTAACGGAACTTATGGTGGAATATCACAATGGAAATGACGGACCAGAGAAGTTTACCCATGTAAGACAAGAGTGCTAAGACCAGTGCAGTACTGGTACACTCCTAGTAGGTCTGAGTATATCTGAGTATACCACACTGGCTTTTATCAGTATGTCCATTATTTTAGAACACATAAGTACAAAAAAGATGAAGGACAGACATATGTTTCTTTCAGCAGCAGTCAAAGCCAACCAGCACGTACTAAAAGAATCAAATTTATAAAAAGTATTTTTCTTCCAAAATAATACAGACTAACTACTAATGAATAAAGAGAAGGAGGCAACCTCTCTGTGGAACATGTTAGTAAGACAGCCAAATGTTACAGAAGTTAATGCGTTTGCTCTAATAACATCATTATTCAGTTAGTCCACCAGGGATCAGAGTATTCTCTGATGTCATTCAACAGAACAGTCTGTAAATGGGTCTAAATTCAGTCATCAAAGATGCTGGCTCAGTAAGCAACCTGGCAAATAAAAACTAGCTGGCTCTATGGACTTGGCACTTTAGTAAGTGGAACTTGGTTTGGGTTAGCATGCTTCCCTGTACCACAGCAATATCAACCATGCCAACAAAAATTTCTCCATGTCAAATATCATGGGAAATCACTGGGAAGATAAGTTGTCACCCCAAATTCCAGAAACCATAGAAGTCCTTCTTGGAGGAAGCCATTGTTGTTTTCGGAACAGAAGGAAGGTAGGGAGAGGCACATGAAAATGTATATTCTAGAGCAGCTCTCCTGAGAACTTCCTGTCATGATGGAAATGTGCTGCATTTACATTAATATAGTAGCCACATGTGGCCACTTAGCATTTGAAATATAGTTAGTGTGATTGAGCAACTGAATTTTAATCTTTATTTTATTTTAGTTAATTTAAAATTTTAAATAGTTGTATGTGGTTACTATACAGGACACTGCACCTCTAGAGATACTAAGCCAAATTCCATTATCACAAGTAATTTTTTATTTCCGCATGTGGGCATGCTAAGTGTGGAGGACTACAAAGCCATTATCAAGGTGAGTAAGGTCTTTTAAGAATCAAGTGAACTTCAAATTTTCAATAAGGGCTGGCAGATAATTTGAGTCTTGTTTCCTAAGATATTCAAATCTCATAATTAGAAAAAAATCTAAGAGTAGAAGTTAAGGTACAAATTATTCTGCTATAAAAATATGAAATATTCTAGGATTGCTTTTTTTAGGAAAATTGTGTTTTTTAAAGAAAAATAACTCATATAAGCCAGAGTCTAAGAGTAGTCCAAAGTATTATGACCTAGTAGCAATTTTTGGTCAGAAATACCAGGAAAAATATGAGGACTTCAGTGCTAATGCATGAAGATTAAGATTTTCTTTACAGATACCAAAGTATAGTAGTTAAAAGCTAGTAAAGAGACCTGGGTTTAAATCCAGACTCTGCCACTTATTAGTTATATAAGTTCAGGTAAACCTCAGTTCCAGTTTTCTCATTATTAAAATGGGGATAATAATAGGCTTTATCAAATATGTGAAAGTTAAATAAAATAATACATGTAAAGACTTTAGCACAGTACCTGCATATAGAAGTTGAAGAGTAAATGATACGGTAGCTATTTTTGTATTATACTTGTCATTCAAATACCATGGGCCCTTCTACTTTCTGAACAAGGGAATTTCAACAACTGTGCAAATCCAGGAATAAAAACCAAAGAAGAAAATACAATATTTTTATTTTGCTTATAATAAAGCTTGAACAGATCTTTGAAGGAAATTTTTTTAAGTATGTATTAGTGACACACCTTCCAAAGAAAATCTCATCCAATCATTTTACTCTCGGAGTTTAGGGAATGCTCTCTGAGGTTCTGAAGCTGAGTGGGAAAAAACCCTCAGGAAGTTAAGCTAGGTGACTAAAAACTTTTTCATAAAAAAAAGCTAAATTTTCCTACACAAAGATGTAGTCTGTACACAATGACATGAACTAATATGGATAACAATCTCTCTACTAAAGATTGTACCCTAAAGGTACACATAATTACGGCAAACTTTGAAGAATATTGTGAATTAAGTGGATTTGAAGTCCTTAATATTTTTTATCAAAGGACAGTAAAACATGTAGTCAGCTGGAGATAAGCAACTGCTTAGAGATTTTATATGCTGTTTAGAATAAATCTTAACAGCTTAATGAAGTTTTAATGTATTATCCCAGTCAAATGGATCAATATAAATAAGGGATGTAAGAATTCTTCTCTGATCAATAATGAATATGCACTGGAAGAAATCAAAAGCAAATGGATTTCACAATTAATAAAATATTTTAACTTCCCTGAAATACACCCTTCCATAATTTACAAATTCTGGCAAGGTACCAGAAACAAACCTTGTGGGACTAAAAATTATATCTTCAGTTCATAAGGGCATTTTACATATTAAAAAAGTAAAAGGAAACTTCATACATTACTCATCCATATAGAATCCGTACTACTTTCTAAGGGGCCATGTGAAAAAAACTTAATCATCTAACTTCTGTTCTTCTGATCCTGTTTTAGTTTCCACCCTTCTTTAGCTAGATACAAGTTGGCACTTCTACTTTAGCCTCAGTACAAACAACAGAACTAAAGATCAAAACGCAGGAATAGTGAATATCTACTTTTCTTTTTTCTTTCCTTTTAAGTCTGCCCCTGAATCTTCTCCTTTGAGGAAGATATCTGTCCAACACTTACAGTACAGGTGGTTCAGATGGAGGCGAACCCTCCTGAAGCTAGAGTGCAAGAATGAACATGTGGCACAAGGCTGGCCAACTCACCTAGAAAGCCAAGCCTTTTATGCTAAAGTATCTTCTTTATATAATTGTGCTCGGTTAGAGTTTCATGTATCTAAATTCCAGAAATAATAACCAGAAACAATCTGGTCCTAGACATCCTTTGAAAAGAGTCTTCTACTTTACTTTACAATTACAAAATACTTCAACATAGGGTAGATATCAGTCCCCTTTTATATGTTAGAAAATTAAGGGTCAGGAAAATCAGCTCATCTCATCTTGCTATATATATCTCAACTCTATAACCTATTGACTATACTTTGAGATTCCATCTACTACTTCTTGCCCCTCCCCTACTAAAGACCTGCCAATGATCATCCAACGACTAACAATTAAAAGTGAATAACAAAAGTGACAACTTAAAGATGAAAAAGCCAGTTCTTGGTACCAGGGAACTCTGGTAAGAATAACTACACAAAATGGTGCAAGTCCTAAATTAGTGTGGTAGGCAGGAATGTTTTACTTGAGGTTGGAGAACATACTAGAAGGAAATTCACTGACTATGTGGGTGAGAATATTCTTCCTTGCAGGACTTTCCTACGTAATGCAAAACGTTTAGTACTCCCATGACTGTAACAGCTGCCGCCTTTGTCATAGCTAAAAAAAGTCCCCCATGTATTTGTCTCCCTAGGCACTAAGGGAGTGGGATTGCCCCAGGTTGAGACCTATAAATTAGGCTATTGACTGGTGCTCTCTGCTGCCCTCTGTTGACATAGAGAGGTAAGACTAAACCCTTTGCAGAAAAATGTGACCTGTCCCTTGGAGAAAAATATCCCAAGAACAAAGATGCCTGGCATTGAGGCTCAGCAAAAGCTCTGGGAATTGAGGTGAGGCTGAATAGGAGCTGGGAGCCATTCTTCCCGGTCCAAATTACAGCAAGTACTTGCTGTTTGTTTGTCTTTGGCAATGTGACACATTTGTAAAGGGAATAAAGGCTTGTTCTTATACAAACACACCCTATTCTTAAGCTAAAGTTTGCCCATGGCTTGACTAAGTCTTCTTCTCTTTCTGACAGAATGATTATTTTGGGCTGGGTGGTTACAGTCACGTATAAAAAGGAGGTAAACTGGAACTGGACCATGAAGGGGAAGGATTTGGGGAAACTGGATATGAGAGAACAAGGACAATTGTTCCAAGGTAGTCCATATCAAAAGTAAAACTGGTAAGGCACATACCAGTATAGGATTACACTGCAGAAGTGCAGTAGATAAAGAACTGGAAGTCAGCCTGGGTGAGATGTTAACAATCACTCAGTAAACTGTGCCCTTTTAAGATGAGCCTTACACAATTATCCATAAATAGGCTCACACTATATAGATTCAGACTCAGCACTACAGTCAGCACTTTATTATTAACACTAATGAAGGGAACAGAGAAGACAGAACCCAAAAATCTTTCAGGGAAAGATCTGTTTTAAAGTTTGCCCATAAATATAATTAATTGTATGTGATATTCAGGGAATATATTTAAAACCAATTGATGAAGCCACAGTGCAAAGCTCTTGGTTTTCTACTACATGTAATCATGCCACCCATGAAAAATAGGGTACATAGTACTAATGCCACTGCGCAGCAACCTGACCCAAGTCTACCCATTTACCTGTCTTTCCTTCTATCTATAATAAATGTATTTTAAAATCTTACTACTTCATAGGTTCTGATCTAGTATAAACAAGGTTGAGAATTAAAGTTCTATATTAACATTCATTATACAAGCAATCAGAAGATAGAGTAGGTGTTTGTATGTTTGTGGGGGTGGTGGATATAGTGTTTACTTCGATGCCCTGAAAAATCAATATATAAATCGAATGCAATGCTTTTATTGACTGTCATCTATGTTCAAGGTACCTTGACATGTTCTGTGGAGTACACATGTAGGGATAAATCGTAAATCCTGATCTCAGCCTATTTCCTCAGAAAGACACACCACAAATAGTAAAATAAAAATTGTTACAGTGGCTTAAAATCATAACAGAGAGCATAGTAGTGGAGACTGTGCCCCAGTATCCAATCTCCCCTTTTTCCTTTTAGCTATAGAATCCTTACCCACTCATAAAGTTTAAGGTGGGTACATGTCATTCTGCTAGATTTCTCTATTCTCTTGGCTGTAGATGTGACCATATGATTGATTTCTAGCCAATGGGATGTGAGTGGAAGTGATGGTTACAACTTCCGGGTTTCTCAGAGGTGAAGCTGCTTGTCCTGTACTCTCTTCCTTCCCGTGCTGAGTCAGTTTCTACCATGCAAAAGATGACAGTGTCCCAGGTAATGAGAGAGTGACAAACAGAAGTAGCTTTGGGTTTTGAATGATCTGGTAAATCAGTTGTCTATGCCAGAATACCTGCCTATTTTAGGATTGTTAAAGAAAGCTGAAATAACATTGTTCCCTTTTTGAGACAATAAGTTTTGTTGAAACTCTGTCATTGCTACTTAGTCTGTATTCCAAATAATATATCCTGTTACTAGGGGGTAAATGATTATATCCTACGCAATGATTGTTGCAAACATCCTCAGAAAAAATACTGACTCAGAGAAATTAGGAGCTAGGAGACACCTTAACTCAAACCTACTGTCTCCTTTTTTTTTTTTTTTTTACACGTGAAGAAACTGAGATTCAGAGATTTGTCCATAGACCTGAGATTTGTGGCAGAGCCAGGAATTGATCCCAGGTCTCCTGAGTGTTTCTATATTACATTATCCTGTCTATTTGTGGATTAATAGTGAGAACTAATGCTGCCTCTTTCTTTTCTTGACTCAAGCAGTTAAGATGCACTCAATACTCCTAGGACATAGACTTCTGTCCTTGGTTCTAAAGGAAAACTAACAAGAATTTTAAAAATCACGTTTCCTCTCAAAGATATCTGCAATCTAACATAAAAGAAAATACTGGCATAAATACATGGTACTAGTAAAACAAGGACACTCAAACAAGCAATAGACCTAAGCAATTAATCACAGATGCACAAGCTCTAAGTGCTCATAAAAGTATTATTAAAGCAACTGGTCTCCTGATTACGAGTGCTTTGGAAATACAGAAAATGTGATTCAAGAATACTTGAATCAATCAACACAAAGAAATAAAAGGCATCCAGATTGGTAAAGAAGAAGCCAAACTGTCACTGTTTGCAGATGACATGATATTATACATAAAAAAACCCTAAAGAATCCACTCTAAAATGACTAGAACTAATTCCTGAATGCAGCAAAGTTGCAGGATACAAAATTACTACGCAGACTTTAGTACACATGGTGTGTGGGGGGGTAACAGGGAAAACAGTGTAGCACAGAGAAGGCAAACAGTGAATCTGTGGCATTTTACTACATTGATGGACACTGACTGCACTGGGGTATGGGTGTGGACTTGATAATATGGGTAATAGTAGTCACCACATTGTTTTTTCATGTGAAACCTTCATAATTGTGTATATCAATAATACCTTAATAAAAATTTTTTTAATTTAATACAGAGAAATCTGTTGCATTCCTATACACTAACGATGAACTAGCAGAAAGAGAAATCAGAAAAACAATTCCATTCACAACCTCATCAAAAAGAATAAAATACCTAAGAATAAACCTAACCAAGGAACTGAAAGACCTATACCCTGAAAACTACAAGACACTCTTAAGAGAAATTAAAGAGGACACTAATAAATGGAAATTCATCTCATGCTATTGGCTAGCAAGAATTAATATTGTCAAAATGGCCATCCTGATTAAAGCAATCTACAGATTTAATGCAATCCCTATCAAAATACTTACAGCATTCTTCAATGAACTAGAGAAAATCGTTCTAAAATTCATATGGAATGACAAAAGATCCCAAATAGCCAAAACAATCCCGAGAAGGAAGAATAAAGCAGGGGGAATTACACTCCCTGACTTCAAGCCCTACTACAAAGCCACAGCAATCAAGACAATTTGGTAGGCACACAAGAACAGACGCATAAACCAGTGGAACAGAATAGACCAGATATAAACCCAAGCATATATGGTCAATTAATATACGATAAAGGAGCCATGGATATACAGTGGGGAAATGACAGCCTCTTCAATAGCTGGTGTTGGCAAAACTGGACACCTACATGTAAGAGAATGAAACTGGATTACTGTCTAACCCATACACAAAAGTAAACTCAAAAGAGGATCAAAGACGTGAATGTAGTCATGAAACCATAAAACTCTTAGAAGACAACATAGGCAAAAATCTCTTGGACATAAACACGAGCAACTTCTTCATGAACATGTCTCCCCAGGCAAGGGAACCAAAAGCAAAAATGAACGAATGGGACTAAATCAAACTAAAAAGTTTCTCTACAGCAAGGAATACCATGAATAGAACAAAAAGATATCCTACAGTATGGGAGAATATATTCATAAATGACATATCTGATAAGCGGTCGACACCCAAATTATATAAAGAACTCATGCTCCTCAACAAACAAAAAGCAACTAAGCCAATTAAAAAATGGGCAGAGGGGCTAAACAGACACTTCTCCAAAGAAGAAATTCAGATGGCCAACAGACACATGAAAAGATGCTCCACATCACTAGTCATCAGAGAAATGCAAATTAAAACCACAATGAGATATCACCTCACACCAGTTAGGATGGCAAACATCCAAAAGACAAACAACAATAAATGTTGGAGAGAATGTGGAGAAAGGGGAACCCTCCTACACTGCCAGGGGGAATGTAAATTAGTACAACCATTGTGGAAAGCAGTATGAAGGTTCCTCAAAAAACTCAAAATAGAAATACCATTTGACCCAGGAATTCCACTCCGAGGAATTTACCCTAAGAATGCAGTGGCCCAATTTAAAAAAGATATATGCAACCTATGTTTATCGCAGCACTATTTACAATAGCCAAGAAATGGAAGCCACCTAAGTGTCCATCAGTAGATGAATGGATAAAGAAGATGTGGTATATATACATAATGGAATATTACTCAGCCATAAGAAGAAAACAAATTCTACCATTTGCAACAACATGGATGGAACTAGAGAGTATTATGCTCAGTGAAATAAGCCAAGCCGAAAAAGACAAGTACCAAATGATTTCACTCATATGTGGAGTATAAGAACAAAGAAATAACTGAAGGAAGAAAACAGCAGCAGATTCACAGAACCCAAGAAAGGACTAACAGTTACCAAAGGGAAAGGGACTGGGGAAGATGAGTGAGAAGGGAGGCATAAGAGGGAAAAGGGCAATTATAATTAGCACACATAACATCGACGGGGTGGCGGTTGGGTAGGGGGATACGGGGAGAGCAGTATAACACAGAGAAGACAAGTAGTGATTCTATAACATCCTTCTAGGCTGATGGACAGTGACTACAATGGGCGTATGTGGTGGGGACTTGATAATAGGGGGAGTCCAGTAAGCATAATGTTGCTCATGTAATTGAATATTAGTAATAGCAAAATAAAAAAAATACACATAACCCAATATACAAAAGTAAACTCAAAATGGATCAAAGACCTGAATCTAAGTCATGAAACCATAAAACTCTTAGAAAAAAATATAGGCAAAAATCTCTTGTACATAAACATGAGCAACTTATTCATGAACTTATCTCCCTGGGCAAGGGAAACAAAAGCAAAAATGAACAAGTGGGACTATATCAAACAAAAAAGCTTCTGTACAGCAAAGGATACCATCAGTAGAACAAAAAAAATCTTACAGTATAGGAGAATATGTTTATAAATGACATATCCAATAAGGGGTTGACATCCAAAATACATAAAGAGCTCATGCACCTCAACAAACAAAAAGCAAATAAGCCAATTAAGAAATGGGCAGAGGAGCTGAACAGACACTTCTCCAAAGAAGAAATTCAGATGGCCAACAGACACATGAAAAGATGCTCCACATTGCTATTCATCAGAGAAATGCAAATTAAAACCACAATGAGGTATCACCTCACACCAGTTAGGATGGACAACATCGAGGAGACAAACAACAACATATGTTGGCAAGGATGTGGAGAAAGGGGAACCCTCCTACACTGCTGGTGGGAATGTAAATTAGTTAAACCATTGTGGGAAGCAGTATGGAGATTCCTCAAAAAACTCAAAAAAGAAATACTATTTGACCCAGGAATTCGACTCCTAGGAAGTTACCCTAAGAATGCAGGAGCCCAGTTTGAAAAAGACATATGCACCCCTATGTTTATCACAGCACGATTTACAATAGCCAAGAAATGGAAGCCACCTAAGTGTCCATCAGTAGATGAATGGATAAAGAAGATGTGGTACATATACAAAATGGAATATTATTCAGCCATAAGAAGAAACAAATACTACAATTTGCAACAACATGAATGGAGCTAGAGGGTATTATGCTCAGTGAAATAAGCCACGTGGAGAAAGAGAAGTATCAAATGATTTCACTCATCTCTGGAGTGTAAGAAAAGAGGAAAAACTGAAAGAACAAAACAGCAGCAGACTCGCACAACCGAAGAATTGACTAACAGTTATGAAAGGGTAAAGGACTGGGGAGGATGGATGGGAAGGGAGGGATAAGGGGTGAAATGGGGCATTACAGTTAGACACGTAATGCAGTGGCTGGGCACACGGGAAAGGCTGTATTTATAGGGAAGACAAGTAATGATTCTATAGCATCTTCCTATGCTGATGGTCAGTGACTGCAGTGGCGTATGTGGGGTGACGTGATAATATGGGGTCTAGTAACCATAATGTTGTTCAAGTGATTGTACATTAAAGATTACAAAATAAAAATAAATAAATAAATAAATAATTAAAAATAAAATAAAATGGCAAAGATCAAGGAAAAGGACAGACTGTTAAAAGCAGCCAGAGAGAGAGAAATAACATCACATAAAAGGAAAGCCCATCACGCTATCATCAGACATCTCAACAGAAACCTTACAGGCCAGAAGGGAGTGGCATGATGTATTTAATGCAATGAACAAGAAGGGCCTTGAACCAAGAATACTTTATCCAGCAAGATTACCATTTAAATGTGAAGGACGGATTAAACAATTTCCAGAGAAGCAAAAGCTGAGAGAATTTACCTCTCAGAAGCCATCTCTACAGTGTATTTTGGAGGGACTGCTATAGATGGAAGTATTCGTAAGGTTTAATAGCTGTCACCAGAGGTAATAAAACCACAGTAAAGAAAGTAGAACAGCTAATTACTAAGAAAATGCAAAAATTAAAATAACGATCTCCAAACTCAATCAAGGGATAGACAAAGAGTACAGAATGATACCTAATATTTAAAGAATGGAGGAGGAAGAAAAAGGAGGAAGAAAAAAAAAAGAACCTTTAGATTGTGTTTGTAATAGCATATTAATTGAGTTAAGTTAGACTCTTAGAGAGTAAGGAAGTTAACCTTGAACCTTTGGTAACCACAATTCTAAAACCTGCAATGCCAATAAGTATATACCTATCGATAATCACCCTAAATGTAAATGGACTGAATGCACCAATCAAAAGACATACAGTCACTGAATGGATAAAAAAACAAGACCCATCTATATGCTGCCCCTTTAAACCCAAGAGGCTCACTTTAAACCCAAAGACATACATAGACTAAAAGTGAAGGGATGGAAAAAGATATTTCATGCAACTAATAGGGAGAAAAAAGCTGGAGTTGCACTACTTGTATCAGACAAAACAGACTTCAAAACAAATAAAGTCACAAGAGACAAAGAAGGACATTACATAATGATTCAGGGGTCAATCCAACAAGAAGAAGTTATAAACATTATAAATATCTATGCACCCAACACAGGAGCACCTACATATGTGAAACAAATACTAATAGAATTAAAAGGAGAAATAGAATGCAATGCATTCATTCTAGGAGACTTCAACACTCCACTCACTCTGAAGGACAGATCAACCAGACAGAAAATAAGTAAGGAGACAGAGGCACTGAAGACCACATTAGAACAGATGGACCTAACAGACATCTACAGAACTCTACACCCAAAAGCAGCAGAATACACATTCTTCTCAAGTGCACATGGAACATTTTCAAGAATAGATCATGTACTAGGCCACAAAAAGAGCCTCGGTAACTTCAAAACGATTGAAATTGTACCAACCAGTTTCTCAGACCACAAAGTTATGAAACTAGAAATAAATTAGGCAAAGAAAATGAAAAATCCCACAAACACATGGAGGCTTCACAACATGCTCCTAAATAATCAATGGATCAATCAATGACCAAATAAAAACAGAGATCAAGCAGTATATGGAGAAAAATGACAACAATAATTCAACACTGCAAAATCTGTGGGACACAGTGAAGGCCGTGTTAAGAGGAAAGTATAATGCTATACAGGCCTTCATCAGGAAGAAGAACTATCACATATGAGCACTCTAAACTCACAATTAATGAAACTAGAAAAAGAAGGACAAATGAGGCCCAAGGTCAGCGGAAGGAGGGACATAATAAAGATGAGAGCCGAAATAAATAATATCAAGAAGAATAAAATAATAGAAAGAATCAATGAAAGCAGGAGCTGGTTCTTGGAGAAAATAAACAAAATAGATAAACCCCTAGCCAGACTTATCAAGAAAAAAAAGAGTCTACTCACATAATCAGAAATAAGAAAGTGAAATCACTATGGACACCATAGAAATACAAAGAATTATTAGAGAATACTATGAAAAATTATATGCTAACAAACTGGATAACCTAGAAGAAATTGACAACTTTCTAGAAAAATACAACCTTCCAAGGCTGACCCAGAAACAAACAGAAAATCTGAACAGACCACATACCAGCAACGAAACTGAAGTGGTAATCAAAAACCTAAGAACAAAACGCCTGGACCAGATGGCTTCACCACTGAATTTTATCAAATATTTAGTGAAGACCTAATACCCATCCTCCTTAAAGTTTTCCAAAGAGTAGAAGAAGAGGAAATACTTCCAAACTTATTCTATGAAGCCAGCATTACTCTAATACCAAAACCAGGCAAAGACACCACAAAAAAAGAAAATTACAGACCAATATCCCTGATGAACATAGATGCAAAAATACTCAACAAAATATTAGCAAACCAAATTAAAAAATACATCAAAAGGATCATCCATCATGATCTAGGAGGATTTATTCCAGGGATGCAAGGCTGGTACAACATTCGAAAATCCATCAACATCAACCACCACATCAACAAAAAGGACAAAAACCACATGATCATCTACACAGATGCTGAAAAAGCATTTGATAAAATTCAACACCAATTCATGACAAAAATTCTCCACAAAATGGGTATAGAGGGCAAGCACTTCAACATAATAAAGGCCATATATGACAAACCCACAGCCAACATTATACTTAACAGCAAGAAGCTGAAAGCTTTTCCTTTAAGATTGGGAACAAGACAAGGATGTCCACTCTCCCCACTTCTATTCAACACAGTACTGGAGGTCCTGGCCAAGGCAATCAGACAACACAAAGAAATAAAAGGCATCTAGATTGGCAAGGAAGAAGTTAAACTGTCCCTGTTTGCAGATGACATGATATTGTATATAAAAAACCCTAAAAAATCCACTCCAAAACGACTGGATCTAATATCTGAATTCAGAAAAGTTGTGGGATACAAAATTAATATGCAGAAATCTGTGGCATTCCTATACATTAACAGTGAACTAGCAGAGAGAGAAATCAGGAAAACAATTCCATTTACAATTGCATCAAAAAGAATAAAATACCTAGGAATAAACCTAACCAAGGAAGTGAAAGACCTATACCCTGAAAACTACAAGACACTCATGAGAGAAATTAAAGAAGATACCAATAAATGGAAACACATCCCATGCTCATGGATAGGAAGAATTAATATTGTCAAACTGTCCATCGTGCGTAAAGCAATCTACAGATTCAATGCCATCCCTATCAAAATACCAAAAGCATTCTTCAATGAACTAGAGAAAATCATTCTAAAGTTCATATGGAACCAAAAAGGACCCCGAAGAGCCAAAGCTATCCTGAGAAGAAGAATAATGCTGGGGGAATTATGCTCCCCAACTTCAAGCTCTACTACAAAGCCACAGTACTCAAGACAATTTGGTACTGGCCCAAGAACAGACCCATAGACCAATGGAACAGACTAGAAAGCCCTGATATAAACCCAACCATATGTGGTCAATTAATATATGATATAGGAGCTATGGATATACAATGGGGAAATGACAGCCTCTTCAACAACTGGTGTTGGCAAAACTGGACAGCTACATGCAAGAGAATGAAACTGGATTATTGTTTAACCCCACACACAAAAGTCAACTCGAAATGGATCAAGGACGTGAATGTAAGTCACGAAACCATAAAACTCTTAGAAAACAATATAGGCAAAAATCTCCTGAATATAAGCATGAGCAACTTCTTCATGAATGCATCTCCTTGAGCAAGGGAAACAAAAGCAAAAATGAACAAATGGGACTACATCAAACTAAAAAGTTTCTGTATGGGAAATGACACCTTCAACAGAACAAAAAGGCATCTATAGTATGGGAGAATATATTTGTAAATGACATATCCAACAAGGGGTTACATCCAAAATATATAAAGAACTTACATGCCTCTATACCCAAAAAGCAAAGAACCCAATTAAAAAATGGGCAGAGGATATGAAGAGACAGTTCCCCAAAGAAGAAATTCAGATGGCCAACAGACACATGAAAAGATGCCCCACATCACTAATCATCAGCAAAAGGCAAATTAAAACCACAATGAGATATCATCTCACACCAATACAGATGGCCAGCATCGAAAAGACTAAGAACAACAAATGCTGGCACGGATGCGGAGAAAGGCGAACCCTCCTACACTGGTGGTGGGAATGTAAGCTAGTTCAATCATTGTGGAAAGCAATATGGAGGTTCCTCAAAAAACTAAAAATAGAAATACCATTTGACCCGGGAATCCCAGTCCTTGGAATTTACCCAAAGAATACAACTTCTCAGATTCAAAAAGACATATACACCCCTAAGTTTATTGCAGCGCTTTTTACGATAGCCAAGATATGGAAGCAACCTCTGTGTCCATCAGTAGATGAATGGATAAAGAAGATGTGGTACATATACACAATGCAATACTATTCAGCCATAAGAAAGGAACAAATCCTACCATTTGCAACAACATGGATGGAGCTGTAGGATATTATGCTCAGTGAAATAAGCCAGGCGGAGAAAGACAAGTGCCAAATGATTTCCCTCATTTGTGGAGTATAACAACGAAGCAAAACTGAAGGAAGAAAATAGCAGCAGACTCAGAGCCTCCAAGAAGGAACTAGTGGTTATCAAAGGGGAGATGTGTGGGAGGGCAGGTGGGGAGATTGGTAGAAGAGGATTGAGGGGTATTTTGTTTAGTACACATGGTGTGGGGGTTCATGGGGAAAACAGTGTAGCACAGAGAAGGCAAATAGTGACTCTATGGCATCTTACTACACTGATGGACAGTGACGGCATTGGGGTATGGGTGGGGTCTTGATAATATGGGTAAGTGTAGCAACCACATTGTGTTTTCACATGAAACCTTCATAAGAGTGTATATCAATAATACCTTAATAAAAAAATAATAAAAAAAGTTTTCAAGACCACATTGGGGTATGGGGTGGGGACTTGATAATATGGGTAAATGTAGTAACCACATTGTTTTTTCATGTGAAACCTTCATTAGAGTGTATATCAATAATACCTTAATAAAAAATAATTAAAAAAAAAAAGAACTAGACCACACAAAAAAAAGAGAGAGAGGACACACACTTAGGCCTGAAGTATGTTCCTCATAATCCTCAGGATAAAGTACAAACTCCTTAACCTGGCACATAAAGCCATCTCTGATGTGATCCTACCTACTTCTCTGTCCTCATTTCCTTCCACTCCTAGCTGTAGGCTCTAGTTAAAGTGAACTGTTTATTCTCCTCTCCTACTAGGCTATATAACCTTGCTGTTGCCTCTCCTTAGAGTTCCCTGTCACCTCTTCCTTGTTACTACTTATCCTTTAAGAGTTTGTTCAAACATCCCTTCATTTAAGAAGCCCTTGATGACCCCCTTGGATGTGTTGGATGTCCTTCCCATGTGTTTCCCCAGCACCCTATCCATATTTCTAACATATGTGTATTGTAACAACTGGTGTAAGTTTGTATTCTGCAATAAGCCCTAAGAAGCTTCTTCTGAAAGTCAGTAACTCTAACATTTTTATTCCTGTGTCTTCAGCATCTAGAAGAGCACTTGGATAAAAAGGTGCCCATGAATATAGAATTTTCTTTTTGCAAATTCTTAAGTACAGGATAAAATCTCTTTGGCTAGAGTAATTTTAACCCACTCCTGCATGAATACAGCAGATTGGATTTGATATTTCAGAAATCTTATAAGAATCTCTCTAGGCCTGGGCCATGGCAATGGAGGACTGGGGGTACACAGTTGGCCTCTACATGGCACATATGACAGCAGGCATGTTGACAAACACTGTTCTGAATCCCTTCTACCATTTTCTACCAGCAAGGCAAGAGGAACAGCAAAGCAGTGTTGATTCATTCAAAATTATCGTACTTTTATAATATGTGAACCAAAGTGGAAATATCTTTTGTCTAACTTTTTTCTTTTTTGATACTTGAAGGCCCTTTACTTTAAGCAATAAAGTTTGGTTACTACATAGCAGAAGCATTTTATTTGAAAATTTTATTGAGATAATTGTGGAACTAAAGAGAGAAATAGATAAATCTACAATCATAGAGATTTTAAAACTCCTTCTTACTAACAGATAGAACTAGACCAAAAAAAAAAAAAATCAGTAGGCAGATAGACTTAAACAATACTATCAACCATCTTGACCTAATTGACATTCACAGAACACTGTACTTAACAAATGTAATATCTGTAAAATAAGTATTTTTTGCATAAGTATAAAGAAAGTTCACAATATCGACCTTATTCTGGGCCTTAAAGTGAGTCTCAGTAAATTTTAAAGGACCAAAATCTTTAGAAAGTATGCTCACTTTCAATAAGATATGTATATTTAACTATGTATCAATTACATATGTACTTTTTATATATCAGTAAGATATCTTTATTAAAAAATCCCTGTAGTATTTGGATACTGAAAAACACACATCTAATAACCCATGGGGAAAACAAATCACAAGGGAAATTAGAAAAGATTTCAAACTAAGTGAAAATGATGAAAATAACATGTGAGAGATAAAACTAAAACAGTGCTTAGAGAAAACTTTTATCTTTAAACGTGTATTTTAGAGAAGAAGGATTTAAAAGATCTTGCTTCCACCAAAAAAAGCTAAAAAAAGTAAAGCAAACTAAACCCAAAGCAAGTAGAAAAAGTAGAATAAACTGAAACCAAAGAAAGAAGAGGAAATAATAAAGAACAGAAACCAATGAAATTAAAAAAAAGAGAAAACTAGTAAGAACTTACAACTAATTTCAAAAAATATAACAAAATTGTTAATACATTAGTGAGACTGATGGGAGGAAAATGAAAGCAAAACTGAATTGTGAAATAAGTGAAAGAAGCCAATCTGAAAGATTTACATACATATGATTCCAACTATATGACATTCTAGAAAAGACAAAACAATGGAAACAGTAAAAAGATCAGTGGTTACCAGGGGTTTGAGGGAGAGAGGAAAGGATGAAGAGGTGGAGCGCAGGAATATTTATGACAGTGAAACTATTCTGTATGATACTGTAATGGTGAATACCTGTCATTATACATATTTCAAAACACACAGAATCTACAACACAAAGAATGAATCCTGGTGTATACTATGGACTTTGGTTAATAATGTATCAATATTAGCTCATTAATTGTAGCAAATATAGCACACTACTGTAAGATATTAATAATAGGGAAAACTAGGGGTGGGAGTGAAGAAGAATAGGGGAATTATTTGTATTTTTTGCTCATTTTTATATAAACCTAAAACTTTCTTTAAAAAGTCTGTTAATAAAAAAATTAAAAATTGCCAATATTAGGAGTGAAAGAAAAGATATGGCATCAGATACTAAAGACACTAAGGATAATATAGAAACATTATGTTATGCCAGTATATGCAACAATTTGGATAATATGGACAAATCTTGAAGAACACAAACTACTTAAACTGACTTAATAAGAATTATGAAAATCTAAGTATCCCCATGACTACTAAAGAATTCACAATGAAAATCTCTCAAAGAAAACTCCAGGCGTACATGGCTTCACCAAGGGATAAGATCAAACATTTACCACCATCACCACCACCACTAACTACTACTACTAAATAATATCACTTCTTCACAAGCTCACAACACAGGACATTTTCTAATTTTTAAACACTTTCTAATTAATTCTAGAATGTCAGCATAACCCTGGTACCCAAACATGACAAAGACATTATTAAAAAAGGATGTTACAGACCAATATCCCTCATAGATACTGCTATTCCTTATAGCATCCCACATAGATGTAAAAATGCTTCATCACGCACTAGTAAACTGAATCCAGTGAATTTTTAAAACGCCTGACCAAAGTGGCATTTTTCCCAAGAATGCAAAGTTAGTTTTCTTTGTTTCTGTTTCTTTTTACGTCTTGATTTCAGAGTTTTATTGTACTGCACTAAAGGAACACCAGGACAGTTACACCACATTCTCTCTCATTTAGTTTTGAAAATCTAAAGTAGTTGCAAATTCTTATGAATACCGCTACCACCAAATTAGAACAGTAAGATAATAACCAATTTTTAATAAGTAATGTCTTACAAATTAAAATACATTGAAAATAGCTTTAAATGCATTTTTCACAAGTAATCAGTATATATTTTTATATCACATTTACTTGTTCTTAAGAATTAAAGCAAGTACATTACTCTAATGGAAATATGGGAAATCTCTCATTCATGCAGTATACTGGGATAATATTCAAGTTGAATGGAAAAATCCCACTCTCCTTATTTTTGTAAATGTATCCATATGTAATCATACATGATAAAGGAGGAAACTCTTGAAGTTTCCCACAGTTCAGATACATATTTTCAGTTCATCAGAAGCACCAGCTCATTTATAATTAGATAGCATTTCACTAAAACCAAAATGAGCCCTACAAGTTCCTATAAACATGAACTGATAATAACTAATTCAATCATTCAAGAGATTATGCCTGTTCCTTAAAGGAGTGTAAGTTTAAACCTGTCAAGCCCAGAGGTACTGACTTTATATCAATTTATATGTAATTCCAGTTAAATTCTTTACCTGAGTATAACATGTGAAAGTGGTCTTTCCACTAGCAAAAAATATGGAGACATTTAAAAAATATGGAGTCATTTTTTAAAGTAACTGATCATATTCCATTTGCTACTCTTGGAAAGAATATCTTCCGGGATGGAATCCTTTTGTCTGGTGGCTTTCTGCATGCAGTTAACACACCAGTTCTTCTGTGTATTGTTCTAAGGGCTTGCCAAAGCATAGATCATGACATATATGTAGTAAAAAAAAAAAAAGCTAGAAGGTAAGAAGTTAATTCGCAATATCCTTCTTGCTAAAAATATGCTGGAATATCTGCATTTGTGATGGTTGCAGGGTCAGAGAGTCCTGGTCCACTCATCACTGTGCTACTCATCTACTTCGAAATATGCTACGCCAAGAGGGGGGTAGTGAAGTCCAGTGTAAGCCACTCTGCTGCACATAGAAACAAGACACAGAAGAAGGCAGAGAGGAGGTACTCTGGAAATACAAGAGGACTCAGCGTATTACTCTGGTCTGTAGGATTCTTGTAATCAGCCTTTGGTTCATCAAATGCCGTAATATGCCAGATGGCAAAGAAGCTGAGCGTGGCAGTGAGTGGCAGCACCGACATGCAGCAGAAGTCCCCGAACATGAACGCCATGGCCAGTGCCAGCAGTCAGCCAATGTTGGTTTGATGTTAGGAATGTCAAACAATGTAATATATAACATTAAGAAATAAAAGAGAAAAACCATTATAATCATCTTAATAGATGCAGCAAAAGCATCTGACAAAAGCCAAAACACCTCATGATAAAAATTCTCATCAAACTGGGAATCGAAGAGAACCTCCTCAAACTGGTAAAATGCACCTACAGAAAAGTTACAGCACTACCATACTTAACATGAAATATGAGATTCTTTTCCCCTAAGATTAGGAACAAGGCAAGGATGTCCACTCTCACCACTTCAATCCTACATAAATATTAACTGCTTAGGATAAGGCCTGACACAGAGGAAGTGTTCAGTAAATGTTATAGGCTCTGGGTCTATGAGGTGTACCTTAATAGTTATTGCCAAAGTGTTCTAAAGGGGTTAGTGCTGACTCTTTTCAAAATGATGTTTTTAAAAACTAAAAAGTAGTTCCCCATAATAACCATTAATGTTTTTGTACATTCGTTTCAGTATTTTTATTGTATGTTTATTAATTAGCTAGAATTGTGGTTTTTATGCAGTTTTGTATGCTGCTTTTTAAACTTAAAGATGTGTGCATGTGTGATTTTAATAAATTAAGAAAGTTTCTTATTTACAATTCTGAGAAAGTTTTGTAGTCTGTCAAATATTTTAAAACACCATTTGTAACAGTAAATAAATCATATCTTGTGAAATTACTTTAAATACTTTTTCCAGCTTTACTGAGGTATAATTGACAAAAATTATATATAAGATGCACAATGTGATGGCTTGATATATACATTGTGAAATGGTTATCACGATCAAGTTAATTAAGACATTCATTACCTCAAAGTTACCATTTGGGTGTATGTTTGTGCTAACACTTAAGATCTACTTTCTTAGCAAACTTCAAGTGTACAGTACAGTATTACTAACTATAGTCCCCATGTTGTACATTATACCTCTAGAATTTATTCATCTTATAACTGAAAGTTTGTACCCTTTATCCAACATCTTCCATTTTGCTCACCTCCTAGTTCCTGATAACCACAATTCTACTCTTTGTTTCATGAGTTTCATGTTTTTAGATTCCACATGTAAGTGAGATAATGCAGTATTTGTCTTTCTCTGAGTTGCTTAACATAATATCCTCAAGGTTTACTCATGTTGTTGCACATTGCAGTTTCCTTTTTTAATGGCTCATTATTTTCCATTGTGTATATATATACACACACATACATTTTCTTTATCCATTCATCTGTTGACCGACACATAGGTCCATATACATGGACACACAGGACACTTCGATTGTTTCCATGACTTGGCTATTGTGAGCAATACTGCAGTGAACATGGGAGTGCAGATGCCTCTTTGGGATCCTGATCTCATTTCCTTTGCCTATATACACAACAGTAAGATTTCTGGGTTCTACCATAGTTCTATTTTCAATTTTTTGAGGAACCTCTGTACTGTACTGTTTCCTATAATAGCTGTGACTAGTCTTACTTTTCCTGTTATTGAACTACTTTCCCCTCTCATTTTCACAGGTGAGTGTATGTTCATGTGAGATGTGGAATGATAATTTGCTTGATAATGCACACTCTTTCCTAATGTCAGGACCACTGTTAAAATAACTTGATTCTTTGAGAAAATAAACAAAATAGATAAACCCCTAGCCAGACTTATCAAGAAAAAAAGAGAGCCTACACCCATAAAAAGAATCAGAAATGAGAAAGGAAAAATCACTACGGACACCACAGAAATACAAAGAATTATGAGAGAATACTATGAAAAATTATGTGGTAACAAACTGGATAACCTAGAAGAAATGGACAACTTTCTAGAAAAATACAACCTTCCAAGGCTGACCCAGAAAGAAACAGAAAATCTGAATAGACCAATTACCAGCACAGAAATTGAATTAGTAATCAAAAAACTAAGAACAAAATACTGGGACTAGATGGTTTCACTGCTGAATTTTATCATTTAGTGAAGACCAAATACCCATCCTCACTAAAGTTTTCCAAAAAGTAGAAGACGAGGGAATACTCCCTAACTCATTCTATGAGGCCAACATTACTCTAATACCAAAACCAGACACAGACACCACAAAAAAAAAGAAAGTTACAGACCAATATCCCTGATGAACATAGATGCAAAAACACTCAACAAAATATTAGCAAACCAAATTCAAAAATACATCAAAAAGATTATCCATGATCAAGTGGGATTCATCCCAGGGATGCAAGGATGGTACAACACTCGAAAATCCATCAACATCATCCACCACATCAACAAAAAGAAGGACAAAAACCACATGATCATCTCCATAGATGCTGAAAAAGCATTCAACAAAATTCAATATCCATCATGATAAAAACTCTCAGCAAAATGGGTATAGAGGGCAAGTACCTCAACGTAATAACGGTCATATATGACAAACCCACAGCCAACATTATACTTAACAGCGAGAAGCTGAAAGCTTTTCCTTTAAGATCGGGAACAACACAAGGATGCCCACTCTCCCCACTTTTATTCAACATAGTTCTGGAGGTCCTAGCCATGGCAATCAGACAACACAAAGAAATAAAAGGCATTCAGATTGGCAAAGAAGAACTCAAATTGCAGGTGATATTGTACATAAAAAAACCCTAAAGAATCCACTCTAAAACTATTAGATCTAATATTTGAATTCAGCAAACTTGCAGAACACAAAATTAATACCAGAAATCTGTTGCATTCCTATACACTAACGATGAACTAGCAGAAAGAGAAATCAGAAAAACAATTCCATTCACAACCTCATCAAAAAGAATAAAATACCTAGGAATAAACCTAACCAAGGAACTGAAAGACCTATACCCTGAAAACTACAAGACACTCTTACAAGAAATTAAAAAGGACACTAATAAACGGATATTCATCCCATGCTCTTGGCTAGCAAGAATTAATATTGCCAAACTGTCCATCGTGCGTAAAGCAATCTACAGATTCAATGCCATCCCTATTAAAATACCAACAGCATTCTTCAATGAACTAGAGCAAATAGTTCTAAAATTCATATGGAATGACAAAAGATCCCGAATAGCCAAAGCAATCCTGAGAAGGAAGAATAAAGCAGGGGGAATTACACTCCCTGACTTCAAGCCCCACTACAAAGCCACAGTAATCAAGACAATTTGGTAGGTGCACAAGGACACATAAGCCAGTGGAACAGAATAGAGAGCCCAGATATAAACCCAAGCATATATGGTCAATTAATATATGATAAAGGAGCCATGGATATACAATGGGGAAATAACAGCCTCTTCAGCAGCTGGTGTTGGAAAAACTGGACAGCTACATGTAAGAGAATGAAAATGGATTATTGTCTAACCCCATACACAAAAGTAAACTCAAAATGGATCAAAGACCTGAATGTAAGTCATGAAACCATAAAAATCTTAGAAAAAAATATAGGCAAAAATCTCTTGGACATAAACATGAGCAACTTCTTCATGAACATATCTCCCCAGGCAAGGGAAACAACAACAAAAATGAATGAATGGGACTATATCAAATTAAAAAGCTTCTGTACAGCACAGGACACCATCAGTAGAACAAAAGACATCCTAGAGTATGGGAGAATATATTCATAAATGACATATCCGATAAGGGGTTGACATCCAAAATATATAAAGAACTCATGCACCTCAACAAACAAAAAGCAAATAAGCCAATTAAAAAATGGGCAGAGGTGCTGAACAGACACTTCTCCAAAGAAGAAATTCAGGTGGCCAACAGGCACATAAAAGATGCTCCACATCACTAGTCATCAGAGAAATGCAAATGAAAACCACAATGAGATATCATCTCACACCAGTTATGATGGCCACCATCCAAAAGACAAACAACAACAAATGTTGGAGAGGATGTGGAGAAAGGGGAACCCTCCTCCACTGCTGGTGGGAATGTAAATTAGTACAACCATTGTGGAAAGCAGTATGGAGGTTCCTCAAAAAACTCAAAATAGAAATACCATTTGACCCAGGAATTCCACTCCTGGGAATTTACCCTAAGAATGCAGGAGCCCAGTTTGAAAAAGACATATGTACCCCTATGTTTATAGCAACACTATTTACAATAACCAAGAAATGGAAGCAACCTAATGTCCGTCAGTAGATGAATGGATAAAGAAGATGTGTTACATATACACAATGGAATATTATTCAGCCATAAGAAAACGAATCCTACCATTTGCAACAACATGGGTGGAGCTAGAGGGTATTATGCTCAGTGAAATAAGCCAGGTAGAGAAAGACAAGTATCAAATGATTTCACTCATTTGTGAAGTATAAGAACAAAGAAGAAACTGAAGGAACAAAACAGCAGCAGACTCACAGAACCCAAGAATGGACTAACAGTTACCAAAAGGAAAGGGACTGGGAAAGATGGGTGGGAAAGGAGGGATAAGGAGGAAAAAGGGCTATTACAATTAACATACATAATGTAGCGGGGGTGGGGTGCAGTGGGAGCATACGGGGAAGGCAGTATAACACAGAGAAGACAAGTAGTGATTCTGTAACATCCTACTGCGCTGATGGACAGTGACTGTAATGGGGTATGTGGTGAGGACCCGATAATAGGGGGAGTCTAGTAACCATAATGTTGCTCATGTAATTGTATATTAATAATAGCAAAATTTTAAAAAAAGGTTAAAAAAATGACTTGAAGTTTTCCTGGATAAAGGTCTTTGAATTATATGGTTAAAATATAAAATGTTATTGCTATCATTGATACATATTTTATTTTTGAGGAATTTAATGCAATATTGTTTTCCTTTAACAGTGGTTAGAGGCCTTTTGTGTGGTATTAAATTTAGTCTGTGGTTTATAATATTTCTGAACATTATATTATTTATGACAAGTGTTTTTCTATATTTCATGTAAAAAAATCAATTCCTTTTAATGATAATGAAGTATGATTTTAACTTTACATGTTTTTTTCTTGCATATTGGTAACTCAGTATTTGGTGCTAAAGACTTTTTTGGGAAAATTAATATACAAAGAAAGGGATATCCTTACATGAAATTTTATTTAATTTTTCCCTTGAAATATGGTATAGATTGTGTGTTTCAAGGATTTGATTTAAATCAAATATTTCTTTTGATTTCACAATTTGCTTGACTTTTCTACATTTGGTCATGAAATTAGCCTTCCATTATTGTTTACCCTTTTATTGTGGTAGCAATTTTGGAAATAATTTATCTTAAGACTTCCCACAATTCATTACTGAGAAACTGTACATTGTAAAGCATGACTCTGGCACTTTTAAGCTGTGTAAACTTGGGCAAGTTGCCTTCCATTATCTGTAAAGTGGAGATAATGACAGTGGTGGTAGTGGTGGTGTTAATTATAACAATACCTTCCTATATGGTTATTGTAAAGGTTAAATGAGATAAGACATGGCAAGTCCAGAGCACAGTGGCTGGCGAATGCGTTTGCTAATATTTTAATAAATCCAGTCAGTCACTAAATCCAGTTGATTCCATCTAAACATCATTCAAGTTTACACCCTACTCTTGATTCCCACAGCTTTGCCTTAGGTTCTTTTCATCTCTAACCTGGACTGTAACGTATCTCCCTACTTATAATCTCTTCTCCCTTCAATTTACTTAGGAGTGCTCTTCCTAAAATACAGTCTGATTATTTCACAACCCTGATGAAAATCTTTTGATGGCTCCCCATTGCACAGAGCAGCATTTCCTAAACTTCCCATTCCCATACCTCTTCCCAAGTGTTGCAAATGGTTCCTCTGCTGGACTGTCTTCCCAATCTTTCTTCCTAAAGAATTCATACTTATTCCCCATAGTTTATCTTATTGTATCTGCAATAAGGATGTCACCTAATGTGAACTGCAGATTTTATTACAGACCTTTACTTTGTGCTTTAAAAAAATCTTTGACATATAACTTACATATATGAAATGCACAAATTTGAAGTGTTCAGTTCAATGAATGTTGACAATTCTATACATCTATGTAACAACCACCAAAACAAGATCTAGAACATTTCTAGAACTCTAGAAAGTTCCCCGATACACCTTTCTAGCCAACAAAAATCCTCTTCCCCTCCTGCTGACAAAAAAAGATTTTAAGGTAACATATAATTTTTTCCATTGATATTAGAAGTGCTTTGCATGATTTCAGCTTGCATGGTAATTTTTATGGTCTCATGTTGTGCAAAGTAACGATGGTCTGTATTTTTAAATATTTTATTTCCTTTTTGGCATTTCAGCTGTATCTGTGTATGTGTATGCATGCATATACATGGGTGTGTTAATGGTTGCTCTAAAACAGAAGTCAGCAAACTACAGCACATTGGCTAAATCCAGCTAGCTGCCTGTTTTTACAAATAACGCTTTATTAGAACACAGCCTTGATCATTCATTCTTGTACTGTTTATGTCTACTTTCAGACTACAGTAACAGAATTAAGTAGCTGCTCTAGAGACCACATGGCTCACAAAGACTAAAACATTATCTGGGCCTTTACAGAAAAAGCTTTGCAACCTTGCTCTAAAGTAATGGCTCTTAAAATTTTAGCATGTATCAGAATCACAGAAAGATAGTTGTGCAATACAGAGTTTCTGATTCAGTTAGGTCTGCAGCTGAGCCAAAGAATTTCATCTCTAATAAGAGCCCAGGTGGTGCTGATACTTCTGGTCTGTAGACGACAATCTGAGAACTGCTGCTTTAGAGATTACATTATGTGACTTATTAGTCTACTGCATATTATATTACGCCACTTCACTCCCTCCTTTTATGCTCTTGTTATATATTTTACTTCTTTGTATGCTCTTAGCTCTATTGTACATTGTTATTACTTTGGCTTTAAACAACCCGTTATTTGTTTTGTAAATCAATATACAGTAAAATTGACTTTTTTAATGGTATATAGTTCTACAAGCTTTAACTTTTGTCCATACAAAATTCTTATAACTGTCGCCACAATAATTCTGTTAAAAGACCTAGTAGAAAAGAGGAACATGAACAAATGGGGAATTTGACCACAGACACAGATAAGTGTAAAAAAAGAATTTTTGAAGAATTCACTTGATGGGCACAAGGGGCATGCTTCTGAGTGAAAGTTAACTTCTGTATCGGGTTGTAAGGTTTTCATGCTCTCTGTTCTTTTTCTTTGTTCAGTGAACCAGCACTAATGACATCAGCTTAAATGTTGATTTCCCATTTGCTATTTATTTATTGCTTCTCATGCATGCCTTATATGATTTCTAAAGTTTATTGTTTGAACACCTTTTTTCTTGAACCTTTCAACTGGAAAAAGTTTCTAGAAAAATTATTTTCTTTCAGTTTCTCAAAACAGCCATATAAAGCACTCTGTTTTTCATGTCTGTTCCTATGAGCCTTATTATCTAATCATTTTCCAGAGAATAGATTACAGAGGCAACCTTTTTCAGTTAGTAACTTCATATAGTCTTTCTGTTGAGTTTTTTTGTGTTTTGTTTTTTGCTAGTTTAAGATACCTTAGTTATTTTAGGGAACTGTAGTGAGGAAAGCTTATAATTTCCTAGACCCTTGGCAGTCACTGTGTCTCCCACCACCATTTTATTAAATTCTGAAAGCTCTAAGGACAATGGAAGGCAGCTTAGGTGGGGTTCAGTGGCTCTCAGACCTTCCATTCTGATTGTAATAAAGGAAAAGGCTGCTAGAAAAGAGATCAAGTTTCTTTCAGCTCCCCTGTCCAGGTTAATGAGCAGTAGAGTCATACAAGCACCAATCCACCTGACTCCCATAACCCCGGGTGCCTTCTATGGTACTTCTCATCCTTCTGTTTATCCTATTTTAATACAGGCTAAAAATTGGATTTCAATTTCTAATGTAAACTTCCTTTTACTGTCACCTATATTGTTATCCTGCCTCTACTTATTTGCCTAAGTATCTCTTGCCTGTTTCTCTTTCTTTGATGAGGTCTGATATAAAGTACTGTGAAGGGTGTGTTTACTTTGTGTTGCCTTTACTTAAAGTAGAAAAAAGGCTGTTCAATACTTTCCAGGTGTTCCATAACTGTCTTTGATGTCTGTGAAACATCCTGGGTAAACTGTTCCTGTTAAGTTTGCACTGAAAATGTATTTTGTAAAGAATTGTACCAGGATCCATCATACCAACCTGCTATGGAAGCACGGTATACATCTCATAACATGGCATTCAAGATTTATTTCTTACATTCTGAAGTAATGCTTAAAGAAGCATACTTTATTATCTGGTTAGTATTACATTTGTTGCCTTGTGGGGAAGGCGGAGTGAGAAATTATTATCTCATTTTCCAGATGAGGAAGCTGAGATATGGATAGAAATGATTAACTGAGACAGCACATGATAAAGTATCTGTGCCAGGCACTCATATGTATATACATGTGTGCATACACACACATACACACACACACACACACACACACATTTTTTGCAATGAGAGGGAAGGCAAATTTTTTTTCCACATTTGCTTACTATCAAAAAGAACATTAGTGGCAGATCTAAAATTAAAGTTTCTTAACTTCTACCCATGTATAGTCTTTCTAGTCAGCCCTATTCAGATGATACAGATGACATTTCCAAATCTGCTTATTAGCTTTCCACATTCAAGACTACAGTAGTTCAATTTTAAAATTACAATCCAGAGATGTTAAAGGGACACTTCCTTAAACTTTCTTTTCTTTATCTATTTCTCCTGGCATTATATACCACTTTTTCTTCTTCCTGAGATCTTTTTCCCCAAGCAGGAAGAGCCTTGGACCAAATTCTGGTGTAAGTGAGGTTTGCATTGGTTTCCTTCCACTGTCTTTTCAGGGTCTTCCCCTACTTCTTACATGACAACATGGGCAGCAAGAGCAGAGGAATCTGATCAGACAGTGAACCATAAGTCACAGAACAGGAATGTCACAGAAAAAAAGGCCTTCAAGCAATTAGGAACTGGGGGAACTACAGGACTGAGCAACCTGAGAGAAGCCAAGGGTTAACAACCTGAGGTCTGACAGGCAGTGGGGAGCAGAGCAGATCAAACAAGTATATGGAACCAGCAGCAAGGAAAATGCAAAATGATCTCCACCTTCAACGCTCTATATGCCTCTTACTGTGGTGAATTCCAGTCGAACGTGACCCTGGCCTAGAATCCCACCAGTGTAATAACTGCCACAGTTGGCTGGCTGACCATTCAGTCTAGAGTGAGGAGTGATCATAGCTCTTTTGGCAGAAAGGTTTTCTTCATTCTGGTTGTTGAAATAGATGCAATTACATTAATTCACAGCAGAGGGAGAAACTTATCATTAACTTATTACGGCTCTCAAAAATAGTATGTTTTAGGAGAGAACCAAAGCAACACTCCTGCATTGCAGTTGTATGAAAAAGGATTCTGTGGTCGTACACTTTGGGAAAGGCTGCATATCTAGAAACATTGATGTATTACAGGTCCCGAGACGTCTTGCAGGAAGTACATAAGCTCATTTAATTTTAATTGACTTTTATGGTTAATGCTTTTAGTGTCCTGCTCCAGAAGTCTTTACACACTGCCAGACTGCAAAGATATTTTCCTTCATTTTTGCTAGTTTTCTGGTACTAAATTTCAGATTTAGATCTGTGATCTATTTCTATTTAATTTTTGTGTGTAGAGTGAGAAAGAAGAGAATATGTTTTACTTTTTTTCCAAAAGAAATCCATTTGATACAGCAATATGTTTAAAATGACTATCCTTTCTCATTGAATTGACTTGCTTTCTAGATAAAAAAATCAATTGACCTTTTTATGTGTGGGTTTATTTCTGGATGAACTGTTCTGTATTATTGATACATAGTTGACCTTTGAACAACATAGGTTTGACTGTGCAAGTCCACTTGTATGTGCATTTTTTTCAATAAATATATTGGAAATTTTTTTGGAGATCTGCAACAATTTGAAAAGATATTTTTTTCTCTAGCTTACTTTATTCTAAGAATACAGTATATAATATATAATACATACAAAATATGTGTTAACTGACTGCTTATGTTATCGGTAAGGTTTCTGGTCAGCACTGGCAATTAGTAGTTACCTTCTGGGAGAATCAGAAGTTGTGCATGGATTTGGACTGGACAAGGGATAGGCACCCCTAACCAACATGTTGTTTGAGAGTCAACTGCATTTGTCTATCCTTAGGGCAATACTTGATTATTGTAAATTTACAGTTAATTGTTGAAATCACATATTATAAATTATCTACTTGGTTGTTCCTTTTGAAGATCATTTCAGCTATTCAATATCCACTGTATTTCCAGATAAACTTTAGAATTAGCTTGACAATTTCTTTAAAAATGCCTTCTGGAATTTTGATAGGGATTGCATTGATCTATAAATTAATTTAAGGAGAATTGGCATCTTAACAATTTTGAGTTTAAGATTCATGATCATGGTATATATATATATATATATATTGAACTTTTTATTTTGGTCTTCTTTAATTTTTCTCAGCAATGTTTTGTAATTTTCAGTATAGAGGTCTAGTGCTCTTTTTAAAGACTTATTCCTATGTATTTGATATTTTCAATGGTGATGTCTTTATTTTCTAATTGTTGTACCTGTTCTAATTATTTCTAATACAAATTTTATATTGACTTTAACCTGTGACCTTGCTAAATGCACTAATTAGTTCAAATAATTTTGCATACATTCTACAGGGTTTTCTATGTACACAATCATGCCATGTGTGAATAAGGACAGTTTTTCTTCCTTTCTGAACTTTGGCCTTCTTTTCATTTTTCTTGCCTTATCATACTGGCCCTATATATACTAAGCAGTTAATATACATCATCTCATTTAATCTTTATAACAACTCAATTTTATTCCTATTTTACAGATAAGAAAACTGAGACCTAGAGATATTCAGTAACTTGCCCAGTCAAGATTGTCCATCTACTAACAGATCTAGAATTCAAACCTGGGCACTCTTAAGTCCAAACCTGTACCAGTGACTACTAGCTTATAAATTTTGAAAACCCAGAGGCACAAAAGCAAAAAAATGTTATCAAGTTAACAGGAAAAGAGTTGCATAAGGACACAGAACATAAATAGTTCACAGGAAAAAAGGCAGTTTTTTTTTAAATAGAAGATGCTGAACCCCACTCATAATGAGAGAAATACAAATTATAACTATGTGAAAATGGGACAACCCCATCATGGAAAATACATATCTGCACAGCCATGTTCATAGCAACATTATTGACAATAACCAATGCAAATGTCCATCAATGGATGAATGGATAAACAAAATGTGGCCTATCCATAAAGTGAATATTATTCAGACTTAAAAAGAAAGAAAATCTTGTCATTTGCTACAACATAGATGAAACTTGAGGGCTTTATGCTAAGAGAAATAAGCTCCACAAAAAAGACAAAAACTGTATGATCCCATTTCTATGAGGTATCTGAAGTAGTCACATTCATAAAGACAATACACAGAATGGTGGTTGCCAGGGGCTTGCGGAGGAGGGCAAAATGGGGAGTTGTTATTTAGTGAGTACAGAGTTTCAGAGTTGCAAGATGAAAAGTTCTGGAGATCTGTTTCACAGCAATGTTAATATGCTTAACACTACTGAACTGTACCCAAAAAATGGTTGGTAGTAAATTTTATGTTGTGCTTTTATCACAATTTAAATTTTTTTAAAGTTATTTCCTTGCATATACATAAAGAAAACCCTTAAAGGATATATGGAAAAATAATAACAGTGGTTTGGGAGCCCTGAATGGGAACTGAATGGACAGCAGACTGGCTGGGTGGGAAGACTTTGTCAAGAAGGCACTGTTTTGGACATTGGCAATATAACACTGAATAAGACAAAGTTCTTGCCCTCACAGAAATTATATACTATTGGGAACGACTGCATATATTTAAAAAGACTAAATATAGTGTGGACATATATATATATCTGAATAAAATAAATTCCAATGCCAGCTAATTTTTTTTTTTAAGTAGATCAAGGTAAAGGAAAAAAAGAATGATGTGGTGGAAGTGAGGTAGTGGTGCCTCTGAGGAGGAGGTGTTTGAGTAGAAATCTGAATGAATGGAAGGAAGAAACAATGTTGGGGAAGAGCTTCCCAGGCAGCAAAGGCCCTGAGGCAGGAACAAGCTTGACGTGTTCCAGAAGGAGCAAAACACCTACTACCTGGAGCAAACTGTGAGGAGAACAATGGAGGCAGTGCTGTTCAACAGATGGTGTTTAGGAGGCAGATTGGGTGGTCTTCGTAGGGCACAGGCAAGTGTTTGATGTTAGAGGCAGCTAATGGAGGATTTCAAAAAATCCAAAAGGGTTGTGGTTAAGATTCAGCCAGTACACACCTATACAGCCTTCCACGTTGCTAAAAGACTGAAATATTTCGAATCTGGTTAGGAAAACAGTTGCTTCCCTGGTAACAGAGTCACCTGCCATGCTGGCTCCTTTCCCAGGACCTCCACCACCCCCATCTTTGTACTCTGGCCCCATGAACTAACAATTAAGTAACCTGGCCCATCAGAGGCTACTGAATTGGGAGAGTTAATCAGTTTAGGAACCTAGAATCACTGAGATTCAGCAATCAAAATGGCGAGTAAAGGTTTCACTTCATTAACAGTCCTACAGCCTGCTTGGGAAAGTGTGTCTTGGGCTTCCTTCCCACCAAGGGTCAACTGGGGCCCAATACCAACATCTGGGCTCCCACTAAGTCCAGCAGGAATAAGAGGCAGGCTAGAAAAATAGACCGAATGTCCCTGAGGTCTGAGATGAAGATGAGGGGAAACCTAGTGTACTTCTACATAAACAGTCTCCTCAGCACTCCCCGAGTGATTTGAAAGCCTAATGGCCAACTGCCAGCCTTTATAACTTTTATATATTAACAACATCAAGTTTGGTTTCCACATTCAAAATCATATCATTGACATGTATCAGTCTTTTTCAATACATGTGGCAAAATAGAAATAGAAAATATTAACCTCTTCAACACCGAACATGACTTTAACATTCCCATAGCTGCACTCAATAAAAGTCAATGTTTGTGTAACAATGTGTGTAGTTCCTGGAATCCTAATTTCAACATAGAACTAACAACAGCTGAAATACAAAATTGCTAAATTCGTATTTTTTCATGAATTCATAAATTCATATGAAATTTATTTTTTATACTATGGTACTGGGAATTTATTCCTGAAAATTAGTACATGTCAAAATCTTAAAAACAGATTTCTCCAAAGTTGCATGAAATTTCTAAGGGTGCTTGCCATTGCCATCTTTTTCACAAAGGTCTTCCTCTTTGAAAACACATTCTGCCACTCTTCTCTTAAATCTACAATCCATCTTATTACACTGTATTAAGTTCTACTTTATTTTCATTCATTTAATTTCTTTGAACAGTTTAATAACCTGAGAGACCACTAAATATCTGCTAACATAAACTTGTAACATAAACCTAAACTAAAAGAAAAGCAACTGGAAAGACCGTCAGGAACAAAGCTAAGCACTACTTTGAAATAATCAATCTCTGGGCACCAGGTATATATTCATTCACTTTTATTTTCTGACTATAAATACCTGGACTCAACCAAAGACAAGGAATTAAATAAAACCATCTTCTGAAAGCAGGACCTGTCTTAGCAGAACACTGGGCTGAAAAACCTCATGACTTTTCTTTTCATTTTCACAAATAAAACTACTTGTGAAATTCTGAAACCTTAAGTAGGTCTTGTGCACAACATTGTAGAGCCAGGTAGGGCCTCAATTTAATCCTAGAGGGAAATTATTCCTATAATCTTTTTACATTCAAATACCATATATTTTTTTTAATCACTACTTACATTACAGCAAACTGAAGTCTGGACAGACAGCATGAAACTTCCAGCAGCCACCTATTTCCTCACAGACTAAACTTTGTTCCCTTCTTGACTGTTTCTGGATCAGGTTCACACTGATACACATTTGCTATGGCCTTGGAAGCTACCACCCAACAGGAGCGAGGTGGGAGGGTTTAATTTAACTATTGCTTGATAACCACTTACCAGCAACTTCTTTAAGGTCAAGTTCAACGTGTTTAAAGAGACAAATGTAAGGAAGATTACAAGGAAAGCCTGAAAAATCTCATAATCTTTCATGGTTGGGTTTTGGTTTCAGAAGGGAATTCTTTCTCATGTTTGTGAAAAAACAAAAACAAAAACCAATAGCCCTCTGAGCTTCAGACATTTTGCTTTCTTCCTTTGACAAAAGTTTTCCCTCCTCAGTATCTATGCATTGTGCAATCACAGCAAAAAGAGGCCAGAAAGTTGCTTCTCTACTATGGTCCTCTATCACCTCCATTCTCCCTGACTCTCTCACCAGTTAAGGAAACAGTGCAGAGTTCTTGTTAAACTTAATGCTTTCTGACACTGAAACCACTGAAACCACCTGCTGATCTAGTGTAAAGTGAGAACTTGAATCCCAAATTTTGCTTTTTGCAAAATAAACTGTTAGGTTAGCCTCATCTCCCTCTATATCCCTAAGTTCCTTTCCCTTCTGAGCTATATTTCTATAATTTGTAGCATTAGCCTGTGAAAGAGAAATCTGTATTTTTATTATGTATTCACTGCATTAATCACTTTATAAACATTATCTCATTGTCTCTTAGGCAATAAATTTTGGGATCATCCTCAAATCTCAGTCTGATTCTCTGTATCCAATTAGCCCCTTCTCTCTCCTGTGACCCTCTGCAGTAAGCACTTGTAAGGGGCAGAATCGTCCCCCCAAAGATGGCCCAATGCCCGCCTCACCAGAATGTGACAATGTGTTACCTTACATGGCAAAAGGGACTTTGTAGATGTGATTAAGGTTAAAGACTTTGAGATGAGGAAATTTTCCAAATAGGTCCAATCTAATCCCATGAACCCTTTTTAAAGCAGTGAACCTTTCCCAGCTGTGGTCAGAGAGCGGCAATGTGAGGACTCAATTGCTCTTGCTGTCTTTAAAGATGGAGGAAGGGGGCTGCTAGATGCTGGAGAAGGCAAGGAACAGATTCTCCTCAGAAGCCTCCAGAAAGGGATGCAGCCCTGATGGTGCCTTGGTTTTAGCCTAGTGAGATCCATGTTGGATATTTGATGTACAGAACTGTAAGATAATAAATTTGGGTTGTTTTAAGCACTAACTTTGTGATAATTTGTTATAGCAGTCATAGAAAAGTAATACAGGTGCTTTCAATTCAAAACATCCCTTTGAAAATATTATACCCAGAACTGAATAGTACATGCCAAATAAGGTCTGATGGAGAAGAAAGTAATTGTTGAACTATTAAGTTCCTTAATCTGGATGCTATACTTTCATAAATGCAGCTCAAGATTGTTTTGGATTTTTAATACGTTATACCCTTTAGTGGACTCCTAAATTTTTGTCACACATATCAAACCAGGTGCCTGACTCTACCCTCATTCTTTTTTTCAACTAATTTTGGAGATGAAATGCAGGGCTTTGCATTCAATCCCTTAAAATTTTATCTCATTGGTTTTAGCCCAACTTTCTAAACCATGAAGATAATTTTGAATCATACCACTATACTGTCATTGGAAGTATCTTTTTTTAAGCCCAACTGCATTTACTTAATTCCCATGTATCCACCAAATTTTTAGTAAATAAACATTGAGCAGTCAAGATAAAGAATAGAATTCTGAAAAATAGCAGTAGACTCAGACATTGAGAAGGGACTAGTGGTTACCAATGGGGAGGGAGAGGAAGGGGATTAAGGGACACAATATAAATTGGTCACGGGGATGGTAGTACAGAACAGAGAATACAGTTAATGATTCTGTAACATGTTACTACGTTGATAGATAGTGACCACACTGGAGGGGGTGGGGATTTGATAATATGGATAACCGTTGAACCACTGTGTTGTGTATTTGAAACCAATGTAAGATTGTATAGCAATCACACTTTAAGAAAAATAGAGTTTTGAAACAGAGAACATTATATTAGAGACTTTCAGTTTGACACTGACCCTGAATCAATATTCTTTGGGTACACAACTTTAATCAGCTACAAAACCACCTACTCTCATATAGCTTACTTTTCTTTTTTTAACTTCTCAAACATACTAGGAAGAATAAAATGTTTTAATAAATAAAAATATGTGGGTAGCATAGCAATCCATTAGAACTCTACTGGAGATGGAGATGTGGTTAGTTTAATATGAACAGTGTTTTTGTAATTTGGTGCTGTCTTAGTGATTATCATTTTAAGAGTTTACAAACTACCAGTTAATTATTCTTTCTAGAAGTCCACTGGAAATTAAAAGGAAGTTTTAGGAAGTGACAACAATCTGTCTCAAAAGAGGAGATCCAAGTGGAGGGGGGGAAAAGGGAACCCCATGAAAGAAGGCATGCACAGTGTGCCCTTGCAAGGGTATGGAAACCAGACTAGTCAGAGCAGTAGTGGTTATTGGAAAGCAGTGTGAAACTGGGGTACAAATGTGATGTCAAGTCTTGAAAAGAGGACTAGGATTTTAACTTAATATATTAGAAAATAGGGAGAATCAAAAGATTTTGAAGAAGAAAAGAGTAATAATGTCACTGAAAAATGGGCAAATACATGGATAGTTCACAAATGTAAATGGCTCTTAAATATATGAAAAGACACTCCACTTATTATGAGAAATGCAAATTAAAACTACAATGCTATAAGGTTAACCTATATTTTAACCTATCAAATTGGCAAAATTCAAAAAGTCTCAATGTTGATGAGGTTACAGGGAAAAATGGAGGATAAATTGGTAGAACCTATCTGAAAAGCAAATTGGTGAGGAAATTATGAATGCATATACCCATTTACACAGCAATAACTGAAAACACATACACAGGCAAAATGATGTATGTCCATGGAGATTCACTGCAGCATTGTTTGCAAAAGTAAAAGATGTCAATCAGTAGGGAACTAATAAATCAAATTATAGTACAGCTATTCAACAGGATACTGGACTAAAAAAATATGGCAACCTTGAGTTACTGTTAAAGAATGACCAGGCTATATTAAGGTTTTTAAAAAGTAAGATACAGAGCAGTATATTTAGAATGGAATTATTTGTGTGAGTATATTTGAGAGCATGTATGTGCACAGATAATCCCTCTGGAAGAATATCCAAGAAACTACAAACAATAGGATGTTTCAAGGGAAGGGACTGAAGAGCTGTGGTTCAGAGGTGGGAAGGAGACTTAAAATCTTTCTGTGCTTTTGAATTTTTGCCAAAATCTGGTATTACTTATTTAAAAATATCTGGATATGCTACATGGCAATGTGGCATCCTGGAATAGAAAAAGTACAGTAGTGTGAAATCTGGTGAAAACCGAATAAAGTCTGGATTTTAGTTAATAGTCATGTATCAATGTTGATTTCTTAATTTTGACAAATGAGCCATGGTTATGTAAAATGTTAACATCAGAAGAAAGTGGGAAAGATACTATTTTGGCAACTTTTTGTAAACCTAAAATTGTTCCAAAAATTTTAAAGTTTATTAAAACAAGAAATAAGCAAACATTTAAAAAGCTATTAGGGCAGCTATACTGACTGGGAAAGGCTTGGAGAGAGAAGAGATTAGAACAAAAGAAGCCAGATGGGGAACAGTGGGAGTAACCTTGGCATAAGGTGATAGGGGCCTGCACTAGGGTAACAGACATGAAAATACAGTGAAAGGAACTAATACAGATATAAGATACATTGCAAAAGAAAAAACTTAATTGTTTGCAATAGCAGGGAGCAGACATGAAAACAGTGATAGTAGTGAAAAAAGATGAAAATTCAAGGAGGAAGCTGGTTTAAAGGGGAATGAGATTCATTTAGTTCATTCATCCAATCAATATTAGTTGGTACCTACTATGCCAGGCTCTGTGCACGGCACTGAGGGGTGAGAGTGAATTTATAAATGCTAAGTATGAAGTAACCCTAAAATGTCCTAGTTGAATTGTCCAAAAGGCATCTGGATATTACAGGATGAGAGTTCAGGGGCAAGGACAGAACTGGGATAGCTGAGGAAGGTGGTACGGAATGAGGAAGGAGAAGCTAAACCTGAGCCCTGGGTAACACAATTAGGGAAAGAGAGGATATGCAAAGACAGGCAAGGAATGGCCAAAGGGTTTTGGAAAGAAGCAGGATAGGGTAATTTCCTGGAAACCAAGACAAAAAAAAAAGATCAAAGGCAAAGGGTTCCATTAAATGCACACTGCCCAAGAAATGAGGATATAGAAAAGGCCACAAGATAGTTGGTTAAAAAGACAGAGAAATCACTAAGGGCAAAAGAGGTCACACAGGAGACCTTTTTCACTTTCAGTAAAGCCTAAATGGAACCTAGATTATAAAAGTCAAATTTTTCTTACAAGAAAGAACTTCTGATTTAAAGACCTTTGAGAAATAGGATTCCATTTATTATCATACTTCTAAAACCGGGGTATTTGAAGCCACAGGATAGGCCTTAATGCAGCACCAGCTTTATTTGGAGGAAAATATATTGACACAGAGAGAACAATGCAAAATTGCATAAGTTTAAGGCAAATCCTGAGATTTCGAGCATAGAATGTCTTTGCAGGAGGTCACTTTTCTACTTCTAGGGTTACAAATTTACTCTCTACTTCTTTAAAGGGATCATTGGGTAGAAATCTGAGAAGCACTGATGTAATGGCCAGCTATGCTAAAATGTGTCCATGTTATTAAAACTCAGGAACCTATCATTTAAAAAATAGCTTTACAAACTACAGCCTACTGTGGAAAATTACAAAAAATATTTCACATTCAAAGAAGAAAAATAATTTTAAAAACCTGAATTTATAATAAATACCACTATTTGCTATGGTTATTTATATAACCATATATTATTTAAAGTTTACATCTATAGTTAGAGTTTAGCTACGTAGTTAAAGGGAAGTCACCCTGTTGACTATACTCATATGCTTAATGCTATTTAAGAATGATGAGTAAATATAAGTACCAACCAATACTATATACATACACATACTGTAAACATAGGTTTTAATATAAGAACTGACCATACTTCAAATTCTAATTTATATAAAAGTAACTATGTATAGTGTACAGTATACCAGTAAAATGGAAGTATGGTTCTCATATGTAATTCTCTGCCAAGTATATTAAAATATTACTTTGGCATTAGGACTTTATAAACCAGACTAAGCATAAATTTGAAAGCTTTGCTCTGATATTTTCCATTTAATTTTAAACAGCCTCAGTCTACAAGCCATAAGGCAATATGACCACCAAGTAAAGATTTCCTTTATATTTTTTGTGTGAAATCCATTAGAGCAGTAACAGTGTAATATATAGGAGCTTCTTGAAAATATCATGGGAAAACTTACAAAGCATTGGTAATCTTTCAAAATCACTTGTCTAGTCTGATGTCATCTGAATGGAGGAATTAATTTTATCATTTATTACCTTAATGTAATTCTGTTAGACTTTTTTTTTACTGTTTAAAAGAAAACAAGTTTCAAAACAGTTAAAACAAACCAGCTTCTTTTCTAAACACTTGGGTTTCTGAACTAGAACTTACTGGCAAATAGTTCTCATTACTCCATCTTGTATACATTGTCTGGAAGTACCTCTCAAAGCTAAGAAATGAAAAGTTAATGCAGCACTAAACCTAGAAGGCAGAAACAGTTCTCTCACTATTAATAACTAGGGAGGCATGTTATCACTTCTTCACATCATCTATTGCCTATAACTCTCTCCTGTCACATTTTAAAGGAATTTTGACATTATCATGTTTTGAGAAAGCAAATCTGAATTGGTATCTTAGGGAGTAATAAATTGTTTCTTTCCCTTCTTGACCTTCAAAATCATGAGACTGGGGGAATCCTCTCTGATTCCCTTTTTTTGTCTTTAATATGTGTTCAGGAAATGTGAATTGATACAATTATACTTTGGATGTCAATTAAATGGATTTATTAATACCACCATGCAATTTGGTATTACCTAGAAAAATTGAAGAATTTCAATTTTCTTGTTCCTACAGCCAGCAATTCAACTGCCAGTCACACACCCTAGCAAAGCTTCCCAACTATTGTGCTCTTGGTACCCTACGATACAACAAATGGGTTACAGGTGTGCCCAGATATGAATCTCTTCACCCCTCCAGCCAAGCAGAAGCCCAGACCAGAGTCACAGCTTCATTTCTTTAATACAGCATGTTATACAAATATTGTCTCATTTTCTATGTGTGCTATGACATGGAAAAGTTGGGAAACACTGACAGATAAGGTCTTGCATATGTGTGGCAGATACATATACAGGAATATATGTATATATAGGAGCAATGTTTGGAATAACTAAAAACTGGAACATCTCAAATGTCCATCAATCAATTAATTAGCTAATTAGTGTTGGAATGCTCATATGATGCATTATCCAGCAGTGAAAACTGAACAATATATACATCAACATGGATAAATCTAGGACCATAATGTAGAATACAAAAAAAGTAAGTTCCAGAAAAATACATACTATGATTCCATTTTTATAGAGTTCAAAAATACATAAAACTAATCAATGTACTGTTTAGAGATATAGATATGTGATAAAACCATTGAATAAAGCAAGAAAATTAACACAAAATTCAGAACTTTGGTTACCTCTGAGGGAACAAAAAAAGTCTGAGATCAGAGAGGAATACATAGGAGATATTAGAGATATGTTAATATTGCTTTTTTAAAATTGGGTTGTAGGTAAATGCATGATATTACATATATATTATTATATAGTTATTACATGAACCTTATGGATTTTGTATAAATATTTTAATCTCAATATTTAATAGACATCTTTTATAAAAGCCTTACTTTTCTAAAGGCAGACAGCAAATGTACCTGCTACCTCAGCAATAGTATGAGATAAAGGAATAGGAGGCACAGAAAGTAATAAATTATACAGAATGCTACAGGTCAGACATTGAACCTTTCACAAAGGCCCTACAGACTCATATACAACTGCAACAATAAAATATTTGAAAGCTATACAATAATTAAAATAAAAACTGAATTCATATGCTATCATTCTGTGAGGCACGATAGATGCAAATTTTAACATTAACTAAAATACGGATTTAAAGAATCAGGACTGGATAAACTGACAGCCTATGGACAAATAATTCCTCTTGCTATTTTCTAAACAGTCAACATTTCATTGTATATTTAGACTACACAAAAGACATTTACAGAATGACAATACTTTTATTCATCGTGTATATCCAGCAATGTTTGCTTAGTCAAATGTCTGCCTGTTTGTCAATGTCATTTAAGGGCAGGTTTATAAAGCTTCAAGAGTAAGAACTGGGTCTGTTTCAACTAATGTAACTTCCAAGGAAAACACCATGAAAACATTTTAAGAATTCCTGCCTTACTTGTATTTCAAAGGCTAGACAGTAGAAAGCCATTTTTGTAAGCATTGGATATTTTGCCAATCCAGAAGAGATATAATAGACCACAAAGATATAAACTTAACCAAGTTAATTAAATTAGTTATTTTTTATTCAAAATATAAAACAAACCCAATTTGAGCTTTCCCTTTAATATTAAAAAAGTGCCACTTAAAAGCAGATAAGTTAATGTGTACACAAAGGCAATTTTTTCCCTTTTTTTTTTTCAAAGTTTTAATGGGTGAATGACCTCAGTGGAAATCCCCCTGTTAGTTCTGGAGTATCTATCTGAAAGTTTCAGATAGAAACTACTTTCACATGACACACTAGAAAGTTATGCCAAATGGTATCCGCCTTTGCACCTTGAACTTGGACGTTATCACTGATGAAATCAATAAACTTTACACAAAATGAAAGGCTTTTTCCCTTAGGCCATTTTTAAAAAGCTCAAATTTAAACATATAACATTATATATTTATAGGGTCAACTATAAACAGAAAACCTTCACTTATTTATCCAATTCAGAAATTTACCCTTGATACTGTCCTCAAGCTATTCAAGACAGGCTAATTTTGAAGTATGTCAAACGCTGAATGTATCAAGCTGAAGTGAGAATCTGAGTCTATAATTAATACCTGTTACATTAGGATAACTACCTTAAAATCTACATAATATAAAGTACTTTTGTTTTTGCTTTATTTTGAAATTTCTAAAGTATCTATTTTCACCAAGAGGAAGTTATTTCAGATTTACCATAAAAAAAGTCTTATGGGAAACCAATCCTTTCCAGTGTAAAGCAGTTATGAAACTAACCCTAAACCACTTAAAATCAATAGAGAATCCTAAACATGTGGGGATGATTTAGAATAGAAACAAAGTATTCTCCAAATCTAGCCACACCTCTAGTTTCACCCTTGGCACTTCTCTCTCTCTCATTTTCAGGTGAAACTACAAGTATTGCCCTGGAATTTTAGCCCAGTCATCTACCGTGCTCTCAAAATGTGTTTCAGGACAGAAAAAATTAAACATTTCACAATCTGAGTTTCTACAGAATATACTGGTATTTCAGAAGTTGAAATGAAGGGTAAATTAGTGAATGGGGAAAGAATAGCAGGGAAAGTTCAGCAGAGGGACTACTGCTTTTTGATATTTTTCCTAGAATATCTCTATATTATTTTAAAATAGTGGCTGGACTGTTCTCAATATTACAGGTCTTTTAAAGAAGAATTGTAAACCATTAGCAGGACATTAGCACCACACTAATTGTAGGATAGAATTACAAGACTTTCAATTGTCCCTCCTGTCTGAACTGACAATGTTTCCTGTCCCTACTACCTTCAATTTAGGAAGGCGCAGTAAATGGGCCAATAATTCTACCTCTAACTGCAACCCTGATTTTTCAAATAAAGCTGGAATAAAGATGTGATGGCTGGGGGAGGGAGGGAGCAGAAATTAGATAATGAAATTACTTTCTCCTAAAGATCTTTCTCTTCCATCTCCGCCTCCCATCTAGTTAGCAAAAGGGGGAAAAAAAACTTTTGATATTATTTTGGAAATATTACTAAGATATTTAACATAAACAATTCATAATTATTTCCTAATCTTTGTTTCCCCAAATACTTTCTTCAAAAGCTATGCAATATAGAGAAATATCTTAAAGGATATTGGGAAAAATTTTGGCATCTTGGGGGAGGAAGGGGGTTTCAAGAACATCTTCTACACATTTTTATACATTTTTGGCTCAAAATATTTATAACCAAAAATCCCCAATAGAGTTGTTTTCATTTCTGAAAATACAAGCCATTCAGTGCAAAAATTTTTATGTGCTATTATCTATCAAACAGTAAATGCTTAAATGCAAAGATAAGTATTTTGGCTTCTAGGATAAAATTTCATTGTCACAAGTAAAGAAAATATATCGTGCTTTTTTGTTGTTCAGGTCTTTTCTCTCAATGGCTCCCACACTGATACCTTCTGCTCAGACCTTTCTCTTTTCTTTTCTATGATTAGTTTAAAATTTCTTAATCAAAAATATAATAATAGCTAATATGCATTAAGCTAGTTATTGTTACTTAATTTAAGCCTCACAACAACCCTGTGAGATACCTCCAGTTTAAAAATATACTGTTATCCCCACTTCACAGATCATGACCTGGGAGCAAAGGCAGTTAATATCCCATTTGTACTAGGGTACAGCAGTAAAAGTTGTGTTTTAATTAATTTTCTTTTCAATGGATTTCTTTAGAAGACATTCCCAAAGGAATGATACACAGAGTAAAGTGCTATGTAATTACATGATTTTCATATGTATCTCTGTATTTTTCCCAGGATTTTTCGAATGCAGTGATTCTCAGCACATGGTCTCTCTGACCTGCAACATCTGCATCACCTGGTAACTTGTCAGACGTGCAAACCCTCAGGCCCCACCCAGACCTACTGAAGCAGAAACTCCAGGGTAGGGCCTAGCAATCTGTGTTTTGTTCACTCACACACACACACAATCTGCTTCTTGTTAAATTTCTCCTCTGGGGTGATTCTGATGCATGTTAAAGTTTGAGAACTATAATGTGTAAAGTACCCATCAGTTATGAAAATGATCCCATGTGGCCACATATGCCATATACCAGGATATAACTACTTTTCTTTAGTAATTTTATTGCATCTGTTGAAAGGGGCACTTGTTTTCATTCATTCCACAAACATTTATTAAGCACCTATTATGTGCTTGAGAATGAGTGCCGGAAGAACTGACAGTCTAGTAAGACAGGCTGAAATTCAAACATTACAATGCCAGGTGGTAATACAGCATCCCAGATGCACAGGATGCTGAGGAGAGGTAAACTAGTTGGTTAAGGACTGTGTCTTGATCTTGTAGACTGCTGCACTCCACTGAACCCTTCTGAGAAACATTATTTTGTGCTTACATATCCTGACCCCCAAGCCAAAGACGCATGTCCAGAACAAGGGCATTAACCATAACAGCACCCCCTACCATATAGTGATTAACAAACTCAGTAAGGTAATTCCTCTTTGTTGGAACCCAAAGTTTGTGAGACAAGTAGAGAAAGCAGCCAGTCTCTGGAGCTGCAAAGGAATCCAAACAGCTTTCCAGTTCTAGTCCACAAGTAACTTTACAATAATCCACCCTTTCCTACAACTATTACATATTTTTCATGATTGTCAGATATTTCCCAAAATATAAAATTTTTCAAATGCCCTCTGTACCATTCCAAGTTCACATTCTCCTAATGCTTTAATCACTCTTTTTAATCTAGTATGTATCATCTCCCAAAAAAGTACTACTTTTCATTTTTGTGAAAATGTATAGTAAGATGTTTTTCAAACTTATTTTACTCAACATTGTTTTTTGAGATGTGGTCCATGTTGATACAAGATCTACAATGCACTGATGCATTTTATTCCAATGAATGACTAGTCCAGCAAAGCTCATTCATCCATTTTCCTCGTAATAGTCATTTAGGCTCCTTCTTTTTTTTCTTTTAAAAGCAATGAACATTTTAATAGATTACTTTGGCAAATATGAAGGACCACATTTTAAAATGTGTCTGAATCTCTCCCTCCCCTCTTTCTCTCCCTTTCTCAGGCAAAAAAATACAGAAACACTTTCAAAATAGCTGACTGAGGACAGGAGAGTCCAGATAATAACTAAAGGGTCTCTATGCCAATCTGGGGGACTGAGAACTCTGAAACATCAGGGAACCTCAATAAGCTGAGAACCACCCTGGGCTGCCAAAAGATAATGAGTAAAGCTGTTTCTGGAACTGACAGTAAACACATGGGATTGTAAGACTAACATTCTAAAGAAGGGGAGAAAGAAGAGTACTATTATTTGGATTAGGGCTATCCCTAGGAAACTTACTCTAAAATAGGAGAAAATCAAGGTACCAGTGGTATCCAGGGATCACTGGTTTGAACTCTTTAGAGATATAATTTGAGACACAAAACAGTTTAATCCAAAAATGCCTTCTGACTCAACAACTAGGAAGTTGTCTTAAATTCCACCAAAAGAGCCTGGTTTTTTTTCTGGCAAGTTGGGTGTAGCCTCTACTCACCCCTGTGAATACCAGAAGCAGAAAACAGCAAGAACAGAGAAGCAATAAGGAACACAGAAATGAAAGAAGAGAAATGGCAATGATACTGGCATAGTGGCAGGTGCTGACTCCCTCTACCCATTGATAGGAATAATTAGATACTTCAAAAGTTATGCCACTTGATTTTCATTTCTTTTTCTTCTCACATCACTCTTTTTTTCCCTTTGTGCTTTGATTTGGATAATTTCTACTGACTTATCTCCAGGTTCACTTATTCCTTCCTTAGTTGTGTCCAGTCTGTTAATAAGCATGTCAAAGGAGTTTTTCATCTTGGATATCATTTTTTAAAATTTTAGTACTTCGTTTGACTCTTTACATCCCTCTAAAATTCCTCATCTGTTCATACATACACACCACCTTTTCCACCAGATTCTTTAACATTTTAATCATAATTAAAGTCCCTGTCTGATAGTTCCAACATGAATCATCTCTTGGTCTAAGTGTGTTGATTGCTTTACCTCTTGAAAATAAGTTGTTGCTTGGTTTTCCATGTTTTATAGTTTTTGATTGAATGTCGGGCATTGCCTATAGAATAACCACACAAACTGCAGAAAAGAATAGTTACTCTTGGAAATGGGTATGCTTATTCTTCTGTCCTGCAACCAGGTGAACTGAAATTCCAAAAAGAGATAATCTATAGTCAGTAGTTTAGCTGGGTTGTTTTATTGTTGCTACAGTTGCCTTCTGTGCACACCTTTCTCCAGCAGTGGGCAGCTGCTACTTTGTGTTTAACACCCAGCAGCCTTCCTGCTCCACCCTCCGCTTTCAGTAGTCACTGCCACAAAAGGAATTCTTTTTCTAGTACTTGCTCCTCCCTCAGTGGTAGACTGCTGTTGTTATTCAGTGCTAAGTGTCTTGGTTCTCTTGCTCCAGTCTCAATCTTAGGCAGGCCTTGGATATTGGGCTTTCTGCACCCCACCCCAACCCTGAGCAGTGAAACTCTACTTTGTATCTGTTGCAAACATGGAGAAAAACCCTCCAGCACCACAGATTCCACACTAAACATAAGGTGATGGCAGCTACTGGTGGAGAGTTTCCTGTACCTCCCCACAGCAGAAAGCTTCTACTTCTGCCCTCTCCCCAGAGGCAGTAAATCTTTGCCTAAACCCTGAAAACAGAAAGGTTTCCTGTCCCTCCCCCAGTGGCTTAAGATTTTTGCTTCATATGAGAGAATAGCAGGTAAAATGGCAGGAATTTTTAGCTCTGTGTCCTAATGAGTGGCTCTCTCCAATCTCCTGTCTTGCTCTTAATCTTTTATGAGCAGTGGTTGTTTGTTGTAGGTGTAATTGTGTTCCCCCAAAAGGCAAGTTGAAGTTCTAACCCCTGGTATCTGTGAATGTGATTTTATTTAGAAATAAGCTTTTGCAGATGTAAACAAGTTAAGATGAGGTCTCCCTAATCCATTAAGACTGGAGTCTGTATAAGAAGAGAAACCAGGTCATACAGTAAGCCCCAGACTTCATTCCCCTGTACAGGGGCAGCAAGATGGCAGAACAGGAAGCTCCAGATCTAGTTCCCCCCCAGAGACACTAACTTAATGATAATATAGGGTCTAAAAAGCCTTCATACAATGTGCAGAAACTAGTTAAGAATTAGTAGTGCCACAGGCAAGCTTGAAGCCAAGAACAGCCACATTGAAATGGGTAAGGAAGCCATTTTATTTCACCTTCCCCCAAGTTGACAAAGTTTGGCATTAACACATAACTCAGCTTCACCATTAGGAGGGAAACATAAGAGTAACGTATGTTTAACATTCCAGTTTTTCAAGGTACTGCCTGGGGGACTGGTTTCTGTCTCACCTAACTTGGAGTGCTTTGGAAACCAGCGTAATTTGGATGCCTGGAGCCTCTTAGAATAGGGAAGAGCCCAGAGGTCAGTGCAGCACCAGAAAAGCTGCAATACTAACAATCAACACAAGAGAGAGTAAGAGATCACAAACTCCTGAAAAAGAGACTAGAAACCTCTCTAATTGCAAAGTCATATACACATCTCCACATAATGTTTGAGGAGGTCCCTAGAATCTTTAGTAGGGTTGATTGGTGGAGGTCTTCCCCTGTATGAAGCCAGTCCATAGAAGTGGGAGAGGTGGCTATTTTTCAAATGCACAAACCCCAGCAAAAAAATAAGGCATATGAAGAAACAGGGAAATGGCCCAAAGCAACAAAACTAATCTTTAGAAACCAACCTAAAGAAATGTAGGTCTATTAATAACCTAACAAATAATGCAAAATAATCAGCTTAAAGATGCTCAGTGTGCTAAAAAAGAAAGAAATCCTGCCATTTGCGAACACACGGATAGACCTAGAGGGTATTATGCTAAGTGAAATAAGCCAGGTGGAGAAAAACAAATACCATATTATTTCACTTACATGTGGAATCTAAAAACAAAACAAGACAAAATGAACAAAACAGCAGTAGAAGACTCAGAGACACTGAGAAGTGATGGTGGTTACCACTAGGGAGGGATGGGGGTTGGTGGATGGAGGTAAAGGGACACAAAATCTCAAGCATAATATAAATTAGTCACAGGGATGAAAATACAGGATAGAAAATATAGTCAATGGTATGTAACATCTTTCTATGGTGACAGATAGTAACTGCACTAGTTGGGGGTGAGGATTTAATACATGTAACTGTTGAACCACTGTGCTGTATACCTGAAACCAATATAATATTGTGTATCGACTATACTTCAATTTAAAAAAAAGGATGCTCAGTGTGCTACAGTCTAGACAACTAAAGAAAATCAGAATGATGAATAAAGTGAGTGAGAATATCAACAAAGATAGAAAATATAAAAAAGAACCAAACAGAAATTCTGGAGCTGAAGAATACAAATGGGAAAATTCACAAATATGTGGAAATTAAACAACACATTCTTGAACAACCATGGGTCAAAGAAAAAGTAACATGGGAAGTTTGAAACTATTCTGAGACACATGAAAACAAAAAAATACAACATACCAAAACTTATGAGATGTAACAAAAGCAGTAATAGGAGGGGGCTTTACAGTGGTAAATATTTACATTAAAAAAGAAGAAATATTTCCAATCAAAAAGCCTAACTTTATACCTCAAGAAACTAGAAAAAGGCAAAACTCAATTAGAAGAAGGAAGGAAATAAAGATTAGTGCAGTAATAAACAAAATAGAGACTAGAAAAAAAATAAAGAAAAGGTATCCAAATTGGAAAGGAATAAGACCATGTCTCTGGTTACAGATGATATGATCTTATATGTAGAAAACACTAGATTCCCCCAAAAAAACCCTGCTGGAACTAATAAATGATTCAACAAAGTTATGGGATATAAAATAAACATGCAAAAATCTAGTGTTTCTATACATTAACAATGAACAATCTGAAAAGGAAATTAAGAAAATCCCATTTACAATAACATCAATAAGTAAAATACTTATGAATAAACATAATCAAGGAGGCAAAAGACCTCTACACTGAAAACTACAAAACATTAACAAAAAAAAATTAAAGAAAACACAAATAAATGGAAAGATAACCTGTGTTGATGGAGTGGAAGACTTACCATTGCAAAGATGTCCATATTACCCATAACAATCTACACTTTAATGTAATCCCTATCAAAATCCCAATGGCATTTTTTGCAGAAATAGAAAAAATAATCATCCTAAAATTCATAAGGAAACTTAAAAGGACCCTGAATAGTCAAAACAATTTTGCAAAAGAGAAACAAAGTCAGAGGCCTCACACCTCTTAACTTCAAAACGTACTACAAACCTACAAATCAAAACAGTATGGTTCTGGCATAAAGACAGACATATAGACCAATGGAACAAAACAGAAAGCCCAGAAACAAACTTTCATGTATATGGTCAAATGTTCTTCAACAAGGGAGCCAAGGCTACACAATGGGGAAAGAATACTCTCTTCAACAAAGAGTATAGGGAAAACTGGATAGCCACATGCAAAGGAATGAAGTTGGACACTTTACCTTATACCATATACAAATGTTAACTCAAAATGGATTAAACCTTAAACATATGACCTGAAACTATAAAACACCTGGAAGAAAACAGGTGAAAAGTCATCACATTTGATTTGGCAATGATTTCTTGAATATGAAACACAGAGCACAGACAACACAAGCAAACAGAGACAAACGGAGGACTATGCTGCACTTAACAACTGTGTAGCAAGGGAAACGAGTGAAAAGGCAACCTACAGAATGGGAGAAAATACTTGCCAACATTTGCAAACCATATTATCTGAAAAGGGGTTAATATCCAGAATATATAAAGAATTCCAGTAATAGCAAAAACAATAAAAAATCCAATTTAAAAATGGGCAAAAGATTTGAATAGCAATTTCTCCAAAGAAGATATATAAATGGCCAAAGAGCACATGAGAAGATCCTCAAATTCACTAATTATCAGTGAAGTGCAAATCAGAACCACAATGAGACATTACCTCACATCGATTATAATACACTGTTAAAAAAAACAGAAAATAACAAGTGTTGGTGAGGATGAGGAAAAATTGGAAACCTTGTGCATTATTAATAGAAATGTAAAAATGTTGCAGCTGCTCTGGAAAATAGTAGTGAAATTTCTCAAAAAATTAAATATAGAACTATCATGTGAACTATCATGTGATCCAGCATAGAAAACAGGATCTTGAAGAGATATTTGCACTTCTGTGTTCTTTGCAACATTATTCACATCAGCCAAGAGGGGGAAGCAAACTAAATGTCCATCAGTGGATGAATGGATAAAGAAAATGTGTTATATACATACAATGGAATATTATCCAGCCTTAAAAAGAAGAAAATCTTGTCATATACTACAACATGAATTAACCTGGAGGACATTATTCTAGTGAAATAAGCCAGTCACAAAAAGATAATAGTGTGTGATTCCACTTACATGAGGTATCCAGAGTAGCCAAACTCTTGGAAATGGAACATGGAATGGTGGTTGCCAGGGGCTAGGCGGGGGAGAAAAGAGCAGTTTTTCAATGGGTATAGAACTTCAGTTTTGCAAGATGAAAAAGTCCTGCGATCCACAGCACAATGTGCATATAGTTAATACTACTGTACTATATGCTGAAATGGTTAAGATAGTAAAGGAGATAGAAAAATCAGAGACACAGATACATACACATTAGGAAGACAGCCATGTGAAGATGGAGGCAGAGACAGAGCTATGTTGCCACAAACCAAGGAATGCCAGCAAACACCAGAAGATGAGAGAAAGGCATGGAGCAGATTCTTCCTTACGTCCTTCAGAGAGAAAGCATGGCCCACTAACTTAATTCATTGTGGACTTCTAGCATCCAGAACTGTAACAGAATAAATTTCTGCTGTTTTAAGTCACTCTAGTTTGTGGTATTTCTGTTTTGGCAGTCCTAGGAATCTGACACAAGGAACCCACAGAAAAGAGCTTAAAATGAATGCACACTCTCATGTCTGGAGCTCCCAATTACTCTATTACTCTGTTAATATTCTGCTATTCTACTACTGCAAAATTCTGCTATTCTACTACTGTTACTCTAGCCCATACTCAGACTTAATGAATTCATTAAAATTTTAGCTGGTTTCTTCTTATCCACTTTTATGGTAGCTGCTTCTTCCTCCCATGCTCTGCCAAAGGTAAAAAAAACAGGTCCTGTATCCCATCTCTCTGCAGAAGGGCTTGTGCCTCTTGGGATTTCAGTTCACCTGATTGCCTTGTGACTTCAACTCTACGGGGCTCAAGAGAAATGACTTTGTGCATTATCAGGCCTTTTCTCACTGTTAGGGTAGGAGAGATGTTCTCTTACAATTTTCTACATCCTAAACAGAAACAAAACTCTCATCTCTTAATTTAACATAAACTTTTTAGATCTGAGAAATTTTTATTTAATTTTCATAAATAATTTTTAAAAATCTAAAACCATGTCTAGAAAACAAAGAGTTTTTATTAGGAAGATAGGAAGCTATTAAGAGTTCTGAGTGGAGTGAATTGATGTGACTTCTGTTTTAATAGGATCACTTCGGCTGCTGTGTTTAAATAGATTGAAAGGAGCATGAGCAGAAGCAAGAAGATAAATTAGGAGGCAACTGCTGAAATTAACCATTTCAGCAAATCTGGTTGTATTTGTAGGATAGAGTCAACAGGACTTTCTAAAGGATCATATTAAAGGTCTGAGAGAAAGAGAGGAGTCAAGGATAATTTTCAGGCTGAGAAACAGGAAAGATAGCATTTGTTAATGAGATGGAAAAACCAGAAAGAAGTTTAATGGGAGGGAAGAGTAGGAGTTCACTTTTGAACATATTATATTTGAGATGAAAATTAGGCATACAAATGTTTCAATGTTAAGTTGGCAGTTGTATGTACAAGTCTGGAGTTCAGAGAGGAGGTCCAAGTTGGAAATAAAAATGTTCAAGTAAATATGGTATTAAGGCCTTGAGAATAGGTAAGATCATCAAGAGAAATGAGTCTAGGTAGAAAAGAGATAAGGTGCTAGGACTGAATTCTAGGCCGCCACAGCATTTAGAGGTTAAGAAAATGAGAAACTGACAGAGAAGACAAGAAGGAATAGTCAGAGGAAATTCCAAAGGGTGTGATGCACTGGAGGCCAAGTAAAGAAAAACTGGGAGAAAAGTTTTTGTCTTTTTTTTTTATCTTTCCAGGAAAAGATAAGTGATTATCTATGTCAGGGCTGTACGAATTATTTAATGACCATGCATTCAATTTAGTACATATCTACCAAGTTTGGAATAACTTGAAAATTTTAACATCTCTATCTGTTAGGGATATTGGATAAAAATTTTGTTGGCAATTAGGATTCATTTAGCTTACAGTATATCAAATCTTGTTGTAAAATATATTATTGTACATCTGGATATGTGTGTATATATATTATAAATTTATTTTTAAATCTAGAACAGCATTTCCTGAAACACTATTCCATGAGTTACTAAGACTTTATGAGCAAAAAGTGTTCTGGACACTCATAAGCTTGGGAAATGCTAATATGCATTATAAATTTCAAAACAGCAGCATTTTCCAAACTTACCTCATTTAAGAACCCTTTTGCTTTCCAGTCTCTTTTATGTATGTCAGTCATTCTGAGTAACAAAGTTTAGGAAATATTGAATTAAAAGTGTGGGCATATTTTTCTGTCCTAACTGTAACAAAATTTGTGTCAACAAAGCTGGGGAGATATTTCCTTTCTGCCACCTCAACACTTTACTGAGAACAAGATCTTTCTGCTTCTGCATCACTTATGCTAGAAGATGTGATGACCTTTGCATTATTTTTACACTAATAGTTCTTTCTTCAGGTTTTCTACTTTGAGATGCCAAAATGAATAGATGCTTGATTTCTTTAAAATAGAACATGAAGTTCTAGAAAGTAAAATTAGCAAATTAGTACACTTTAAATTAGTTAGAACAATATATTTATAGACTATACCCTAATTTGATATTTTAATCATCTTATACTTGATACTTTTGGTAAAATTACTTTCCCTTTATGAGACTTGTCCATTTTAATGATTCTGTGTTCTTATTATGCCTCCTCATATTCTTTCTTTGAAATATGTTGGACTTTTTTTTTAATATAGTTTTTCATTATTTCTCTAAAAGTCTAATGTTGGTTTAGTGTTCCCCTCTTTCAACCCTGGCAAATGGGGTAGGACAGAAGATTTGTCCTTAAGAATTACTGTTAATCTCCAGGTCAAAGGTTGAAAGGAGAAAGGTAAAAAAGATGAGAAAGTTAAATAAAAGCACATTTTGTCAGTGGAATACCACTTAGCTAAATAGTCTTAAAATACCAACTTTGCTTAATGAAGAACTGCAGAGTTTACTGAAAGGTCTGCGGTTCACTCTCACCCACATCCCCGGCTTTATCTCCAGCCCGTGTGCATCTCCACAAGTTGCAGACTCAGTTTTAAATGATAAAAAAAAAGGGGGACAAAATAGATTTAGGAACACATACAGAAATATATAAACAGAAAGACATGTCCTGTATAATGTATAACGTCCCATTTAACTTCACAGAGACACACAAGGTAGCTCTGCTTTGGTTATTATATTGGTGAGAGATCTCCTGAAGTCTACTTCACCTGCTTTACTCTCAACCCTCCACTCCAACATTCAGTTGTTGATTATATAAAAACTGATTTTTCCCCCAGTTTTATTGAGATACACTCAACATGTAACCTTGTATTAGTTTAAGGTGTACAATATAATGGTTTGATAAACATATGTAGTACAAAATGAAAAATTTAAGCTGCCAATTATCTACCTCCAAAGGAAGGAAGCCACAACCACTGAAATCTCATACTACCTCATGATTAGAGTCACAGAAACTAGAGTAATAAATGCCCTGATTGGTATCTTTGACAGTGGACTTTCAAAAATACCCAATTCCTAAGTTTCAAGTCAACCTTGGAAATGTCCTAGGGAAAATACAAACAGAGGCAGGCTGGTAGCCATGACTGTCATCTCTCACATGTAGCAGAGATTTTATTACGGATAGATTACATACATTTTATACCAATAGGAAATTTCCTAAAACAGAAAGCAAGTTTTTTTTATAAGAGTAGTTTCACGATTTCTTTCAGTTTTAAATAGAGTACATTTTCTGGGTTCCTATGAAAGACTCAAACGTCTGTGGCCTATGCCACAAAACAAAGTTCATGATCCCAGTCCAATTATCATTTCTGTGCAAGCTAACTCTTTAATGAATTTGCAACCTGCCTTTAGCCACTATGGAGAACATTCTCTACATTAACTCTACCCAATTTAATGTTACTATTACATTTTCTTTGTTTTGTTCTCTTTACGTATCTTCATCCTACTGTACTATATGCATTTTTAGAAGCCATTTCAACTATTTTTAGAACAGAGAAACATATAAATTATAATTAACTCACCTTTTATAATCATTTAAAAATATTAAGTTCCCATAATTCAGGTTATAGGTTTATTGTCCCTCATATGCACCTCTGTGGTGCACGTTGAATTCATTCATTTGATGACTATGTTCTAAGTACCTACCATGTGTCAGACACTGTTCTGGGTGCTGCGGGAAACACTAGTGAGTAGTATGACAGGCAGAGATAATGGAGAAATACAAAACAGGGAAATGAGATAGGGCTGCCATGGGGGTGGGGTGGGGGGTTATATTTTAAATAAGACAGCCAGAAAGGGCTTTGAGGTTACAAATCATGATCTGAAGGATCTGAAGATAAGGGATTAAACCACACAGATATCCAAGGTAAGAGCATTCCAGGCATAGGGAATATCAGTTAAAAGTTCCCAAGGCAGAAGGAAAACTGCATTTCTGAGGATCAGCTAGGAGACCAGAGTGGCTCGGGCTGACTGTTAGGCGGTATTAGAGAGATAAGAGGAGACCTTTCTAAGGACTGTGGCTTATAGCTGAAGTGAAATTGGAAGCAACTGGAGGTTTCTGAACAGAACAAGTTAAATAACCTAGAATTTACAGTACTTGAAATATCTAAATGAAAACAACTGTGGGAAGAATTAGTCCACAAATATTTATGGAATTCATATTACTTACTAGGATTTTCCTAAGCACTGGGCATACAGTGGTCAACAAAACATCAGTTCTTGCCCTCATGAAGCTTTAGTCTTGTGGGTAAGAATATTAACAAATGATTAAGCAAATAATTAAACTATGCTGGGTGTGAGATGAACTGGGTTATTTTTGAAAAAATAATGAGGGAGGGAGGTCTAATCTAGTTTGAGTTGTGGGGGGTCTTCTCAGAAGAAAAAAATATTTAAAGTGAGATAGAAGTGAGTTAAGTGATGAGGGATAAGAGGAAGGAGAGCATTCCATGCAAAAAGTACCTGCAAAAATCCCTGAAGAAAGAAAGAATGGCATCTTCAGGGAATTGGAGGATTATTGTGCCTGGAGCTAAGTAAACAAAGAATGACTGAAGATTTTGGGTTGAAGCTAAAGCAAAAAGATACCAAGAGTTTAAAGCAGGATACCAAAAAGATGATAGTTGTATTTTTTAAAGATGACTCTAAAAGCAAAGAGATTAGTGGAGGGAAGAGTGAATACAAGAAACAGTTGAGAGCTATCACAGAGGTGTAGACAAAGATGACAGCAGCATAAATACAGGTACTGAACCTGAGAATGGAAAGAGATGTACAGTTTGAAAGATACTTAGGGGGCAGAAAAGACAGAATTTGATGATGGATTACATTCATGACGGTTGAGGAAGAAGGTCAAGGAGTTTGCCTAACTACTTTTCTTGACCTTTTTTGTAGACAAATAATGTGATTCTTTTGAGGGGAGGAACAACAAAAAGCCAATCAAAAATGATGATGAGCCCTTATGCCACTGCTGCCAACTGTCATGCATGAAAGAGCTTAAACCTGCACAATCTATACAGTTTGTTCTTTTCAACCAATGCATGAAACGTGGATATGACTGTTCAGAAAAATAAAGAAGTTGAATTCTACATTTTATATCTTCTGATAAATATTCATGTTGCTAGGATTATATACACTTATACATTTATAAGCAGGGAAAATCAACATTTTCTACAACATTTCAACAAATCTTAAGTAATCTCAGGGCACCAAGTATGATTTTCCAGTATGCTACAGCACTAAACAATTATAACTGAGGAGATTCAAGATGGCAGCACGAGATGTAAGACAGAGAACTCCTCCCAAAACCACAGACAGAGAGAAAATATAGTTAATAGAACTAACCCTAACATAGCAACAGGAAAGAAGGCTGCACCAGACTGCATACAGACCTCATGAACAGAGCAGACCTCATGAAACAGGCCACCAGCTCTGCTTCCCTACAACCCCCATCCTTACTCTAGGGGTTAAACAGCTCCAGAGACTGGAGCTTCTGGGCACTAGAGGGCACCACACAGAAATATGAAACGTCAAAAGAACATGGTTCAGACCAAAATCTTGCAAACCCCAGAAAAACGGCCAAATGAAACTGAACTCAACAATCTTCCTGAAAGAGAGTTCAAAATAAAAATCATAAACTTGCTTATGGAGGTACAGAAAATAGTCAAGAACTCAGGAACAAATTTAAGACGGAGATTCAATCATTAAGAAATTCCATATCTGAAATAAAACATACAATGGAGGAATTTAAAAGCAGATTAGATGTACTGGAATAGAAATTAAAAAAGAGGAATACAAAGAAGCTGAGGCACAGAGAGAAAAAAGACTCCCTAAGAATGAAAGAATATTGAGAGAACTGTGTGACCAATCCAAACGGAACAATATTCCCATAATAGGCATACAAGAAGAAGAAGAGAGAGAAAAAGGGATAGAAAGTGTCATTGAGGAGGTAATTGCTGAAAACTTCCCCAATCTGGGGAAGGTGATACTCTCTCAAGCCTGGAGGTGCACAGATCCCCCAACACAAGGGACCCAAGGAAGACAACATCAAGACATATAATAATTAAAATGTCAAAGATCAACGATAAAGACAGACTTTTAAAAGCAGCTAGAGAGAGAAAAAAGATCACATACAAAGGAAAACCCATCAGGCTATCATCAGATTTCTCAACAGAAACATTACAGGCCAGAAGGGAGTGGAATGATATATTTAGTGTAATGAAGAAGGGCCTCGAATCAAGAATACTCTACCTGGCAAGGTTACCATTTAAATTTGAAGGAGGGATTAAACAATTTTCAGATAAGCAAAAGCTGAGAGAATTTACCTCCCACAAACCACCTCTACACTGCATTTTGGAGGGACTAGTATAGATGGAAGTATTCCTAAGGTTAAATACATGTCACCCAAGAGATAGACAAAGAGTACAGAATATGATTCATAACATACAAAGAATGGAGGAGAAAGAAAAAGGAGGAAAAAAAAAAGAATCTTTCGGTTATGTATGTAATAGCAAAGAAGTTTGTAATAACCATTATTCTAAAGCCTGCAAAGACAATAAGTACATACCTATCGATAATCACCCTAAATGTAAGTGATCTGAATGCACCAATCAAAAGATGTAGAGTCACTGAATGGATAAAAAAAAAGATCCATCAATATGCTGCCTACAAGAGACTCACTTCAAACCCAGACATACACAGACTAAAACTGAAGGGATGGAAAAGGATATTTCATGCAATAGGGACCAAAACGTAGAAGTTACAGTACTGTATCAGATAGACTTCAAAACAAAGAAAGAAACAAGAGACAAAGAAGGACATTACATAATGATAAAGGGGTCCAACAAGAGGATATAACTATTCTAAATATTAATGCACCCAATACAGGATCACCTACATATGTGAAACAAATACTAACAGAATTAAGGGGGGAAATAGAATGCAATGAATTCATTTTAGGAGACTTCAACACACCACTCACTCCAAAGGACAGATCAACCAGACAGAAAATAAGTAAAGAGACAGAGGCACTGAACAACGTATTAGAATAGATGGACCTAATGGACATCTACAGAACACTCCATCCAAAAGCAACAGGATACACATTCTTCTCAAGTGCACATGGAACATTTTCAAGAATAGATCATATACTAGGCCACAAAAAGAGCCTCAGTAAATTCAAAAAGATTGAAATTGTACCAACCAGCTTCTCAGATCACAAAGGTATGAAACAATAAATAAATTACTCAAAGAAAATTAAAAAGCCCACAAACATATGAAGGCTTAATAACATGCTCCTAAATAATCAATGGATCAATGACCAAATAAAAACAGATCAAGCAATATATGGAGACAAAGGACAACAATAATTCAACAGCGCAAAATCTGTGGGATGCAGCAAAGGCTGTGCTAAGAGGGAAATATATTGCAATGCAGGCCTACCTCAGGAAAGAAGAACAATCCCAAATGAACAGTCCAAATTCATAATTTAATGAAACTCGAAAAGGAAGAAAAATGAGGCCCAAAGTCAGTGAAGGAGGGACATAATAAAGATTAAAGCAGAAATAAATAAAATCCAGAAGAATAAAACAATAGAAAAAATCAATGAAAGGAGGAGCTGGTTCTTGGAGAAAATAAACAACATAGATAAACCCCTAGCCAGACTTATCAAGAAAAAAAGAGAGTCTACACACATAAACAGAATCAGAAATAAGAAGGGAAAAACCACTAAAGACACCACAGAAATACAAAGAATTATGAGAGAATACTATGAAAAATTATATGGTAACAAACTGAATAACCTAGAAGAAATAGACAACTTTCTAGAAAAATAAAACCTTCCAAGGCGGACCCAGGAAGAAACAGAAAATCTGAATAGACCAATTACCACCAAAGAAATTATTGGTAATCAAAAACTACCTAAGAACAAAACTCCTGCACCAGATAATTTAACTGCTGAATTTTATCAAACATTTAGTGAAGACTTAATACCCATCCTCATTAAAGTTTTCCAAGAAGTAGAAGAGGGGGGAACACTACCAAACTCATTCTATGAGGCCAGCATCACTCTAATACCAAAACTAGGCAAAAACACCACAAAAAAAGAAAATTACAGACCAATATCCCTGAAGAACATAGATGCAAAAACACTCAACAAAATATTAGCAAACCAAATTCAAAAATACATCAAAGAGATCATCCACCATGAGCAAGTGGGATTCCTCCTGGGGATGCAAGGATGGTACAACATTCAAAAAATCCATCAACATCATCCACCACATCAACAAAAAGGAGGACAAAAACCACATGATCATCTCCATAGATGCTGAAAAAGCATTTGACAAAATTCAACATCCATTCATGATTAAAACGCTCAACAAAATGGGTATAGAGGGCGAGTACCTCAACATAATAAAGGCCATATACTACAAACCCACAGCCAACATTATACTTAACAGCGAGAACCTGAAAGCTCTTCCTTTAAGATCAGAAACAAGACAAGGATGCCCACTCTCCCCACTTTTATTCAACATAGTTCTAGAGGTCCTAGCCACGGCAATCAGACAACACAAAGAAATAAAAGGCATCTAGATTGGTAAGGAAGAAGTCAAACTGTCCCTGTTTGCAGATGACATGATATTGTACATAAAAAAACCCTAAAGAAACCACTCCAAAACTAGTAGATCTAATATCTGAATTCAGCAAAGTTGCAGGATACAAAATTAATACACAGAAATGTGTTGCATTCCTATACTCTAAGGATGAACTCGCAGAAAGAGAAATCAGGAAAACAATTCCATTCACAACTGCATCAAAAAGAATAAAATACCTAGGAATAAACCTAACCAAGGAAATGAAAGACCTATACTCTGAAAACTACAAGACACTCATGAGAGAAATTAAGGAAGATACCAATAAATGGAAACAAATCCTGTGCTCATGGATAGTAAGAATTAATATTGTCAAAATGGCCATCCTACCTAAACAATCTACAGATTCAATGCAATCCCTATCAAAATACCAACAGCATTCTTCAATGAACTACAGCAAATAGTTCTAAAATTCATATGGAATGACAAAAGACCCCAAATAGCCAAAGCTTTCCAGAGAAGGAAGAATAAAGCAGGGAGAATTACGCTCCCTGACTTCAAGCTCTACTACATAGCCACAGTAATCAAGACAATTTGGTACTGGCACAAGAACAGACCCATAGACCAGTGGAACAGAAAAGAGAGCCCAGATATAAACCCCAGCATATATGGTCAATTAATATACAATAATGGAGCCATGGATATACAATGGGGAAATGACAGCCTCTTCAACAGCTGGTGTTGGCAAAACTGGACAGCTACATGTAAGAGAATGAAACTGGATTAGTGTCTAACCCCATACACAAAAGTAAACTCAAAATGGATCAAAGACCTGAATGTAAGTCATGAAACCATAAAACTCTTAGAAAAATATATAGGCAAAAATCTCTTGGACATAAACATGAGTGACTTCTTCATGAACATATCTCCCCGGGCAAGGGAAACAAAAGCAAAAATGAACAAGTGGGACTATATCAAGCTGAAAAGCTTCTGTACAGCAAAGGACACCATCAGTAGAACAAAAGACATCCTACAGTATGGGAGAATATATTCATAAATGACGTATCCGATAAGGGGTTGACATCCAAAATATATAAAGAGCTCACACACCTCAACAAATAAAAAGCAAATAAGCCAATTAAAAAATGGTGAGGAGCTGAACAGACACTTCTCCAAAGAAATTCAGATTGCCAACAGGCACAACTAAAGATGCTCCACATCACTAATCATCAGAGAAACACACATTAAAACCACTATGAGATATGACCTCACATGAGTTAGGGTGGCCAACACCCAAAAGACAAACAACAACAAATGTTGGCAAGGATTTGGAGATAGGGGAACCCTCCTACACTGCTGGTGGGAATGAAAATTAGTTCAACCATTGTGAAAAGCAGTATGGAGGTTTCTCAAGAAACTCAAAATAGAAATACAATTTCACCCAGGAATTCCTCTCCTAGGAATTTACCCTCAGACTGCAGCAGCCCAGTCTCAAAAAGACATATGCACCCCTGTTTATCACAGCACTATTTACAATAGCCAAGGAATGGAAGCAACCTAAGTGTCCATCAGTAGATGAATGGATAAAGAAGATGTGGTACATATACACAATGGAATATTATTCAGCCATTAGAAGAAAACAAATCCTACCATTTGCAACAACACGGATGGAGCTAGAGGGTATTATGCTCAGTGAAATAAGCCAGGCAGAGAAAGACAAGTATCAAATGATTTCACTCATCTGTGGAGTATAAGAACAAAAGAAAAACTGAAGGAACAAAACAGCCGCAGACTCACAGAACCCAAGAATGGACTAATAGGTACCGAAGGGAAAGTGACTGGGGAAGATGGGTGTGAAGGGAGGGAAGGGGAAAAAAGGGATATTACTATTAGCACACATAATGTAGGGGGGGTGATACGGGGAAGGCAGTATAACACAGAGAAGACAAGTAGTGATTCTATTACTATGCTGATGGACAGTGACTGTAATGCAGTATGTGGTGGGGACTTGATAATAGGGGGAGTCTAGTAACCATAATGTTGCTCGTGTAATTATACATTAATAATACCAAGAAAAAAAAAGAATTATAATTGAAATCTACAAGTCTTGGAAGAAGGCATTCCCTACTGTTCATGGATAAGTCACCATTTCCTAACTGATGCTATTACCAAAAAGATAGCTATCTGTTTTTGGAGAAACAGTTGAATAAGTTTACGCCAGTGACTTCTTTATCTTAAATCATTAAGGATAAACTCAGTTACTCAGAGAAAGAAAAATTGTCATTTTTCTCTTCTAGAAACCATCAAATTCCTATATTCTCTACAGCCTTGGAAGAAGGCATTCCCTACTGTTCATGGATAAGTCACCATTTCCTAACTGATGCTATTACCAAAAAGATAGCTATCTGTTTTTGGAGAAACAGTTGAATAAGTTTACGCCAGTGACTTCTTTATCTTAAATCATTAAGGATAAACTCAGTTACTCAGAGAAAGAAAAATTGTCATTTTTCTCTTCTAGAAACCATCAAATTCCTATATTCTCTATAGCCTATCTCCATGGAGTCCTCAAATAATGTAAACTAATTGGGACTTCTTTGGTTTCTATTAGGCCAGAAAGATAAAAGTAAAAAATTTTTTAAAGCGAAAAAATTTCATACAATCTTTATACTAGTATGAGATTGAACCAATCTTACATGTTCTAACAGTCTGGGTGTAAAGAACAGATGGGATTAGAATATTAAATAAAATACCCTGAAGGCCTATAGGCTTTCTCTGTGCTTTAAAATTAAAAAGTATCTCATTAATTAGACCAAAAGTCAAACTGATATTAATTCCTTTGTCACAAGTAGTAGTATGAAGTGAAAATAAACACTGAATCTCCTAAGAATCCAAATGCCCAGAAAGGCATTAGTACTCCAATGATACTCCTAGATCAGTGACTGCAACTCATAGGAAAAAAGCATTTTATTTAATGACCAAATACACAAACATACAGACATTCACACATATAGCTAAAACAATATTTACTCTTACCATTTTAGATGCATTGTGAAATTTTCTGCTCTGTTCTTTCATTAAAAAAATTGCTGGCCAAAACTTAGTAAATTTTGCAAACATGAATAAGTTATAACATATAACTTCTCTAAGGCATTATCAATGCTACATTTTAGGGAAATTTATAGTTTTCTTCCTTATAATTAGCCCACGAGAGTATTCTAGTATTCAGAGAAAACAAAATTTAACAGCCTTATTACTATGTATCCAGCCCAGACATGGTGCATGCTTTCAGTGTGCTTTAAATCACCTACCTTCCTAGGTCCAAGAGCTGAAGGAAGGACTGGCAACTATGTAACAGGACTCTAACATGTGTACTGCACATTTTATATAAGTCCTTTTTATGTACATTATTTCAGTTGACCCTCACAACAACCCTGTGAGGTAGGCAGGGAAAATATTATCAGATTTACTTTACGGATGAAGTTAGGGTTCAGAGAGGTTCAGTGACTTTCCCAGTTACTGAATATCTCGTAAGAGACAGAGTAAGAACTTATTAACTTTAAGGCCGAGGGCTCTTTCCTCTAAACCACATAACCTCTGAGAGTATGATCTGACCTCAAGTATTTTTATCACTTCAATTTCATTTTCTTTTTCTTATTGTTGACTCAATACAACAAAAGACCTAATTCTAAACTTATCATGCCAAGTTTATGCTCCTTTACCGATGAAAACTGTGGCCACAGGACATAAGTTCTTTTGGAAAGGACTGTTTTCTTAGCTCTAAAGGAACATGAGCAACGTGAAAGCCCTAAAGGCCAAGGGAACTTCATGAAGAGAAATCAGAGGAAAGGTTATACAGTGGAGTGTATTAATAAATTTTAGTCCCTTTAAGCTTCTAGTTTTGTGAGAAAGTTCAATGGAGAGCTTTAATGCAGCTGAGACTTGATGCTTTTGAAGAGGATCTAAGTCTTGATGAAGTTATTCAAACTCAAATCTTGAATGCGTAATGATGGTAGGCCCCAGGGTCTTCAAAAACTTGTACTTGATGCTTTAAAACAAAACACAAAAAAAATTCTACTAGCAAGTCTAGTAAATTTTTTAAAACGGGTTTTGAAAGCTTTAACTCTTCGACCAATAATTAATCAGATCACTAGATAACATGTTGAAAGAACAAAAAAAGAAAACCAAAATGAAATAAAGAATAAAAAGAAAAGCGATTTAAAGGGATATCGTGTACAGAATGGCTAAATATGTTTCTGGATTATCTCTTTGATTAATATTCTTCACTTCAAGTTACAACGGAATTTACAGAACCACCTTGGGCTGTGATCAGATAAACTGATTTAATGATAATTTCCTGAATCTCTTTGATCACTATCCAGGATATCTGATTTGTCTTAAATGGCCAAAATATTTGTTGGAAGAGACAGAATAAAATGAAGCTGATTTTGTGTGATAGAGAAAGAAACTGAACTCAGAACATTATGGTTTGAAAATATTTAAGCAGGGAAAAAAGTAACAAAGCCTTAGAAAGGAAAACTTCAGACCACTTTGCAGGTTCAAATGAAAATAATAGTAAACCTCACTTTACTTCATGTCCATTCCAACTTGTTTCTTTCTACTTTGCGTTCCAATAAACCTGCCTTTTTTTTCAAGAAAACTTTAACCTTTTAAAAATTAATAATAATAGCTAATATTTACTGAGTCTATAATTTGTGCAAGGCACTGCTCTGACCACTTTATGTAGATTCATTCATTTAATCCTCACAAATAATCCCATGAATTAAATACTATAATTACCCCCAATTTACAGATGAAGAAACTAAGGCAGAGAGAAGTTAAAAAATTCATCTAGTTTACCTAGCTAGTAAATAGTATAGTCGACACCAACCTACAACCAATACTCTACAAAACTAGTTTTAATACAACAAAATTTATCAGACTAAGGCTTTCTTCAAATCAACACTGTGCCATATCATAATCTTTCACTGCATATTCTGATTTGAAAGCATCGTGGCTAATTTAAGTTTCCTAACAGACTAATGTAGAATCGGTTTCAGCAGTCACTACTCAGAAGTGACATCTTCCAAGAGTGTTAAAAACAGTTAAAAAATAAAGCATGTTAGTAAAATATAAACAGTGGTAGAGAAGTACAGTTGGTTTTACTCTTTTTTGTGTGTGGTTTTATGTGTGTTTACAGACACACACACAGGCATACCTCATTTTATTGAACTTCTCTTTACTGTCCTTTGCAGATATTATGTTTTATACAAATTGAAAGTTTGTGGCAAGCTTGCATCAAGCAAGTCTATCACAACATTTTTTCAATATCTCTGTGTCACATTTTGGTAATTCTTGCAATATTTCAAACTCTTTCATTATTATTATATTTGTTATGGTGATCTGTGATCAGTGATTTTTGATGCTACTATTGTAATCGTTTTGAGGTACCACAAGCCATGCTCACATAAGACCAGTGAGGTGTATGTTCTAACTGCTCAACTGACTGGCCATTCCCCCATCTCTCTCCCTCTCTTTGGCCTCCCTATTCCCTGAGACACAACAATATTGAAATTTGGCCAATTAATAACCCTACAATGGCCTCTAAATGTTCAAGTAAAAGGAAGAGTCACATGTCTCACTTTAAATTAAAAGCTGGAAATGATTAAGCTTAGTGAGGAAGGCATGTCAAAAGCCAAAACAGGCGGAAAGCTAGGCATCTTGCACCAAGTAATTAGCCAAGTTGTGAGTGCAAAGGGAAAGTTCTTGAAGGAAATTCCAAGTGCCCCTTCAGTGAACACATGAATGATAAAAAAAGCCTTATTGTTGATATTGAGAAAGTTTTAGTGATCTTGGACAGAAGTTCAAACTAGCCACAATATTCCCTTAAGACAAAGTTTAGCCCAGACCAAGGCCCTAACTTTCTTCAATTCCATGAAGGCTAAGCGAGGTGAGGAAGCTACAGAAGAAAAGTCTGTGCTAGCAGAGGTTTGGTTCATGAGGTTTAAGGAAAGAAGCCATCTCTGTAACATAAAAGTACAGGTGAAGCATTAAGTCCTGATATAGAAGTTGCAGCAAGTTATCCAGAAGATCGAGATAAGATGAGTAATAAATGTGGCTACACAAAACAACAGATTTTCAGTGTAAAAGAATCAGCCTCTATTGGAAGAAGATGCCATATAGAACTTTCATAGCTAGACAGAAGTCAATGCCTGGCTTCAAAGGACAGGGGGATTCACATTAGGGACTCATGCAACTGGGGAGTGAAGCCAATGCTCATTTACCATTCTGAAAATTCCAGAGACCTTCAGAATTATGCCAAATCTACTCTGCTTGTGCTCTATAAATGGAACAAGAAAGCCTGGATGACAGCACATTTGTTTACAACATGGCTTACTAAATATTTTAAGCCCACTGTTAGTCTTACTGCTCAGAAAGAAAGATTCCTTTCAAAATATTACTGCTCATTGACACCTGGTCACCCAAGAGCTCTGATGTAGATATACATGCCTGCATCCGTTCTGTAACTCATGGTCCAAGAAGTCATTTCAACTTTCAAGTCTTACAATTTAATAAATACATTTAGTAAGGCTATAGCTGCCTAGATAGTAATTCCTTTGATGGATCTGGGCAAAATAAATTGAAAACCTTCTGGAAAGGCTTCACCATTCTAGATGCCATTAAAAATATTCATGATTCATGGGAAGAGGTCAAAATATCAGTATTAGCATGAGTTTGGAAGAAATTGATTCCAGCCCTCATGGACAACTTTTGTGTGCTTCAAGACTTCACTGAAGGAAGTAACTGCAAACACGGTAGTAAGAGCAAGAGAACAAGAATCAGAAGTGGTGCCTGAAGATGTGACTGAAATGCTGCAATCTTGTGATAAATCTTCAATGGATGAGGAGCTGCTTCTTATGAATGAGCAAAGGAAATGGTTTCTTAAGATGGAATCTACTGGTGAAGATGTGAAGATTGTTGAAATGAAAACAAAAGATTTAGAATATTACACTTAGTTGATAAAGGGTGGCAGGGTTTGACAGAATTGACTCCAATTTTGAAAGAAATTCTACTGTGGGTAAAATGTTATCAAACAGCATCCTATGCTACAGAGAAATTGTTCATGAAAGGAAAAGTCAATTGATGGGGCAAATTTCATTGTTGTCTTATCTTAAGAAACTGTCACAGCCACCCCATCTTTCAGCAACCACCACCCTGGGCAGTCAACAGCCATCAACACTGAGGCAAGACCCTCCACCAGCAAGATTATGACCTACTGAAAGCTCAGATGATGGTTAGTGTTTTTTAGCAATAAAGTACTTTTTAGTTTAATTAAGGTATGTACATTGATTTTTTTAGACAATATGATTACACACTTCATATACACTTAATTTTATAATATAGTGTAAACTTAAGTTTTAAATGCTCTGGGAAACCAAAAAATTCATTTTACTTGTTTTATTGTAATTTTCACTTTATCATCATAGACTGGAACTGAACCCACAATATCTCCAAGATATGCCTGTATTCTATATCCTAATTTTTGTATAGTGGGCATGGATTACTTGAGCCATTTTTAAAAAGGTTTTCTAGTATGCCATCACCATTATTAGTATTAATATATACTAAATTACTATATATATGTTAAACTTATGCTAAAGTTACTAGGTAAGTTTGTTACTGTTCTATCTGAAGAGAAAACTTTCAATGGAGGGTAAGCTTTATGATAATGAAATAATAGCTCTTACTTACTTAGCACTTAATCTAGGCAAACCTTTTACATACATTATCTTTACTCTTCAATAAATTCCTATTTTACAGATGAAAAGATTGAGGCTTTGAATGAATAAACTTAATTAATAGAATAGCTAGTAGATATTGGAGCCCAGAATCCAACATGTCTTTACTAGAGCACATGCTCTTTCCATTATATTGTAGCCTCGTCAAATGCCAAAGTATCTGTCTTTTGGTAGTAAACACATGGAAATCTAAAGTTCATACATTCTTCTTAAATAGAAAATATTGAACAGAAACTAAGTTCAGTCAAGATTATCATTTTGAACATCCATTAACACAGAGCTGTCTTCATCTAATCAAAAGAGCCCAGGTTGCTACAATCTTAAAATTAGTTGGTATGCTTTCTGACTTTCCTTGTCCTTGCTTGTCAATGTGCCTGCCTTTTATAGGAATACTCAACTGCTCACAATTTGCTGCTTCTAATATACTATGGAGTTAGATACCAGGTGATTAAGGCTATTGGAACTATGCCTTAAAAATTTAAATAAACTGAGTAAGGACCTGAGAAAAACATGGATTTTGTGTTATAATTTGGGAGCTCAAATAATTAAACTTATTTCCTGGTTATGGGTAAGTTGAGGTCAGTGGATAAGTTACCTATCAGCATTCAAATACTGGGATAATAGAACACAGACTCATAACTACAGTAAATCACTTTACTGCACTATAAAAAAAAAATAAGGGTTTGAAAGAGAATGTACCCACACAATGAGAAATCCCCTCCACAAAATTCCTCATGTTCAAGCTCTATTAAGCAACCCTAATGAACGGAGGCGTTCACTGCCTCTCAACACAATCTGCTACCCACTGTTGATCAGTTCCATACCTTCTCTCAGAACTAATTTTGGCCTCAAATAAGAGAACAAGAGTACTACCTATGGAGTTTCTCCAACTCTTAGAAAGTCTTCTGTTTTCTGAAAAAACAGTCCCAGTCCCTTCAATCTAGATCATCACAGTTGTCCTTTCATATAACCACAAAATTGATTAAAGATGATTCTCTTGTTCTTCATGGCATATCTAATAATAAAATCAGTTTTTGCATATTAATGTTTTGTAGGTTAATGGATCTAGTTAATCCACTTTGGTCATACACAATGGGAATGCTAGGAAAGCCTTATGGACAGCTCAAATTTAGACTGAATAGCAACAACGAGATTCCCCTTTCTTTTCCCCCTGCCCAAAACAATACCACAAAACAGTCTTAAAAGATACCCTAACCATTTTCTTATATGCTGCTAGATTCTAATTTTTTCATTCTCAGGCTTTTGTCTACCTTCCCAACACTTGAACCCTGTAAAGGATCTTAGAATATCCAAAGTTCTTTAAGCTGCTTTCAGAATCATGAATTAGCCCATGAAAGGCCCTGAGGCCTTAAAATTCTGACTTTTTTTTTCTTTTGCACTAACTAGGTATCTTCCTATCTGGAATTTTTGGTTTTCTGGAAAATTTCATATATATCTGTAAAATAATATATATATACACATTTTATATATGTGTGTGTGTGTGTGTACATATATATATGTGTGTGTATATATATATATATAAAATGTATTATATATCTACCTGCATAGACATACACACACACATACATGTACTTTCCCCAATTCTATGTTATCTACATGTGACTTTCATGTTCATGTTTATCTCCCTTCTATATGTTACCTTTACCATATTTATCTTGACTTAGGAAAACACAATCTACCCTTGATTTTAGTTCATTGCTATCCATTCTCTCAGCAAGAATGAGTCCCACTCTATGCATCTTGCCCAATGATTTCCCCCAAGTATCTCAAGAAGCAAAGCATCATTTAACAGAAATGATTATATGCAAAATACTGCCAATGTATGGTATAAAACAACTGATATACCATAACATGCTCTATTCCACTAATCATGACTCAGCCCCCATTTTAGTGGACTTCATTTTGACTTTAACAAGAAACATGATCAGTGGTATCATACAGATATCTACCTTCTATAGCCTATTTTCAAGCAAGTGTCAAATAAAATCTCTCTACTCATAAAATGAAGATTATTGTATCTTTACATTTCTTGTATAACTCATTTAAATCACTATTACTATTATTACAAATTACACACAATGAAAGTGTGGGAAGACAAAGATGGCAAGTAAAAATCATGAGAAATTTTTGCTAAGTCCCAAGGCAAATAATCAGCCAATTCAAAGTAATATTCTCACTACAAGATAAGATTATCCAGGTGTATCTAAAGGATCTTGTTAGCTCACTGACTTTACTTAAACAGAGAACAAGACATTCTTTGATTTGTTCTAAACAACAAAAACAAAGTGAAATAATAACTAATATTTGTTTAAAAAGTAGAGTCCATAAGTAGCAATTCGAATAAAACAAAGTCCATCCCATTCATTAATACTGAGAGGCTCAGAAGAACCATGCTAGTGCAATGCACACCTGGCCTGCAAACAAAGGTAACAACACCCCTATCACCAGCTAAGGTCAGCAACATGCTATAAATTGTGAGTACTGAATCCAGCAGGGCCAAGCATTTAGTTTACTTGCAAATCCTTATTAAAAATAATAATCTAATGTCAAAGTTAAAAACCTACTATAATAGCACCGAACCTTCCATGCGGCTTTGAAAAAACTTAATTCAACTGCATAGCCCCATTTCTTCCAAATAGGGCAAATAATTATGAGGACAAAAGTCATAAGGAATAGTAGTAGGCTCCCATAATTATTAAATTAGTCTAAAGCCTTGCTGTTTCTTAGTATTATAAAGATAAAAACATTTCATAGTAAAAAATTCAATCCACCAGAAAGAGTATACAGAAAAAATATGAATTTTCTTCCTACTCTGGATCTCTAGTTTCATTCCCCAGGAATACCTATGTCAAGAGCTCCTTATATAGATTTGAAGGAATTTTGAATGTATATATTATACTTCAAAAATACAAATGAAAACATATTATACAAACAGTTCTATATTATTTTTCTCAATTAACAATGCATCTTAGGGATTCTTCCACATCTCCAAGTATGGATCTGCTTCATTCTTTCTAAGAGCTGCAAAGTACTACAACGTATGAAGGAATTTATTCAACCAGACCACTGTTGAGGGATATTTAGATTATTTCTAGTTTTCTTTTTTTATTTCAAATAAAATGGTGATGAATATCTTTTTATAAAATTTTTGTGTGCAATCAAAAATAAACCTGAAAGATGAATTCCTAGAAGTACTGCCTGGTTTTAGAATTGAACAAATTCTAAACAAGAAGCCAGAGTATCTACAAGGGAGACTAGGAAAAACTAAGTATAATGCGTAGTGATTAAAAGGTGCTAAACATTATCACTAACTTAGAAGTATAGGTTTTGAAAATTAAAAAACCCCAAAGCTAGGAAATAAAATAGAAAAAAAGAGGAACTTTACCGCCTGAGGAATGAATCACCTAAGAGGTTTTTAAAAAGATGAAGAAAAAAGAGGAAAAGAAACAAAAAGGAAAGGAAAGAAAATAGCATAAATAAACAGTACAAAAGTTTTTAAAAAGACATTTGGGGACCTCTTTTCTTACTTTAACCTAAGGCATAAAATAAAACTGGCCAGAAGATTTAGGGCACCTACTATGACAGAGCCAAACTACGATGTGAGATGACTTAAGTGACTATTTGAGGCCCCAATTCCTACAGGATATCTACAGGTTGACATAGTCTACCAGGCTCTAATGTGTTGAAAGGAGAGCTCTCCAAAAAAGAAAGCAGAGCAGTAATCTTCCAGGTAAGTATATCTTATTGATCTCTTTAATTTCTCATCAATTTTACTGGGTAACATATACACAGAACAAACCTCTCTTCGGAAGGTCCAGATTAAAACATAATTTAAAGAGATTCAGTCTGTATTTTTTAATGACAATCCTACAGTTTCCTAGACTGATCCAGGACTGTTCCATTTCTCATCTAACATAAAACACAGTCAACAACTTACCTTTCCCAAAGTGTTAGGATCTGAATGCCACAGTACAAATTGATTCATGTTTTGGTCCATTAATGGTCCGTGGATTTCTTTAAATGAAGTCCATGTTAGAGTCCATAGATATCAGCGTTCTGCAAGACTGAAAACCTCAAGAATGTCAATGCACATACCTAAGTTACCACTTTGATACCAACTTACTATGAATAATAGAATAGTTATTATGAATACAGACATTTAGATGTGCAAAATTAGTGGACACAACATTGAACAGAAGATTGAAGTAGCAAAATTAGACTTTATTTTTAAGACAACATAAATCTATAAGTTCTCAAAACATTACTTTGTACCATATTTATGTATATTCTAAAGGTGGCACCATAGCAAGAGCACAAAAAGATGGGGATGATTTGGATACCAACACATTCCAGAAATTAGGAAAACGAGTTTTAACAGCAGGCAAACTTTTAAGATTTTAATGACTGCGATAATGTATTTACATATCTAATTTTGGTTTTTTTAAACCTATTTTTAAAAACACCTTAGGTTTTTAAATCCAAAAATGCATACTAGTTTCTTCTTTGTGAAACAAGAAGCCATAAATTCAGGTTTTCCTGCTCCATTAAAATCCAATCTAAGATTTCAGAACCTCTTAGGAGCTATGACCTCATTACCTCATTAGACAGCACGAAGACAATACACACAATCACCTCACAGGGACACCATCTAGAGAGTGACTCATGCTCAGATCCCATTACACAGGCCAATGTGTAGTCTGCACTTTTTCCTACTTGACAACTGCGTTACTGCACTTGTTCTTTAGGTCTGTGCCCACTCTTCATCACATTTAAGACATCTAAGCAAATTCTTTACAAAAAGAAACAATTTAAATCTTGAGGCTTCCTACAACTATTTGGACGGAGTTAACATTATGTAAACACACCAGGTGAAACCTCTGACTGGATTTTTACAGATCACTATTTTCATTTTTGTTATGAAATAATTCGCATTTACATCTCAAATGTAAGAAATGCCCCAACATAAGAAACCATTAGGAAAAAGGGTAGTAAGTTCACACTGCTAAACAAGAAAGCACTTAGAACACGAATTGGAAGCTCAGTGCTTGCTACAACTGCAGCTATCATCTATCTGATGGCCAAGTTCTCCCTGGTATCATTCACCCGTAAGATCTTCCCAAAAAAGTAAAGGAATCTGAAAGCCGAATTAACTGCCTGATCTTATCCACCCACAGCAGAGAAAAGTATTAAGACACATTTCTAAATATCAATAACCACAAAACAACAACAAGGTCCTGAATCTCTACTGCACCAACATCCTCATAAACTACTGGTTTCACGTCTACATTAAGGGATAGGGATCCTGAAGTTCGGGAGAAGTTCCCCCAGCTGAGCCAGACTGAGGTTCGTGCATACATTAATCCATTACTTCGACAGCATCTAAAGAATGCCTAATAGTGGCAAGGCACTGTTCTGACCTAAGAGATGAAAAAACAAAGTCCCTGTCCCTTATTAGCAGAACAGAGGTGGGGGTCGGGGTAGATGGGAAATGAACTCTTGGTCAGCTCATCTCAGTGCCCAAGCTCCGTCTCTCCACCCCCGAGTGCCAATGCTCGGGGCCCAAGACCCCAATCATGACGGATTCACGGAAGACGCAATCTGACGGTATTTCCGCGACGATCTCGGCCCTCACGACCTCGTTCCCAAAGTTCCTCGTATCCTTATCTCCCCAGGGAGTCCCACGCCAAGGAGCTTATCCTCCAGTCACCATCTAATTGAAGATTCACCTTTCCCCGCCCAAGTTTGGGGCCCCGAACAACGTGGACCACCAACCCCCAATTCTACCCTTACCCCGGTCTAGATTCGGCCCTCAGGTTACCTGTGAGGATCCAGCGTTCCTGCACGACCACTTTAGCCCCGCCCCGCCCACCGCGACGCCCTCCCCAACCAGGTACTGCCTCCGGGGCGTAACTTCCTGTGCGCCACGTCCGGTCGGACTTCGACCGGGCCAGCAGTCCAGCTAAACGCCCAACCCCCTAGTTGTCGTCACTTCCGACCTGTTCCTCGGTTTCCCGGCTCTAGGCGCTGTCCAAATCTTGTTTATCCTATTCTTTTCCTCCTGCTTCCTTAAACTGCGGTTGTGTAGTCCAGCCCGCAGAAGTGCAATTTTTGTTTTTACAACTTTTGCCATATTCTGCAACCTTCTCTGCTGTAGTCATTTCCCTTTGCTCCCTCTGTACCAAACTCATCACTGTTCTTTAAACTCCGTCAGCTAGAGAAACCACAAGATTATTCTTGTGATTTTTCTCATTTTCTCTGCCCAGTGGAGTGTTTGGAGTGCAGGCTCTGAAGTTCTGTTGCCCAATTTCGTATGCTTCCTCTCACTTGTAACAGTGTTAATTAGATAGGCTGCTTAACTTCTCTGGCCCATTTTCTCATGTGTGAAACTTAATACTAGTACCTAGAAATAGGGTTGATATGTGTGTGTTATTTGAGATAATAGGAAAGCGCTGGCATATGAAAGCATTCAATGAGTGTTAACTATTACAAATGCTCTCTTCTTCCCTTTTGGAATATAACAAGTGGTTAGAAAAGCTGGAACCAGTTTTCCTGTTCTCCTTTATATCCTCAGCTTTTAATTACATAATTAATGATGCTTGGTACCATCCCCTCTGAACTCTGACCTCCTCCAAACAAAGATGGAATCTTGTATAGTACACAACTTCAACCCTACTTGAAATCACCTGCTTGGTAATTGTGCTAGATACTGGGAGAAAGATGAATAAGACCCAGGCCCACCCTTAACATCATGGAGATACTTAATAAATTATTATAGAAGTGTAGCATAGGTGATCCTCTGAAACTTAGCCAAAGTGGAACCACATTGTTTAAAAATGCCATTTTAGAGCAAATTGCTGGGCTGCACTCCTGGACTGTAGTTCCAGGAACAGGGAGGAGCTCCCTGTTCTCCTAATGGCAAAGCACAAGGAATGTAGAGCTGTTTTGTGTCTAAAGGAAAAATCAAGATAAGAGGAAGGAATTCCACTCTTAACCTGCTCTCCTGCACTTAATACCCCTCCCATCCCTTGATAAAATGATAAAAGCTAGCCTACTGGGTTGGGGTTGGCGAGTTGGGTAGAGTAGCTGTCCGAATGTCATGCACCCCTCCATGAGTAACCCCTGAATAAAACTCATTTACTCCCAGAGCTGGACTTGTCTGAGTCAGTTCTTTGGCCTGTTGGGTTCACTCACAATTTGGGGAAAGGTGTTTCTTTTATGTCCTCCCAGGAAATCCTCCTAACAAGGAGGAAGAAAGTCAACCTAGGAAAAAACCAAGGGGACCAACAGGGCCAGGGATTATCCTTCAAACCAATTATGAATTGCCAGAATTGAGAAGAACTTTAGAGAATGCTCAGTTAGTTAACCTCTTGATGTTACAAGTAAGGAAACTTACTAAAAGCCACACATTTAGTGGCAGGGCTAGGACCAGAAGTGGAGTCCCAAGATGCTCACCACTTCCCTCCTTTCCCCAAATCTGCCTCAAAGTGTCAATAAAGTAAAAGCAAAAGCAGATTCACTTTCAAGGCCTTCACTGTCAAGTGAAAAGGACTAGAAAAAATCTCAGTGAAAGAGGGACAGGAGCAATGTAACCTAGAAGGAGCCACAGGATTCTGACCTTCATTTGAATGTTCTGGTCTAGTTACTGCTGGGTTCATTTCAAACACTGTGGCCCCTTCTCCCCTGACAAAATTCTTACATATACCCACAAATGTAGGGTTAAGTATCAGGTCTGTGAGCTCTTCTTCCCGTTTTTACTGTCTAGACAGGAATAAGTAAATGATCGAAGCAGTTCCCCAGGGTAAACATAAAGACTTTGTGAGTGCACTGCCAGTGATGTGGCACAATTTTATTTAGTCCTCTCTGTTGGAAGCAATTTCTCTTAAATATTCAATCTTTGTTTTAGGAATATGACAAATCTGGTATACGCATTATTGAAATGCTGGTAATGAGTGTGTTACAACTAACTAGGTAATCCTATAGAGCCATCGAATAACTTAATTAGTATAGATGAAATTTAAGTTTTGTTCCGACTCTATCATTTAAAAGGCCAATGATGTTTTTAATCAATCTTTGGACCATAGGAATTAAATAATCTGCTGAAAGTCACAAAGTTAGCCAGCGGCAGTCAATTCTAGAATCTAAGCCTTCTAATTCCACTTATTCATTCATGCAGGAGAGACACCAGCCCAGGCATTAGGGATATGAAGATGAATAAAGGGCAGCACATCTTTGCTTCTTCCACAAAGTACGGCAGAAACTAGATTAAGCAAAGGGGATGAATTGGCTTCTTTAAGTGGACTGTTATGATAGGCATCAGGGTTGGTTGCCCCAGCACCTCAATGATATCATGTGGGACCCATATTTCTTACCTCTTTGTTCTGCCTTCATAGCATCTACTTGAGCTTATGGCCAGCTTCCCTCAGGGTGGAAAATAGGCGCAGCGTTCATCTCACTTTTACACGCTGTGCACACTCTCAGAGGAGATGGACACACATTCAGTAATTCCAAAGTGATTCTTAGGCTAGAAAAGAGAAAAATATACCTAAATTTCTGAGCTGGGCACTCTACTATCTACAGTTTTTATCTTTTCAACACTATATAGAGTTTTCTAATATTCACCATTAAATGTCATTCTGTCACAAATTCACCCTAGAATTCCATGTCAGGATAGGTAGGGTCATACTGCAGTGAATAAAAGAACCCCCAAACCTGAATGTCTTTAAATGACACAGATTAATTCCTTACTTATGCTGCAAGATGACTCTGGGTCTGCAGAGGGACTCTGATCGTTGTAGCCACTCAGGAACCTAGGCTGATTGAGCAACCGCTGTCTTGAACATTGCCTGTAGCGAAGCCAAAGGAAAAAAGAACCTGGTGAAGAACCACTGAATTAATGTTTCCATAACTTCTCACTTTTTACTGGCCACAGTAATGTCACATGACCTCACTTACTTCAAGAGGATGAGGAATTTCAACCTTAGCATGGGTAAGAAGGGATGAAAACTAGAATATCTGCACAGCTCTGATGACTATTACAAAGCCAGACCTATCTTTTAGGTCTCATTGACACAAACTCCTCTAGACTCCAACTACACCAATTTGTGAATAAAGGATAAAGCAGCAGGAAAATTCCTTGACAGTTTACCTCATTTAATTCTATTATAGCATGAGCAACTATAAATGTATATATGAAATTGTTCTGACATTATCAGTCGCTCAGTTTGGAAAACAATATAGTTCCAGGCACAATCAAGTCAAGAACAGTACAGTGAACTACCTGAAGTTTCTATCATAAGAGTTTCTTCACCAAAGATGTGCATTAAAACTCCCTTTTTAAAACTGCCGAGTCCATCCAGAATCACAGTCTTCTAAAGTGAGTGCCAGATATGTGTATTTTCAAAATGCGTGCTTCCTCCTCCTCCCTCAGTTAAGATCCACCGTTCCAAAATACTACGAAGTGAGCAATCTGAGGGCAGGAGCCATATCTGTTTTTGCTCACATTGCATTAGCAGTGCCTAGTACACAGACTTCTCAATAAAAATATGGTTGGTCAAATATTTATTCATAAAACATAGTTATTAAGTAACCACATCATATCCACAAGGATTCCATTACCTAACCTTGTTAAATCTCTCTAGGAATCTCAATACAACATTTTTTCCAGCCTTCCAATGTATTAATCTTCTCTAAAACTGAAATTAAATTAATTTGGCACATTTTGTTCTTAGTGAACACAGTATATCTTTGATGATCACAATGCCATAACCTTAGTGAGTTATTCTAAAATAATGATGTATCTAAAATTCATAAGGTATTGATTAAAACTCACCAGTCTACAACATCTTTTATCTTTTGCCTATTCAAACATCAAAACATTTGCCCATCCTTAGTCTTGTGGCCTCTTTCCTTTTTCTTGAGATTTCTCAAGCCTTTAATCATGTCAGCCAATTCTCTAAGCTTAATATCAAGGCATTTTGATAAGGAAACCTATAAATAAATAACAGTTGCTACAACATTTGATGATCTATTAATGGAGGTATGAATTGTGCCAACCTGTTTTATTTTGACCTTAACAATGCATGGTATATTAGTTTGCATACTGTTTTCTATTCAAAGCAGATAGAAATATAATCCTAGAAGAAATATATAATTCAATTAAATTCATTTAAAAGGAACATAATATTAATGATGGCTAATAATATGACTATTTTTACCTAGTGCTTTCCATAAGCCAGGCAAGTTCTAAATGTGTATTCACTCAAAAAGGAAAAAGGGCATGCTTGGTGACAAAGAAAGACACAATATAACTCATACTTAAGAACAACTAACCTCATAATTAAAATAAATGGACAAGAATTGGCAAGGATTTAGAGAAATTGGAAAACTCATATATTGCTTTTGGAAATGTCAAGTGGTACAGCCACTTTGGAAAACAGTTTGGGGGTTCCTAAGAAAGTTAAACATGGAACTACCATATATCCAAGCAACTCTAATCCTAGGTTTCTTTAATTCTACTCCAAGAATTAAAAACAGTTTACACAAAAAGTTCATAGTAGCATTATTCATAAGAGCCAAAAATTGGAAACAATCCTAGTATCCATAAATTGATGAATGGATAAACAAAATGTAGTATATACATACAATGAACTGTTATTCAGCAATAAAAAGGAACGATGTACTGACACATGCTACATGGAAAAATCTTAAAAACATTACTCTAAGTGAAAGAAACCAGACACAAAAGGCCACAAATTATGTGATTCCATTTTTATGAAACATCCAGAAAAGGCAAATCCACTGATACAGATTAGTGTCTCTATTCAAGGAGAACCATGGGATAAGGAAAAAGGGGAATGTTAAGTCACTGCTTAATGGGTATAGGGATTCTTTTGGGTGTTCTGGGTTTTGTGAGTCATGATGGTGTAAACCTCGTGAATAAACTAACAATCACTGAATTATACACTTTAAAAGGGTGAATTTATGGTGTGTGAGTTATACCTCAATAAGAAAAAGTATCCTTTAAAAAAATGAGCATGTCAGTTGAAATTTAAAAGGAAAAGAAATATCTTTATGGGTAAGAAAAAAACAGTAAACAAGAGTTAAACATGAATATGACCTGATTGATGACAGGTGCAGAATACAGAGAATAGATGCTAATTAAAAGGGTCATGACAAATCTAAAGAGTGTCCAGGACAACCAATAAAATTAGGAAACAAGAAATACCTTATATGAGAAACAGTGGTACCTGAGAAAGAGCCTAAAAAGAGAAGGCTTAGCACAGACTTGTTGGCATCTTTAAATATTTGATGAAAGACTGTTCTAGTAAAGGGAGCCTTATAGTTTAACAAAAGTAGAATCAGGGGATGATTGCTCCTGAGAAAAAATGTAGAATAGGGGAATGTAAAATCCTGGGGAATAGGGCAAATCTTTTCGATAAAGCAGAACCATCTACCCTGAAGAGTACTGAGATACCCTCAGTGGAAATATTCAAAGGGAGGTGGGTAGTCTTGTGCTATGAATGTTATTGAGGTGTTCTTATATTAGAAGAAATATTAGGCCAAATAGCCTAGGACATCTCTCAAATTTGTATGTCTATGTAGCCTCTTACTAAGTAGTGCCTTTGTCAGGAAAGCTGAAAAGAATTATCATTAGCAAATGGAGTATTCTCTTTTCAGTAAAATAATATGGTGGGGAATTGGGAGAAAGATCAGGAGGTATAAAGGTGAGCTGTGCCTAATTGCACTTTCAACACAAAGTGAAATTGAATGCTAGGATATGTCAGAGATGTAACAAAAAGTTTTTATGCTGTTGAGTAAGGACATTTCATGGATGATTTTCAGTTCAGAAGTTGACAGAGATGGCATATATAATGAAAAACTTTTGTAAACCTAAAGTGACAGGCACAGCTCACTGAAAAGCTGAGAGATTGAAATATGGGAGATAGCAGTGAATGGATTCTCAGTTCAATTTTTGGCTGTATTTAGCTCAGATTTGGTTGCATCCTATGGGCATAATCTTTAAATATGCCCAATAATATATCATTGATCTCTGGCATTTCAACCAGCAAAGATAATCAACATGTGACTGAGTCATTTCTGCCACAGTTGGTTCTTCTTTAGGAATCCTGATAGTTTATCTTCATCATTCAGATACTGAATATATGAGCACACCTGTGTGTGTATATGTGTTGTACTTCTAAGGCTCAACACTTGAGAAAGCCTCTTGAAATTATAGTAATTGTCTTTACTGATATTACTGGCATAGTGAAAAAACTACTTATATCCCACCTCTTATTTAAAACACTTATGTGAGCAGATTTTCTTCATAAATGTCAGCCAACTTCACTTGGAAGAATGTATTAACTGCCCATATCTTCACTGTTTAGTTAGGACAGGTTAAAATTCTTTAACAAACAGATCCAAACTTCTTTCTTTCTCCGGTAACAGTCCATGTTGTTTCTAGTCAGCAGGGCAGCCCTCTTACACAGAATCATTTGGGAAGTCAAATTTCTATCTGTGGCTGTATCCGCCTCTGGGGCCTTGGGACCTTTTGTATCCCACAGTGAAAGGGGAAAGGACATGGAAGAGAACATGTGAGAGAGTCTATCAGTCCAGCTGTTAAGCAATAGTTTTCATTTGTTACAGAAAAACATGACTGGCCCAGCGAAGTCAGCTCTGATGGCTTCATGGCACTATTGAATGAAGTTGTACAAAGCACCAGATTTTAGATAGTCATCTCTGCTTTTGCTATGAGTATACATTTGCATGTTCTATCACACAGAAGTTCTGCATTTGCTTTCTTTTAAGCTTTAACACACCACCTCTGATCAACTGATCTATTTTTGTTAATTGCAACACAATAATGAAAATCACATTTGCCAAAAAAAAGCAGCAACATGTAAATGACATGGAAGTACATTAGCTAAGAGGAATGGCAATCCTGTTAAGTAGCACTTATTGAGACAAATTAAATTAGAAGGCATTTAAGAACATAATAATTCACAATGATCAAAAGACTGTCAAGTAGTCAAGAGGTCTGTAAGCAGCAGCATGGTGGCACCTGCTAAATTGGCTCACCACACTTCCATATATTTGTTTCATAAGGAGTCCAAATAGATTTAGATAGTTTATTATTTACATGGACAGCAAAAGAAATATCAGCATGGTATCAGCTCCCTGCACCCCTAGTCCCACAGGATGACACCATACAGGAGGGGCTAGATGACAGATCATGGAATTGTGGGTCTGTTGCTGAGGAGCAGGGCACGGTAAGCACTTACAGGAAACTGAGAGTGTCTTCTTAAATTTTGCCCACTAGTTGCCTCACTTGCTTACACTAGTACCTGCCATGTTGGGTAGCCAACTCTAAACTGCTGTCAGTTTTATAAATTTACCCAGAAGTTTGCAGCTGTACCTAGGGGAGTGGGGGCACAAGGCAGAAAGTTCTAGGTTCAACTAAAACTAGGAAGAAAGTTGAGAAACAATATGTGGCTGATTCCTCCCAGATGGAGATGGGAAACTGCCTCTCCAATCTCCCCTTTCTTCAGGAGGAATTTCAAGCCATTTAGAACTGCCAAGCCTTACTACGTGGCCTTTGTGCAGAAGTCCAAAGTTGCTACTATGCCAGAGCAGAATTGTTCTCCTAGAGATCACTATCCGAAATTAGAAGACAAAGGTGAATTTACTGCTGCCTATATATAGTAAGGGAAAGCTATGCTGGTCATGCCTAATCTCTATAAACAGAGCAGAAGATTACACCAAGTTTTGGGGGCAAGGTACAGTGCAGGCACTGGCAAATGTTCAGAGGCATTAGAGATTGATATCATCTGTAAGAAGCTGGTTGTGTCGACTGTTGGCATTCAGAGGCGTGTGCACTGGGCTGTTTGTGATTGGCCAGCTATTAGAAGTCAGGGCTGTCCTTCACAGGTTGTCCTTGACGGATTGGGTACTTTAAGACTGCTACTTGTTTCCAGGGCTGGAAGGCAATAAATGCTTTCCTAGGGGTTGAAACCTGTTTTTATTTCCAAGAGGTAAAAGAGTGTCTATGAAATTATCTTTAAGAATTGCTAAAATTTGTGAAACATCAGTGAACAAAATCATTCCGTTGTTTTCTTCCTTTCAAACTTTCAGACTGCCTTCTGATTACGTGATAGACCATAGATACCACCAAAAGCCAATTGCACCTATAAAAACACTGTTCCAGCATGAACTTTTGGAGAGAAGGGGCTGAGCATCCCACATAATAGGTGCTCAGTTCATGAATGAATGAAATAGAAATAACAATCCTTAGGAATGACAGAAGGTTTTTTTCTTTTTCTTTTTTTGTACATATAAGATGATGGATGTTAACTAAAGTTAGTGCAGCGATCATTTCACGATTTATGTAAGTCAAATCATGCTGTACACCTTAACCTTATATAATGATGTATGTCAATGCTGTCTCAATAAAACTTGGAAAAACATTTTAAAAGAAAAAAAAAATATTGGACAAACTCGTAGCTTTCACTAGGTTGTCGCCTGATACTAAGACAGGTAAAAGATACTAAGACAGGTAAAATGACTCTTATGTAAATATTTGGTTGATGTTGGTAGTATAGGCATTTAGGTGAAATGCATGGTGGGTGTACATTATGTTTTCAAGTGTGTGCCAGGTCACATAATTGTCAAGGCCCCAGATGTTTCTCCCTGTTCTAGAAGGACATGATGATAAAAACTGCTGAGGACAGCGCCACCAACTTAGTGACCGGGAACTTGCCCAGAGAAAGCAGCCCCTCTGGGCCAAGGGGTTAAAAACTTCAACTTGCTGGCAGTTTCACCCACTTTCCATCGTCCTTCCTGATCTCTTTTGTGACGGGAACCAATAAAGAAAGAGAGACAAGCGTCTGCAAGGCGCGGGCCGGGGTCCGGGGAAGGAGAAAGACTGGGTCGGAGGATGGGCGTCGGTGCCCGAGAGCCCCGGGCGTCAGATGGCGTCGCCGGCTCCCGTTGGCTGAGCGGGCGCCCTTCCTCCGGGGCGGGGCCGGCGCGCGGGGCCGCAGACTTCGCCCAGAGGCGAGGGAGACGACTTGTGAAACATGGCAGAGTATACGAGGCTGCAGAACCACCTGGCGCTGATCCGCCTCCGAAACCCGCCGGTCAACGCGATCAGGTAACGGACTCGGTGGCCTCAAGCCCGGGCACAGGGAGGCCTCAGCCGCGTCCCTGTTCTGGAGGCTCTGACTCTCCGCTGATGGCGTAAACGGAGAAAGACACTGGCACAGAACGCACAGAGTGTGCCAGCGCCCTTTACGTAGTTTAGCTTGGTTAATGTTCGCAGAGAACCCTCGTCCCAGTACTGGTAAGGAAACTTAGTTCGAGAGGCAGTTTAAATTGGAGAGCTGAATTCGAGCCGAATCTGTCCATGCCAACTTCGTGCTGAACGCTTGCTCGCAACTTAGATTACTTAGATGTACTTTGTTTTACAAAGATATGAGGCGGGCTGGACCTTGATCCCTCACTTATCAACCTCGAGTCCATTGCCGCTAAAAGCTTTAGGAATCAGTCAATAAAGTGGCTTCGCGTTTTAAAAAGTTAATAAAGATCCTCATTAATGCCAGCGCAGTAAAAAAGGGGGAATTGCACCCTGGCCCAGATCATTTCTCCTAGTCTATTCTTAATCTCAGGGCGTTAGTGTTTAAGTGGAAGATCCATGTCAGAATAAGCCTATTAAATAGCATTACCTGAGAAACCACTGGGCAGCTTATCTTCTTTTATGGTGGAGTAACTTCCTTGTTAAACTCTGTCCTAGATGTGTGTAATGCGCTTGCAGCATTATTATTATTATTTCTTTGTGTGTTTGTTTATTAAGGTATCATTGATATACAATCACATGAGCAACATTGTGGATACTAGATTCCCCCCCTTATCAAGTCCCCACCACATACTCCATTACAGTCACTGTCCATCAACATAGTAAGATGCTATAGAGTCACTACTTGTCTTCTCTGAAAAGCACTGTTTTTTTTTCCTCAGTTTCTGTGTAAGGTTTTTTGTGTTATACTTATTTTCTGCTATTTAAAACTGACAACATTAATTCTTTATACATTTTCAGCAACAAGGCTCTTCTTTAGGCTTTATTCTTCCTCAGGACATCCTGGGAATACAGTATGTTCTTGGTGATAACCAGCTGTTTCAGTTTGAAAGGAGTTTAAGGTGGAAACGAATTTTAACTAGATATTATTCGATCTTCCACTCCCTTTGATTTGCAAGGTATCCTCTTAGATATCCTTGCCATGATCGTTCTGCTCTTCGTAGTCAATGTTCTTCTGCTCCCATTAGGATGACTTGTGCTAAAAACAACTTTTCTTTTTAAAACCTCTAGGTTCTTCTAAGCTGTAACCGATAAATTGGTGGGGATGTGAATCCATATCTCACACTGGATCTTCCACGGGGTCAAACATTCTTGTGCTTACAGCTCACTACATAATATAGCTCCTGCAGTATTGTTTCCCAGCAGAGTCCGGTAGTATTTTCTCATTTCTCCAATACGTGATTCTGCAGGTATCTGATATTTAACAATTTTCTGCAATAGCTGCACCTCTCTGCGGGGCAGGAGGAATCAGTCTGAGGGTACTCGAGGCAGCCGGCAGAGGTCTGGCTTTACCTCCCCGCACTACTGACGGCAGCCGTCGTTTAGTCGCTGGGTCTTGGCCCGCTGTGTCCCGCGTGGCCGCTCTGCAGCATTATTTTTAAAAGTGAGATTAATGCTGCTGATTTCTGAAAATTAATGAGATTATTATATAGGTTTGGTTCTTACATATCTCTGAAAAATGTACAGTGATACTTCAGCCTAGGAAAGAACCACCTCATCCACAGGGAGTAGGATTCACAGAAATTGTAATTTACAAAGAATAAATGAAAGAGGGCGAGAAAGGTGTTTGGTCAGAATTCTTATCCTAAATTGCTGGAGCAAAAAGGGACTAAAATGAGGAGATTTGCTAATTTTAACTGCATTGTTATCCTACCATCATCAGATTTAATTTTATCATTAGTATTAATATTTTAATTCTCATGTTTAATATGAATGATAGCATTTAATAATACAAAATAAATTGCAGGAGTAAAATCACACAAGGATGATATGTCTACTTCCATGCCATTCTCAGAAAAAAGCAAAATGTCTGTTATTTTGGTTCTGACAAAAAAAGGCATTGGTAATATGATTACATATCCTTTTGGGAATGTCTATATTCTAATTGGAATTACTAGATATTAGCACTCTGCTTCAGCCTCTGCTCCTAACAGGAAACCATGCCCATCAACAACTTAGAAAAATAAGTTCAAAAGTAAATACCTGTAACTAGGAATATTTTCTCATAACTATTTTAAATGTTTCCAGTATTTAACCTGCCCCTCTTCCCCCTTATAAAATAAGTGTTAGTATCCACCTCATAAAGTTGTCATGAAGTTTAGATATGTTGGAGATTATACACTGGCATTTAACTAATTTTTGCTGTCATTATTTCTATAAGAGGCCTGTTACAGTCCCCTACCAACAGGCCCAGGTGCTCAGGATTCATTTCAACTTCATCAAGATTTTCTCCACTTGGGAAAAAAATACTTTCCTGTCCTTTCTTCTATCTTCTAAAGTTATATTTTAGGTAGAGGTGTACATCCCGGCATGTTCATCAAGTTTAACAGTTTCCCTATTTTAATACTTTTCTTTCCTTCCTCCTTCCCTTTTCCTTTCCTATTTCTAATTTCATGTGGGAGATTATCTCTTCCTAGCTCATTGAGAGATTCTTATTTGAATATTTTTTTCACCCACACAAATAACTTAAATCCTTCTTTGCTAATTTAGCCAACCATGTTTCCTTCCATTCAAATGAATGCCAACCTGCTTTACAAGTGTAGGACTTGTTTGACTACTAGGCCTGTCTCTCAGGACAATTGTTTTCACACTTTTTATTAACTGTAATCCAAACAGTAAGAAACTCCATGTTTTACATGCAACCTAAGACACACACACATACAAGTATATATAACTGAAAACAAGGTTTCATGACACAAAACTTCTCCTTACATGTTATGTAGTGTGATATATTACGTTTCCTCTTCTTTTCTGTTTCTTTGTTTAAAAAAATGGTGGTCACAAGCCACAAACGTGATTTGATGACCCTCGGTTTAAAAAAAGCTGTCACAGAAAAGACATCCTGTAGTCACAGAAGCTAGAGAGTTTTGGTCAGCTCCCATGACATCTTCATTCTAGTCCATGCCTCCGTACCTGAACAATATTAAGGGGATAAAATACTTTTTAAACCTCTGTAACCTTGACATTGCTAAGAGACTGTGGTCCCTTTTAAATCTAATAGTGCCTGTTAAAGCATTTTCCCTTTTCTTTTTCTCCTGTTTGATTTTTGCAAAATTAACAAGACGTAAGAAATAAAGAATAAGGGTTGGTTGAAATGGGAAAAGCCAGACCCTTCTTAGTGACAGTGATTGAATCTATCCTGGCTAATTCTGTAAACATTATATACCTAGAAGGAAATATATGCCTTTTGGACATCTCAGCATTATAAATGGGTCAGAGTCTTTAATCAGCAGATTTAGTTTCTGATTAACCAGTTGAAGGCAAAAGGTTTGTTTGGTTTTATCTAGGTTAAATGAGGGGACAGTAACTAAGTGAAAGGGAGTTACCATACACAAGGAAAGTTAAGTGTGTCCATTATTCCCTGATGTTTTAACTCATAACTGCTGGTGTAAACAGTCTGGCTTTTATAGAAGTTTGTTGTTTTTGTTTTAAGATTTTTTTCATCCTGTATACTAAAGAACAGACATTTTCCCCAGAATAATCAGAACACCAAGGCAAAACATGTTGGACTTTGGTTCCATTATTTTTCCTTTAAGCAATTCCTCACCACTTGTAGGTTCTCCCTCACCACCCCTTGGCACTTTTTGATCCTCTGCTTCTTGGCAAATCCTCCTCTCCTGATCTTTGTGACTTTGAGGCCCTTTGGTGCTGGATCCCTCTGCTGAGTCTCTCCTACTTATTAAAAGAGGGTGAATCTAGATCTACTCAGTCCTCCTTTCCTTTGGCAGATTCACCTAATTGTGGCTTTCACTATCTCCTCTGTGGATGACTCCCTTATCTACTATAACTTGAAAAATCTACTGCATACCCTTTCTTTCCCAGACCTTGCCTTTACCTCCTAAGTTTTTTTTTTTTGGTATCATTAATATACATTACATGAGCAACGTTGTGGTTACTAGACTCCACCCATTATCAAGTCCCCACCGCATACCCCATTACAGTCACTGTCTATCAGCATAGTAAGATGCTATAGAATCACTACTTGTCTTCTCTGTGTTATACTGCCTACCCCGTGCACCCCCCCCCACATTATGTGTGCTAATCGTAATGCCCCTTTTTCCCCCTTGTCCCTCCCTTCCCACCCATCCTCCCCAGTCCCTTTCCCTTTGGTAACTGTTGGTCCATTCTTGGGTTCTGTGAGTCTGCTGCTGTTTTGTTCCTTCAGTTTTTTCTTTCTTCTTATACTCCACATGTGAGTGAAATCATTTGATACTTGTCTTTCTCTGCCTGGCTTATTTCACTGAGCATAATACCCTCTAGCTCCATCCACGTTGTTGCAAATGGTAGGATTTGTTTTCTTCTTATGGCTGAATAATATTCCATTGTGTATATGTACCACATCTTCTTTATCCATTCATCTACTGATGGGCACTTAGGTTGCTTCCATTTCTTGGCTATTGTAAGTAGTGCTGTGATAAACATAGGGTTGCATATGTCTTTTTCAAACTGGGCTGCTGCATTCTTAGGGCAAATTCCCAGGAGTGGAATTCCTGGGTCAAATGGTATTTCTATTTTGAGTTTTTTGAGGAACCTCCACATTGCTTTCCACAATGGTTGAACAAATTTACATTCCCACCAGCACTGTAGGAGGGTTCCCCTTTCTCCACATCCTCGCCAATATTTGTTGTTATTTGTCTTTTGGATGGTGGTTATCCTTACTGGTGTGAGGTGATATCTCACTGTGGTTGTAATTTGCATTTCTCTGATGTATAGTGATGTGGAGCATCTTTTCATGTACCTGTTGGCCATCTGAATTTCTTCTTTGGACAAGTGTCTGACCTCCTAAATTAACTAGGATTTGGTTTGACTGTCATTGAGGGAAAATACAAAATAATGGTGGATTGAACAAGAAAAGTTAGTTTCTGTCACAACAGAGTCCTGGAATGGTATGGCTGCTCCAAAGTCACCAGGGACCCCAATTCCATCTATCTTTTGCTCTGCCAGCCTCAATACATGGCTTCTATCTCATAGTCATGATTGTTGCTCACAATCTAGCCATCTATCCCCCTTCTTGCCAGGAGTAGGGAGGGAAAAAAAAGGAGAAAAGCATTTCCAATCCTTTAAGGACTCCCCAGATTTGCTTATACCAAATCTGCCTCCATCCTATTGGCCAGGATTAATGTGTTAGGCTGACGTTACTGCATAGCTGTCTGGGCAATGTGCCTTTATGTTGGACAGCCGTGAATCCAGCTAAACACCAGATGTTTAATACTTTGAGGAAGGTAGTAGGGGGATGGGTATTTGGGGTAACTTGCAACCCCTTTGGACGACACATCTCTTAGACCATTTCTTTTAGACTAATATTTCAGTTTTCTAATATTTTGCCAATATGACAAATTGAAAGAAATTTCTTCCCTGTATGAAAATCTTCCATATCTCTGTGTGATAGCATGTTGTACACATTTTGTTCTCCCTTGGATGCTATAAACTCCTTTCACTGTTTACATAGAAGATGTGTGATAATACTTAAAAACTCTTTAGTGCTTCTTCCTTCTAAGTGGTCAAAATTAAAGCAAAGTGTGGGAAAATACTACTTTTTAGAAACTTTATTTTATAAGCAGTGGTTAATTCATAGTTGACACATATATTATTAGTTGAAGAGATTAGTGAAAACTTAGTGCTAAGTATCTAGGCTTTAATCCATTGTATCTTAAGTGCTTAATTTTTCATTGTTAAGAAAGTAAAAAAATTTGAGATGGTGGAAATTTAATTCTGACTAATGCTTCATGTGATTTTTTCTTTTAGTGTGGCTGTACTCCGTGGAATAAAAGAGGGCCTGCAGAAAGCTGTAACAGACCATACAGTAAAAGCCATTCTGATTTGTGGATCAAATGGCAAATTCTGTGCAGGTAACCAGTATCTAAACCTCTCCCACTATCTCCGGAATCCAGCTGCAGACTGAGATTGATATTGCAGTAGCTGGCCCTGTGGGTCATACCTTAGTGTGGGTAATGATCTGGGAGACTTGAACAGGAATTATAAACATTGTGAAGAGACAGTCACAAAAGAAACCCAGAGAAGGCTGTGACCTTGTTTTTTGATACTGGATCGGGCCTTTGGATGACATTTAGTTGCAGGCTTGATGGGTATTATACCTGCTAGTATAAACCTACTGGTACATACCTGCTTTGCATATGTCTCCACCTGTGTGAGCTGGGGCACATCCCTTTAAAGTCCTAGACCTCAGTTTCTCTATTGATAAAGTAGATGCAGTCATATGTACCTTAACAGGCCTTTGTGAGATTAAATGACAGAATGTATCTGAAAGCCCCTAGTACAGTGCCTGAACGTGAAGTTGTTCAATAAATGTTATGTTTATTTCACACAGTGTCTTGAAATGGAGTCCATTTTCTTCTGATAGTCACCCATCTCAGTGAGCATAGCATTCTCTAATGGGTTATTCTGTGAATATGCAAAAATATTGACAAAATATGGCAAAAGAATTTGAAATGGTGATTCAGTGATATCCGTAGCAGCTTTTCCTCTTTTTCCAAATGAATATATTATACCCTTTGACAAAAGTGGATATGAGGGCCTATGTGTTGTTACTGTAGCCAGAGGATTTTAATGTATGTTTATGGTAGCCTGAGAAGAAATAGATATTGGACAAATAAATAAATATAATAAAAATAAAATATATAATATAGATAAATACAAAAATTTTAACCATTATATTAATCACCATTTATCTTGCCTGCTACATTCCAGTACTATGTAGGCTATTTATTAATAATGATACAGTATTTTTACACATATTATATTTTAATCCTCAGTAAATCCTACAATTTCCATTTACAGATGAGAAGACTGAGCCTAAGAGAAATTAAAATAATGTGCCAAACATTAACCAGCTATTAAATGACTTATTCACTGTTTGGAAACTTAAGGTTAGGAACCCAAATTAATGACTGTCAGGCATGGAGAGAGGGATCAGAATTATGTAGAATTTGATATTTCTTTGTAAGAAAGGGGGTCGAACAGAGAGAATGTAGTTAGGGTACAGGGGCAGAAAAAGTTATTTTTCTGGAAAAGCATTAGGGATTATCATGCTTGATTTAATGGATTTATATAGAACAATGCACCCAGCAAATGGAAAATATATGCGTTCTTTTCAGATCTGCAACATCTACAGCAATTGGCTACATACTGGGTCATGAAATATTATCTTAGTAAATTTCAGTTAGAATATGTTCTCTGACAACAGTGCAGTTAAACTAGAAATCAATAACAAAAATACAACCAGAAATTCTCATGTGTTTAGAAATAGAATTCATTTCTTAATGACCTCTGGGTCAAAGCAGAAATCATAATAGAATTTAGAAAATATTTGGAGCTGAATGATAGTGAAACCAGGACACATATAAATTCAAGAACACAGCTTAAGCAAAATTTAATAGGAAATTTATAAATTAGATTTATAGCAAAAGAAAAATGACTGAAACATTATGAGCTAAGTATCTGTATCAAGGAACTAACAAAACAAACAGTAAAACAGACCCCAAATGAAGCCCCAAAAGAAAATCATAAAGAGGACAAATTAATGAGATAGAAAACAAAAGTGAATCAACAGGAACAACAATGTCAAAAGTTAGTTCCTTGAATGATTAATAAATTGACAAACATCTGGAGAAATTGATCAAGAAAAAAGATGGCACAATGTATATAAAGAATGGCAAAAGGGCTATCACTGCAGATGTTGTAGCCATTAAAAAAAGATAATGAAGATATTATGAACAAGTAGGAAAATAGGACTAACCAAAACTGACTCAGAAGAAATAGAAAACCATTAAAGAAATTGAATCAGTAATCAAAAATCACACAGAGTAAATTCTAGCCCCAGATGACTTCATTGGCAAGCTTTAACTGAAAAGTCAAGGAGAATATTATTCTGATTTTATATAAATGTTTTAGAGAATAAAAAGGAGGGAACTCGAGAGAAGGCTCAAGATGCTGGTGTGAGTAGGTGATGGAAATCTCCTCCCAAAACCATATACATTTTTGAAAATACAACAAATACAACTATTCCTAAAAGAGAGACCAGAAGATACCATACAGCAGCCAAGCTACATCTACATATGTGAGAACTCAGCATCTCACGAAAAGGGTAAGATACAAAGCCATGACCTGGCGGGACCCAAAGACTTCCCCTACCCCAGCTCACCAGTGGGAGGAAAAAAATCAGAGTGGGGAGGGAGTGGAAGCACAGGACTACTAAATAACCAGCCCTAGTAATCTGCACCAGGAGCATAGACACACATTGCATGGTGTACCGGATATTAGAGAAATGGAAAAGTAAAATCCGAGATGGAGACTATAAGCGGGTCCCCACAGTTGGCTCCCCTGGGACAAAAGAAAAGCAGGTGCTTTTTAAAAGTCTTAAAGGGACAAGGGCTTCAAAGCTGGATGAAATCGTCCTGGCACACACTGCCCAGCAGGCTGGAAATCTTAAGGAACTTAAGGTGGCCTAACCGCCTGGGTGGTAACGCAGCTCTGAAGCCCCGACATATGTGAAACAAATACTAACAGAATTAGAAGAGGAAATAGAATGCAATGCATTCATTTTAGGAGACTTCAGCACACCACTCACTCCAAAGGACAGGTCAAGCAGACAGAAAATAAGTAAGGACACAGAGGCACTGATCAAAACACTAAAACAGATGGACCTTACAAACACCTACAGATCTCTACACCCAAAAGCAGCAGGATACACATTCTTCTCAAGTGCACATGGAACATTTTCCAGAATAGACCACATACTAGGCCACAAAAAGAGCCTCAGTAAATTCAAAAAGATTGAAATTCTACCAGCCAACTTCTCAGATCACAAAGGTATAAAACTAGAAATAAATTGTACAAAGAAAACAAAAAGGCGCACAAACACATGGAGGCTTAACAACATGCTCCAAAATCATCAATGGATCAATGACCAAATTAAAACAGAGATCAAGCAATATATGGAGACAAATGACAACAACAGCACAATACCCCAACTTCTGTGGGACGCAGTGAAGGCAGTTCTAAGAGGAAAATATATAGCAATCGAGGCCTATTTAAAGAAGGAAGAACAATCTCAAATGAATAGTCTAAAGTCACAATTATTGAAACTGGAAAAAGAAGAACAAATGAGGTGCAAGGTCAACAGAAGGAGGGACATAATAAAGATCAGAGAAAAAAATCAATAAAATTGAGAAAAATAAAACAATAGAAAAAATCAATGAAACCATGAGCTGGTTCTTTGAGATAATAAACAAAATAGATAAACCCCTAGCCAGACTTATTAAGAGAAAAAGAGAATCTACACACATTAACAGAATCAGAAAAGATAAAGGAAAAATCACAACAGACCCCACAGATACACAAACAATTATTAGAGAATACTATGAAAATCTATATGCTAACAAGCTGGATAACCTAGAAGAAATGGACAACTTTCCATAGAAATACAACCTTCCAAGACTGACCAAGAAAGGAACAGAAAATCTAAACAGACCAATTATAAGCAATGAAATTGAATTGGTAATCAAAAAACTACCAAAGAACAAAATCCCCGAGCCAGATGGATTCACCACTGAATTTTATCAGACATTTAGAGAAGACATAATACCCATTCTCCTTAAAGTTTTCCAAAAAATAGAAGAGGAGGGAATACTTCCAAACTCATTCTATGAAGCCAGCATCACTATAATACCAAAACCAGGCAAAGACACCGCAAAGAAGAAAATTACAGACCAATATCCCTGATGAACATAGATACAAAAATACTCAACAAAATATTAGCAAACCGAATTCAAAAATACATCAAGAGGATCATACACCATGGTCATGTGGGATTCATCTCAGGGATACAAGGATGGTACAACATTCAAAAAACCACCAACACCATCCACCACATGAACAAAAAGAAGGACAAAATCCACATGATCATCTCCATAGATGCTGAAAAAGCATTCAACAAAATCAAACATCCATTCATGACAGAAACTCTCAACAAAATGCGTATATAGGGCAAGTACCTCAACATAATAAAGACCATATATGACAAACCCACAGCCAACATCTACTTGACAGTGAGAAGCTGAAAGATTTTCACCTAAGATCAGGAACAAAACAGGGATGCCCACTCTCCCTACTTTTATTCAACATAGTACTGAAGGTCCTAGCCACGGCAATCAAACAAAGAAATACAAGGCATCCAGATTGGTAAAGAAGATGTCAAACTGTCACTATTTGCAGATGACATGATATTCAACATGAAAAACCCCAAAGACTCCACTCCAAAACTACTAGATGTAATATCTGCATTCAGCAAAGTTGTAGTATACAAAATTAATACACAGAAATCTGTTGTATTCCTATACACTAATGATGAACTAGCAGAAAGAGAAATTGGGAAAACAATTCCATTCACAACTGCATCAAAAAGAATAAAATACCTAGGAATAAACCTAACCAAGGAAGTGAAAAACCTATACTCTGAAAACTACAAGACATGCCTGAGAGAAATTAAAGAAGATACCAACAAATGGAAACACATTCTGTGCTCATGGATAGGAAGAATTAATATTGTCATAATGGCCATCCTGCCTAAAGCAATCTACAGATTCAATGCAATCTCTATCAAAATACCAACAGCATTCTTCAACAAACTGGAACAAATAGTTCTAAAATTCATATGGAACCACAAAAGACTCAAAATAGCCAAAGCAATCCCGAGAAGGAAAAATAAAGCAGGGGGGATCTCACTTCCCAAGTTCAAGCTCTACTACAAAGCCACAGCAATCAAGAAAATTTGGTACTGGCACAAGAACAGACCCATAGACCAGTGGAACAGAATAGAGAGTCCAGATATTAACCCAAACATATATGGTCAATTAATACATCACAAAGGAGCCATGGATATACAATGGGGAAACGACAGCCTCTTCAGCAGCTGGTGTTGGCAAAACTGAACAGCCACATGTAACGAATGAAACTGAATCATTGTCTAACCCCATACACAAAAGTAAATTCAAAATGGATTAAAGACCTGAATGTAAGTCATGAAACCTTAAAAGTTTTAGAAAAAAATATACGCAAAAATCTCTTGGACATAAACATGAGCAACTTCTTCATGAAGATATCTCCCCGGGCATGGGAAACAAAAGCAAAAATGAACAAGTGGGACTATATCAAACTGAAAAGCTTCTGTACAGCAAAGGACACCATCAATAGAACAAAAAGGCATCCTACAGTATAGGAGAATATATTCATAAATGACATATCTGATAAAGGGTTGACATCCAAAATATATCAAGAGTTCACACACCTCAACAAACAAAAAGCAAATAATCCAATTAAAAAATGGGCAGAGGATCTGAATAGACACTTCTCCAAAGAAGAAATTCAGATGGCCAACAGGCACATGAAAAGATGCTCCACATCGCTAATCATCAGAGAAATGCAAATTAAAACCACAATGAGATATCATCTCACACCAGTTAGGATAGCCAACATCCAAAAGACAAACAACAACAAATGGTGGTGAGGATGTGGAGAAAGGGGAACCCTTCTACACTGCTGGTGGGAATGTAAATTAGTCAACCATTGTGGAAAGCAGTATGGAGTTTCCTTTAAAAAGTCAATATAGAAATACCGTTTGACCCAAGAATTCAACTCCTAGGAATTTACCCTAAGAATGCAGGAGTCCAGTTTGAAAAAGACATATGCACCCCTATGTTTATCACAGCACTATTTACAATAGCCAAGAAATGGAAGAACCTAAGTGTCCATCAGTAAATGAATGGATAAAGAAGATGTGGTACATATACACAATGGAATATTATTCAGCCATAAGAAGAAAACAAATCCTACCATTTGCAACAACATGGATGGAGCTACAGGGTATTATGCTCAGTGAAATAAGCCAGGCGGAAAAAGACAAGTGTCAAATGGTTTCAGTCATATGTGGAGTATTAAAAAAAGCAAGAACTGAAGGAACAAAATAGCAGCAGACTCACAGAACCCAAGAATGGACTAACAGTTACCAAAGGGAAAGGGACTGGGGAGGATGGGTGGGAATGTAGGGATAAGGATGAAGAAGGGGCATTACGATTAGCAGACATAATGTAGGGTGGGTGGGCACGGGGAGGGCTGTACAACACAGAGAAGACAAGTAGTGATTCTATAGCATCTTACTATGCTGATGGACAGTGACTGTAGTGGGGTAACTGGTTGGGATTTGATGATTGGGGGAGTCCTGAACCATAATGTTGCTCATGTAATTGTAGATTAATGATACTAAAATAAAAATAAGTAAATAAAATTTTTAAAAAGAGGGAAGTCCTCCTATATTAGTTTCCTGGGGCTGCCGTAGCAAATGACCACACACTGGGTTAATTCAAGCAACAGAAATGTATTCTCTCCCAGCTCTAGGGGGTAGAAGTTCATAATCAAGATTTGCAAAACCATTTCCCCACAAAGGCTCTAGGGAAGAATCCTTCCTTGCCTCTTCTCCCTTGTGTGGTTGCTGGCAATCCTTGGTTTTTCTGGCTTGTTGCTGCATCGATCCTGTCTCTGCCTCTGTCTTCCCATGGCCTTCTCCGCAAGATCCAAATTTCCCTGATCCTGTATAGACACACTGTAATCCAGTATGACCTCACCTTTACCTGATCTCATCTGCAAAGGCTCTATTTCCAAATAACATCACATTTATAGGTTCTGGGTGGACACTACTGAACCCAGTACACTTTCCAACTCATTTTGTGGGTCTAGTATCACTTTGATACTAACACCTGGTCAAGGACAGTATGAAAAAGCAAAATTATCGGCCAATTTCATAAACCCACATGTAATAATCTTACACAGTACATTATAAAATTGAATCTAGCAATATATTAAAAGGTAAAGTACATCACATTATCCCAGAAATACAGATTGATTAAACATTAGAAAAGCAATGTAATTCATTCTATTAAGACATAATTAAAGGATTAAAAGAGAAAAATAATGTAATTATTTCAAGAGGTACAGAAAAAACATGATGATACTTTACATGCATTAAAGAAAACATTCTTAGTAAACTACGTATAGAAAGGAAATGTCTTAGGCAAAAGATAGTTACTTTTAAAAAGCTAAGCAAACATAAAAAATAATGGTAAATTGAAAGCTTTCCTTATGAGAATGGAGTAAGACAAGGCTGGCTTTTATCACCATTTCTATTTGACATGGTATTCTAGGCCCTGACCACACCAGTAATGCTAGGAAAAGAAATAAACGGTATGGAGATTGGAAAGGAAGAAACAAGACAGTTATCCAGAAGATATGATAGTGTTTATAGAAAAATCAAAATGAGCTATCAGAAAATTATTTAAATTAATAAGAATTCAGTATTTTTTCTGGATATAAAGTCAATATCCCAAAATTAATTGCATCTCTATATGTCAGAAATAAACAGTTAAAGAGTAAAATAACTATGTTTTTGTCTATGCCTTGCTTTCTGTAAATTGAGATAATAATACTAACTTTATGCTGCAAATAGAAGAATGTAGTATAACATTTAAGAATGTGGGCTTTGGAGTCAAACTGCTAGAGTTCAAATTCTTATTTTACCAGTAATTAGTCCATGTCTGAACTAGTCACTTAATATCTCAAAGCCTTAACTTCCTTACCTGTAAAATGCAGATGGTTATACTATTAATGCAGGTGTTAAGAAAATTAAATGAGACAATATATGAAACTACTTTGCACAGTATCTGATATAAAGTATTCATCCAGTAAATGTTCATTGTTATTGCATGAAAAATCATTTTAATCTAGAGTTACAGGAATGACAGTCCTGAGATCCAGAAATACATCTTGTTTATCTATGACAAAAAGAATCTAAATAAAAAGCATAGTACCACTAGACTAGACTCTGAATTATGATGCGTTGGTGAGAAAAAAGCATAATCCTGAATTGATGCTAGATGAGGAGCAGGTAGCAAAAAAAAAAAAAAAAAAAGGTGAACAGGCTGAACATGAAATAATTACTTTTTAACTTGTGCCAAGCTTAATGTTTTCAAAGATTAGATAATGCTGTGGGGAAAAGCTTGCAATGTATAACCTTATGTAGAAAAAGGAAAATAAAAAAAGTAGTTTTACCAAATGCTCTCAATATTGCTAAAATATGTATATTATAATACACTCTCATTTAATTTTCACATCGTTCATATAAGATGGAGACAAAAAGGTTTGATAACTTAAGGTCTTCAAAAATCTATTGTTCCAGATGATAGGCAGCAACTCTACCTTTAGAAAAATTAAAAAGCAGAGAGAAGGGGCACAGATTCTGAGACTGAATCAGCCCCTCCTGTTGATAGCATGATACTGCTCACCAACCCTACACACAGCAATTGAGACCCATACCTTTAAGGGCATGAGTCATTATAATATAAGACCGCAAGGTAAAATGCATACATATTTGTGAGTTATATGTTCATCAGTGAGCTCAGAATTATGTTTTTGTAATTGATCTTTATGATCAATAAAAGTAACATTTCTTTCCCTAATTATCAAAATAACACATGCATTATGGAAAATTTGAAAAATACCCCAAATTCATAAGAACTCAAAGATCAACACAAATATTATCACATAGAGATAATAATGTAATATTTTGGTGAATTCTTAATTTTCCCAACACATGTATCTAACTGGCTTTGTGACCTTGAGTAAACTATTAATCTGTGTTCTTTCATCTATTTGCAGCGTAAGGTTAGTATTATTATCCCAGTTTACAGAAAGCAAGGCATAGACAAAAATATAGTATTTTACTCTTTAAATCTGTAAATATTCACAAATATGTATGCATTTTACCCTGTGGTCTTGTAACGACTCATGCCCTTAACAAAGGTGTGGGTCTCAATTGCTGTGCGTAGGGTTTGTGAGCAGTACCATGCACTCAATAGGAGGAGCTGATTCAGTCCCAGAATCTATTCCCCTTCCCTCTGCTTTTTAATTTTTCTAAAGGTAGAATTGCTACCTATCATATGGAAGGACAGATTTTAGAAGATTACAGGATTCCTGATAAAGATTTAGGATTTTTATCTCATATCATTATGCATTTTCTAGGCTCTTTTTCCTTTACTGTGTCTCCAGCCAGAGGATGAAATGTTTCATGGGCCCAAAGTCTGAGATTCCTTAAGGGTTATCTGGTAACTTATTACTGTGTCACAAAGTTCAAGTCTTTCTCAACTTTTTTTTCCTTGTCTTTGTCCTTAGGGGCTGATATCCATGGCTTCAGTGGTCCTAGAACCTCCAGCCTCACATTGGGACATGTAGTAGATGAAATACAGACAAATGAGAAGCCTGTGGTGGCAGCTATTGAAGGCGTGGCTCTAGGAGGGGGACTGGAGCTGGCCCTGGGCTGTCACTATAGGATCGCCTGTGCAGAGGTGACAGCTGACGCTCCACGTGGGACTTGGTACTGGGGGCTTTTCTTCAGGCAGACCTTAAATGTAGCCATGAAATTGAGATTAATTGGCAGTTCTTAGGTATTGCTAGCATTCAGCTGCTATGTACCAATACTGTGGTAGTTGTTACTGAAATGGTGAAATGTGTCCATTCTGGCTGGTAAGTAGCTGCTGGCACTGAGTCCCCTGACTGTTCCTTTGCTTTTCTTGACCCTAGCACTTGAGCCTTCCCGTGATCCACTAAGGGGAACTCCTGGGTCCGCAGAGGGCTCCAGGACTCTGCTCCAGTACTATGGCCCATATCAGGTTCCAGTGAGCGAAGTTCATGAACTATGATGTATTAAATATTTTGACTAGCTTACTTAAATTTTCATTTCTTATCTTCAAGATTTCAGTTTTGTGAAATCTTATCAGTACCTAAGAAGACAAGTTTCTATTACAAAACAACACAAAATGAGTAAATCCATTTATTTCTGGAAATAGATTTAATTTGGGCTATTGGACATATAGAACAAGGTCTGTGATACCAGTCTTATAATGATAACATTTTTGTAATTAATACATTTTTCTAATAATAAAGATATCATAATAATAAAGATATTATTTGTGATTTTAATAGACTACAAAATACAAGAAGTTATAAAGGTAAAAACCAATATCACCATAAACTTGCAGTTCAGAAATAACCACTTAATGTTCTACTTTATTTCCTTCTGTTTTTTCTATGTAATTTTTCTTATACTCTTAATATTCTTTGCAATCATTTTTTTTAAAAATTACATTTCAAATTTTATTGTATTTGTTGGTATACTCTTGTTTAATCGTATTTGCTTAAGATTATTATTTTTTTATTTTAATTTTTTATTTTGCTATTATTAATGTACAATGACATGAGCAATATTATAGTTACTAAACTCCCCCTATTATCAAATCCCCACCACATACCCTATTACAGTCACTGTCCATCAGTGTAGTAAGATGCTATAGAATCACTACTTGTCTTCTCTGTGTTATGCTGCCTTCCCCATGTGTCCCACCTTGCTAGATTATGTGTGCTAATCGTAATACCCCTTTTTCCCCCTTATCCCTCCCTTCCCACCCATCTTTTCCACTTCCTTGCCCTTTCGTAACTGTTATTCCATTCTTGGGTTCTGTGAGTCTGCTGCTGTTTTGTTCCTTCAGTTTTTTCTTTGTTCTTATACTCCACAGATGAGTGAAATCATTTGATACTTGTCTTTTTCCATCTGGCTTATTTCACTGAGCATAATACCCTCTAGCTCCATCCATGTTGTTGCAAATGGTAGGATTTGTTTTCTTCTTATGGCTGAATAATATTCCATTGTGGTATATGTACCACATCTTCTTTATCCATTCATCTACTGATGGACACTTAGGTTGCTTCCATTTCTTGACTATTGTAAACAGTGCTGCAATAAACATAGGGGTGCACATGTATTTCTCAAACTGGGCTGCTGTATTCTTAGGGTAAATTCCTAGGAGTGGAATTCCTGGGTCAAATGGTATTTCTATATTGATTTTTTAAAATAATTTATTTTGGTATCATTAATCTACAATTACATGTGCAATATTATGGTTATTAAATATATTGATATTTTTGAGGAACCTCCGTATTGCTTTCCCCAATGGTTGAACTAATTTACATTCCCACCAACAGTATAAGAGAGTTCCCCTTTCTCCATATCATTGCCAACATTTGTTGTTCGTCTTTTGGATGGCAGCCATCCTAACTGGTGTGAGGTGATATCTCATTGTGGTTTTAATTTGGCTTTCTCTGATGAGGGATTAATGATGTGGAGCATCTTTTCATGTGCCTGTTGGCCATCTGAATTTCTTCTTTGGAGAAGAGTCAGTTCATGTCCTCTGCTCATTTTTTAATTGGCTTATTTGCTTTTTGTTTGTTGAGGTGCATAAGCTTTTTACATAGTTTGGATGTCAACCCCTTATTGGATATGTCATTTATGAATATATTCTCCCATACTGTAGGATGTCTTTTTGTTCTACTGATGGTGTCCTTTGCTGTACAGAAGCTTTTTAGTTTCATATAGTCCCACTTGTTCATTTTTGCTTTTGTATCCTTTGCCCAGGGAGATATGTTCATGAAGAAGTTGCTCATATTTATCTCCAAGAGATTTTTGCCTATGTTTTTTTCTAAGAGTTTTATGGTTTCATGACTTACATTTAGGTCTTTGATCCATTTTGAGTTTACTTTTGTGTATGGGGTTAGACACTAATCCAGTTTCATTCTCTTACATGTAGCTGTCCATTTTTGCCAACACCAGCTGTTGAAGAGGCTGTCATTTCCCCATTGTATATCCATGCCTCCTTTATCATATATTAATTGACCATATATGGTTGGGTTTATATCTGGGTTCTCTAGTCTGTTCCATTGGTCTATGGGTCTGTTCTTGTGCCAGTACCAAATTGTCTTGATTACTGTGGCTTTGTAGTAGAGCTTGAAGTCAGGGAGCATAATTCCCCCCACTTTAGTCTTCCTTCTCAGGATTGCTTTAGCTATTTGGGGTCTTTTGTGGTTCCATATGAATTTTAGAAGTATTTGCTCTAGTTCCTTGAAGAATGCTGTTGGTGTTTTGATAGGGATTGCATTGAATCTGTAGATTGCTTTAGGCAGGTTGGCCATTTTGATATTAATTCTTCCTATCCATGAGCATGGGATGTGTTTCCATCTATTGGTATGTTCTTTAATTTCTCTCAGGAATGTGTTGTGGTTTCAGAGTATAAGTCCTTCACTTCCTTGGTTAGGTTTATTCCTAGGTCTTTTATTCTTTTGGATGCAATTGTAAATGGATTTGTTTTCCTGATCTCTTTCTGCTAGTTCACCATTGTTGTATAGAAATGCAACAGATTTCTGCATATGAATTTTGTATCCCACAACTTTACTGAATTCAGATATTAGATCTAGTAGTTTTGGAGTGGATTCTTTAGGGTTTTTTTATGTACAATATCATGTCATCTGCAAACAGGGACAGTTTGGCTTATTCCTTACCATTCTGGATGCCTTTTATTTCTTTGTGTTGTCTGATTGCCATGGCTAGGACCTCCAGTACTATTTTGAATAAAAGTGGGCAGAGTGGGCATCCTTGTCTTGTTCACGATGTTAAAGGAAAAGATTTCAGCTTCTTGCTGTTAAGTATAATGTTGGCTGTGGGTTTATCATATATGGCCTTTAGTATATTCAGGTACTTGCCCTCTATAGCCATTTTGTTGAGAGTTTTTATCATGAATGGATGTTGAATTTTGTTGCATGCTTTTTTAGCATCTATGGAGATGATCATGTGGTTTTTGTTCTTCTTTTTGTTGGTGTAGGGATGATGTTGATAGATTTTTGAATGTTGTACCATCCTTGCATCCCTGGGCTGAATCTGACTTGATCATGATGGATGATCTTTTTCATGTATTTTTGAACTTGGTTTGCTAATATTCTGTTGAGTATTTTTGCATCTATGTTCATCAGGGATATTGGTCTGTCATTTTCTTTTTTTGTAATGTCTTTGCCTGGTTTTGGTATTAGATTGATGTTGGCCTCGTAGAATGAGTTTGGGAGTATTCGCTCCTCTTCTACTTTTTGGAAAACTTTAAGGATGATGGGTATTAGGACTTCACTAAATGTTTGATAAAATTCAGCAGTGAAACCATCTGGTCCAGGTGTTTCCTTCTTAGGTAGTTTTTTGATTATCAATTCAATTTCTCTGCTGGTAATTGGTCTATTCAGATTTTCTGTTTCTTCCTGGGTCTGCCTTGGAAGGTTGTATTTTTCTAGGAAGTTGTCCATTTCTTCTAGGTTATCCAGTTTGTTACCATATAATTTTTCATAGTATTCTCTCATAATTCTTTGTATTTCTGTGGTGTCCATAGTGATTTTTCCTTTCTAATTTCTGATTTTGTTTATGTGTGTAGACTCTCTTTTTTCTTGATAAGTCTAGCTAGGGGTTTATCTATTTTGTTTATTTTCTCAAAGAACCAGCTCCTGCTTTCATCGATTCTTTCCATTGTTTTATTCCTCTCAATTTTATTTTTTTCTGCTATAATCTTTATCATGTCCCTCCTTCTACTGACTTTGGGCTTCATTTGTTCTTCCTTTTCTAGTGTCATTAATTGTGAGTGTAGACTGTTCATTTGGGGATTGTTCTTCTTTCCTGAGGTAGGCCTGTATTGCAATATATTTTCTGCTTAGCACGGCCTTTGCTGCATCCCACAGACTTTGTGGTGTTGAATTATTGTTGTCATTTGTCTCCATATATTGCTTGATCTCTGTTTTTATTTGGTCATTGATCCACTCATTATTTAGGAGCATGTTATTAAGCCTCCATGTGTTTGTGGGCTATTTCATTTTCTTTGAGTAATTTATTTCTAGTTTCATGCATTTGTGATCTGAGATGCTGGTTGCTACAATTCCAATCTTTTTGTATTTACTGAGGCTCTTTTTGTGGCCTAGTATATGATCTATTCTTGAAAATGTTCCATGTACGCTTGAGAAGAATGTGTATCCTGTTGCTTTTGGATGGAGTATTCTGTAGATGTCCGTTAGCTCCATCTGTTCTAATACGTTATTTAGTGCCTGTGTCTCTTTATTTTCTGTCTGATTGATCTGTCCTTTGGAGTGAGTGGTGTGTTGAAGTCTCCCAAAAAGAATACATTGCAGTCAATTTCCCCCTTTAATTCTGTTAGTATTTTTTTCACATATCTAGGTGTTCCTGTGTTGGGTGCATAGACATTTATAATAGTTATATTCTATTGTTGGACTGACCCCTTTATCATTATGTAATGTTCTTCTTTGTCTCTTCTTACTTTCTTTGTTTTGAAGTCTATTTTGTCTCATACAAGTACTGCAACTCCTGCTTTTTTCTCCCTATTAGTTGCATGAAATATCTTTTTCCATCCCTTCACTTTTAGTCTGTGTATGTCTTTGGGTTTGAAGTGAGTCTCTTGTAGGCAGCATATAGATGGGTCTTGTTTTTTTATCCATTCAGTGACTCTATGTCTTTTGATTGGTGTCTTCACACCATTTACATTTAGGGTGGTTATCAATACGTATGTACTTATTGCCATTGCAGGCTTTAGATTTGTGGCTACCAAAGGTTCAAGGGTAATTCCCTTACTATCTAACAGTCTAATTTCACTCACTTTATATACTATTACAAACACAACCTGAAGATTCTTTTTTTTTTCTCCTCCTTTTTCTTCTCCGTTCTTTGTATGTTATGAATCATTCTGTACTTTTTGTCTATCCCTTGGGTGATATCTATTTAGTCTTAGGAATACTTCCATCTATAGAAGTCCCTCCAAAACGCACTGTAGATGTCGTTTGTAGGAGGTAATTCTCTTGGCTTTTGCTTATCTGAAAATTGTTTAATCCCTCCTTCAAATTTAAATGATAACCTTGCCGGGTAGAGTATTCTTGGTTCGAGGCCCTTCTGCTTCATTGCATTCAATATATCATGCCACTCCCTTCTGCCCTGTAAGGTTTCTACTGAGAAGTCTGATGATAGTCTGATGGGTTTTCCTTTGTATGTGATCTTTTTTCTCTCTCTAGCTGCTTTTAAAAGTCTGTCCTTATCCTTGATCTTTGACATTTAATTATTGTATGTCTTGATGTTGTCTTCCTTGGGTCCCTTCTGGTGGGAGATATGTGCATCTCCATCACTTGAGAGACTATCTCCTTCCCCAGATTGGGGAAGTTTTCTGCTTTTATGTCCTCAAAGATGCTTTTTACCTCTTTTTCTTCTTCTTCTGGTATCCCTATTATGCGAATATTGTTCCGTTTGGATTGGTCACACAGTTCTCTCAATATTCTTTCATTCTTAGAGATTCTTTTTTCTCTCTGTGCCTCAGCTTCTTTGTATTCCTCTTCTCTAATTTCTGTTCCATTTACCATCTCTTCTACTACGTCTATTCTGCTTTTAAATCCCTCCTTTGTATGTTTCATTGTGGATATGGAATTTTGTAATGATTGAATCTCAGTCTTAAATTCATTTCTAAGTTCTTGAATATTTTTCTGTACCTCCATAAGCATGTTTATGATTTTTATGTTGAACTCTCTTTCAGGAAGATTGGTGAGTTCAGTTTCATTTGGTCCTTTTTCTTGGGTTTGTGAGATTTTGGTCTCTACCATGTTCCTTTGACATTTCATGTTTCTGAGTGGTGCCCTCTATTGCCCAGAAGCTCCAGTCTCTGGAGCTGCTCAGCCCCTAGAGTGAGGTTGGGGGTTGTAAGGGAGTGGAGCTGGTGCCTTGGGGAGGAAAGATCTGTTTCCTGATTCCCGTCTGCCCTGCTTGTCTCCAGTATCACAGCCAGTGGGCTGAGCACACAGTTGTAAGCCTCTAGGCTTGGTGTCTCTAGCTCTTGTAGGGGGGGCCTCTCTCTGGCTTCCCTGACGCCAGAGCAGTAACTGCTGGTTTGCAAGCCAGTGCTGGAAGGCCAGGAGGAAGGCTTGGTAGGCTGCGTGTCACAGTGGGGGTCCTTGGAGATGAGTAGCCAGCCAGGGGGGTGCAGTGCCTGAAGCTCCCCAAAGTTCCCAATCTGCTGGGCAGAGCACACCCAGACAACCTTGTCCCCCTATCCCTTTTCCCACGCAGCAAGGTCCATGTAAATCCCACCCCTTCGGCAGCCCTCTTGCTGCTGGGAAACCTCTCAGACCGCCTGCCTTTCCCTTGTCTTACAGCAGCCAGGTGTGGATCCCATCCTCCACAAATGGCCGGAATCTGTTTCTCAAGCACTCCGCCTGTCCCAGCTCCCCATCCTCCAGAGCACCACACAATGTAGGTTTCTGCTCACAAAGCAGATCTCCAGGGCTGGGTGTTCAGCAGCCCCAGGCTCCCATCCCCTACCCCACTCCATTTCTCTTCCTCCCAACAGTGAGCTGTGGTTGGGGAATGGCCTGGGTCCCGCCGGATCAAGGCTTTCGTACATTACCCTGTTTCATGAGGTCTGCTCTGTTCGTGAGGTCTGTATGCAGTCTGGTGTAGCCTTCTTTCCTGTTGCTGTTTTAGGGTTAGTTGTATTAACTATATTTTCACACTATCTGTGGTTTTCAGAGGAGTTCTCTGTCTCACCTCTCACGCTGCCATCTTGAATTTCTTGGTACTCATATTTTTTTAATGCTAGTTTTTTAAACTTGTTATTAAATATTCTTTATGCATTCTGCCAACTCTGCCTTTAGAAATTTTAATCAATTTATATTTAATGTAATTACTGATAAGGAAGGACTTTGCCATTTTGCTATTTGTTTTCTATGCCTTTTTTGTTTCTCAATTCCTACATTAATTCTTTCATTTGTATTAAATAGATATTTTCTAGTACCATTTTAATTTTCTTGTTTTTTTTTACTATGTATTTTTTAGTTATTTTCTTTGTGGTGGTTGCCCTGGGGATTATGATTAACATCTTAATATATACAATCGATTTCAGATTAATGCCAATTTAATTTGAATAGTGTACAACAAATTTGCTCCCATACAGTTCTATTACCCACCCCCTTTATGCTGTTACTGACACAAATTATATCATTACACATTGTGTGCCCATCATCATAGCTTTATACTTAGTTGCTTAATGTAGCAGTCTTTTTATTCTATCTGGAAAAGACTTATAAAGAAAATTACATTAATACCATCTTTTATATTTACCTATATAGTTACCTTTACCACTGTTAACGAATGGGGTTCCTTCATGTGGATTTGAGTTTCTTTCTTTCTTTTGGGGGAAGGGATCAAACCATTTTGTTAAGGGGCTTGGGAGAGTGTCAAAGGGTTGGGAGGAGGATGAAATCCAAATCCTTGGCCCAGCTTGGCCCTCCCTAGCTTCACTGTTGCTGAAATTGAGTTACTTTCTAATGTCTTTTCATTTCAGCATTAAGAATTTCTTATAGGGCAGATTTGCTAGTAGCATATTCAATTTTTGTATATCTGAGAATGTCTTAATTTGCCTTCATTTTCAAAAACTAGTTTGCTGGATGTAGAATTCCTGTTTGACAGATTTTTTTTCCTCTCAGTATTTTGAATATTTCATTCCACTCACTGTCTTCTGGTCTCTGTGCTTTCTGGTGAAAAATTCACTGTTAATTTTATTACAAATATTCTTTTTAAAAATATCATTTTAAATGGTTGCATAGTTTTCTGTCTTACATGTATAACATTATTTATTTAAACCTTTCCATATAGTGTTTTTATTTTTCTAAAAGCTTATAAAAAAAGACACATATCCTAGGGCTCCTTTATCTGTGTCGTCTTGCCATGACCCTGTGCACACTGAGTGCAGATCTAATGTACAGGCAATAATAAGTTAGGGGATGGGGACAAACAGTGATGGAAAAAATAGTGATCATCTATTAATGTTAGGAAATTAATTTTCAGGAAACCTTGTGTGAGAAAGGCTCAAATATTCTAGGTATTTTGGAACTGTTGGTATCACAGTGCGGGTAAATGGCAGTCTGCATTTAAGTAACTTCCTCCTCCCATCCTTGCACCTGTAATATGACTAACAAGAGTTTTGGCCTTTTTTTTAATAAGTTTATTTTGATATCATTAATCTACAATTAAATGAGTAATATTATGGTGATTACACTACCCCCTTCATCAGGTTCCCCCACCCCCCCAGCCCCATTACAGTCACTGTCCATCAGCATAGTGAGATGAGTTTTGGCCATTTTTAAATGGCTGGAAGAGGTGAGAAAGGACTCAAGCTCACCCTCTTTTCTGGACTGAGTTTACTGCCCTTTTTTTAAAAATAATAACTTTATTGAGATATAATTCAAATACTTTATAATTTGTTCATTTAAAGTGTAGAATTGAATGGTATATTAGTGTATTCACAAAGCTGTGCAACCATTACCACGGTTGATTTTGGAACATTTCATTACTCCCCCAAAAAACTTTGTACCCTTTAGCAGTAATGGGCCACCTCCCTTGTCCCCTGGTCCTAAACAATCTTCAATCCACTTTCTGTTCCTATGGATTTGCCTATTCTAGACATTTCATATAAATGTAATCATACAATATGTTGTCTTTTACGACTAGGTCCTATTGCTTAGCCTAATGTTTTGAGGTTCACCTATGTTGTAACATGTATTAGTACTTCATTCTTTTCCATGGCCAAATAATATTCCCTTATATAGATATACTATGTTTTCTTTATCTGGTCTTCAGTTGATGAACATTTGAGTTGTTTCTATTTTTTGGCTTTTATGAACTATGACATTATGAAAATTTGTGTACCAGTTTTTTGTGGGTATGTTTTTGTCTTTTATTAATACGTACTCAGAATTGCAGGGTCATATGTTAACTCTATATTTAACCTTTAGAGAACTGCCAAATTGTTTTCTAAAGTGGCATTCCCACCAGCAGTGTATAAGGGTTTTGTACTGTCCACATCCTAACACTAGTTACTATTTATCTTTTTTATTTTAGCCATCCTAGTGGGTGTGAAGTAGTAACCTGTTGTGGCTTTAATTTGCATTTTTCTGGTGGGTAATGATATCAAGTATCTCTTCATGTGTGTATTGACCATTGCGTATCTCTTCTTTGGGGAAATGTCTGCTCAGGTCCTTTCCCCAATTTTTAATTGGATTATTTGTCTTTTTATTATTGAGGTGTAAAAGTTCTTTATATGTTCTAGATATATGATTAGCAAATATTCTCTCCCATTCTGTGGGTTGTCTTTTTAATTTCTTGGCTGCCTAGCTCTTTCAGGACTCCATAAAGCTGTTCCTGAAAACTGTTATTTTTGTTGGCTGAGACAGGTAATAATAGAGTGAGAAAAAAAAGTGTGTAAGAAGCTAGAGATGTGTTGCAACATGAAGACTATGACAGCACATCTCTGCTTTTGCTTTAATTAAAAGAGAGAGTATGTACTAATTTTCCCTGTAGAAACTTTTGCTGAATTCATTGAAACAATGTTTTTGAGAGGGTGGAAAACCTGGGGAGTGTGGAAAATCTGGGGAATACTTGCCTTGACTCTATATATCATCTCATTCTAATAATTTTCATGCCTTCAAATTTGATAGGCTCAAGTTGCCTTCCCAGAAGTTTTGCTAGGAATCATTCCTGGTGCAAGAGGTACCCAGCTTCTTCCCAGACTCATTGGAGTTCCTGCTGCACTTGACTTAATTACCACAGGTCAGTACAAACCATGCCAACAGCTATCAAGATCAATGTGAGTAACTGGACTGGGATATAGAAAACTCCTGCCTTGACTCTTCCCCTACCCATCTAATCTTAAGAGGATGCTGTCATTTTTTTGACTGTCAATTTTCTCATCTGTAAAATGGAAAGAATACCTTCCCTGAAAGGTTCTCAAATGTTACCATGAAGATCAAATGTAAGTGCCTTCTAAATGGAAGTGTTTATAAAATACTAATCACGTTTAGGCTTTATTATAGTTCAAGTGTCTATTCATAGACACTGGTGTTCACAGAGGGGGTATTATATTCATATCCAATTTAGAAACTGTAAAAGAAGTAAGAATTAAAACCAGAATTTTCAAGGAAAGTTTTTAAGTGTTAGTATGGAAATGACAGCATTTTTAATTTCCCAAGTATTTTTTAATTTCCCAAGATATTAGCTGCAAATAGAAGTTGTTCTCTTTCAATAGGGACTGAATAATGCAACACTAGAAAATATTTAGAGACCCTAGATTTGCCAAATACCATAGGCATATAAAGAAATATTTCAGGTCTTTCCTTCAGAAAGTTGAGGTAAGGTTGGAGGAAAGAACATACAACTTTTAGTCGAGGCAGCTATAACTAGTTATGAGACCTTGGGTCAATCACTACCTTTCTGTGCCTTTAGTTTCCTCATAAATGTGGATAACAATAGTACCTACCATCTGGTTGTGTGGTGAAGATTAGATAAATTAATACATACAATGTGCTTAGAACAATCTTAGACATGGTGATAACTCCATTAGTATTAGCTGTATGTTATTATTCCTGTACCTGTCTTCTTAGTAGAAGAGGAGGATTGAGTAAAAATAAGATGATAATAAACTATATCCTGAAGAATGGGCATGAAAAAGAGCATAGGCTTTAGAATCAAAGACCTGAGTTTGAATCCCAGCTCTACCACATTTAAACAACATGCCTTGTGCAAGTTAATTTTTATTTATTCATCCAACATCTATTAAGCCTCTTGTGTGCTGGTCCCTGTGCTAAACACTGGGTCTGCAGTGAACCAAATAAAAAAAATTCCTGCCTTCATGGAGATTATGTGGAGAAAACCACAATGACAATAAACATCATTATCATATTTCATCAATTCAAAAATGCACAGTTTTTTCCACATCTCTAAAATCAGGATGCTTCTTACATTCATTGTGAGTCATGGTTTGATTTCCATTGTTTTTTATTCTTTAATTTCTGTGTGCCAGGAATTTGGAAGCAGTTTAGTTGAGTTCTAGCTCAGGGTTTCTCATGAGGTTGTAGTCAAGATATTGACAGAGGCTGTAATCATCTGAAAACTTGAGTGGGGCTGGAAGGTTTACTTCCAGGATGGTTCCCTCACATGGGAGGATAGTTTGGTGTGCACTGTGCAGGAGGCTTCATTTCCTCTGCATGTGGACCTCTCCCTAGACCTGTCTGCCTGTCTTTACAACATGGAAGCCATCTTCTTCTGGAGTGAGTGATACAAGAGAGAGAGCAAGGCAAAAGGTGCAGTGTCTTTTATTACCTCGTTTTTGAGTCACACACCATGTTTTCTGAATTATCCTATTGATTATACACGTCTTCCCTATTCAACTTGAGAGGGTGCTTGAATACCAAGAGGCTAAACTCCCTGGGGGTCACTGTGGAGACTAGCTACCACAACTATATACTCATGCATATGCCTATTATTATATAAGTAATATATAGAGTAGGTTAGATGGAGATAAGTACTAAGAAGAAAAACATAAAGCAAAAAGGGGGAATATAAAATATTAGGGATGGGGGTAATATTTTAGGTAGGGTAGCTAGAAAAGGCTTTCCTACAAAATGACATTTGAGTAAAGACTAGAAGGAGGTAAGGAAGCCTATTAAGCCAATATCTCAAGGAAGATACTCCACACAGAGAAAGTAGCAAACACACAGCCCTGAGTTGGGGGCACACTTAGGAGGCTCAAAGAAAAGCAAGAAAGTCCATGTTCTGGAGTGAACTGAGTAAGGGGGAGTAGGAGGGGGTGAAGTCACAGCATGTACGGCCTTGAAGATTATAGAAAGAATTTCAGCTTTTCTTCTGAACAAGGTAGAAAGGCATTGGAGTGGGTTTTTTTTAATTAATTAATTAATTAATTTTCTTTTCTTTTCTTTTATTAAGGTATTATTGATATACACGCTTATGAAGGTTTCACATGAAAAAATAATGTGGTTACTACATTCACCCATATTATCAAGTCCCCATCCATACCCCAATGCAGTCACTATCCATCAGTGTAATAAGATGCCACAGATTCACTGTTTGCCTTCTCTGTGCTACACTGTTTTCCCCTTGATCCCCCACACCATGTGGACTCAACATAATACCCCTCAATCCCCTTCTACCACCCTCCCTACCCGCTCCCACACTCCTCCCCTTTGGTAACCACTAGTTACTTCTTGGAGTCTCTGAGTCTGCTGCTATTTTCTTCCTTCAGTTTTGCTTCGTTGTTATACTCAACAAATGAGGGAAATCATTTGGCACTTGTCTTTCTCTGCCTGGCTTTTTTCACTGAGCATAATATCCTACAGCTCCATCCATGTTGTTGCAAATGTTAGGATTTGCTTCTTTCTTATGCCTGAGTAGTATTCCATTGTGTATATGTACCACATCATCTTCTTTATCCATTCATCTACTGATGGACACTTAGGTTGCTTCCATATCTTGGGTATTGTAAAAAGTGCTTCAATAAACATGCAGGTGCATATGTCTTTTTGAATCTGAGAAGTTGTATTCTTTGGGTAAATTCCAAGGAGTGGGATCCCCAGGTTAAATGGTATTTCTATTTTTATTTTTTTGAGGAACCTCCACATTGCTTTCCACAGTGGTTGAACTAGCTTACATTCCCACCAGCAGTGTAGGAGGGTTCCCCTTTCTCCACATCCTCACCAGCATTTGTTGTTCTTAGTCTTTTCGATGCTAGCTATCCTTACTGGTGTGAGGTGATATCTCATTGTGGTTTTAATTTGCATTTCCCTGATGATTAGTGATGTGGAGCATCTTTTCACGTGTCTGTTGGCCATCTGAATTTCTTCTTCAGAGAACTGTCTTTTCATATCCTCTGCCCATTTTTTTTATCGGGTTATTTCCTTTTTGGGTGCAGAGGCATGTAATTTCTTTATATATTTTGGATGTTAACCCCTTGTTAGATATGTCATTTACAAATATATTCTCCCATACTGTAGGATGCCTTTTTGTTCTATTGATGGTGTCCTTTGCTGTACAGAAACTTTTTAGTTTGATGTAGCCCCATGAGTTCATTTTTACTTTTCTTTCCCTCATTCGAGGAGATGTCTTCAGGAAGAAGTTGCTCATGCTTATATTCAGGAGATTTTTGCCTATGTTTTTCTCTAAGAGTTTTGTGGTCTCATGACTTACATTCAGGTCCTTGATCCATTTCGAGTTTACTTTTGTGTATGGGGTTAGACAATAATCCAGTTTCATTCTCTTACATGTAGCTGTCCATTTTTGCCAACACCAGCTGTTGAAGAGGCTGTCATTTCCCCATTGTATGTCCATGGCTCCTTTATCATATATTAATTGACCATATATGGTTGGGTTTATATCAGGGCTCTCTAGTCTGTTCCATTGGTGTATGGGTCTGCTCTTGTGCCAGTACCAAATTGTCTTGATTACTGTGGCTTTGTAGTAAAGGTTGAAGTTGGGGAGCATAATCCCCGCTGCTTTATTCTTCCTTCTCAGCATTGCTTTGGCTATTTGGGGTCTCTTTTGGTTCCATATGAATTTTAGAATGATTTTCTCTAGTTTGTTGAAGAATGCTGTTGGTATTTTGATAGGGATTGCATTGAATCTGTAGATTGCTTTAGGCAGGATGGCCATTTTGACAATATTAATTCTTCCTATCCATGAGCACAGAATGTGTTTCTATTTATTGGTATCTTCTTTAATTTCTCTCATGAGTGTCTTGTAGTTTTCAGAGTATAGGTCTTTCACTTCCTTGGTTAGGTTTATTCCTAGATATTTTATTCTTTTTGATGCAACTGTTAATGGAATTGGTTTCCTGATTTCTCTCTGCTAGTTCATCCTTAGTGTATAGGAATGCCACAGATTTTTGCATATTAATTTTGTATCCCGCAACTTTCCTGAATTCAGATATTGCATCTAGTAGTTTGCGAATGGATTCTTTAGGGTTTTTTTACGTACAATATCATGTCATCTGCAAACAGGGACAGGTTAACTTCTTCTTTATCAATCTGGATGCCTCTTATTTCTTTGTGTTATCTGATTACCGTGGCTAGGACCGTCAGTACTATGTTGAATAGAAGTGGGGAGAGTGGGCATCCTTGTCTTGTTCCCAATGTTAAAGGAAAAGCTTTCAGCTTCTTGCTGTTAAGTATAATGTTGGCTGTGGGTTTGTCATATATGGCCTTTATTATGTTGAGGTACTTGCCCTCTATACCCATTTTGTTGAGAGGTTTTATCATGAATGAATGTTGAATTTTGTCAAATGGTTTTTCAGCATCTATGAAGATGATTACGTGGATTTTGTCTTTCTTTTTGTTTATGTGGTAAATGCTGTTGATGTACCATCCTTGCATCCCTGGAATAAATCCTACCTGATCATGATGGATGATCTTTTTGATGTACTTTTGAATTCGGTTTGCCAATATTTTGTTGAGTATTTTTGCATCTATGTTTATCAGGGATATTGGTCTGTAATTTTCTTTTTTTGTGATATCTTTGCCTGGTTTTTGGTATTAGAGTGATGCTGGCCTCATAGAATGAGTTTGGAAGTATTCCTTCTTCTTCTACTCCTTGGAAAACTTTAAGGATGATGGGTATTAGGTCTTCACTAAATGTTTGATAAAATACAGCAGTGAAGCCATCTAGTTCAGGAGTTTTGTTCTTAGGTAGGTTTTTGATTACCAGTTCAATTTCGTTGCAGGCAATTGTTCTGTTCATATTTTCTATTTCTTTCTGGGTCAACCTTGGAAGGCTGTATTTTTCTAGAAAGTTGTCTATTTCTTCTAGGTTATCCAGTTTGTTACCATATAATTTTTCATAGTATTCTCTCATAATTCTTTGTATTTATGTGGTATCTGTAGTGATTTTTCCTTTCTAATTTCTGATTCTGTTTATGTGAGTACACTCTCTTTTTTTCTTGATAAGTCTGGCTAGGGGTTTATCTATTTTGTTTACTTTCTCAAAGAACCAGCTCTTGCTTTCATTGATTCTTTCTATTGTTTTATTCTTCTGGATTTTATTTATTTCTGCTTTAATCTTTTTATGTCCCTCCTCCTACTGACTTTGGGCCTTATTTATTCTTCTTTTTCTAGTTTCGTTAATTGTGAGTTTAGACTGCTCATATGGGATATTCTTCTTTCCTGAGGTAGGCCTGTATTGCAATATACTTTCCTCTTAGCACGACCTTCGCTGCGTCCCGCTGATTTTGCAGTGTTGAATTATTGCTGTTATTTGTTTCCATATATTGCTTGATCTCTGTCCTTGATCCACTGGTTATTTAGGAGCATGTTGTGAGGCCTACATGTGTTTGGGGGATTTTTCATTTTCTTTGCATAATTTATTTCTAGTTTCATACCTTGGTGCTCTGAGGAACTGCTTGGTACAATTTCAATCTTTTTGAATTTACCAAGGCTCTTTTTGTGGCCTTGTATATGGTCTATTCTTGAAAATGTTCCATGTGCACTTGAGAAGAATGTGTATTCTGCTGCTTTTGGGTGTAGAGTTCTGTAGGTTTTTGTTAGGTCCATCTGTTCTAATGTGTTGTTCAGTGTTTCTGTCTCCTTATTTACTTTCTGTGTGGTTGATCTGTCCTTTGGAGTGAATGAAGTGTTGAATTCCCTTAGAATGAATGCATTGCATTCTCTTTTCCCCTTCTATTCTGTTGTTATTTGTTTCTCATATGCAGGTGCTCCTATGTTGGGTGCATAGATATTTGTAATGGTTATATCATCTTTTTGGACTGATCCCTTTATCATTATGTAATATTCTTCTTTGTCTCTTCTTACTTTCTTTGTTTTGAAGTCTATTTTATCTGATACAAGTACTGCAACTCCTGCTTTTTTCTCCCTATTAGTTGCATGAAATATCTTTTTCCATCCCTTCACTTTTAGTCTGTGTATGTCTTTGGGTTTAAAGTAAGCCTATATGTAGGCAGCATATAGATGGGTCTTGCCTTTTTATCCATTCAGTGACTCTATGTCTTTTGATTGGTACATTCAGTCCATTTACATTTAGGGTGATTATTGATAGGTAGGTACTTATTGGCATTGCAGGCTTTTGATTCGTGGTTACCAAAGGTTCAAGGTTAACTTCCCTACTATCTAAGAGTCTAATTTAACTCACTTAATATGCTATTACAAACACAATCTAAAGGTTCTTTTTTTTTTTCTTCCTCCTCCATTCTTTATAAGGTATCATATTCTGTACTCTTTGTCTATCCCTTGATTGACTTTGGGGATAGTTGATTTTATTTTGCATTTTTGTAGTAATTAGCTGTTCTGCTTTTTTTACTGTGGTTTTATTACCTCTGGTGACAGCTATTAAACCTTAGGAATACTTCCATCTATAGCAGTCCCTGCAAAATACTCTGTAGAGATGGTTTGTGGGAGGTAAATTCTCTCAGGTTTTGCTTATCTGAAAATTGTTTCATTCCTCCTTCAAATTTAAATGATAACCTTGCCGGATAATATATTCTTGGTTCAAGGCCCTTCTGCTTCATTGCATTAAATACATCATGCCACTCCCTTCTGGCCTGTAAGGTTTCTGTTGAGAAGTCTGATGATAGCCTGATGGGCTTTCCTTTGTATATGATCTTATTTCTCTTTCTGGCTGCTTTTAATAGTCTGTCCTTATTCTTGATTTTTGCCATTTTAATTACTATATGTCTTGATGTTGTCTTCCTTGGGTCCCTTGTGTTGGGAGATCTGTGCATCTCCATGGCCTGAGAGACTATCTCCTTCCCCTGATTGGGGAATTTTTCAGCAATTATCTCCTCAAAGACACTTTCCATTCCTTTTTCTCTCTCTTCTTTTTCTAGTACTCCTATTATGCAAATATTGTTCTGCTTTGATTGGTCACACAGTTCTCTCAATATTCTTTCATTCTTAGAGATCCTTTTTTCTCTCTGTGCCTCAGCTTCTTTGTATTCCTCTTCTCTAGTTTCTATTTCATTTATTGTCTCCTCCACCGTATCCAATCTCCTTTTAATACCATCCATTGTGCTCTTCAACGATTAGATCTCTGAACGGAATTCATTCCTGAGTTCTTGAATATCTTTCCGTACCTCCATGAACATGTTAATGATTTTTATTTTGAACTCCCTTTCAGGAAGAGCCATGAAGTTGATGTCATTTAAATGTTTCCCAGGAGTTGTATTAATAATTTTACTCTGAACCAGGTTCCTTTGGTGTTTCATATTTGTATATGGCACCCTCTAGTGCCCAGAATCTCTACTCCCTGGAGCTGCTCAGCCCCTGAAGCAATGTCGGGGGTCGCAGCAGAGTGGTATTGGTGGCTGGGAGAATGAAACAGCTGTTTTCTGCCTCCCGGCTGCTATGCCTGTCTCCACTGCCTAAACCAGTGGGCTAAGCACACAGGTATAAGCCTCTATGCTTTGTGTTTGTAGTTGCTATTGACAGATCTTCCCTCTGGCTGGGCTCTCGCCAGGGTAGGGTTTGCCCGTTTGTGAGCCAGGTGGGGTGGTTGGGAGAAAGGCACAGTAGGCTGCGTATCATGGAGGGGGTCCTTGGAGCTGTGTAGCCAGCCAGGGAGCTGCAGCATCTGAAGATCGTCTGAGGAAGATTTCTTTTTCCTCCTTAAATATGAACGTCTATATGGCAAAGCTCCCAACCTGCTGTGCCGAGTGCACCCGGACAATTTTGTCTACCTGCCCTTTCTCCTGAGCTGTAAGCTCTGTGCAGTCCTTGCCCCTTTAGCAGCCCTTTTGCTAAGGGCTTCCTTGTTAGGAAGTCTCTCAGACTGCCCACCTTTCTTTTGTCCCAGAGCAGCCAGATACGGATCCCTGCTTTCCACAAGCAGCTGGAATCTCAGTCTCTCCAGATATTCTGCCTGTCTTAGCTTTCCAACCTTGTAATCACGAGAGTATCATGCAAGCTCCATGAAATGTGGATTTGTGCTCCCAGAGCAGATCTCTGGAGTTAGGTATTCAGCAGTCCCAGGTCTCCACTCCCTCCCTGCTCTGTTTCTCTTCCTCCTGCCAGTGAGCTTAGGTGGGGGAAGGGCTTGTGTCCTGCCGGGCCACAGCTTTGGTACATTACCCTGTTCTGTGAGGTCTGCTCTTTTCTCCAGGTGTATGCAGTGTGGTGCAGTCCTGTTTCCTGTTGCTCTTTCAAGATTAGTTGTATTAATTATATTTTCGTATTATATGCGGTTTTAGGAGGAAGGCTGTGTCTCACCTCTCCCGCTGCTATCTTTAATCCCAGGAAGCTCCATTGGAGTGTTTTAAACAGAGGAGTAACATGCTTTTGAAAAGATCACTCTGGCTGTTGAAATTATGTTAATTGGAGGTAAGGGCAGAAAGAGTAAGACTGATTAGAAGGCCGCTGTGATCATCGAAGGGAGGGATGATGGGAACTTGGGCCTGACCAGCAGCAATGTAAGTGGTGAGATGTGGTCAAATTCTGGATATACTTTGAAGGTATAGCCAAGAGTATTTGTGACAGGTCAAATTTGAGATGTGAGAGAGAGTGGGGAGTAAATAGTTATTCTGATGGCCTGAGCAGCTGGAAGGATGGCACCATTATCGAAATGAGGATTTCTGCTGGTAGAGCAGGTTGTAGGGAGGAATCACAAGGGTTTAGCTTTGGACAGGTTAAGTTTGAGAGACCTGTTAGACAGACATTCAGGTAGAGATGTCAATGGACAGACCGACCAGTTTAGAGTTTAGGAGAGAGACCTTCTGAACTCTTCACAGCCTTCATTCATCAGTAAAACAACCACATAGTTGTTTTAAAGAATAACAAAATTACATGATATGCTTCTGGCATAGTACCTGTCACGTAGAATACATTTTATAAATGGTAACTGTAGTAGACAGAATAGCGTTCCCCCAGAGATATCGACATCCTAATCCCCAGAACCTGTGAATATATCACCTTACATTCAAAAGGGACTTGGCAGATGTGACTGGGGATCTTAAAATGGGAGATTATTCTGGATTTTCCAGATATGCCTAATTTATCACAAGGGGCCTTAAAGAGGGAGGCAGGGGGTCCCAGAGAAGAAACGCTGCTACACAGCTGGCTTTAAAGATGGAGAAAGAGGCCAAGAAATATAGGCCAAGAAAGCTTCTGTTCTGTTCTCCTAGAGCTTCGCCTCAGTCCCATGAGTTTCTTTATGATCATTCCCAGGACAAGAATGTTCTCGGGCTCTAGGCTTTGATGAGACACCTCTTCCCACCCAGAGAACTGGAGGAGAGTTTGGGAGTGGCATCTTTATCCTGCTTGCCTTTCAGATTTAGGTCCAGGTGGGTTTTCTCTATATATGAACAAGATGTGGAGGGTGAGTTCTAGTACCCAAGGCTTCCAGGCAGCAATAGTAAAAATTACCAAATGTCATTCCATGACCAAAACAGACAAAAAAACTTAACAGTAAACCCCAGATCTGTGAAAATAATCTGCACCATCAGAAAAATTAAACATAAATATGAGTCTGTTGAAATAGGTTAAAGAAAACAAAAATTTTGGAAAATACACAATATTCTTAATTAGCAAAGAAAATATTTATTTATTAAATAAGAACACCCTGTTTAAAATCAAAACATTCACCAAAATAATTTCTTTTTGAAGCAATAAAAAGAAGATGCGATATGGATGGAGCTAGAGGGTATTATGCTCAATGAAATAAGCCAGGCGGAGAAAGACAAGTGCCAAATTATTTCCCTCATCTGTGGAGTATAACAACAAAGGAAAACTGAAGGAACGAAACAGCAGCAGACTCACAGACTCCAAGGGATTAGGGATTACCAAAAGGTAGGGGAGGGTGGGTGGGGACAGAGGGAGAAGGGGATTGAGGGGTATTATGATTAGCACACATAATGTAGGGGTGTCACGAGGAAGGCAGTATAGCACAGAGAAGAAAGTATAAATTCTATACGCTGTTGGACAGTGACTGCAATGGGATGTGTGTGGGGGAGACTTGATAGTATGGGGGAATGTTGAAACCACAATGTTGCTCACGTGAAACCTTTATAAGATTGTATATCAATGATACCTTAATAAAAAAATGTGATAGAACAGACAGTTGAATCAGCAACATGGAGTACAGAGACACATTTATAGAATTCAGAAGAATTTAGCAAAAAGATAGGTATATATAAATGAAGGCAGCAGACATGGAAGTTATATAATAGATGTCTCTGTTATGTGTAATAAGAGCTCCAAAGCAAGAAGCAAAAAGGTGAGAAAAAGTAACCAAAGGAAAAAATTGAAGAGACTCTTGAGATGTGAAATAGAATCAAATTGTATTTTAGCAAGTACACTATTTTCCTGGAAAAACTGATGAGTTATCAATGCCCTGATGTATTGTAGTAGATTTAAAACTTTAAGGAAATAGAAACCTGGAAGCTTCCAAAGAATAAAAAAAATATAACAAAAGTTTATTTCAAAATAACCCAAGTCACCTCAGCCACAAATAAATGCTAAATGTATGGGACTTCATATTCTGGGCTTCTATACAGTCTTTAAAATGATCATCTAAATCAGGAGTTCTTAGTGTTGTCTGGGGACTTCTGGGTGTGCCTAAGACCATTGTGTGTGTGTGTGTGTGTGTGTGTGTGTGTGTGTGTGTGTGTTGGGGCGGGGCGGGGTGGGGCTGCCATGAAATCAGAACTGTTTTCATAATAGGGCAATTATGGGACATAGTAGGACAATTGTCTCTTCCACTCTCATTTTCTCACAAGTGTATGGTGGAATTTTCCAGAGGTTATTGTATGCTATGTGATACTCAAAGAGATTGAATGCGAAAGCAGATATAAGAATCCAGCTGTCTTCTATTAAGCCAGACATGAAAGAAATTTTCAAAAATATAAAAATGACACACTTCTCACTAAATTTTTTATATATAATTTATTTTATTATCATTAATTTACAATTACATGTGCAATATTACGATTATTAAACTACCCCTTCATCAAGTCCCCCCCACATACCCCATTACAGTCACTGTCCATCAGCATAGTGAGATGCTATAGAATCACTACTTGTCTTCTCTGAGTTGTATTGCCCTCCCCGTGCCCCCCCAACATTACATCTGCTAATCATAATGCCCCTTTTTCCCTCTTGTCCCTCCCTTCCCGCCCATTTTCCCCAGTCCCTTTCCCTTTGGTAACTATTAGTCCGTTCTTGGGTTCTGTGAGTCTGCTGCTGTTTTGTTCCTTCAGTTTTTTTCTTTGTTCTTATACTCCACATATGAGTGAAATCATTTGATACTTGTCTTTTTCAGTTTGGCTTATTTCACTGAGCATAATACCCTCTAGCTCCATCCATGTTGTTGCAAATGGTAGGATTTGTTTTCTTCTTATGGCTGAATAATATTCCATTGTGTATATGTACCACATCTTCTTTATCCATTCATCTATCGATGGACACTTAGGTTGCTTCCATTTCTGGCTATTGTAAATAGTGCTGCAATAAACATAGGGGTGCATCTGTCCTTTTCAAATTGGGCTGCTGCATTCTTAGGGTAAATTCCTAGGAGTGGAATTCCTGGGTCAAGTGGTATTTCTATTTTGAGTTTTTTGAGGAACCTCCATACTGCTTTCCAAAATGGTTGAACTAATTTGCATTCCCACCAGCAGTGTAGGAGGGTTCCCTTTTCTCCACATCCTCGCTAACATTTGTTGTTGTTTGTGTTTTGGATGTTGGCCATCCTCACTGGTGTGAGGTGATATCTCATTGTGGTTTTAATCTGTATTTCTCTGATGATTAGCGATGTGGAGCATCTTTTCATGTGCCTGTTGGCCATCTGAATTTCTTCTTGGAGAAGTGTCTATTCATGTCCTCTGCCCATTTCTTAATTGGATTATTTGCTTTCTGTTTGTTAAGGTGCATGAGTTCTTTATATATTTTGGATGTCAACCCTTTATCAGATACGTTTTTTATGAATATATTCTCCCATACTGTAGATGTCTTTTTGTTCTACTGATGGTGTCCTTTGCTGTACAGAAGCTTTTCAGCTTGATATAGTCCCACTTGTTCATTTTTGCTTTTGTTTCCCTTGCCCGGGGAGATATGTTCATGAAGAAGTTGCTCATGTTTATGTCCAAGAGATTTTTGCCTATGTTTTTTTCTAAGAGTTTTATGGTTTCATGACTTACATTCAAGTCTTTGATCCACCTTGAGTTTACCTTTGTGTATGGGGCTAGACAGTAGTCCAGTTTCATTCTCTTACATGTAGCTGTCCAGTTTTTTCTCACTAAATTTTTTGAAGTTTGAAAATACAGTCATCTTGCGTAAAAATTTATGTTAATGTAATAGGTTTATTATTGTTATTTTAAAATGATTTAATAAAGAAACATTTTTAAAGTTCTTAGTTTCTAAGACAGCAAATATTCGTAGAAATAATGCACATAAACAAAAGCTTTTTGGAGTCCTCCACAATTTTTAAGAGTGCAAAGGGGGTCCTACGATTAAAATGTTTGAGACTTGCTAATTGAAATCTGTGTTTTTTGACACAGAAACCATTATACAAACTATGCATTCCTGATCCAAATTAGAAAACAATGAGTCTGTGTGTATTAAAAAATGGCTTTTTTCCCTTTTAAATGGGGAGAGGGTTTGTTATATAAATCCTATAGCATATGAAATGGTAGTTAGAAAAACTAAAAGTATTAAATTTATTTTCTTCAAAAAATTAAATTAGAAATTGTTTTAGTTTACAATGGTATACTAAATACACTATAAAGAATGTAAACTATTTTAAGTATCTAATGTAGGATTCATAAAAGGATGCTTATAGTTCAACATACTACATAAATTCAAAGCACATCAGAGAGTTCATTCTGCAAAAGATAAAAGAAAAAGGAAGCAAGCATAAAATATGGGGGGAAATCACAACAATGTGAAATTAGTGTGTAAATTCTAAGGTATACAAAAATTCAAGGATGTGGGGGAATATGGAGGAATTTTTGGTCCCTATTTTCAGCATTAAGTCTGAAAGGCAAGATTATCTTGGGGGAAATCAGGAAGAAATCTGACTTTTTGACAGAAAGAAATGAAGTGAACTAGGATTGGCCTTTTCCAAAGCCCTGCTGCTTATAGAAATATCACTATTTTTAACATGATGAAGAGAAGAGGTAAAAACAGAGAAGGATATGATGGATTTTGATTTGCATAGAAAAGGTCACAGTGAATTAAAAGAAGCTAACATTAGAATCATATACCTTTTTCAGTAGTCCGTACAATTTTAAGGGGGACTTTCAAATGACATCTGGGATAGGTTCCATGCAAAAAACTTTTTCTAAAGGTTGGAAAAGAAGCCATGAAGAAAATTGGAAAAATTAAGATTATCTCGCTTGGAGAAGAGAAGTCTCAGCTTCACTTGCCCTGGGGTCTCCATGTAGGAGCGTGAGGCAGACCTCTTAGGAGAGCCCATTGGACAGTGGGTGTCTACACTGAGGGTGGCACAGGAAAAAACAAGTTTAAAACTCAGCTTGAGGATTGGTTTGGATATACCAAGACTTTAGGTCCTTGAAACAGAATAAAAGTACCTGGAATCTCATTGACTGTAGGAAGAGTAATAGAGGTCTCTGCTTTGTGAAATCCAGGCCAGAAGAAATGACTCCAGGTAAAGGAATTTTCAGTCCATCCCGTGGGTATCTCGTCTCCTGCTCAGCTGCCCCAAAGATCCTTTTAGCACTCAGGTTTCCATCTTCTATGTTGTGTCCATTTGGTCCCCTTAACCTGGGGAGCCTGATTCATTCATCCCTCACCTGAGTGATTTTATATACAGGAGACCCAACCCGTGAAGCCACTCACCCATTCCCTACCACCCTTCTCACCCGTGGAGAGATCTGGAAGCCTGTTTTCAAAGGCACTTCCAGAAAACCTCCCAAACATTGCACTTACAGAGTGACCCATGTCAAAAATCATTTGAACTGGCTATCTGATCAAGAAAACCTGCCTGAACTCTCTGAAGCACTGGTAAGACCAGGAAGAGAGGTCTCAGATGGCATCCACCAACACTGTAAGAGTAGTGAACGGTGTGGAATTGTTGCCACCAAGACTTGATAGTTGCTTTTTGAAAGGCAAGAAGGTCTTGGCAAGAAAGCAAATAATGTGTTACTGTCTACTTCCTTTGACCATGTGGTGAGGGATGCTTCTATCCCTTAACCTCCTACTTCAGAATATGCAGCCAAGTTACGTATTTACACCTGGTGAAGCGCTTAGGAATGATGCTCTTCAAACTTCGGTAATTCCCTGGAGGCTGCCCGCACCCGCACGGGACCCCAGGTACTCCTGGCGCCACCACCACGGCCGTACACTAGATGTCGTCACCTGTTGAACGCAATTTAAGCGTTACTGCTGCTTAACATTACTCCCCCGGGCTAAACACTCTCACGGCCGCGCTCCGCTTGCCAATCTTGGGCTCATGGGCCACGCCCGGTTGCCGTAGGTCTCAAGGAACAAGAGTTTGATCGCCCCTGCTTCTTTTCTAGCTTCTGTAGTAGGAGGCAGGACTCCAGAGCTCAAAGAACAGTGATTCCACAAACCAAGGGAGGGGTTAAGATGCTGGGTAACCAAAAGGCAGCAGTCCTCCCGTTTGGTCCAGTGTAGTTTGGTTGTAACTCACACAAGGTCAGCCCAATTTTTCCCCTGTCAACCCATCTATGTTTGTGTTTGTGGACTGCCTTCTTTATTTAAAATTTTTTTAACCATTGACAGCCCCTGGTGTATGTTGGCATAAGATAGTTAGTATGTACTGCTCTGCTATTACCACCTCTATCATTATCAAAAAGCCAGTCATCTCTTACATTTATAGAGATTTATAGAATATAAAGAAAACATATCCGTATTTAATACTCAGAATTGCTAAGGTAAGCATAATTATTCCCATTTAACAATGAGGAAATTGTGGTCCTGGTACAGTTCTTCATTATCGTATAAATAGTAAAAGGTAGAACTGGAGCTTGAGTCTAGGTTTTCAGCAATGATCAGCAATGGTCTTTCTACCATGACACTCAGTGTGTAGCTTATTTAATAACAGATGTTAATATCCAGGACAGATAATCTTCCCCACTAGAAAGAGTAATGCTTTTGCTTCAGTCTCACAGTTTTCTTTGATGTGGTCTATTTTGTTTTGTTTTAGGAAGATATGTTTTGGCAGATGAAGCGCTAAAGCTGGGTATTCTAGATGAAATTGTGAACTCAAACTCAAACCTGTTTGAAGAAGCAATAAAATTAGCCAAGAGAGTTTCAGGTAAGAAGGTAATAAAAATAGCACGAGACTGAGAACAAGCTAAATGTCCACTTTAATGAACTCCTTAAATGTCTTCTGGTACCTCCATGCAATGGAATATGATGCAACTTTAAGATGAATGAGAAACTATCCTGATAGGTGTGAATGCCATGATATATTGTATTATTAAGTGAAAAAAGCATCATTGTATGGATAGTTTGCCATAGGGAATGTCTATTTGGGTGAATGTATATATGTAACTGTTTGTCTACATATAAGATATTTTTGTAAAGATTCACAAGAAATGGTTAATGGTAGCCTCTGGGAATGGGGCTGGTCAGCCAGAGAAGCAGCTGGAAGGAGACTTGTCATTGTTTACTCTTCTGTATCTTGACTTTTTATTAAATGAATGTATTTTCTATTGAGAAATATAATTAAAAACAAACAAGCAAACAAACATTTCAGCAAATAGAAGCCAGGCTCTATAATTTACCACAATAAAACCAGAGTTCTGTCTCAGCGAGTTATGTTCTCTCACTCTCACTGGTTTCTTGCTTCATGGATTCGTGACATTCTTTTATGAGTTCTTTGGAGTACTTTCCTCTTTTTACCTGCTTTTTTCAACTTGTGGATATTGCGAGCAAGATGGAGAGGGTTAAAGAGTGTCAAAAAATAATTGGGAGGAGTATTGGGTTACAGGTAGAGCAGAGAGTTCATCTCCCATGGTGGTAGGCAATGGCTTGGTGTTGCTTGGTGTCCTTCAAAGGCATTCTTTTGCAGAAGTCACACCACAGCAGGGACCAAACACTTCCCTGAAATAATCTTTCTTTTTGTGGCTGTAGCCAGTTACAGTTTCAGTTGCAATAGTGAAAGCTTGAACTGGAGAGGCCAGGAGCTGTGGGGAGAAAATCCTGATGACACTTAAAGAGAATCAGCAAGTCTTTGCCCAAATGGGAATGAGTTTCCTGCTATCTTCTCTGCTTTCCTGACAACCTCCACACGTTTTCATAGCCAGTTTCACTATGCCTCCAGGAGGGGCTTATTGTTTTGTTAGGACTCACTTGGTTAGCCAACAACAAAGGCTATTTGCATTTGGAAGTCCCTAAATGATTTTTGGGTTTGGGGCTTAAGAGAGACCCATGTCTATCATTTACACCTGTGGTTTTAGTTTATAAATAACTTGGTTTCAACAGGAAGTTCTTATACTTAAGAGATTTCCCTATATTCAGATTTGAGAGTTAAGTTATTAAAAGTGATAGACGAAGATCATTCTCTAGTACATTATAAAATGGACTGTCTTATTTTTTTAATTTATTTAATCTTTTAGGTGAGTTTTAAATTAAATTTGTGAACATTAAATCATTATTATTTTTTATTTATAAAATGGTCTACTCAAGCTCAGTAGCATTATACAGTTTGTCCACTTGGTGGCATCCAAATATCAAGGAGGAATCATCTGCTTTAAAACTTGGTGATTCATCTGTTAACAGTAGGGTTCTGGGCTTTGGACAATTATGTACAGCTATTTTAGATTATAATCATGAAGACTGTAGAATCATGTAAAATTTGTATATAAAAATTTTGTCTAAACATAAATTTACGTACATTCTATAATTATAGCTACAGAGTATGCATCACTATAGCCAAAAATTAAAAGGAAATATGCAAGATAAGTTGGTTTTCCCCAAAAATGTCCCAATTGATCTTTACTTTTGTTTTGATTTTTTCCGGCTTTGTTGAGGTGTGATTTGCACACAAGAAAATTCACCCATTGTAAATGCAGAGTGTGATGATGAATTTCTGTGTTTGTTTACAGTTACATAACTACTTACATTCAAGACATAGTTCTAGCACCCTAAAAATATTTTTATGCCTCTTTCCAATAGATTTCCTCTCTTGCCTGTTGGCCACAGACAATCACTGACCTGCTTCTGTTATTATAGTTTTGTTTTTCCAGAATTTCGTGTAGATGGAATCACACATATTGCATGTAGTCTTTTGTATCTGTTTTCTTTCATTTAGCATAATGTTCTCAAGATTCATTCATGTTGTTTCTTGTATTACTATTTCATTCTTTTTTATTACTGAATAGTATTCTGTAGTATGGATATACCACAATTTGTTTATCCATTTGTGAGTTGATGGACATTTAGATTTTTCTTGGGTAAATACCTAAGAGTGGTATTTTGGGGTCACATAGTAAGTGTATGCTAAATTCTTAAATGCTTTTGAAACTTGATAATTAATGAATAACAATTAGTAATTTGAAAGATACTAATTTTTGCCAAGCAAACTGGAAAAGACGGGAGAATAATAAGGTGAAATTGAGTTTAAATAAGCTCTTATTATACCACTAGTAGTACATCTCAGAGGGCCACTGGGCAATCATGCATTGAGGTTTATTCTTACCTTTTGACTTAGCATTTCTATTTTTAGAAATAATCACAGAAATACCAAAGATTTGTGTATAGTGATACCCACTAAAACTTTATTTATCATTGTAAATTATTGGAAACAACCCAAATATCTCATTTTAGGGAATTAGTTACATTAAAGATGATAGATCTCAATGAAGCAGCCCCATTCAGCCATTAAAACTTTCAGTTTTTAAGAGGGTTACAGGACCTGGAAAAATGCTTACATGTCAATATTAAGTAGAAAACAGCCAGACAGGGAAACACACAGATGTGTGTGTGTGTATGTGTGTGTGTTCACTTGGAGGGTCTGTTAAAACAGATTGTAGGACCCCACTCATTACCTTCCGATTTAGTATGTCTGGGGTGCAGCCCAAGAATTTACATCTCTAACAAGTTCCTGGGTGATGTTGTTCTGGGGACCACACTTTGAGAACCACTGATGAATGAAGAACATGGCTGCAGATGGTGATAACTTTCCCATATTTATATAAGGAAAAAAACTAGCAAACTTTTAACAGTGGTTGTATTTGGGTTGTAGGTAATGAAGATTGGATTTTTTTTTGATGTTTATCTTTTCCCCATATCTGAGTCATTAAATTTACCAGAAGAAAATGGGATGCCTGGCCAGTGTGGAAGAGGTGCAGTTTGGTAAAGAAGTACACTCAGGACGAGAAGTCTGACCTGGATCGTAGTCTCAACCGTAGCTAGGTGGACATTAACAAATCAGCTTTTTGGAGTCTGGCAATAAAAGGAGAAGGTTCAGTAAAATTAGTCGGTTTTGAACCCTGTTCTGAGACTCCACAGGTTCCAGTTTTTTGTCCTTGTTACAACCTGGGTAGCTCCACTGAATCTCTTTTGGGGTTTAGGGCTTAGAATCCCATGAAAAACTAGGAGTTCTACTGTTCTGTTTTGTTTTTTTAAGGAGTTCCACTGTTTGGAATCCTATGATTTCTTGGTGCTGCTTTGTAATAGATAAATGCTAGAAGTACAAGGTAGAGAGGTAGGGCAAATCAACAAAGGACTACCTCTAAGAGTCTTATCTGCATTTGACATTTATTATCTCACAAAATGCATAGTTTAGCAAGGCTTATTTATTTTGGCTTTTATTTTCATTTGAGGTCTTGTGCTTTTCCTTTCTTTTAGTTTCCCTGTTCCCTCCTCTTCTTTTCTTTTTCTTTGGTCTGCTTTTAATTATATTGTTATTTGACAGAACAAAATTGATGGACTGATTTGAAGAACAGAAAATTGTATATTTCATAATTTATATTTTATAGTAGATACTTTTTAATAATAGTTACATTTTATAATAGACATTTATAAAATAGATGTATACTTTTTGTGTTATTGAAATATGTTAATACGAAATGTATGTGCATTTCCAAATCTATAGTTACGTGAGACAGGTAGAATTGTCTTGATCTAGAGCAATGGTTCTCAAACTTTACTGTGCACCATAATTACTTGGAGGGTCTGTTAAAACAGATTGTAGGACCCCACTCATTACTTCCTGATTCAGTATGTCTGGGGTGCAGCCCAAGAATTTACATCTCAAACAAGTTCCTGGGTGATGTTGTTCTGGGGACCACACTTTGAGAACCACTGATGAACGAAGAACATGGCTGAGGATGGTGATAACTTTTCCTAGTTTTGACTTTTTACTCCTGACATACAAACATTACCTGCAGTCTTAAAGGTACTAGTAAATCAGTTATGAAAGGCATGGTTAAAAAACATACACATATGGTTGTATACCTTGTGAATATATTAAAAACCACTGAATTGTAAACTTTAAAATGGTGGCTTTTATGGTATGTGAATTGTATCTCAATTTTTAAAATCCACGTAAAATTTATTAGTTTTCTTTTCCCAGTTAAAAAATTATTCCATTTATTCAGCCCATTTCTACCCACATTCCTATACTCCCCCTCTGAAAAACTGACTTACCAAAAATAACAAAAGGAAAGGCTTAAGAACACTTATTTAAGCTTCCACATCCAATAGGAAAGGAGAGAAGGGAGAGAATTTCTAATGGTCAGTATTGCAATCAGTTGTGGGTAGGAGAGGATTATAGGAAGTTAGCATGTATCTAAAAATGTGATTTGGGAAGTAGCTGCAAATTTCTCTACAAACCTACCATGCATTTTGGAGAGTTGACTGTGAAAGTTAATTAGCTTCATGCATCTTAATGCTCTTGCTATGTGAAGCCTCTCAGACTACTGCAGTACAGTGGATTTAGCAGAGCAATTCAGAATTACTTGGCCAAACCAGATTGCTTTGGCTAAACTGGGGGTGAGGGGGCATCCTGTAAAATGCTATTTATTTGTACTTGCATTTGGCCAGCAGCCTTCTTTTTTCCCAGACTGAGTAAGAACTCTTTGTTCCCACGTTCATGTTCCTGGCATGAAGCTGAAAGTGTACGCTGTTATTCAAAGATGGGCCACAACATCCAACTGAGAGCCTCAGTTCAGGAACTGAAAGCTCTGTTTTTGTCCCTACCATGAATCCTTGTTCTGTTACTGTGATTTGCCCTTGGTTGCATTAGCCATATTTAGCAATTCTGATTCTGCCTAAAGACCTTGATCTACTTGTTCATTTTGATTTTGTGCCTTTAAAAAATTTTTTAGTGGTTTCCTCTGTCTTTCCCTTTATTTTGTCTTTTGCTCTTCATAATTTATTTTTACTCTCTGTGAACATTTATGTAAACATGTTTCACAAGAACAGTGACCCTGCTTTACACAGGAGGCCTGCACATATGTCTAAATCGAGGTTCTGTGGGTGACCTCTTGCAAGCCTGGAAAAGTACAGTTATTCTGTCTGCCCTTTCCACAGCTTTTATGACAGACACAGCTTGCTGGTTATCAGAATTAGAGGAAAGACAGTCCTTTACGTCTTAGGAAACCATTTCTGTAAATTGCATGTTTTGTCTCTCTTTACCCTGGGCAGAGACAATCTCTTTCTGTCAGTTTACTAGAAAGGAGAGAGGGAAATAATCACCTCTTTTTCCTTTAGGAGTGTGATTCACTTTTTTCTTAAAATCAAAACTTGACTATTCTTCTACCTTAGAATACCTCCAAGAATTAAGAAAAACAAATGTGAATGGGTGAAGGAAAGAATTCCATTATCAGTATATTTGAATCAGTAATTAGTCCATCACCGCCCTGTTTTCCTGGGCAGCAAATGCTGGTGCTGACCTGCCCACACTTGCCTCTCTTATTATGTAGGTACAGCTGAGTGAACTTAAACTACCAAGACTCTCAAACCACCAAGTGTATAAGAAACACACTTTGAAAACACCCTACGTATAGACCCAAAGGGGAAATTCTGAATGTTTTGTAGTTATAAAACAAAGTTGTTAGATAATAGCATCCTTCAGTTACAGCTACAGCAAGAAAGGGAGAAAAATTCAGCAGGGGAAAACCATCTACAACTGTGTCCCAATCCAAAACTCTCCAGTGGATGTGCTTAGCTTGGACCTGGGCTGGTCTGGACCGGTGCCATGCATGGCTCCCAGAGTGCCCATCTGCAGTCAGATGTTCTGAGTATCCCCAGCATAACAGGCTTATGTTCTCTTTCCTTTTCAATTTCTGACCCCAGGGCAAAGCTTGCCAGGAGCTGTGGCTGCCCTTGACAGTGGCTGACATAATGCTCTCTGTTCTTGGACCTCCCAGAGGCTACACCTCAAAATCAACTATTGAATGTTCAAAAATACCCATAAAGATTCTTAACTGAGTCTAAAGTGGGACATAGGCATGTGAACTATTTTAATTCCTCAAATAACTCTGATGAGTATTATGGTATTGAGAATCAGTCCACCCCCCACCTTAATGGGAATGCTGGTGGTATCAAAACGACAGAAATCCAGCTCTGAGATACCCCAGACCTGTTATGCTCTGTCCCTGGCATAGACACACCAGCCAGCTGTTTATGCCATAACACTGGCAGCTCAGCCCTCTTTCCTCATTCACTTGGCCCTCCACACCCTTGTCCTCTCTCCTTCTCTTCTCACTGCCCACTCTTTCCCTCCTTTTGGGCCACTGGAAAGAGGCCTGGGGAGTCTCCATCTTTCTCTGCTGAACTTGCCTTCCAATAAATTGAGGATTGGGCTCACTGAATAACTGAGTATTGGTTAGCCTTTTGGATAGAGCTCATGTTTTTCCAACAATAGCAGGGCAAACAAGGACCACATGCTAATCACCGTGTAGCCCTCCTTTTCTGAACCTTGTTCTTAACATCATATGGGAAAGCATTAATTTAAAAATCCATCCTTTTCAGTTCTACTATAATCAAGCTTTAAGGGAATATCCTTGTCTCCAAGGTTTATAAAATAGCCATGCATGGCTCCCAGAATGCCATCTGCAGTCAGATGTTCTGAGTATCCCCAGCATAACAGGATTATGCTGATCAGCAGTAATTACAACATTAAGCAGACTTCTCTTTTTTCTTTTCCTTCTTTCTCTTCTCTTTCCTGTCCAATTTCTGACCCTGGGGCAAAGTTTGCCAGGAGCTGCAGCTGACATATAATATAATATTCTATAATAGGATATTATAGAATGCCTCACAAGATTATTTCCACATGCACATGACTACATCCAAACCTTACCAAACAAGTAACACACCCGTGCCAGACAGGCTCACATTCATGTCTTTTATAGTGAAATTGTTTTACAAGCTCTGGTAGGTTTTCTAATTAACTAAGGTGTGCATATTTGATATAATGGTATTTTCTTGAGGAGATGGTAGCACTTTTTAGGAAGCCAGTACCTTATCCATTAGGCCACTGGGGCTGGTGACTTTTTAGAAAAACAGTTTGGTGATACAACCTGTAATACATTTATTCTTTTATGTAAACTTTAGAATCATTCTATTATTTAAAAAAAATATAGAACCATAAGTGGTCTGATTAAAAATTCAGTTAAAAATTCCATAATATATATGAAAAAAATCTATATTTTTGTGCTATTACATATTTATATCCAGGAACATAGGGTCTCTTTGCTAAGGTCTTATTTTATGTTCTTCAGTAAAATGTTATAATTTATCTTCTTAAAGCTCTTGTATCTTTCTTGATAAATTCATGTCTAGGTATTTCTTAACAGCTTTAATGAATAATAATTCACCTGGTAGAGTGGTGCAACCATCCCCATAAATCAGTTCCTAGACAGTCCACTGTCCCCAAAAGTTTCTGCATGCCTTTTTGCAGCTTACTCCACTCCCACCCCCAGCCCTAGACAACCAGTGATCTTTTCTAGGCATTTTAAAGTTTTTGTTACTATTAGGAAAGAAATTAACATTATTTTCACTCTAAAATACTATTAACTCAGAAATATTTTCCTTAAACTCACTGACAGATTAATACTTAATCTACTATAAAATTGTCTTGACCTTGAAATAGGTAACTTGAAATTGCTTTGAATCTATTAAATCCTATTTTATGGGACTAGGATGCAAAGATATTGGAGATTTGGTATTAGTGTTACCTTAAATATCTTGATAAGTACTACTGAATTTTGTACTTTGAATTTGGACCGGTTATTACTATTATTATTACATACTCATATTCCCTTTGTCTAAGTAACATTTCCAAATATCTGATTTTCTTTCGTATTTCTTTCAGAGCAATCTCTAGAATCCCGTAGACTCTGCAAAAGGCCAGTTCAGAGCTTGCCTGACATGGACAGCATTTTCAGTGAAACCCTTTTGAAGATTCGGAAGCAGTACCCTGGGTATCTTTCTCAGGAAGCTTGTGTCCAAGCCGTCCAGGCTGCTGTGAAGTATCCCTATGAAGTGGGCATCAAGAAGGAGGAGGAGCTGTTCATGTACCTTCAGAAATCAGGGCAGGCTAGAGCCCTGCAATATGCCTTCCTGGCTGAGAGGAAGGCAACTAAGTGGTCACATCCCTCTGGAGCATCCTGGAAAACAGCATTGGCACAGCCCATCTCCTCAGCTGGTGTTCTTGGTAAGAACATGGGGTAGTTAAAAGTCATGCTCCCAATCTGCATGTAGAAATTGCTACCATTTGCTTAGTGCTGCCACTGCCAGGCTCTGTGCTAAACATATTACTTGTGTTACCTAATGCAATTTTCACCCCAGTCCGTGAACTGTCTTCATTTTACATGTGAGGCCTAGAGACACTAATCCCCTCAACAATGAGCTAAACACAAGTGGACTGAGGGTCTGATGCTAGATCTGACTGAAGATTCTGGGCATTTTTTCACACAGCCCTACCTCTTCCCTGTATGAGTCTCTCACCCCTGGATTTCCCAACAGTGATTATTACTGTGGGAACAGTGACTTCCCTACTTTTCCCTTCTGCAATTTTCCCAAACAAAATGCCTTCCTTTCTCAGAAGCCAGCTCTCTGATTGTCTTCCTTGGGCCACTTTCCTAAGGTTCACTTGCTCTTAGTCTTGGCCCAGGAACGGTCTTTGGTGGATTTTAAACCCCTTGAATGGTAAGCAAAACGCTATGTGTAAGCTTATGTATGGTCTTCTGGGGAGGTGGGCTGAAGTTCACTAAAAGCATCAGCTTTCTTGGGCCTTACTGAGCCCTCTGGGCTGGTGAACCCCAGTTCCCCAGGCTGACTTGGAGGGAAAGAGCCCACTACTCAACTTGGTCTGTTGTCTCAGCCAACGTTTGCTATAACAGAGTACGTTTGTTGTAAAAACACACTATGCTCCTTCCAGCACTAACTCTGTTCACTTGTAATTTTTTTAAGGAGGTGGACAAATGGTGTGATGAAGAACTATGAGTGTTCCTTTCTTTGTAGTCTTTCAGCAACACCGATATTTGTTTCTAGTTGTTGTGCACTTCACCTGTTTCTTCTTCCCTATATTCCTTCAAGCCAAGAATAAGTAATGCAAAATATAGCAGAAATTAAGTTTGTCAGCCCTGTATTTGTCAACCCCTGTTTGAGAGTTTCCCTATCTTTGTTGTGAGCCTTGTTCAAAGACTTCAGGTTCATGTGTGTTTAAAATCTGAAGTTTTTTTTTTAAGTATACCCCCACATTGTTCTGAAAAATATTTGAAAAAGCATTTAAAATATATAGAAGACAACATGGATAAAAACAAAGTGAGAGAGTTTGGTCCTGTCGCCTTCTTCCTGTTTATCTCTACACTGCTCTGCATGTCCTCCTCGGGATGCAGCTGCCGCTGCGCCCTGCGCCCTCTGGAATGCTCTTGCACCCTCATCCACATCACTGTGACACCCTCCTCTCTCCTCTGCCTGGAACCTGCCCTACCCTAGGCATGCGCTTCAGCCGCAGCCCTCTCAAGAGAATGCTACCGCCTCCCCCACATTCCATGGACTCAGGGTCACTTCCCAGTTCCCCTCCCAGACCATTATTCCTTTCAGGACACTCTCCTTTGGGGTTCTGCCATCCAGTCCTATGGCTCTATTCCCCCCTCATTACTGTTGAAAATCACTCCCCTTTACTTGTTGAAAATTCTGGTCCCTGGCTCAGAGTCATCTACTTTGCCCACATCCTGCCGCCATCCTGATTGTCATCTCGTCCGTGTGGACAACTCATCCAGCCCCATCGCTTCCAAGTTCCTCTGTCTCCTCAGATTCAGTGACGTTCCCCTCACTTCACTTCCATGACCCACACTTACAGCTTCACCACAGGTCTTATCTTCACCCTGGACATTTCTCGCACCTCTAAAATTTGAAATCTCACCTTTTCATCACAACCTCGTGCCTTTCCACATCTCATAGCCAGTTAGTCCAATGATATTCCCTACCTGATCAGTTCCCCTTCTTTGCCTTCTTCCCTATTCAACTTTAATTTTCAGAGTCATCACACTGGCCATTCTCGCTAATGTCCTCCACTCCATGATTCATTGTGTTGCACTGTGTCCCGAGCAGAAGCACAGCCCTGACAATCCCAGGGTGCACTTCGTGGGCCTCTGCCCAGGTTCTCTATCAAGTCGGCGTCACCACAAGTTCACGTTCTCCCCACCAGCCTGGTCTCTCTGGGCTGGCAGGAGGACAGAAGACTACAGCTGACCCAAACTGTAAATCAGTAGTTAAAGCATCTCTTATCCTTTATTTACTCCTCTCAGTAGAGGAGGTTCTTGATCAGATTTAATTCCATGGCAGTTAAAGACAGTAATGTGGTAGGCAAGCAAGACTCCTCGCCCATGTCTGTATGTGTTTAGTGAGGAAAAATTAGGACACTAAATTCAGTATAAATACAATATGTATTTATGAAAACACAGTTACCACCAGTGAGAATTTTGGTGTTTCAGCTTTTTCTTTGGGAGAACTTTGAGACCACAAGGTTGTGAGAAGTGAAGTTAGGAGCTAAGAACTTTTTGAAAGAAATATATATTGTGTTTTCGTATGTGTTTGTTTTCAGTGATTTAACGAAAAGTGTCAATTTATTGAACTAAAGAAGATCTAAAATTTTAGCTGGGACACCTCTGAAGAGCATTAATCTGGTCCACTCTGTGATTTGAATCGTGAGTTGATCTGTAGCCCTCAGACGTGCTCTGAGAGGTACTCCACCATCATCAAGGGCCTTTCCTTCCCTACTCTTTCTTCAGGTCTGAGACTTCACCTACACTATGTGACACTTTACAAAGCACTTTTACATAACTCCTCGTTACTCCCCACGGTCCCTGTGAGATTGTATTTCTGTAGTGTTAGAATTTTACATGAAGCTTGGGACTGAAAGCTAGGAGGCCAGGGTTTTGAGCCCCACCCTAGTTCCTCTTTACCCAGGCTAAAGTTTGGTATACACATTGCTGTCCAGCCTTCTTGTTACTGAGTGAAATGCAGATGGTTCATTGATTTGGGAAACTAAATGTTTTTTAAAAACTTAATATCTTATTATATCAATTTAATAAAATTTGAAAATTAATTATATTTCAGAGAAACTAAGTCAGTGACTTCCAGTGACTGATAACAAATGTTCTGTATGCACAACCAATCCCCAAAGCTAGTCAGTGTGAAGTACAGAAAAGTAATATGTAACTAGTTTTCACAAAACTGTTTCATCCGCAATGGGCTAGCTAGGTAACAGACAAGCTGTTGCTGTAACATAATAATCTCAGTGGCTTAACACAGTAAAGATTTATTTCCTCCCTGCTCCTCAAGATCATTCTAGAAGCAGGCTCTTTCCAGCTAGTGGCTCTGCTATTTTCCTGGACAAGGGTTCAGCAAACTTTTTCTATAAAGTGCCAGATAGTAAGTATTTTAGGCTTTCTGGGCCATATGGTATCTTTTGCAACTGGTCAACTCTGCCATTGAGAACAAAAACAATGCCATGGACAATACAGAAACAAATTAATGGTTTTTGTTCTAACAAAATAGTATTTATGGGCACTGAAATTTGAATTTGATATAATTTTAATGTGTCACAAAATATTGTTCTTTTTTTTTCCAACTATTTAAATATAAAACCATTCTCAGCTTGCAGGCTGTACACAAATAGGCAGTGGGCTGGATTGGGCTTGCAGCCCATAGTTTGCCCACAACTGCTCTGGGGTCTCCTCTAAGGACTCAGAGTTGTTCTCTACATCCTCTATGTCTGGTGGTAATGAGGATCTGGTGGAGAATTTAGGGGCTGTTTGTGATCCCACACCACCCTCCTCCCTACTTCATTGACCACAACTAGTCTCAGGCCCTACCAGGATACAAGGGGTCTGGAAAATACAGTCTTCTGTGTGTCCAGGATGAAAGTGAAATGGTATGGGGAAGGAACAGCAACATCTTGCCATCAAATAATTTTCCTACATTTTCTGTTCTTATTACCTTTGCTTAAAATATTACTCCTTTCCTTTTCCCTTCCCCATCCTGGGTGGTTCATCTTCCCTGATCTCACCTAATTCAATATGATCTTTCTTCAAATATCTTTATCTTGAAGCTTTCTTGATTCATCCAGCCAAAAATAATCTTTTTCCTTTGAATCACCAAACAAATTTGAACTTCTCATACCACTTTACCTTACAGAGATGATATCTGCGAACTTTTCTTCTCACCACTAGATAATAAGCTCCCGGGGGCTGGTACCACTCATATTTTTTAAATAACAGTTTTATTGAGATGTAACTCATATACCATAAAATTCACCCTTTTGAAGAGTACAACTCAATGTAAATGGTGCAGCTGCTATGTAAATCAGTATGGTAGTTCCTCCAAAAATTAAAAATACATTACATAAGATCCAGTAATTCCTCTTGTGGTTATATAACAAAAAGCATTGAAAGCAGGGACTTGGACAGATATTTGTATACTCATATTCATAGCAACATTATTCACAGTAGCCTAGAAGTGGAAGCAACCCAAGTGTCCACTGACAGAAGAATAGATAACCAAAATGCAGTATATATATACAACAGGATATTATTCAGCCTAAAAAGTAAGGAAATTCTAACATGCTACAACATGGATGAACCTTGAGGAAATTTTGCTAAGAGAAATAAGCCAGTCACAAAAGAACAAATACTATATGATTCCACTTATATGAGGTACCTAAAATAGACAAAATCCTAGAGATAGAAAGTAGAATGGTGGTTCCCATGGGCTGGTGGGACAGAGGAATTGGAAGTCATTGTTTAATGGGTACAGAGTCTCAATTTTGCAAGGTGCCAGAGTTCTGGAGATGGATGGTGGTGTTCATTGCTCAACAATATGAATGTACTAGTGCCATTAAACTGCACACTTAAAAATAGTCATGATCTTAAGTTTTATGTTATGTGTGTATTTTACAACAATTAAAAAACATTTTTTAAGTACACATTATGCCACCAAAAAGAAGAATACAGTTCAATGGTTTTTAGATATTCATGAATTTGTACAGTCATCACCACAGTCAATTTTAGAACATTTTCATCACACTGAAAAATAACCCTGGACCTGTTACAGTCAGTCCTCATTGCCCTTCCCCCCAGCACCTGGCAACCACTCAGCTAGTTTCTGCCTCCATGGATTTGCTGATTGTGGACCTTTCATATAAATGAAATCGTACAACACATGGGCTTTCGTGTCAACTTCTTTACCTTAGCATAATGTTTTTAGGTTCATCCATGTTGTAGCATGCAGCAGCATGTTATTCCTTTTTATGGATGAATAATACTTCACTTTATACCACCTTTTGTTCACCCATTCATCAGTTGATGGACATTTGCCTTGTTTTTACTCCTTGGCTATTTTGAATAATACTACTGTTAACATTTATGTACAAATTTTGTATGGACATATGTCTTCAATTCTCTTGGCGATATATATACGTATTTCTAGCCGCCTATCTACCCAGGAGTAGAATTTCTGCATCACATGGAACTCCGTACTGAATATTATGAGGAACTTCCAAACTGTTTTCTACAGCAGCTGCAGCAATTTACATCTGCCAGCAATGTGCAGGTTTCCAGTTTCTCTACATCCTGGCCAGAACTTGTTATTGTCTGTTTTTTAAAATTATATCTATCCTGGAGGGTATGAAGTAGTAGCTTATTGTGGTTTGGGTTTGCATTTACTTAATGACTAATAATGTTAAGCATCTCTTCATATGCTTATTATCCATTTGTATATTTTTGGAGAAATTTTTATCAGACCCATTGCCCAATTTTATATTGAGTTGTCTTTTTGCTGTTGAGTTGTAAGAATTCTTTATATATTCTGTTATAAGTCCCATATCAGACATATGATTTGCAAATATTTTCTCCCATTCAGTTTCTTTTTCTCTTTTTTTATAATTTACTTTTTTTGTCCTTTGAAGCACAAAAATTTTTAATTTTGATGATGTTCGATTTATCTATTTTTTCTTTGTTTCTTATGCTTTTTGTGTAATATTTAAGAAACCATTGCCTAATACAAGGGCATATAGTAAATAAGAGTTTATGGTTTTAGCTCTTCAGTCAATGATCCATTTTGAGTTAATTTTTGTATATAGTGTGAGGTAAGAGTCAAACATTATTCTTTTGCATGTGGATATCCAGTTGTCTCAGCACCGTTTGTTAAAAAGATGATTTTCAACTTCCGGGAAGATGGCAGTGTGAGCAGGGCGGCAGAAATCTCCTCCCAACACTATATTTATCTACGAAAACACAGAAAATACATCTATTCCTAAAAGAGAGACGAGAATACACAGGAAAGCGCACAGCGTGCAGCTACACCCGAGAGGACTCGGCACCCCAAGAGGCGGGTAAGATCCGGAGCCGCGACCCGGCGGGACCCGAGCCCTCCCCACCCCAGCGCACCGGCGGGAGGAGAGGATTCAGAGCCGGGAGGGAGTGGAAGTACACCCCGCGAAGTAGCCAGCCCCGGGGATCTGCGCGGGGAGCGCTGACCCACATTGCGCAGTGCAGCGGAGATTGGAGAGACAGAGGGGCAGGATCTGAGCGGGGAACGCGCCAGGGGGCTTGCAGCCGGCTCCGGGAAGGAAAAAAAAAAGTGCGCGCTTTCCTCAGCGGTCTTAAAGAGACAGGAGCCCAGCGGAGGAGCCGGATCGCCCCAGCACACTCAGCCCAGCAGGCTGGGAGTCCTGGGGAGTTTCAGACGCCTTAGCTGGCGACTGAGGAAGCGTAGCCATACTTAACCCTTCTCACTGGGATCAACAGCCTCCTATTCGTTCCCACCCCTGCCAGAGCGATAAAGGGCCCTGCGGAGCGGCACAGTCACAGCTGTGGAATAGTGGGGCAATAGCGCCACCTAGAGCATTCCCACAGAATCTACGTCCGGTGGGCATTTTTTTTTGTTTTTTTGTTTTGTTTTTGTTTTTTCTTTTCTTTCTTTTTTTCTTTCTTTCTTTCTTTTTCTTTTTTTCTTTTCTCTTTCTTTTTTTCTTCTCTTTTTAAAGTCTTAAAGAGCCCAGCTGACATACGTGGCAACTATCAGTGACCAAATTATACAGCCATGAAAAGACAGAGGAATATGGTTCAGACCAAAATCAACCAGACAACCCCAGAGGGAGTCTGAAGGGATGGAAATGCACAGCCTCCCTGACAAAGAATTTAGAATAAAAGTCATAACCATGCTGATGGACCTACAGAGAAATGTGCAAGAGCTGAGGGAGGAAGTGAGGGAACTGAGGAAAGACAATGCAGAAATCAGACAAGCGATCGACGGGTTTAACAGCAGAATGGATGAGATGCAAGAGACTGTTAATGGAATAGAAAACAGAGAACAGGAGTACAGAGCAGCTGAGGCAGAGAGAGATAAAGGGATTTCTAGGAATGAAAGAATATTAAGAGAACTGTGTGACCAATCCAAACGGAACAATATTCGCATTATAGGAGTACCAGAGGAAGAAGAGAGAGAAAAAGGGATAGAAAGTGTCTTCGAAGAAATAATTGCTGAAAACTTTCCCTCGCTGGGGAAGGAAGTAGTCTCGCAGTCCACCGAAGTTCATAGATCTCCCAACACAAGGGACCCAAGGAAGACAACACCAAGACACATAATAATTAAGATGGCAAAGATCAAAGATAAAGACAGGGTATTAAAGGCAGCTAGAGAGAGAAAAAAGATCACCT